>OZ020489.1:41383659-42583659 GCA_963971405.1 Psococerastis gibbosa | reverse complement strand
TAAGAATCTCGCCACGTTTGAATTCAAATGTTTTCTTTTTTATTTTCAAATTTATGTTTTTTAAGAAGAATTTCATTTTTTTAACTTAAATAAATATTTACAATCATTACACTCGCAATTATCCCACGCTCCGCCACTGGCCACCTGACTTAATTGCACCTCACCGTTTTTCATTATCTTCATGTAGGTACTAAGAGTGGGCCGAAAGGCCCAAAATTAGCTCATATTGAAAATAAAGACAATTATCTTGCTTTCCTTTCTTTAAATATACATATTCATCTCTAAGCTTTAGAGAATTGTCATTATTAGGGGGAATTAAGTTATATTGTAGTACTTGGGTGTTGAAAAACTATTCAATATCCTGTATCAAGTGCACTGTGCACTGAATAACCCCAGTCTTACAAAGTCTTGGGGACTTAGCGCCGTCTTGCCAGACCTGACTAACTACACGTAACCAGAGTGTAGACAATAATCAAGGTAGGTAAATATCGGAGAACAGAAATCGCTTGCTCATCGCCACTAGAAGCCAGAGTGGGTTGATATCGAGTACGTGGGTCAGCATGTCAACGGGCAAAATGCATGCGGAAAGAATACAGACAATGTATGAAAAAGCAAGAACGTTTTTGAAAAATAGTATTAGTAATACCCCCCTCAGGCAGCGCTAGAAGTCACTTTTTACTTATGGATATCATTTTCTTTCCCCCTTCAGGGAGGTCCGTCTCCAAGCCTCGCCCAAAAATCATTTTCCCCACTGGGAGGATCGTAGGAGGCTCCCAGACTACAATCCAAGACGTACCCCACCAGGTTGCACTGGAAGACTCCGGCTACCTCTTCTGCGGTGGCTCAATCATCTCTAAGAACTATATCCTGACCGCTGCTCACTGCACCGATGGGTAAGTTGCCATTTGTAGAATCAAAATCCAAGGGCTAGGGGTAGAAGACATTGCCATGCTCTCAAATGTCACTTTATAAAGGTAAGAGCAACAATTAGGTTAGCAATAGCGACTACGCAAATAACGCCTTGGGTCGATAGTGGAAATAATAATAATAAATATTGAGGAAACAGCTCTTCTTTTGTTGATTACTTTCATCACAGAAAAATCATAAAATTGAGAAAGTGGATTAGTTTGGAGAGTGTGAGGAGACCAACTCTCCACTTTATCCTTACGAAGCAAACGACTGAAACGAGATAAACAGGAGTTCTTCAAGAGCTTCTAACAGTTCAGTTCAATACATTGTATTCAACCTATTCTTATCCCGCTTTTGTAGAAGCAGACCAAGAGACATCACAGTCCGCTACGGAACCAGCAAGCTCGAATCTGGTGGCACAACTGTTGCAGTTTCTAAAATCGCCCAGAACCCAGAATTCGACTATTTCGAGCTGGACTTCGATGTGTCCGTTCTGCAGTTAGCCAAGCCCATCGAACTTTCGGACAGTGCCCAGCCTATTGTTCTCCGCACCGCTGAAGCTGCTGGTGGTGAAACCGCTACCGTCTCCGGATGGGGTACTCTCGATGTAAGAACAATTGAATTTTCTTTGCAAACATGCTTGCCAATTTTTTCTACACCTCTAGAATTGGTTAGATCAAAAGTAATCAATAGTAAAAGGGGAGCGAAGGCTGGATCAATAATAAGTGGACTATCCCCGAGTCTATAGCTTCTGATCCCTACGCATAGCTCCCACGTACAAGAGCATGCTTTAGGCAAAATCTCGTATTATCTCGATACATTATTCTGTAAGAACCATCATCCTCAGACCTTGAACTATCGTAATTTATACTATTGTAAAATAACTGCGCAGCTACGTGCACCTTCTACTCAAGAGAGGAATCATCTGGTTTTTATTCTCACCAACTCAACTACCTTTTTTTACCCTAGACCTCCAAACTTCCACGCAGCATTTCTAATGAAAATATCGATTGCTCTCAGCAACGACAAAGGATGCAGCAATGATACTTTACACATTCCCGTACCTTAATCTTAATCCTTAATTGCTATGGGAATGCCACCAAAATCAAGAGGAGTTGAGAAGGCAATCAAACAATAATGTTGCATCAAACGTTTCCAATCTTGTTTTAGGAAGACGATCTCGATCTTCCCACCGACCTCCAGAAGGTCGACCTTCCTGTTGTCTCCCGTGACGATTGCAATCTTGCTTACGATGATGGCATCACTGAACGCATGATCTGCGCCGGTGAAGTAGGCAAGGATTCATGCCAAGGTGACTCTGGTGGCGCCATCACCGTCGGTGGCCAGCAAGTTGGCATCGTGTCTTGGGGCTACGGCTGTGCTCAAGAAGGCTACCCTGGTGTCTATTCCAACGTTGCCACGTTGAAGTCTTACATCGTCGAAAACAGCAATAACGAAACCATCTGGGCCTAACTGTGAACTGTAATACCTATATCTGTACTCTTCATTAAAACATGTCTAAAATTCTGTGAATAAAAATGGAATATAACGTCTTTCTATCATAAACTTCACACCTAACCTCACTATCACCATCATCAGCACTACAGCTCGGGGTAGGCCCTGATGTACATACCAAAGTATTTCTCCAATGCCCCTCAACTTGATTGTCAAACCTACTCCTGATTGTCATACTCACAATACCATGTTAATTTAAAGACCGTGGTCAACCCTTTCTTCACAATTTAAATCGCCAACCAACCACCAACCGAGAAGCTCAAAATCGTTTCGAGTTAATGGCATTTTCATCGCTCTTTAAATTAGTTTACACATAAAACCCTGTCTCGAAAGTTCTAAGCCCAATACAATATTAGGCAAAACAGTTGTCATACCAGCAGAGCTGCAGTTGCAGAAGTTTGCGGCGGAAACGAAGCAAAGGTCAAAGTCAAAAAAGAACACCCGTCCATCCCAAACGATGTTACAAAACGAAAGATACATAATGTACAGGTTTAAAGGTTTAATTAAATTTGGGGCCGCAAAAAAACTGAGAAGACGAATGAGTTGAAGACTGGAGCCATTTGGAGATGGATCTCCAGACGGGTGAAGCCATAAACTTGGAATGTGGGCATTAAAACTATCACCAAACTAACAACTAATTAAGCCCAGTGTGGGATGCGGCCTCACCTTTTACGATTTACCTGCGGCGTTTGATACCGTACCACTATCGTGGGCAAAATGGGATTAAGGTTTTTGTTTCTGATTTACCGGGCCGAATTCAATGAGTTCGATTGTACAATTAATAACTTTTCCGATTATATAGCACGGCTAAATAAATGCGTTTACACCCAGGGCAGGATCAGAGGCAAAAGAGGGAAATTCTATGCAAATTTTTACGTAGCCAATTTTGAATTTTTGTACTTCCCAACTCTACAAAACAATGTACAGTACAATGTTGTTTAAATTCTCTTCCTCAGCAGTTGTTATGAAGTGTTTTCTTATATTAATACAATATCTTGGGCAAATTGGGATTTATATGATTGGTCTGTGATTTAGCAGGCCGAATTAAATGAGTTGAGTTAAATTAGTTGCACAATTCATAATTTCTCCAATGACATAGCACGGTTATTTGCGTTTACACCCGTCAGAGCCAAAGAAGAAGAATTCTATAACATTTTTACATGGGCAATGTTTTTTACATTCTCTCCCAGAGCAGTCGTATAAAGCATTTTCCGGTTTGGGATTAGGACTTAGAAGTGTTGTCCCTGATTCAGCAGGTTGAATTAAATGAGCTTGATTGAAAAAATTAACAGCTTGTTCGATGATATAGTAGAATAACAAGTATATTTAAAGGTGTTTACGCCCAAGCGGATATCTTAGTTGTTATGTAACGTGATGGATTATTTATCTTACTGAAAATTATGTGAGCGATTCCCACGCCTAACTCACCACTCACCCTTGAAAGGGAGCCTTTGGCCTTGTCCACCTTGGTCTCGGTCTAGAGGGGAGGATGTTTGTTTTTAGCCAAAATCATAAATACGTATGAACACGAGTTAATATGGGCCCCATGGGCCATGCGGCCGATATCAACACAGGAACCCTGGGGAGGGCATTAAGAGGATATGCTATCGAAATCGCTGTTCAGACCTCTTTGGTTCTGGAGTTTTGACCCACCAGAATTATGTTAATTGTAACGGCCACTCTTCCTTGGAAGCATGAAACATCAATATAGATTTTCCATGCGATGGAATTTTAATTTTAAGGCTCAGAATTTTATTAAAAAATTACAAAATAACGCAATATTCAGAAAGGGTTCTGGAAAATGCAATCTTACCTTCAGTGGAAGAGAGATGTTTTGCATGTTAATATTAGCTAATGGTCTATATCTACATTATTAGTGTGCTATTTTCCACGATTTTGCCATAAAAACCATGATATTTAAAAATTTGTTATTTTTGTTTACAATTGGACCTGAAACCAAATAATATTTTGCACCCCAAAATGTATCGCAGTAGTTCCGAGATATTCCGCCGAATTTGCAGCGCTCTTGTTGCTGCCACGAATGTGAACGAGTATACTGCCACGAATGTAAATAATAAACAAATTACTTTTTGTGCGTGAATTGAATCAAATATTATCTTGTTCTGTGAATTGTAAGTTCGATTTTGATTAAATTACTGTTGTGAGCATCATGGCAAAACGAAAGACTAAAACGGAGTACAACAAGAAGAGTAAAATGAATTTAAAAAAGTGTTCTGTGGCATTTCAAGCCATGAAATTACTAATCGTGCCAGGTTGTTGTGTTGTTGCTTGGTAGCAAAAGGCTGATTTGAATTCGGTCCTAATGTCTCGAATAAATGTCTGCTCCCGCTGTACTGCAGCTGAAGTTATACACTCGACCTTCTTCGGCTCTTCGCCTACCTTCTTTTTAAAAGACTACACTGTTCCACACTCACGTATAGCTTGATTCAGTCGATTGTATACTACACCATTTGCAAAAAAAATTACTTTGGGTATGAGCCAGTGGCCGAAACTTGTGCAAATCCTGTAAAATATCTTGTAGCGTGTTGATGGACATCCGAGTGGACAAGGGAATTTAAACATGATGGAAGCAAACCCTTGGCTATTTTAAACAAATGTCATGCCTTCGAAGAAAATAGATTCCTCGACTCATGACTGCCACCTCTGCATCCCGGTTCCTTCTGGCATCTCTAGGTTTATTTAGGATAATACGCATAGGCATAGCTTCTGTAGAGCGTCAAGCACGGAGCGGTTCGCCGGATAAAACACTGTTATACAGTAGCTGTAGTGCGGCCGAATTAAGGAGTTGAACAAAGTGACTTTAGTGGTACATGGTAGAAGGAATTACACCTTACGAAGGAGCGACATTTTGCATTTTGTTTTACTTGTGACCGTCTCATAGTTCAAATTTAAGGTAAAGCGAGAATCAATGAGTATTCCAAGATACTTGAAGGATTTGACCCATTCTATCACCACCAAGAACCAACTTTTCCAAACACTCCATAGCTCTCGAACTAATAACCATCGCCTTCGATTTTTAATATTAAACACCATCTAGTAATGAAATTCAGTTCCGCATTCATCTTCGAAGTTAATTCTACTAGGTTTTTTCCCGCCAAGTAGATCAGCATATCAGCAAAGAAATGCTTAACACATTCCAGCAAGAACAGGTCATTGATAAAGAGAACAAACAGTAATGGTCTGATTTTACTTCCTTGAACTTCACCGCAGTCTTGGGTATTAACACGCGGCCTTTTGTGGGGCACAGTGAGGCAAGCCAAAAAAATATGATTCTGTATGTTAAATATTAGGCTATGACCGTGCATTTTAATTTTTGCTTTCCAATTTATACGTAGTATAAGGAAAGCTTTGTGACGGTCAACATTTCAGCGGATTTAAGCGTTTTGATGTCCCAGGAACCCAAAAAGTGGGTTTTACGAAATGTCTGGCTATCTGTCGATTTCCGGGCAAACTATTCCGTCGATTTTGGTGAAATTTGGCACGTAGGCTTACAAAAATCATACCTCGAGATGATTTTCATTTCTATTTTGGGCTAACTTTATTTGGGGGGTTATTTTCAAAAACGTTATTAATGTTAACAAAATGCAGTGGGTCGCTTGCCCCTTGGTAGTTTGCTTCTGGGGGTAAAAAAAAAAAATTTCAGCGGAATCTTTCTGTCGATGAATTCTACCCTCAGGTATGTTTTAGGTGTTCAATAGAGTAACAAAGCCAAACAGGTTGCTTTCCTAAAAATATTTGCTTCTGTGCAAAAAATTATTTTTTGAAGAAATTATGGAAAAATCACGCTCCATTACATTGCGTGCCGTGTCATTGTTACTACTGTTACAATGTAATGGTCTGTTCGTTCCAGAATATGCAATTGAGTTTTAAGGGGTTGTCAATATATAGATGTCCCCCCCCCCCCCTAGGCATCCGAAATGTATCCATGAGGAAATTATTTACTATGAAATTACACATTGTCTATCTACTAATTTACAAATTGGAAAGCATGTTTGCATTATATCAAAAATTTATTTTTGTCGCTTACACCCATGCAGGCCTTTTTTTTTACGGCGCCTCATCCCTCCCACGGGGTCAGTGGCACGGATCTTATTCTTCCAGGTGTTTCGGTTTTTGGAATCAATCATATCCGGCGAGAGACCGAAGGTTCTGAGGTCCTCTCTCACTTTCGTTACAAGGGACATCCTCGGTCGTCCTAAAGGTCTTGGGCCCTCTACCGTGCAGTCCCTTACACGTTGTAGCAGGTGTCCATCTTCTCTTCTTAACGTATGGCCCCACCACGCCAGTCTTCGTTCCCTGACTTTATCGGTGATCGGTGCTACTTGCATCTCCGCCCGGATGCCCTCGTTTCTCCTCCTGCCTGTTAATTTGTAACCCAGATATTAACGCAACATGCGTATCCCAGCCACATGCAGCAATTGCTCTTTCTCCTCCGCAATGGCCAGCACTCCGCTCGGTAGGTCATACACGGTCTCACCACTTGCTTGTACGTATATGCGGAATTTGATTTGAATTTTTCGGCATTCTCCTATCCTTCAAGATCTCCGCCATATCTCGCCACTTGGCCCAACCTGAGGTTACCCGTACTTTTACATCGTCTTCACAGCCGCCATTCTCGCGTAACGTTGCTCGTAGATATTTGAATGTCTTGGCCTTCTCTAGGTTTTGGTTATCTACTTTTATCGATCCAGGTTCCTGGCTTATGCATTCCATGTACTCTGTTTTCTTGCGATTCACTTTAAGCCCCTGGCGCTCCACCGTTTCCACCCACAGTCTGAGAGTACTCTCGACATCTTCTCGCGAGTCTCCTACCAGGAGGATATCATCAACGAAGAGAAGGCTTTCTGGCGCTTGCCCTTGCATCTGCCTGGTCACTACGTCCATTATGAGAACGAACAACAGCGGTTCAAGGTTGACCCCTGATGCAACCCATAAGTTACTGGGAAGGTGTAACCGACCCCTGCCGCACTACGCACTCGTACATATTCTTTATTAGCCTTATATAGCTTTGCGGAACTCGTCTCTCTTCCAACACATCCCAGATTAAACTTCTCGGTATTCTATCATAGGCTTTTTCCACGTCCACGAACACAATGAACAGGTTTTTTCTTTTCTCGATGTTTTTCTAGCAGAGTCCTTGCAATGTGTCGTATATTCCATCTGTAGCTCCTCGACCTGGCATGAATCCTAATTGGTTTTTGGAGATGGTCTCATTTATTTGGCTACTAGTGGGGTCACAGGTGGCAGATAGCGAATATAACGCATAAGCAGTCCCCGACCAAGCAGCGGCATAATCAGAGGGTGTGGTAACAAGTCTGGTGGTGCAGGCTTGTCTAGGGAAAGCCACTAGAACCCGACGTATACTTTGTGACGGGGCGAATAGTTGCCGCCACTAAATAAGCAACCACTACTAAGGTACTCATTTGTCATGGGGTTGGCCCCGAAGGTGAATGAACTCAATGAAGAGTCAACGGCATAAAAATGCAGAAGGCAACGAAAAACCACTGTTAGAAGGCATGTCAAAGTACACTCGATACTCTACATACTTGACTTCGTTTTCGAATGGAAAATAGCCAACACAATGCATTAAACTGGTCGAATATTTGCGCTACAGTGATTTTTTAAACATTATTGATATGCTCTGATAATTTTTTTTCGGATTTTCAATTATTCGTTTATTTATTTATTAAGTTTTTAAATTATTATATTTACTCAAACATCCTGGGGGGGGGGGGCTTGACAAGTACCTGGGGGTCGCTATGCCCCCCTAACTACGCCAATGTATAGCAATCTAGCTGAGTACGTCTATCGAAAATAGGCAACAACAAATTTTAGAAAGTTGGTTATTATGACTTAGTCGCCACTGGTAGTATGAAACAGTGCACCCGCCACTGCTGGAGCAAAAATCAATCCTGAGATTCGAATAAAATCTTCCGAGTTCCTACTTCCTTGGGCTGGGTCTAGCAGCCTGCGGGTCGCAGGTATAAAGACCATTCAGCGAAGCAGCAGGGGGTGATGCCTCCCCTACCTTTACAGTTTACACTTTACAGCCGTGAGCCGTTGGCTCAGGGTCATCTTTGTTTTGCCAGATAGTGTCACTAGAATTAACTATTTATTAGCAGAACATTATTAATGTTTTTGTTAAATATTTTTATATTGCCTCTATTATTTTTAAATAATATACATTTAATTTAAACTAGAAACTTAAATAGTGAAGAAAAATATTTCGTTTTTTTTTCTTCATATTTTCATCTGTGGTCTGTCCGAAATTTTTCCTACGTATTATATCCTCTTAAGGGAAGCACGTTGGCAGAGCCAAAGTCCAATTTCCAAACAACTCTGATGTATTGAAACTGGAAAGGTCCAAATTTTACCTGAGACCCAGCCACCTTTCAGGTCTGGTTGCTCCAAATATATCTTCTTTTGATATGAACTTCATGCAATAATTCTTTATTTACTGTTCCATAAACACCAAAAAATAAGCCAATGCTGGGCGATTTTGATAATAGGCTACTCTTCTCCTTCTCTACAGCTCTACAGCCCTTGGTGGGCTTTGGCCTGCTCGACAACACTCCCCCATTCTTCTCGGTTTTGCACAACGCTCCACCATCTGGAGACTCCCAACTCGCGAAGGTCATTCTCTAATTCGTCCTTCCAGCGGTTTCTTGGCCGTCCTGGCAGTCGTCTTCCCGTCATGCTTGCTTTGTACATTTTTCGTACTTCAATATTTCTCTTCCTATTTCTTGCATCTTCCCTGGCATTAGCATTGTCCTTACGTTCCACGTAGCCAGTTTTAATTCCAAGGAAGCTCGTTTGTTTTGCGGGGGTCGTCGTCTAGTTCCGGTATAGTTGTTCCGAGGCGTGTCTTGAGTCATCGCAACTTGGGTTTTTTTACGGTGTTAGGTCGTCGGCCTTACGCCCAACCTCTGCCAGAGGATGGGGGTGTTGATTTCGGGGTACCCAGCCCCTAGGTTATCGCCTTCTCTTCGGCTGGGAGTCTCACCCGCCCCTTCGCAGTACACCATTCGTGGGTTGCTCATTGCCGTTGGCCCTTTAGGGCTCTTCCGCCACTGAGTTGGATGACAGCCCTGCTGCCGGCTGACATCGCCTTCAAGAGACTCTCACTTCTCTTCCCCTTAGGCTATGCTGTGTTCCGAGAGGATCTTCTGCATACTCAGCCGTTGAAGTTGCATCTCCTCCAACGCCGTTGTATCCATTGTCCATCTCTTCGCGCAGCGCGGGGGGGGGGGGGGGGGGGGGCAACACCTATTTAGTGGCGGTGTTACTCGCCACGTCACGATGGTTTCTAAGGTCTGTGAGGGATTTGTTAGTAGTTGCATTGCCCAGTGCACTTACCACCTCAACCTCCACCATCGCCACTGCATGGTCGGGGACTGCTTATTCAGTATATTCGCAGCTAACCACTATATCTAGTGGCCGTATCACTATCCGCCACCTGTGACCCCACTAGTAGCTCGCAGTTAAGCCCTAGATAATAGGCTACTAGATAGGTACAATAGATTCTTCGCCAAAAGATGCGAGCAGAGGTTGTTGTACCAAATAAGAAGAACAAAAAGGGATAGGATTAGAAATGAACTGATGAGAAGAAAGTCCAGGCTGAGGAACGACCCTTTGGTGGGGCGGATAACGGGAAGGAGGCTGCAATGGTTCGGAGACGGAAAGCAGTCAGCAGTCAGCAACGGCTGGAGGAAGGAATAGAACTAATAGAGGGAACAGGAACAAGAGGAATAGATACAGAAAGATTGAGGACAATCTCACAAGAGTGAGACTAGCACCAGAACAAGTGCTGAATAATCAGAAGGGGAGTGACAGGAGGGAGTGGAGGAGGCTCACGTATTTCACCCGGGCGACAGCAGCTGAATGACTATGATGAGGAAAACAGATAGGTAACTGTAACTGACTAACTGTTGCCAAAATGGGAGTTGCCAAGTAAAGAACCGGTCCGAGTTTACTCGGGGGGGGGGGGGGGGGGTTGTCCACCTGACGTCACTGGAGGTGACGTATATTCTAGATAGGTCAGACCAACAAATTACCATACAGCAATAATGGCAGGGCACACAATGCATTTGACCGTGAGTTATCTATCATTTTTTCAAAAACATTTTTTTTGTTTTTTTGCACAAAACCAAATAGTTTTTGGGAAAGCATTTTTTATTAATTTTTCATTAAAATTTAGTTATTTTTATTTTTTTACCCCCAGACGCAAACTATCAAGGGGCAAGCGACCTCCCGCATTTTGTCAACATTAATAACAACTACAATATATGTGAATTTAAAAGAAATCGTTGGAGCCGTTTTGGAGAAATAATTTTTTTAGACGTTTTTTTGGAGTTTTTTGAAAATAACCCCCCCCCCCCAAATTGAGATAGCCCAAAATAAAAATAAATATCCCGAGGTATGATTTTTGTGAACCTACATGCCAAATTTCATCAAAATCGACCGAGTAGTTTGCCCGGAAATCGATGCGCAGACAGACAGAGCGACAGACAGATATTTCGTAAAAACCACTTTTTGGGGTTCCTGAGACCTCAAAACGTGTAAATCCGTTGAAATCTCGGAATCGAAATTTGGACCATCACAAAGCTTTCCTTATACTACATTTAAATTGGAAAGCAACAATGTCCATATGTAATATATTAATTAAACGCAACCCGTCTGTCTGTCCTACTGGGCGGCTATACCATTTGTTATACTTTGGTGGTGATTATCTTCTTAAAAGAACCAGTACTAGACAGGAACGGATCCCGCTCATTTGGGGGGAGGGGGTTAGTTTTGGGTCAAAATAGAACAAACATAATAGGCCTACAATGTGTATAGTATCGATTAAATTTGAGGGTAAAGAATTAACTTAAATAGATTTATTATATTGTACTTGGGGGGGGGGGGGGGCAATGGGTGAATTTTGGGCCATTCGGCCCACCTAACCTATGGTCATTGAATATATAACAATAGTGTTATATATTCAATGCTATGGTACAGGAATGTGGGTTAGTTTGTTGCAACAATTAAGACATAGATTTCAGGAAAAAAAATTGTAAACTGAGTCATTTTGACGAGCGTCTAGTTACCCACGTTGCCTACAGGAAGACTTATATTTATAGTGTAGACTGGTCTAGCCTATCTTAAGTCACTAAAATATTATTTTCCTGTAACATAACGACCCAGCCTTCACAGCCTGCAATAGAATAAGTGCTTACATAAATAAGTAAGAATATGAATTAGTGGGTAAAGCGACGCTCTTCAAAATGGTTCAGTCGTTGTTTATCAGCACAAAAAACGGCAGTTACTGTAAATAATTAAGCATATCCATCCAACAAACTAACATAATCTTCTTGTAGCCTGTGCTAAGGCTTGTGTACTTTGATCTTTTTGAAAGTCACATCCGATATGGTATTATTATCTGTTGGGGTAACTCTACTGACTCCCTCCGGGTTTTTCGCTTCCAAAAGAGGGCTATTAGAACCATTGCGGGTATCAAAGA
This sequence comes from Psococerastis gibbosa, assembly GCA_963971405.1. NCBI lineage: Eukaryota > Metazoa > Arthropoda > Insecta > Psocodea > Psocidae > Psococerastis > Psococerastis gibbosa. The sequence continues at coordinate 42,571,712 of OZ020489.1, read as the reverse complement.
CCAAAGAGTATCTTGCCGGCCCTTATTTGGCGAATTTGGTATGCTAACTCTACCAGTTCTATATCTCTTGGAGACATTAGTGCATTTGCGGAAAAACCCGCCCCCCAGATCAGGTGATACCCGTACCTATGGGACCAGAAATAAGGACTGCTTCCTCCGGGAGAGCAGTCGTCTTACGGTTACCCTTAGGTCTCCTAGGGAGATGGGGATCCGGTTGTTTAACAAACTACCCCGGGAGAGTAGGACACTGGATGAGGTAAAGGTTTTTTCAGGGGCCGTCCGTCGGCTACTGTTGGAACAAGTTCCCTACTCGGTTAGGGAATTTTTGACGAACCCGATAATACGGTAATTGTGTTCTTTATTTATTTACTATTATTTTGTTTTAGACGACAGAAATTGATGACGACGCCCAGAAGCTAGCCCTAGCTAGCTTGAAAATGGCATGAATATAAATGATATAAACTGATATACTGTAAATCTGTAGGCTAGAAGTGCTAGACCTTCGACTAGGACTATGGCGTTTAATTTTAAGGCTGATTTTATGACGAAACTAATTTATTGCTCGTTCCACAGATACAAAGATAACAAAGTGAACAGATAAAAAACTTATACAAAATACAAGTTATCGCAGGAAGTTTATATTTTCCGAACTCAACTGAAATATTATTACCTTAGAAAAATGGGACAAAGAGCCTGAAACCCATTTTGTAGAACAGTTGTAAATCTGTAGAGGAAATAGACAGCTTTCACAGAAAACTCGTATTTTTTAAGATTTTTTCATCTGTTCCCTTCTATATCTTTGTGGCTGTGGAACGAGCAATTAATTAATTTCGTCCAAAAATTACGATAATTTCTTTTTTACAAAACATTTTGAAAACTTAACCTTAACCTGGGATTAAACATGTAAACAAGATAATTTTATAATGGAAAGTGTTCAAAATTGTTTTGTTTACATTTTTAACCCAAAACTAAGGTAAGGCCTATTATGGCGATTGTGTTTAATCTGAACCCCTGTTTAAAAATGTAAACAAGACTAGTGCTAGTCAAAATTGTTTTGTTTACATTTTTTACCCCAAGAATAAGTTAATAGTAAACGCCATTCGCCATTGTAGGCCCGCTGTAGGATGTAAATCATGTAATAGAATTATATTTCATAACTATTTGTCCATTTGCGACTATAAGGTAGCCCAGTCTGCCTATAATAGCTCGGCAATTCATTATTAAACAACAGAATAATAATAATAATTTAACGTGCGCAGTTTAGAAACTCACCGGCAAGAGGAACATTTCGTTGCGTCGTCCACTTTTTCGTCTCCAACAACGTTTGCAGATTTTGGCATTTCAGATCGTCACCCCCCGCGGCCGCTGTGCACAGCACCACAACACTTAAAACACACAACCACCCCCTCATTTTGTAGCCCAATTATCAGGACACACGTTGCCTACCCGGTGGGCCAGTAAACGTATCTTTCGTTGAAAAACAAGCCTAGCAAATATCCAGCCATGGCATGGGTCCGCGCGACACTCAACGAAAAAGCTCACCAAAACAACCTTACCAGAGCACCGCTAGATGCCGACTGGATTCAGTGGATTCCAGACGAAGTCCAACTGGAATGGACGGACAGTCGGCATTCCTTAGTCTGTGCGCAAGCGCGTCTTGTTGCAGTTCGCATACCGGCCGCTGTTGTTTGAAGAGCAGCACGTACCGGTAGCTTTTGGCATTCCTATTATACTATATTCCGTTAGGTGTCCGGGATGATAGGCCGTGGTCGTTCTGAAAGTGTACTTCCAGCGTCCCGTACTTTGGAAGTACTAATGAATGAATGAATGACGACTTTATTGCAATACAATTGGCGAACATTAAGTCTTATTTTTCATGTTAACCATAACTTAATAATAGTATACATAGTAGTCTAATATAACTTAACTTAACCTAAATGGAATATAAAAAGGGGGAAAGAAGGTAATAAAGAAGGGGGAAATGGGGGTCCCTTGTTTGTATTGCTACGAGGCCAGGTAACAGGGTTTAGGTGTTATCGAAAATATATGATTTTATTTTATCTTTAAACTATAGCTGTATTTATAAGGAAAACTTTGTGTTTGTCGATTTTGTGCCATAGGAACCAACCAAAACAGTGATTTTACGAAATGTCATAATGTCATAAATCCGCTGAAATCTCTGAATCGAAAATTTTGACCATCACAAAGCTTTCCTTATACTACCTACGCATAAATTGGAAAACAATAAGTAAATAGTAAATACTCAGTATTGCGACGGTATTTCTCGTGTATTTATTCAATTTTCATGTCTCCTGTAACTGTCCCCATAATAAATTAATACGTTAAGCAGGGTGCAAGGTTGCCTACCCTCGTTATTGCTGAATGGGCTGGACTAGTATTGTATATTTTAACCTACAGACTACAGTGAATAGGAATAGAACGTTTCACAACAACCCAATGGGAAGATGAAGCAGCAGTGCCGGATTAACCCCTGGGGGGGGGCACAAGATATGGGGGGGGGGCCGTGGGTGCAAACCAGAGGCGGACGAGGCGGTCCCAGACAGAGGCGGTTCCAGATCTCATAAAAGGGGGAGGTACTTGTCAGTGGCGTAGCGATAGGTTTTCGAAGGTGTGGTATCATTTGGCGCCCATTTTCATAAAAGTTGCTCAGGAGGCAAGGGCTGAAATATTGGGGGTTTCCACATTTTGAGAGCAAGAATGGGTCTGGGGGTCTCCCCCGAGAGAAAAGTTTCGAATAATTGGGATGAAATAGTGAGGTTTTGCGCATTTTGAGTGTTGTAACACTTAGAGATTTTAGAGACATAGAATATAACTGCTGTCCAAAGGGGGGGGGCGCAATTGCCCGCAGTGCCGGTCGCTGCGTTCACCTCTGGTCCCAGACTTCATAAAAGGGGGAGGCACTTGTCAGTGGCGTAACGATAGGTTTTCGAAGAGGGCGGTGTATAATTTGGCACCCCTCCACCCATTTCGATAAAAGTGTATAAAATGGGGAAAGCCGTTCTCATGGACGTATGCAGCTTATAAATTAATGACCTTAGTTCGGTTCGGAGGATATGAAGGGGGTGAAATTTTTTGAAAAATAAGGCTGAAATATTGAGATTTTACACATATTGAAAGCAATAATTTTAAGGTTTATTATATAATATATATATATATATATATATTATTATTTATATGATCGATGCTAGGCGCCTCCAATATGCGCAGAACTCATGCATGCGGTTCATTTACAATGTGAAACGGCGGGATCACATAACCCCATTCTACCGCAGGGCTCAGTGGCTGAAATTAGGTGAAAGAAGAACTTTCCACTCACTATTATTAGTATATAAGGTTTTGAACAGTGCAGCTCCTCCATATATCTATATGACCGCCTAAAGCCATTGAATTCCCATAGAAATGGACTTGTATTGCGAATACCCCGACATAACACAGCTTTATATGGTAGTTCTTTTTTTGTAAATGTCTGCCACCAGTGGAACTCCCTAGATAAGGAAATTAGATCGCAACCAAAGATTCGTTGGTTCAAAAGCCAGTTGCTGAAAAAATTACTAGGAACAGAATAGGTTTAGAATAAGAATACTGTCTAGATATATTTACTGTATGTGTTTTTTTTTTTTACGTCACGTCACTTTAGAATAAGTTCTTTTTATGCATTGTTAGAATAAGATTGTTTACGTTAAGCGTATGTATTTTGTAAATTGTATTGTTTTTGGATGTGGGTTAGGCAGAAAAAGACTTTCTAGTCTTAAGTCTCGCCCCGTAAATATAAGGCGTTTATTATTATTATTATTATTATTATTATTATTATTATTATTATTATACATATTATGTATTACAGGGAATTAATATAATTGTGAACTAGTGGGGCCCGGAGTTCTCGTTCGGGTAAGTTTTTGAAAAATAGGCCTGAAATATTGGGATTCTACGCATTTTGCGAGGAATAAGGTTTATAAATTACAGGACATTATTATAATTGGGAACAGGGGGGCCGGGGGCCACCCCCGGGAGAAAATGTTTCAAAAATAGGGCTGACATAGTGGGGTTTTAAGCATTTTGAGTGCAGTAACACTTAGAGGCAAAGAATATAACTGCCTTCCAAGGAGGGAGGAGGGTGATAGCAGGTCGCTTTGTCAGCCTCTGGTGCAAGTTGCAACCTCCTCTAAAATTCATAAATCTACCTATACCAGCATTGCTGCAAAAATAAATAAATAAGGCGCCCATTCCATTGACCGGCTAGGGCTATTTCCAAAACGGTGACGTGGTAGCAGACACTCAAGACTTAGGTAGCGTCTCCACCGACCTCGCATTGCAGATTGCAAGTGACATTGACGGAAATTAGAATTTTTCTTTTTATAGAAATCTATTATTGAAATGTTTGTAATTAACATATCCCATGAAGCCATTTTTTAATTTTAGTTTGTTTGTTTGTGATTTTATTGTATGATCATTGATCAATTTTAACTATGGCATAGAGGAAAATAAACATTTCCGTCAATTCTGCAATGCGAGGCCGGTGGAAACGCCACCTAAGTCTTGAGTGTCTGCTACCACGTCACCGTTTTGGAAATAGCCCTAGCCGGTCAATGGAATGGGCACCTAATAACGTACTATTTCCCGCCAATTTCAAAACTTTTAATATCTATTTTTTTATATTTTAATCTAAAAATATCTCATTCTGGGGGGGGGGGGCGGAATTTCAGGCATTTCTGGGGGGCCGGGGCCCCCAAGTGCCCATGGGTTAATCCGGCACTGTGAAGCAGTAGAATCCAGGATGATAGACTGTGGTCGTTCTGAAAGCGTACTTCCAAACGTTTCGTCAACATCTGCAGTCGACATCTTCATTGGAACTGCATAAACTTCTACGATTGTATTTTGAAGGCTCAGCAGTAATAGTTGCTGCAGCCTATGATCCTGGATTCTACTTCTTCATCACCTCATTGGGTTATTGTAGAAACGTTCGGTTTGGGTTTGATCACAACACAAAAATATCATGGAATAAAAAAGGGCAATGCGTCACAACCATCACCCAGACACCCACGGCCACTTTCCCAGAGCCACAAATCTACCGATCTGCATCACTAATTTCAGATCAGACGCCATGTAGATTTTGTCAGGTATTGAGGGCAGTTATTAAAACCACGAACAGGTACCTACTAAACAAACGTACAAAGCCCACGCTCCTCATAAGCTAACTATCAGAAATGTAGCCCCGAATGGTGATGAGTGGAGCTACCGCTATTCGACCGGTTGCGGCTTAGGTATACCTGTATAGTTATAGTAGTTCCTGTGTAGACCAAGGCATAGGATGACACCTAAGATATGGATCTTACTACCCTACATAACCGTCATACTGGTTGCCATGACAATGGGGGCACCTGATAATGCTCCCGAAGTACGTAAGTAATTTTCTACTCTTTTGCAACTAGGGGTTTTATGGGTTTTATAGGGGGTTTCTTCAATAGGGGATGGCGCGAAATTGGACGTACTCTCTTCTGGTTTATAACTATAAGCTACCTAATTTAACTACAATATATATATATAAGAAAATTATATCTGTATACGGTCTACAGGGTCTGCATGAATTTCCTAACTTAGACCATCCGGGGTCTCTTATTTTAACACATAAGAAACTCCCTATTTCTTACAAAACTATTAAACTCCCTATGTCTTACAAACCGTTTAAGACGTCACTTAAGCACATAAGCATACCATAGGAGAAAACTACCTGGTGTTCGTCTCCAAAATGTAGGTAACCAAACTGACCACGTCATATAACTTATGATATCGATGGTAGAGTCAACATAATAATAATAATAATAATGCGTGTATTTATCAAAAAAACATAACAAATTATACTGAACCGGTGCCACAAAGCCAAAAAGGCGCGTTGGGATCACCACGCAATTTTTTACTGTAGTAGGCCTAGGTTATTTACTAGTTCGTCACACTAACAATATATTTTTTCAAACTGTATCTGTGAGTAGACTTACAATATAGTTCTTAATAATAGACAAGGTAATATTTTCATTGTATCCGGCCCTAATCATTTCATTATAGTAACTCAAACCTCTATAGTTGACAGAATTTCTGCTGTGTGTTAATTTGTAATTAGGAACCGTGAGGAATCCACGTCCTGTTCGCCTAGTACGTATGTTATTAGCTGAAATTCTGTCAACTTGGAAGTTACTCAAGTTACTTACCTATATATACCTATCCTTATTTTATCTCTTATAGAGCTGCCTCTCTTTGCACACAAATAATAATTATTATTGTTATTACACACCCGCATGCCGTAGCGCCAAAAGGAGTAAGTAAGTACCTATAAATTTATAATATATACAAAACAACCATTCAGACTCGTATATCTATACTTGGTTAAGTCATGCTTTCGCCTGTTTCATTGCGTCAATGGCAGGGCCGGATCTACTTGTGCTTGGCCCCCCCTGCAAAGAGTTGACAAAGGCCCCCCTACATTTGGCTTGAGATTACTTTTTGGGAGTTTAGTCGCCATAATCGCCATTTTAAGCGTTTCGGGGGAGCATCTCAACCAAAAAATTCAACTCACAATCAAGAACTTGGAAATAAATAAAATTATCATTTGAGAACTTACAGTAGTCTGTAGTATTCGTTTAGTATATTAGTATATAATCGTACCATTTTCAGATTTTATAAATTGTACTTGTATTTCAACTAGGGGCCCTGGATCAAAATTACCGGGGCCCAAAACCCCAGAGAATTTGGCCCAGGGCCCGCTGGGCCCCTTCCCATCACTTTTAGGCCCGGCCCCCCCCCCCCGCAATGCGGGGTCTGGCGGGTCGGTAGATCCGGCCCTGGTCAATGGTAAGCTTTACTCAGCTTGTCCATTATCGCTTGTAGCCGGTGGAGGTTGACATGGGCAAAAAATTCATACAAAACAATACAAATACCTAAGATCAGTAGGTCGTTCTGAAAGCGTACTTCCAAACGTTTCCCCCTGTACAAACAGTTGCTGCTGAGCCTCGGAGATACAATCGTAGAAGTCTATAAGCAGTTCCACTGAAGATGTAGACCGCTTATGTTGACGAAGCGTTTGGAAGTACGGTACGCTCTCAGAACGACCACGGCCTATCGTCCCGGATTATACGGACTCATCAAGTAACTCCGGCCGTGAAAGCCTTTGTAATTATAATACAAATAAGGTCTGAAATCCATGGGGTTGTTGGCATTGTATAAGGGACCTTCTTCTTCTTCTTCTCGTGCCCCTTCAACGTTGAAGATTGGCGATCATATGAGCGAAAAAAAAAATTTCGCTCGTGATGATTGTACAAGGGATGCCCCGAAGGACCTTTAATGCAGTGGTTTCCCGTTGCCTTCTGCATCCTTATGCCGTTGACTCCTCTGTTGAATTCTTCCGCCTTTAGGGAGCTTTTTCTCTCCCATGGACAAAAGGGTGCCCATGCCCTAGCTCCAAGGAGCTAAGTGGGGGATCTTTAACCGGACCCCACTCGGTACTGCTTGGTCGGGGACTGCTTATTCATCTTATTCGCAGCTAACCATCATATCTGATGGCCGTTCACTATCCGCCACCTGTGACCCCACTAGTAGCCTGCAGTTCAGCCCTAAGGGACCTATAGGCCACTATATAAGTAGGTCTTAAAAAGTAATTCAAAAAATTGCATAAATAGGCACCTTTCTCAATTAGTAGGCTAAATAATCCATCAGATTAAAAGTTAGCGTACCCAGGCAGCCCAGTCCAGCTTCCTGACCCTGTCATATCTATAGATAAAGTGTTGCTATATTATGTTACCTATGGGTTAGAAAAAATGACGCCCGTATGGTCAAAGTTATGAAATTCAGACAAAATAAATAATATGTACTGTAAATACATCTTTATATGAGGAGCATGCAAAAGGCGCGTTGTCACTTGAAACTGCTGTAATTATTGCAGGAGATACAAAAAACGAATCTTGTCAAAGAGCATGTAAGCAGAGGATTTAGCGGACACAGTATTTGTGGCGCAGTGGTTAAAACGACGCCCCAGATAGGCGTAGATCATTGGTTTGAATCCCGCCAAGTCCAGTTTTTTTTCTAAATCTTCTAATTTCGGTTAAACCTGCACCATTTTCTATTCATTGCATAACCAACATTTTGCAGAATGTCGTACTAACATTTTATTTTGTGACGTGACAACGTCTAATAAATCGATGAGCGCTGGCTGGAATACTAGGTGCATGTACGAAAAGGGTGACTCGTCGCTGACGCTGGTTAGTAACGCGGGTCAGTAACGCTGGTTTAAAGCAACTTTTTGGGCAGATGTTGAAGGTCTATCTCAATTTAAATTATACTCATGTCTTCGTCTATTCTTCCTCTTTCAGTCCATGCTATATTTCTGTTGTAATAGGGCAAGGGGTTCGACTTTGGGGGTGGAAACCTGAGGAGGTGCTCCCAAATTTCACCCGAATCTGCCGATTTTAATCGAAAATAGGCCTTTTTCGGCCGCGTTTTTGGGGGTCTTAATATCAATTTGAAAACTTCAAACTACTTTAGTTCTTTTCCACCTTTCTTACTCTTTCCAGACATATATTCAGTTTTGCTATCCGTCTCTTAATTCAGGCTCAGGTGAGTTGGTAAGCCATCACTGTTTCGTCGAAAAACAGGTTCAAAGGGTACTTTTGAATTTACATGCATAGAGTAAAAATATTCCACAGCCAAAATGAATTTTTAATGTCTCATTAGAAGCAGTATGAATTAAGGTTTCAAACGAGTATATAAATACATAGTTTCAAATTCACCCCTTCACCCGTTAAACATGAGTGGAACACAAATTTCTAAAATTTCTAAAAAATGACGCGAAAAAATTCATTTCCAGCAATCAATTGCATGGGCGGGTTTAAAGCAATTTTTTGGGCTAGTGTGGAAGGCTTATCTTAATTTAAATTATACCCATGTCTTCGACTATTCTTCTTCTTTCAGGCCATGCTATATTTGCGGTGATCAAGCAAGGGGTTGGGGGTGTGAAACGTCAGGGGGTGCCCACGAAATTCAAACTACTTAAGGGCTTTTCCACATTTCTTTCTCTTTCCAGCCATTTAAGTATGATTCGGTAATTTAGGCGTTGTCACGCTATCGTCCGTAAGCCGACTTTGACACCGACTTACAGACAACCAATTTTTTATTTATTAACAGGTTAATCGCATACAAACAATTATTAAATGAATATATCCGATTTACCTCTTCAGTTGCCTCTGTAGTTTAATACCCGTGTTGGGGTACGGCACGCCTCCGATCGCATGGCATGCAGAGACTCAAACAAGTACAAGTGCGCTACCACCTTGCCACCGCATGTGTTCACTGTTTCAGCGTACTACATCTACCCCTGCGCAAGAGACGACCCTGATCTGGAGCCCTGTCTGACATACGCCGCAAACCACCTGGCCAGCCACTTCAAGGAGGGCATACCAGAGTTAGGGGTGGCAGAAGTGGAGCCCATCATTCTGGATGAGATACAAATAGCCCTGGGTAGTGGCCCAGACGGCTACCGAGCTATCTTCCGAGATATCCATGCTTATGGAGTCAGCAATATGACTGTTACTAGCGTCAGGTGAGTTTTGCCCTTCGAATTAGAGAGTACAGACTCGTATCTGTTTTTGGTTAAGTCATGCTTCCACCTGTTACACTGCACCATCAATAGTAAGCTTGTCACGGCTTGTCCATTATCGCTTGTAGCCGGTGTAGGCTGGCATCGAGGACGTATACGTGTTTGCCAATGACCCAAAATTCTTACCAAAACAATGTAAATAATGTCCAAAATCCATGGGGTCGTTGGCATTGAACAAAGGACCAATGTAAGTAGGTCTCGGTTAGTAAATAATAGAAGACAGAAAATAGTACTGTTCCTGAACTAGAATCAATGAAATTAGCTTACTATACTTAGGCGCTTATTCCACCTACGTCAATAGTCAATAGTAAATGTGTTATTGACGTGGTAGCAGACATTTTTAGATTGTCTTTAATGTCTGCTACCACATTTACTATTGACCATTGACGTAGGTGGAATAAGCGCCTTAGGCTACTTACTATCCAACACCTTCCCTTGGCAGGTCAGCCATTAGGTGTCGCGCTGACCAGTATAGGCCTATAGACGAGATGTCTCCACGAAGCCGTTGCACTCCGTCGGTGAGTCGTGTGTCAGGACTGGGCAATTAGGGTAGGTGAACCCATGCGGGCACTTGTGGCACAGGCCCACGGCCCCCACAAAAATGCCTAAAATTCCGGCCCCCACAAACGAGGCTTTTTTAATTTAAAAAAAATATATATATTAAAAGTTGAAAACAATTTCCAAAGTTTTGAAATTGGCGGGAAATTAAACGTTTGCAACCACGGCCCCCACATATCTTGTGCCCACGGCCCCCACAGGGGCTAATCCGGCACTGAGGTGAGCAGCATCCATCCCTGGTTCGTCGCAAAAAATTTAAGCCACTTTTTGGCCTCCATTTAACCACTTTTTTCTCAGTGATATCTGTAAATCATTAGGTATAGCTTCGTGGCCTGAAAATGCCAATTACCAAAATCCACAATCCCACCAACATTTAAAATCAACCAACACATGTTAAATTTGTTTAAATCTGGTATAAATTTAATTATGCTTTTTAGAACTGATCTGGACAACCTGCAATTCCAGCTGAGTTTCTTCATACCAAAGATCATGGCGGAGGCTCGGTACCGCAGTTCCGGTACACTCATTATGATCAAGGCTTCCGGGGGTGGCAACTACTGGGGTGAATATGGTAAGTTAGCATTGAAGGATCCGATGGAAGAAAGCGTTAAGTGACAACAAAAAAGAGATGTTATAGCCCAATCTTTCTGCAGATAGTCTAATACCGTATTTTTCTATGACAGCGATTCTCAAACTATGGTCCCGCCAGGGAGGCCATCGGACCTCGGGAAGAATATATTTATGAATTTCGGGGAATTCGTGGGTTATGACACTTCAACATTGGGAGCTCATCAGGCTCGGAAAATATTATAATTGATTCCATTTCCGACATCAAGGTCCTTCTCAACGCTCACTTAGGTTGAAATCGAAAGAAAATAAAAGGCCTCGACGACGAGCTGAGATCGAAGGGTTATTTTACAAAATATTCGTTCCAACGTTAAAAATATTGTTGCATTAAAAAAAAACAAGCATTTTTATATTGATTTATTTTTCCTTGTAAACTGGGCAGGGAACCACGGACAACTGGCTTCTTTAAAGGTGGGCCACGGCCCTAAAAGTTTGAGAACCACTGTTCTATGACAGAAAATAGATGTTTTAGAAATAGACAGGCATATTTTTCAAATACTATATGTAACTTAGTGTATATATAGGCTTATATTACGTGAAAGGGTGGCGCGGGTGTAAGCACCAACTTCCTTTCAGGTTCCAGCGGTTAAGATCCATCAAAAGTGGTATAGGTCCAGTTGGTAGGCAAACTGCTGTTTTGGACTGTCTCTGGGCAATCTCGTTGTCCAGTACGCTCCTGATAACAGTTTCGTTCGACTTGACATTCCCAGCGAACATTATTTTCTACAAATCAACTTCCAGCAAAACTGTGGCCAATTGGTGATAGTACCGGCTACGCATAATGTAGATCAAACGGAAGGGATCATTTCTCTTAAAAATATACATTTTTTACAGCTACACGATTGATAATTTTGGTGACATTTTATATAGTTTTACACTCTTTTTCTATCTCAGTTTGTCTGTAAACGCTGGAACCTGGAATGACATGACCGAGCATCGCTACGGTATACTGTAGCCAAAGTCAATTGCAATTTATTATTTACAGTATGTTACTCAATTTATTTATTGCATTTCAGAAAGTGTTCGCGCTAAAGTGTATTTCAGAGCACAACCTCATCAAGTAGGGGACCACGTGTATTTGAGTGTTGAAGAGATCAAAATGGACTTTAGTGTGCAGTCTATCAACATGGGCATCAAAGACTTGCACAACGGCAACACAGTGTTAGGTACGTAAGCTATGTATGCAATGGTCGGCTAAATCGAAAGCTGAACTACGAGACTAAAGAAATCATGACATGTAGAGTAGTGGTACGGACTCTGACTTTCACCCGAAAGGTTATTGGTTTAGTCCCACAATACCTACATTTTCTGGTCTTCGTAATTGAGTGTAAGATGCGGCTTTATAGCCCTACCTCCGCTAGGTTGGCTTAGTTATAGAACAAAAAGTCCTTATTTATTTAAAGAACAAACGACGAGATAGGAAAGTTCCTGGAAAAATAAGACATGGTTCGCTTCGCAAAAGCCCAAAGAATGGGCTGTTGGCGTAATGGCAGATCTATCGTATCATCTGACTTAAGGTCTCCTGCTGTAGTTGCAATCTAGCGATTGGTTTGCAGCAAATCTTTCCACCTCCTTCTCCACTCCTCCCTGCCTTGGGCCGTTCTCTTGAGTTCCAAGTAGGTTCCGCATCTCATATCTTTCTTGAGGTCTTCTGCGTACGCCTTCCTTGGTCGCCCTCTTGCATTGGTGCCATTGACGTAAGGTAGGGATTTCCAAATAGTTCGCAGACAAATGATGCCCTGGCCACGGTGTTTCTGTGGGCTGATTATGGCGAATGGTATTAACTTACTCCGGTGTTTAAAACTGTAAACAAACCAATTGTGAATAGCACTATCCATTGTAAAATTATCTTGTTTCCATTTTTAACCCCAGGTTAAGATTAAAAATAATCGACGTAATTAATTAATTGCTCGTTCGACAGCTGCAAATAATTTTGTTTGTTTGCTTCGTTTTGTTTGTTTTTTCAACTTAAAATTGTAGAAAGAATGAGACGCAAATAATCCACAATAAAATATATTAACAGTGACCGGTTTCGGTAAGATACCATCATCAGACATAAACAAACAAACGAAACACGCCATTATATACACACCAAAGGGGGTGGGGATGCAATATTAATTGGTAGGAGGTAGGGAACATAATCATTAGGAGTGGGGAGCAATTTTGGAAAATTATCTCGTTGGTTAGATTTTCGTTACCATTGTGTAAAGCCTTGTTTATTTCTATACTCTCTAATCGAGAATTTTCCCCTTGTTCGAACAGTGCATCAACTGGAAATTGTCAAAATCGCAAGTGTGGGCATTGTCGTGCAAGTGATTGGCGAACACCGATTGCCCTTCGGTGCTCGTTCAATCTATCTCTGAAGTTGCGTCCACACTGACCAATATAACTAGCATCACCATCATTACAGCTGAGTTTATATACACCCGACATCCTAAACTTGTCAACTTGTTTTTCCAACACCTGCTTTCATCATTTCTCCTTCTATGCAACCCTGTCAGTCTGGCGGGGGGAATGAGTCTGTTTCTTAACTTGAGGCACCCTACAGGCAGACTCCTTCGTATAAGGGGAGTTGACTGACAGGGTGGACCTCCTGATTATAGTGGATTCCAAACCACTTGGGGGACATATTTAACACACACTATTAATTCGAAGATGACCACGACTCGACATGCACTTACTTGAAGTTTCGATTAAAGTCGGGTCCTACCATTGCATGAAAATTCTCGGCGATGACTAGGTATTGACGGCACCATCATAAACAGTTACCGATGCATAGTGGCGCCGTGCAGTATTCCATATTAGCGAGACCCTTCAAACAATGCAGGGAAGAGGGAACTCCTCTCTTGCATATACAAGTTTTTGCAGAAGTTTAAGAAATTTAACCAATTTTTTTTTTTCATATTTCAGAAGGGGCGCTCAACTTGATGATCAATACACATTCACAGGAGCTTCTGAAAGAGATGAAGCCTTCATTGCGAAGAGAGCTGACGGAGAAAATGAGACTATTTACGGCGAATCTCTTAGCGAGGATCCCTTACGATTCTATGATCACTACTTAACCAATGATGTATCATAGGCTATAATGTTAGAATTAGCCTATTAATAACTTATTTTAAATCACTCCCTGATTAAAAAGGAGAGGCTAAATTAACGCACTATGCAATAATGCATGGTATTCTATTGTAAGATTTAGTTTATTTATTACAAGTACTGTACGCAACGGCTTAAGTAGGCTAGATGGGCTACAACTATTTATTTATTTTTTGTATTATGCGTAAATGCCCGCTATATACAATATAGAAGTTACGACGTTGTTTTTAATATAAACTACACCAAAGAAAATGTTGCAATGTATTTTTGAAGGAAACGGCACATGAAAGTTGCCCCGGCCAAGAGCTCAGAACTGCGACAGGAAGAACAACCAGAATTTATAGGTGAACAAAAAAGATCCCTCGTAGTTCTGGATCAACAATAACCTTAGCAGGTCCTCTAGTCCTAGAGAGCGGACACTTCCTCGTCAGTTTCATATGCTGACCACTCCCATATTTCTGGTTCCCTCGAAATCACAGGTCCCCTCTTTTTATTTATAAAGTGCCGGGGGCCCAAAACTGAAACGTTTTGACTCTCAATTCCATCTGTCCATGCAGTCTCCTTTTTCTCGTTCTTTGGAGTTCATCGGAACAGTCAAAAAAGGCCCAATTAGAATTTATGTGAGCAATATAATTTTCCTTAGCCCTGGATCAATGATAATGGAAGTAAAGTTCTGGAGCCCTTTTGAAGTGGACACCGAAAGACTTGCTTCTCAATTCTAGAAGTTCCCACAAGCTCAAACCTAAGAGCCTAATTTGCGTGTGAGCCAGGCCCGTACCCAGGGGAGGGGGGGGGGGCATGCCCCTCCCTAAATTTGATAAAAAGTACCTACCTAATCAATAATGTAAGAGTTTTAGCTAAAACTACTAAAATCACTACCTATCATTTATAAAAATTTATGTTCTTGCCCCCCCCCCCCAAAAAAAAAATTAAATCCTGGGTACGGGCCTGGGTGAGCAATATAACTTCGCGCAACCCTGGATCAATAATTACGTAGGTTAAATTCTGGAGACCCTCAGCAGCACTGAAACCATTGATTTGCTTCTCAATTCTATCTGTCCACTCCCTCATTTTCCTGGTTCTCAAGAGCTCAACAAACATAGAAGTTTCAAAATTTATGTGTGACCAATACAACTTCCCTTAGCCCAGGATCTATAATAACGTACGCAAAATTCTGAAGACTCTCGAGCATCGGAGAGCGGACACTGAAACACTTGCTTCTCAACTCCAGCTGTCCCGTCTCTTTGTTCTTCTGCACACCGACTATTTCCTTATAAATGGCCTTCGTCACATCAATGTATGGTTGTACAAAGTCATCATACTGGCAGAGAGGTCCTCCGATGATTAGGTGTCCAAATAGTTTGAAAAGAAGTTCACGGCGTTCTTCCTGGGTGTATAATTCGAAGACTGGGTGTTCTTCATTCAGAATCGTCTGAAAATATGAGACTATAGGAACAGTGCTTCATTTTGGGAATATATTTCCAGTCAATATACTGTATATTGACTTGCAGCAACCTGCAGTCCGGGCATTCTGAACGCTGTACACCAGAGCATAAAAGAATATTATGCAAACGGCGTGATGTGGCTGGGGGTACTGCCGCCACATTTTATGCGAAAATAGGTAATCAAACTGAAAGGAACGTTTTAAGT
The DNA here is from genome assembly GCA_963971405.1 of Psococerastis gibbosa. Classification (NCBI taxonomy): domain Eukaryota; kingdom Metazoa; phylum Arthropoda; class Insecta; order Psocodea; family Psocidae; genus Psococerastis; species Psococerastis gibbosa. The sequence goes on along the minus strand of OZ020489.1, from coordinate 42,556,123 downwards.
TTTGAAGGTTATCGCACGCAAAACCGCATGTTTCTGTTGGCAGCAACGCATCGATTCTGTTAATCTGTACAGCAATCTAGCCTACCCCCACGAGATGCCATTAATAATAGAATGTCCCATCTCTCCTCTATAGAATATAGTATTAGGCCTATAGAACTCAAGGCTTGATGCTTCTAGGATCGATGTTTCTTGCATGAAATGTTCAAAATTTTCACCTGTAACGTTTTGCTCCATCCATTTGTCTCTTATTCGACAGATCTATCGCGTTGTTCATGATTTTTAATGAGTTATACTAACCTGTTGTAGTAAATTATTCACAATAAACCCGTCCACACTTTCTTCGAAACATCCTCGGACTTCCCCGCTGCCACCTTCTACCACCACCCCTCCCATGGGGTCCAAAATTCTATCGAATATCTCCAGAGACGTCACAGAGCAGGCTAGGGGTTGCGTCTCATAATCAGCAAAGACTTTCTTGTCTTCCTTCCAAGGCAGTAGTTCCTTTGCAGCCGGAAGTCGTAGAAGTGCTGACAAAAATTCACGGTAGCGATGCGCTGGGTATGGCTGGTCGAAAGCCCAGCTACCGATGAGGAAGCCGTCTTTGAGTGACCTGTGGGTATAAAAAAAATGGTTGCAGGCACTATCTCCAGACCACGTACAGACTTCTACAGTAGGCTATACATACAGTGTTGCTCATAATAATAGGGACACAGTGAATTTTCCTAAAATCTCCAAAATGGCAAGAGTTTTGGCCTTGATTGTTAGCAGTAAATAACATGGCATGAAGTTGCATATGTTGTGTAAATTTCATCCCAATTGCCCAAGAACGTGAGAATCTAATGAAGATTTTCAAAAATACGTCGGTCATAATAATAGGGACATTACCTTTACTTCTTTAATAAAATGCAGATAAATTAACAAATTACAATTTAATCATCAATACTTGGTAGATTGTCCCTTGTTATGAAGAACAGCATTGCATCTTGAGTTCATTGAAGTGACCAAATTCTGGCAGACACAGGGATGTTGTACCACGCTTTTTGAACTTCTTGCCAAAGGTGGTCTTTGTTCTTGATTGTATCTTTAGCAATACTCTTCTTAAGTTCATTCCATAAGTTTTCAATCGGATTCAAGTCCGGTGATTGTGCTGGCCACTCCATAACTGATATTTTTTTCCCCGCGAACCAGTTCTTCATCAACTTCGATGAATGTTTTGGTTCATTATCTTGTTGGAATTGCCACAGCAGTGGCATGTTTTCTTCTGCATAAGGAAGCATTTCATTTTCTAATGTGTCCCGATAGATTTCCTTAGTCATAATGTCCCTGATGAGGTGAATAGGACCAACTCCGTTGAACGAGAAACAACCCCATACCATTATGTTTCCTCCACCGAACTTAACAGTCTTCCTGGTGTACTTAGGATTGAATGCGGCGTTAGTTGGCCGTCTCACGAACTGCTGGCCATCAGACCCAAAGAGATTTATCTTGGTTTCATCGCTCCATAGGACGTTCCTCCAATTGACCCGATGGCGGTGTGTATGAGCAAACCTCAAGCGATCCTTTATGTTCTTTTTGGACAACAATGGCACCTTCCTGGGAATCCTGCTGGCCGCCATACCAAGTTGAATCCAGCGGACCAGAGCAGGTTCAAAGCTGCAGATAACTTGGTCGTGTGCACAGTGCCGGTAGGGAAACATGGTAGGACTTGTCCTGGTCACCTCCGAACTAATCGTGTGACTTCACTGTGTTTCCCAAGTGGTTCGGAATCCACTATAATCAGGAGGTCCACTGTCCTATGGGCTGGCATAGGACAGTCAAGTCGGGGTCGCTCTATGGGCCCAAATATGAGGCCTAAGTCGTTATTAACCCGACGAACACTACTACTACTACTCCTGGGAATCCTGGATAGCCGTCCAGCTTCAAAAAGACGTCGTCGAATCGATCGACTAAATCAGCAATTTTTCTGATGCTAAACCCTTTCTTCCGCAAGCCGCAGATAATTCTCCTTTCATCATCAGAGCATTGTTTCATACGGCCCAATTTCTCAAAATATCTTGAAATTTTAAGTGGCAAGAAGCCTTGGGCAGATTTTTAATTTTTCTTTGTTTTTGGCTTAAATAAAAACAAAAACTAGACTCGCGTCCTTTTTATTATGACCAGCGAAAATTAAAAAAAAATTCTTGAACGCTTTAAGTTCTTGATACTTTTTAACCAAACTCACACAAAATATTCAGATAACCAAGCCGTCAACTACTGCTGGCTATAATTGTGGTATTTCATTGGGTTTAAAAAAAAATTGAAAAATTCGATGTGTCCCTATTATTATGAGCAACACTGTATATAGTACAATAGGTAGCCTTTGTAATTATACAGTAACGAACAAGAAGTTTCGATTAGCAGTGATACTGTACATGCTCAGCAAGTCCTGCAGTTGGATGTGAGTGGAGTTTATTGTTAGGTCCGGTGCACTAAGACGATTTTGTCGCGGTCGAAACGCTGGAATGGGTTGATGCACAACTACAGAGTCTGCTTCAGAAAATTTCTCTTGCTGAGCCCTCGGTAGTCGTCGCTAATGCACGGTGAGCTCAGCTCATCTCCTGAAGTGGACCAAGTGGTTTTGCACCATCCCATTTGCTCCAATGACGGATTTTCCAGCGACTCACCAGAGACAAAATCGTCTCTGTGCACTCGGCCTAACAGCCTCACACTATACTTACCTACTGTATGTTATCCCATCTACGTGGACCAAGAAGCAGCAGAGGTAGGCTACAATAGGTGTCTATTTCCAGATTTTCCGCATTACCGCGAAAAAAAAGTTACACAAAAGTGCCGGTACCGTACAGTACGGTATGTGATTATATACAGTAATAAATTATTAATTACGGTCACATACCATTTTGTTAAATAATGATGAGTTGTTTTGTCAGCTAGGAATTTCCAATTCTTCCGAAGAGGGGTGAAACTATAATCAGCCATTTTGTTTACGTGTTGCTAAGCGACAATGGATGGCGACAAACACTGTGAAGTTACTTCGCATGGTCACCTAGATCCTAGTCCCTAGGGCTCCAATAAATGACATATTATTGAACAGGGTGATACAGAATACCCAGACGCCCTATTTCTCTCAATGATTATGAGGAATTATGAAATGCGGGATAAAAAACTCGATAACAAAGCCTGGGCAGATTTTAATATTTTTGCCGGAAATGGCGGTTTTAGGGAGCTATGCTGTACGTGGTAGGTACATATCTAGGAATTCTTAGGAGTTTTCAAATGTAAACATGCCATGTTACGGTACATATCAAATAAAAACTCTATTAAGACCTAAAATTGGGCATACCGAACTCGATATAATTAAGTGTCTACTCCTAGAAGCTGGTCGTGCACAAATAGATTGGTTTTTATTTTTTATTCAAACTACTCTACTTCATCCAACTTATTGATCATTATTATTTTTAATTTTTCCAGTAATTCGAGAATTCAGTTAATTTCTGTCTATAAGGCGGCAATTCCACCGGCGAATTTACTTCATTTGTGATTTGAGATTTTTTGTTTGTTTTGTTTTAAGGAGACTATTATGTAGATACTTAACTTATCTATAACAAATTAAGTTATCATATGGTAGAGACTCATTAATGATGTCTGCTTAATAACGACTATAAAATTTGTGAATTTAAAAGAAATCGACCGAGTAGTTTTCCCGGAAATCGATGAACAGACAGACAGACATTTCGTAAAAACCACTTTTTTGGGTTCCTGGGACCCTTGGGACCCTGGTGTAAATCCGTTGAAATCTCGGAATAGAAAATTTTGACCATCACAAAGCTTTCCTTAAATACTACGTATAAATTGCAAAGCAAAAATCTGAATAAAGGATGCAACAGAAAACAAAATACGGGTCACACTGAGATTTGGCCTAACATATATTCTTAATAATTTACAAAAGCGAGATAAATAGTAGTGGGCTGTTGGCGCATGCGTGATGCTCAAGAGTTCCTCGCAACTGCCGCGTACGGCACGAGATCGTCTTCGTCGTCGGACGCGTCGCCGTTGAGATGTCGCTCCGGCTCGAACCTGCCGGCCTTGGGTGGGGGTGGACTATAAACAAATAAAGAGAAAATGACAAAAATAGGTTAAGTTTAAAGTTCTATCAAGGAGAGATGGGATTAATTCAATATATTTGGCTAATCATATATCCAAATATTCAGAAAAATGTCTTCTGTTTTTTCTGATACTATTAACTACTGTATGATTGATATTTAAAGAGATTTTTTACACTTATAAGGTTTTTCCCCTCCGATTGTCTGTTAACAGCATCTCACTGATTTGCATGGCCTGACATTGCTGATGTAGGACTGTTACATCAGTTACTAGAGCCTTAACTAAGTACGGGAAGACGCGGAAATTTAGGCGGCAACGGATTTGGTGCAGTGGTCAGTATACCACTTCCCCAAGATGGAGCCTTGGGTTCGAACCCCGTTTCCGTTTCTTTTTCCATAATCTCCATTCTTTATTTTTAGCTACTTGACGTACCTTATGGAACCTTCGCGGTAGTGGCTACGGCTGGGACTGCCGGGGGGCGAGAGGGCGTTCATTAGCCTGCCCTTGCCCTCATTCCAGAAATGCGACTGTAAGAAACAAAATATACAGTGAAAATTCGTTATAATAAACAAAAATTTCAAAACTTCATTAACATTTCTACACTGCTAACGTATTAATTATATAGTTATTATAATATAATAATTAATTAATTCTATCAGGTTTCATTTTTTTTATTAATTAGCTACGCAACTTATTAAATAGCTCAGTTTATTCACTATCCCTTTTTGGGCCATTAATGTTATTTTAATTAATGCATTAATAAATTAACCTTAGTGCCCCTCACCAGAGCAAAATTTTTCAAACACATAATAGTAGGGACATGTAGAGTAGAGTAGGCTGTTAGCCCGAAAGGCTGTTGATTCCAGTCCCAGACTTCCTACATTTTCTGGCCATGCTTCAGAGGGCATGTAAGGCAGGCGGCCCCGGGTCATCCTAGTTGAGTGGGTGGGCATTCTAGCCCTAACTCTGCTAGGCTTAGCAATAGAATAAAAAAGCATTACCTATTTATTCATTATTTATTATGATGATACATGTGATTTACTTCGAACTGTATGCCTTCAAAGCTCGCCTAATAAGAAAAATTTGCGCGTATGGGTGGTCTAAGTAACCATATATTGGCGCGATACTTTACTTTAGCGGCGGGTTATTCCTCCCAGGGAGTCGGCAGCACGGAACTTCATTTTACAGGTATTTTGGTTTTGTACATCGTCTGCTGACAGGCCAAGGACCCTGAGGTCCCCCCTCAATTATGCTTCTTATCTTATATCATCCGTGTGGATTTGCACCCTCAACCAATTAATCACTGAAACGTTGCAGCAGGTGGCCATCTTCTCTCCTCTTCATATGACTCGCCATGCTAATCTCGGTTCCCTGACTTTTTCGGGGCTACCCGCATCTCCACTCTGGTATCCTCCTTCCTGCTCCTCACCCTAAGATCTTCCCTCACATTTGCTTCTAGGGACATCCTTGGTCGTCCTCCACCGAATAATCTCACTTTGCAGCAGATGGCCATCTTCTCTCCTCTTCGCGCTCACCATGCTAACCTTCGTTCCCTGCATCTCCACTCGGGTATCTTCATTCCTCCTCCCGTCCGTTAATTAGATCCCGAGTTCCTCCCTCACCTTTGTTTCTAGGGAGGTCCTTGGCCGACCTTGCAGTCCTCCACCGAATAGTCACTCTTTGTGTGACTCGCCATGCTAACCTCTTTTTCTCTTTTTCGGGGCTACCTGCATCTTCGTTCCTGCTCCTGCCCGTTAGATCTATAGTAATGGTACACTTACTATTCGACCCTCGCGCCCAAACAGGAGCAAAAATGTGTCAATGAATTCTCGAGATTTCTCCTCCCACTTGAGAAGTATGTCCCCCTTCTTCTCCCCGATATTCTCGATTACACGTTTCCCGCGGTCTTTCAGCTCGTCCATTTTATTTTGCAGTCTGAATTTCTTTTCCTGGAACAAAAAAAACAACGGAAAATCAATAAATCATTCGTTCCTAAAACATTTTGGATCATCTTCTCTATTAACAATTCCAGTCGTCTCCATTCCATTCTCTACCCCCCCGCCCCCTCCCGCCAGTACCACTTCTGATCATTCAGCACTTACCCAAAAAATCGGACACCACACTATCCGTTTTCTGTGCAAAATTTCCCACAAAATGTGATTGTGTAGCCATAGCTGAGATACCATAAATTAGAAGAAATAGAAACCTTTGGGCCCTTTTATAACAAACGGGTGCAGGAGCTGGTCAAACATGCCTTGTCATGCCGTGTTTACATTGGGCAAAGTGCAAAGTGGTTCTTTCTTATAAGCCTTGTGAAACTTATGTTAAAAAGAGACTACGTTCAATGTAAATAAACAAACTACAAGCTTTTCTTATGTTTGACCCGCTCCCGCACCAAGGACGGATACAGTGGGGGGGGGAGGCTAGGGTAGGGGTTGTGTTCTAACCAAGGCCGTGCCCAGGTTTTCATTTCGGGGGGGGGGAGGAGGGGGGGGGGAGGTGGGTCCGGACCCCATGGACCACCCCCTGGGCACGGCCATGGTTCTAACTAATCCAAGAAAAGCACCTGAGAAAGTAATCTTCAAACACTATCTTCTGTCTACTTTAACGGATTACTTTGTCATAACTAAAGTCAGCTGTTGCTGATCAAAAATTCATACAGATAAGTCCACTAACCAGCCTACTCAACTTTACAGATTTATCGGTAGATTAGTCCATATTCTTATCTTTAGCATTGACATTGAAATTATCACAGAAAGGAACATGTCTTAAGTTCACTGGCTTGGCCAGGGCAGCTTGTGGAAACACATTGCTTCTTTTTGGAAATATTGACTCGCAGCAACTTCCACATTACTTTTACTTAATAATAATAACAATTCGTGTATTTCTCACATGATTGACATACCAAATTATATTGTAGGCCCCCATAACCTTGACTACTTGACTCGCAGCAACTTTTTTTTCCCTACCGCCTACCCGGTCGGCAGGGTGCATATTTTTGAAAAAAAAAAAAAAAAAATTGTACACTTCAACTGGACCTCATGGGTCCCAAGAAAATGCTTTTATGTTATCAAAAAAGAAAAAACAAGAATCCATCGTACTGCTACATTTTAGAAGAGAAAATGTTTTTAAAGTCTTTTTTACACTCTGAAACTTTCTTGTGCGTGAGAAGATTTTTTGGAATACTGTTGAATAGTTCAGGAATAACGCACTTTAAGGCTCTTTTGCCATGTTTGTTTCTAAATCTTGGTAAATCAAAGCACGGGAAATAAAACTATCACATTACGTTTACTTTATCTCCTAAGGGCGGGTCGGCGGTACGGGATTGGCGCCTCCACATCTCTCTATCTAGGGCGTCCTGGTTTGAGAAGTTGCCCTAACTTGTATTACTTGTATTGAATTTCTTGTAGCAAAGCTACCTACCTCTCTGATATCATCTACCCAATTTTCAACATTAGACACACTTTTGATTTTAATTTGTATGTGTGCCTCTTAAATTTGTAATTAGCCTACTAATTATTTGTAATTTAATTAGGTTATATATAGGTTGACGATGTCGATAACCTCACTATATCTATGTACCCTGTGGTTATAAAATGAATTAAAGAAATTGTCCACTTTATCTCTTCCTTGGTCTTCTTCTTCTCTCGAATTCTTTTACTGGCACCTGCTGCTATCTATTCCCGAGCTGTCTATTTATCACTTCATTTTTAATCTTGCCCACACACTTGATACACGTATTCATTCTACTCACTTCTATTTCCTTGGCATCGAGGGGAATCCATATCACAACTTTCATAATGGAGGCTGTAAATTGTGTTTGTTGACCAAGAAGAAGTACTTACATTTAGGAAAGAGACATTGAGGTCTTTGGCGGAGTAGCCCCTTGCCAGGTTGCGTCGCACATACATATCATAGTCTTTGACGATCCTCGCGACAATGTCGGAGGTGGAGACACCCTCTGTCCGCTCCGTAGCTACAAACATTCCTTTGGCCTTCAGTCGAGCGTAGACATCGTTACTGTCGTCAGTGCTGTACGGAATGTCGTCGTGGGCTACAAAGTCGATCTGAAAAACAATAGAATAATTTGATTAAAAGCAGCTTCGACCAAGAAGAAATGCAAGTACATACAGCGAACCTGCCGTTGTGGAGGAAGCTAGAACATGTGGAGCGAATAGAGAAGACGATCTGGGAAGTACTGAAGAACTGGAAAGGTGGTAGCGTCCTTGTACTTGTGCGACTATCTACACACCTTGACTTAGTGAGGCGATTGGAAAGGTTAATCGGATACGTTCATTAAATTGTTTGTATGCGGTTTAACCTGTTATAAAAAGAAGTCCCTGTCTTTGCACACTTCCCATGCTTCTTATTCTTCTTAGAATGCCTCTTCTATCGAAGATTGGCGATCATCACTGCAATGGTATTAATCAATAAGGAGTCTGCCTACTACACCGTATCATACCATGACCGTGCTATGAACGTATCAAGCACGGAACGGCTTGCTTTGCCTACTGAAACGAATCGACGGCGTTTAATGCCCGTAATGCGCGAAACGTATCGGCACCGGCAAAATATTCTCGTCGACAATTCTTAACGCTTCGTGCATGGCACGCGACGATACTGGTCGATGACGGAACGGTCTAGTGGGCGTAGTGTCATGCTTTTCTATACAAAGAATATTTTTTTGCCTGACACGTTCCTATTACGGTCATGGTATGATACGGTGTAGTGGGCAGACTCCTTTAAACGAGTAAATACGTAGATAACATACTTCGGACTCCCCGAAAGGAAGGCAAGTATAAAGAGTATCGAATGTCATGACGACTGTACTAGGGAATTGCAATGCAGTGGTTTCCCATTGCCTTTGCGTCCTTATGCCGTCGACTCTTCATTGAGATCAGACCTTCGGGGCCAGTTTCCCAACCCCAGGACAAAAGAGTGCCCTGCACGGAAAACACTTTATTTTTGTCATATCCCGGCCCAAACTCGGTCCCTTATCTGTTGAGTCACTACTACCCGTTTCTATCTTCACCACAAGGAGGTACAGATTACGCGGATTTTTGCGTCTTCACCTCTGAGACCACAAGACACTGCTCAGAAGCTCAGCTACTTTGAAGACCCATGCTTACCTTATGCTTATTAAGAAAGGCGTCGTCAATCTCCCAGGGTGCGTCTTTAACGACTTCATCGACGTAGCGGCAATGCCTGACACCCTCGTACCGCTCGTCTTCGTCCATCACAGTCCTTCCTTTCCTTTCGTGTGTCAGGGCGTCGCTGCACACTGAAACAAAAGGAAAAACAAACACATACATTTGTATGCCCACGCAACTACTAAACGATTCACTAATGTGCCTGTCCTGCCTTCAAGCACAGCTCCCCCTGTCTCCCCTTTAGCATTTGGAGCGTATTGAACCGCTTCCGGACAGGGACCGCACTTTCCCAGGTCACAACTGTTAAGTGGGCACACGGCATTCGATAAATTCTGCCTCTTTGATGCGGCTAGCCACTACACCCCTTTTGATAAATGAAGGTATTTTGTTTATAAGGAAAACTAGATCAAACGAACTACTAGTATATATAAGTGTGTTCCATTGACCTGAAAAACGGCATATTCACGAATATAAGTCACCACGGCTCACTGCGCAGTAGATAACCTTACGCGATCAGCAGATGTATTGCGTCAATGTTTAGGGGCACTGACCTTAGTTCACCGTACAATTTTATACATTAAGTTCAAAAGTTCATTCCCTCATCTTAGAAAGCTTGATGTGCCTCATTTTTGACAAATAAGATGTGCGGTATTTTAAATGTACTCCCCTTTTCAGAACAAGAAGAATATATTTATCTTAGGCCCATGAGAACAGCCAGCTAAGAGGGCAGGTGATACAATCAGGACGGTAAGGAGAGCGTTCCGATTTGATGAGTCAATGACTGATGGAATAGTGGGAAAGATATCGAGGACGGATAGCAGCCGGTGTGCGAACAAGTGGATTCTACATTCTATCAGCATAGACCTACTATTCCTCCGCTCATAATGCCCCAACATACCTCCTAATACTCCTGATATTCCAACATACTTGAGGTACTATGAGATGACATTCATAGCCTGCAAGAGCTGCCTGGTGGGGCTCTGGCGAAACAGAACTTATATTCCAACAGCATAGACCTACAATTAATCCTGCTCTCACGATGAGATAGACCATGCGGAAAGCATTCCAGTGAAACAGATCATACATTCCAACGAAACAAACCATCTCCTCCTACTATGAGATAGACACAGTTAAAAACATTGGTGCCCTGCTTGAACTGCCTGGCGAGGCCCTGGTGAAACCGACCCAAACTCTTATATTCCAACAGCAACAACCTCGTCATAAGTCATAAGTCCCTCCTAATATCCTGACATAACTCCTACGATGAGATAGACCCTGTTGAAAAGATTCTTGGCCTGCATGAGCTACTTAGCATGGCCCAGGTGAAACACATCCTAGATTCCAACAGCATAGACCTCCAATTAATCCTCCTCTCCTAATATTTCAACATACCTCCTACGATGAGATAGACACTCATAAGCTGCCTGGCTTCGCTCTGGTGAAATATATTAAAGGTTGCATGCAACATCATAGACTTCATTGCAGTTCCGCCTCGTTATATTTGAACATACCGGTAAAAGGGGTTAAATATAAAATAAATTAATACCTCCTACGATGAGATAGGCATTGTTGAAAACATTCTTGGCCTGCATGAGCTGCCTGGCGTGGCCCTGGTGAAACAGATCATAGATTCCATCAGCATAAACCCGAATTCGTCTGGTAGCTCTGCCTTCCCGCGCTTCCTGGTACGATATCCGGTGTCTCTGGTAGTCCACAAGACTCCGCTCCAGCATGGCATCCGGTTCATCGCTGAAGGGCGCCGGTTTCTTTATACTCTGCAAAAAAAAACAAAGATTTTTTGTCGTGTTTCGATAAATATATAAAAAATTAATAAATAAACATAAAAATGCATAATTTTTCAAAAATTATATCACGGACATAGAGCAGCTTTTCCGCCACTGGCTATGGAATGCCCTTTAAGAGGGTGTGGCCACTGATCAACTCAAGCATAGCGTATACGCCCATGATATTCTCAATTGAATTACTTGCGATGGCTACGATCTTCCATGGCAAATGTAACGTTACCCACAACATCGGCACCTTCGGCTGAGTAGTAAAATTAAGGGAAAATAAAAATAAGAAAAGTAAACAATTAAACAAAGTTTTCATTGCATTTTATGTCTATTTAATTACTTTCTATTACCTGAATTTTCCGTCTATTTTAATGTAAACACACAAGGTAAGCCCTTTCACTATCCTGGCAGACAAGGGGAACGACTCCGGCACGGTACACACGGACGATTGTAACGAAATTTGTCATTTGAGCCTACTTGAAAAGATATCTGACACGGAGCTCACGCCGGTGCGTGGTTTCCGGAAAATCGAGTACTAGCATAAAAAATCTTCTGAAGTAGACTCCGTGGTTTTGCACCAACCATTCGCCAACCCATTTGCTCCAATGACAACTTTCACAGCGTCTGACGCCGGCGTTGAACGTCCGTGTGTACCTCAGTTTAGCACTCAGTTCAGTTTAGACGACCAATTGAACAGTGTGCCAGTAAGAGGCGGGTTTAATTAGAACAAATATGACACGACAATGAATCTCAAGTGACATAGACAGTAGGTCGCAACTCTGTCACTCACATAAACAACTTAAATCATGATAACAAATCCTAGGTCCGAATTACTTTACGGTGACAGTATTGCAGTAGTACTTATTGCCATTGACGCCAACTTGGTAAATATTTTGTGGGAAATTTTGGAGCACCTGTCGTGATATTAAGGGGGGCACTGAGCACCATGAAAGCCAGGGCCACTGGTTGTTGCACAAAATCAGAATCTGCAGCAGCTGAGTTTTCGCTGTTGAGCTACTGCTGGCTGCGCACTGCCTTCCACTAAACACGCCAGCTTACTGCCGGGAACTTAGCATATATTTGTTTTTTACAAAATTGTAAACAGAATTGTATTCTACAAATAAATAAATATTGACTTTTTTGTTGTATTACAAAGCCAACCTAGCAGAGTTAGGGCTATAAAGCCATCTCTTACACTCAATTAGGAAGGCCCGGGACCGCCTGCTTTACATGCACTGCGAAGCATGGCCAGAAAATGTAGCAAGTGTGGGACTCGAACCAACAACCCTTCGGGTGTAAGTCGGAGTCTGTACCACTACTGTCCTGACCTAACCTAATTATGTTTTGAAAACAAAAACTAAATTACTACCCGACCACGATAGGATGACATTTTTGACAACTATACAATAATCTCTAATAATAATAATAGGCCCTAATATATAAATGCGAGCATAATAATGGAGAAAAAAATAATAAAATAATAATGAAAAATATTGAGCAATTAAATAAATTACACAATTTCTAATATGAAGGCTAGAGTCAAGCCATAAAACCGGTATCGTATTAGAAAATGCTTTCGGCCAACCAATCAAGTCATGTCGCCAGCCAATCAGCATATTCGGTATTGACGTCATTTCTCAATGACTACATGTACAGTCGGCCTTTTGGTTTGCTATACGAAAGAGATCTATAGAGTGTGGCCTTATAAAAACAAATATGACATCATTCGCAGCGAAAGCTGCATAATGAATCACAATTGACATTAAACTGTCAGTCACATTTAAACAAGCTCTGCCAAAGATCGTGTTAGGGACACATAGACTTCTATTTAACACGCCCACACTTGCAAAACATGTTGTCACCCGCCAATTATCGGCCAGGCCGGCTTAAAAAAAGGTGCTTAAGAGGAAGCTATTTAATAAAGGGTTAGTTGGACTTACATTGCCTGCTGTGTTAATAGTCAGGGGCGGGGGGCGACGTTTCGGGAGTGGGTGCTACTCCCATCATCACTTCCCTACCGCTAATGACTATTAACACTGCAACCAATGTAAGTCAAACTAACGTTTTGTTAAATAATATTATACCATTGCCAGAGGAAGCTTACCGATGACACTGTCACCCTTAGATCCCCAAAACAGGTTGGTTTATATTTTCTTTCCTATTTATACATCAGTATAAAGAAAGCTTTGTGAAATTTTTGATTTCGAGATTGCAACTGATTTACCCGATTTCAGGTCCCATGAACCAAAAAAGTGGACTTTATACGAAATGTCTGTGGGTAACTCGAATTGGTGCCAAACTACTCGATAGAATTTGATTAAATTTAGCGTTTAAGTTCACAAAAATATTGTCTAGGGGCATATTTTTTCACTTTTTTGATAACTTCATTCTTGAGTGTCCGTAATTTTTATTATTTTTGTGATTGGTATTAGTGCACTTAAAAATGTAAAGGAAAATATCCTTTACTTCTCAACATCTCTAGAATCAATGTTTTCTCCGAAATCAATTTGAATGTTTTTACAACCGCTGGACCCAATTAATTACCCTAAAGAAGTCAATTTTTGTTTGCTCCTCTTGTTTTGTCGACAATTAATCGCCATTTTTAGCCTTCCTTGCCCGTATATCAGTCAACAGACATTACAACATACACAATAACAATAACTACCTCGTGTAAGGACTTACCAAAGTATGGCTGGGCATTGTGTCCAAACTCTCCTACAAAATATCCATAAAAATCATCAAATCATCAGCTGGCAGCAACTTAATATAACTCAGACACTCACTTGAAAAGTCCAAAACTAACTAAATTAAAATAATCTATAAGTCACAAAAGAATGATAGTGATCACTTCACCTCTTTCCTTGTCCACCCGAACAAGGGGCAATATATTGACAATATTTCCAATACACTTAATTATCACGCTCTCAAGCCTTAGCTTATCGAGTTATTTTGAGCACTAGCACTGCAAAATATACTTTTTTAATTTAATATGGCGAACCATTAGAATAACCACTAGCTATACTACTATTAGTAATGTTGAAAGTTAATCCCTATATGGGCCGCGCTTGACTGACTGAAACTGAAATGACTGAAACAATTATGGGAGTTGGTTAAATAGAAATGTCCGACCTTGTATTGAGGTCATTACCAGATACATCCATAGACATATCGACTATCAGCTGGTAGACACACTGGACGCCGCGATGAGTGCCAAAATAAGCCTGAATGGCAGCTGTCTACACCGCCATTTGCTGTCGCAGGGTTAGCTTGTATTAAGGTCATTACCAGATACATCCATAGACATATCGATTATCAGATGGTAGACACACTGGACGCCGCGATAAGTGCCAAAATAAGCCTGAATGGCAGCTGTCTACACCGCCATTTGCTGTTGCAGGGTTAGCTTGTATTAAGGTCATTACCAGATACATCCATAGACATATCGATTATCAGATGGTAGACATACTGGTAGACACGTAGGGACACCGCGATGCGTGCTGAAATAGGTGTAATGAGTCAATAGTCACAACTTGTGGAAAGCTGTAGGCACCACTTCTTCTAGCAAGGTTAGCTTGTGGATTAAGGTCATTACCAGATATCGAGACATATCAATTACCAGATGGTAGACACTGTCAGACGCGTAGGGACACCGCGTGTGTGCTAAAATATGCGTAAGAAGGAAATAGTCACAACTTGTGGAAAGCTGTAAGCACCACTTCTTGTAGCAAGTTTAGCTTGTGGGTTAAGGTCATTGCTAGATATCGAGACATATCGATTATCAGATGGTAGACACTGTTAGACACGTAGGGACACCGCGATGCGTGCTAAAATAGGCGTAAGAAGTCAATAGCCACAACTTGTGGAAAGCTGTAGGCACCACTTCTTGCAGCAAGGTTAGCTTGCATTAATGGCATTACCAGATATCGAGACATATTGATTATCAGATGGTAGACTAATACATACTGGTAAACACGTAGCTTACACGCGATGAGTGAAGAAATAGGCTTAAGAAGCCAATAGTCATAACTAGTGGAAAGCTGTCGACATAGCTCCTTGTTGTAAGGTTAGCATATTGTATTAAGGTCAGTACCAGCTATCGAGACACATTGACAATCAGAAGGCAGACGTACTTGTAGATATGTAGAGAATACGCGATGAGTGCAGAAATAGGCGTAAGGATGCAATAGTCTTAATAGTCGAAAGCTGTCGACACAGCTGAGAGACAGCTGCAGCCCCATATAAAAAAAGAAGAGCGAAATGGGTAGGGCGTTTATATAACACGAAAATCTGATACACACCATCATGGAGGGGACAGTGGAAGGAAACAGCAGAAGAGCTCGACCGAAGAAGGAATTCATGGATCTAGTTAAGGAGAACGCAGGAGCTCGCACGTACCAAGAACTGAAAAGGCACAGGACCGAGAGAGGGTGATATATAGAGTATTGGGAGTTGATGTCAATCAATCGATAAGTTTGTGACCACATCTTCTGTAATTGCAATCTAGCGATTGGTTTGCAGCTAATCTTTTCACCTCCTTCTCCACTCCTCCCTGTCTTGGGCCGTTCTCTTGAGTTCCAAGTAGGTTCCGCATCTCATATCTTTCTTGAGGTCTTCTGCGTACGCGTACTTCCTTGGTCGCCCTCTTGCATTGGTGCCTTCGATTGTTCCTTCTATTATGGTGCTTAGGAGTCCTTCTTGTCTGATCAGGTGACCCATCCATTTTGCTCTTCTCACCGAAATGGAGGTAATTACGGATCTTTTATCTTTCCTCTGAAGTTTCACAAGGGACCACATCAGAAGAACCGAAATTACAGGATGTGGAAAAAAACTGATGGGCTTGGCGGGATTAGAACCCACATTTTTTTACATATCCTCTAAATTCTGTTATAACGAGGAGGTCACCTCTTCAACCAAAGTTAATTTAATGTCAGTGTAATATATACCATATTAATACTGGAAAGTATTAAATAAGAGAAGGCGTAAAACAGAGAAATGACCAAAAATGTCGCCGTTTTTCGAGAACAACTCAGAGAGGACAAGGTTTTCGAAGCTGAAAAATTGCTGACATATTGTTCGTAACGTAAGCTTTGCCAGTTCCATGTCTCATAAGACTCGCTTATTTAAATGAAAGTGAATATCTACAGAAGGCGGATAAAAAAAAAACACTTTCACCGACAATCACACGCAGATACGCAATAAAGAACCGGTCCGAGTTTACTCGAACATGCTTTCCAATTTATCAAGTAGTAGCTAGAGGAAATGAGTAATTTCATAATTTCATGGTAAATAATTTTCGGGCATCTCAGGGGGGGGGGGGGTGCCCACCTCTGACGTCACTGGAGGTGAGGTAAATTCTAGATAGGTCAGACCAACAAATTACCACACAGCAATAATGGCAGGGCACGCAATGCATTTGACCGTGAATTTTCTATCATTTTTTCAAAAACATTTTTTTTTTTGCACAAAACTAAATAATTTTTTGTGGAAAGCAACCTGTCCGGTTTCGTTACTCAATTTAACACCTAAAACACGCCTGAAGGTAGAAATCATCGATGGAAAAGTTTCACAGAAAAATTATTTTTTAGTCATTTTTATTTTTTAACCCCCAGAAGCAAACTATCAAGGGGCAAGCGAATTAGAGTTATTAGGTGAAACCCTATCGAACATTCAACATTCCGGAACCGCCTGCTTTACATGCCCACCAAAGCATGGTAATAAAATGTAGCAAGAGTGGGACTCGAACCAACAACACTTCGGGTGAAAGTCGGAGCCCGTGCCACTACTCTATATGTCCTGACTTGTAGTGTAGTGTACTGCCAACACCCTACATATCCTGACAGGCTGTCACTTAAGAGGTACAAAAATCACTTTCACTAACGCATTCACGCGCAGAAATACAAACTACTAGGTATGCACCTAAACTGAACCTATACCGACAAAGGCTCCAAGCCAACTACCGGAATAGATATACAGATATGCTACCGCTACCACATTGTGCGCTAAGACTGTTAAGACGTGTGTATCATGTATATGGGTAGCGGTATTTCGTCCTATAGGTTTGGGCTTCACTCTCACCCATAGATATGGAATACGTAGAGAGCTAATGCATTTCTTAATCCATAAGCTAACTATTATTTAAACTCAAAAACACAAAAAACAGCCGCAAAAACGGAAAATATAGAAAGATCCGGTAGAACGGTACGTGTGCATCCTTACATGATTTCCTACAGGTATATAATAGTATTGGTGTAATGGCACCTACAGTATGTAAAGTAATATTGTAATTGAGTTGCATTGCGGCTGTTTTTTTTTATATTTTGAAGCAGTGGATAGAACGGTGAGGCAATTGCAGAGTCTAGAAAGGGCACACAATAAGGACCGGTCCGAGTTTACTCGAACATGCTTTCCAATTTATAAATTAGTAGATATAGACATGTGTAATTTCATAGGAAATAATTTCCCTATGGTTAAATTTCAGATCCCTCGAGGAGGGGGGGGGGGGTCCACCTCAATACATTAAAAACCCCATAAAATTAATTGCATATTCTGGAACGAACAGACCAATGCATTGTAACAGAAGTAACAATGACACATGGCACGTAATGTATTGGAGCGTGAATTTTCCATAATTTCTCCAAAAAATAATTTTTAGCACAGAAGCAAATATTTTCTTGGGAATGCAACCTGTCCTTTTTTACCCTATTGAATACCTAAAACATACCTGAAGGTAGAAATCATCGATAGAAAGGTTCCGCAGAAAAATTATTTTTTAGTCATTTTTCATGCAAATTGAGTTATTTTTATTTTTTTACCCCCAGAAGCAAACTATCAAGGGGCAAGCGACCCCCCGCATTTTGTTAACATTAATAATGACTACAATATAATTATGTGAATTTAAAATAAATCGTTGGAGCCGTTTTTGAGAAATAATGTTTTTAGACGTTTTTTTTTGGATTTTTTTTAGAATAAACCCCCCCCCCCCCAAATTGAGTTAGCCCAAAATATATAAAAATGCTTCGAGGTATGATTTTTGTGAACCTATATATGCAAAATTCCAACAAAATCGGCCGAGTAGTTTGCCCGGAAATCGATGAACAGAGTCTCGAAATCGAAAATTTCGACCACCACAAAGCTTTCCTTAGGTGCCCATTCCACCGACCGGCTAGGGCTATTTACAAAAACAGTGACGTGGTAGCAGACATTCAAGACTTGGGCGGGGTTTCCACCGACCTCGCATTGCAGAATTGACGGAAATGTTTATTTTCCTCTATGCCATAGTTAAAATTGATCAATGATCATACAGTAAAATCACAAACAAACAAACTAAAATTAAAAAATGGCGTCATGGGATATGTTAAGTACAAACATTTTAATAGATTTCTATAAAAAGAAAAAATTCTAATTTCCGTCAATGTCATTTGCATTCTGCAATGCGAGGTCTGTGGAAACGCCACCTAAGTCTTGAATGTCTGCTACCACGTCACCGTTTTTGTAAATAGCCCTAGCCGGTCGGTGGAATGCAATAATGTACTATTAATAAATATGTATATATTTTTGGTTCTTCAACCATACGGAATTAGAGCTATTTAAGGTAAAGTCCTCTCTTACACTCAACTAAGGAGGTCCGGAACCACCTTCTTTACATGGCATTCAACGCATGATCATAAAAATAAATGTATAGCAAATGTGGGACATGCTATAACATTATTAAGACAGGATGCAACCATTTTTCTATACTTACATGCACCAAACGCATGATATAGGAATACAACATGGTTGCATAACATTTAGATTAGGCTCTAAATGATACCTAAATATCAAGGTCACGTATGCTGAGCCAAACCAATATTATACATAATTTGCCTATATAAGCTCTGGTATTTTCCAATCGGGAAAACAACTTTAATTTCTTGGCATCAACGATGTAGTTTAGATGCACACACACATAGCCAATCGGACATCCGTTTTTTTCTTACCAATTCCCCATGAAATATTGACTGTAGAGGGGTCGCAAAGTAGAAGAAATGTTCCTATAATTTTGAAGCATAGCATATGGCCACATCCCCCAATTAACACGGTTTGTTGGCCACTACAAGGTGTAAAAAATTCAAGATTGGGCAAGGTCCAAAACTGTGGCCAAACTGTGATAGTGGCAGCCACATTATATAAATCAAAATGCAGAGGCACATTTCTGCTACTTTATGACTCCTAAATTATGGTTCTATGAGCGATAGTTTATGAGAAATTTGACTTTTGGGGTGAAAGGTTGTCAAACCGCACACCCACGTTTTTTGTACAAAGTCAAAAAGTCAGATTTAAAAAGAAATATTCTTTGTACAGCTAAAAAATATCATGGACATTAGGAAAAATATTCCAATACAATGGCTGATGAGACAGGAAGAGTAAATGAGTAATCCTTACTCGAATGTTCCATCTCTCCTATATAAAACAGTTGCGTAAATAACACCCCGTAATCCACGGGGCGCGGGGGGGGGGGGGGGGGGCAAGCATTGCTGGGGGGCGCGCTTCGGCCATTGGCGTAAATAACTTCTGCTGCGCCCTCCGCAAGACCTTTGGTTCGCCCTACCTTGTCTCATTATTTCATCTTTTTTATGAGTGATAGTCAATAGTGGTATTATACATCGTCAAAATTTCGTTACCTAAACCACACACCCTGCCAAACTTAATAGGGGACAAGCATGGGCCGGTCACGGCAACATTAAGCTTTCTAAGCAAGACCGGAGTCATGCCCCACCTGTAGACTGTAGACAAAACCATTCTAAAACACCCATGACTTCCACACACACACACACACACCGACCGGCGCAAATATACTCAAAAGAGTCCCGCGCATTAAAAAATAAAAAATAAAAATAAATAAATAAATAAATTGATAACAAATTGAAATTGAATATTTTTATTAATTACGCAGATTTCTAAATTATTCTATTATTATTTTTTGAGCCGAAGTGCGCCCCACAGCAGTGCTGAACCACCACGCACCGCGCGAGTTACGGGGGTGTTATTTACGCCACTGGCTTCGGCTCACAGTTCCAGGTTTGTGCTAAAAAGAAACTTATGTTTGAAATTAAATCTTCCCAGTATTTCATCCTTATCCTTGATACAACTCAAGATGTATCTAAATTTGATAAACTGTCAGGTACTGCGGTATGTCTTAAAAGAAAATTACATGTTGCTTCTACTGTTACTTTGTTCTGGTACGTTTTCAATTATTATTATTTTTATTTATGCTACAAACGTTTTTCTTCCTCTTCCACTATTGACTATCACTCATAAAAATAGATGAAGAAATGAGACAAGGTAGAGCGCACCAAAGGTCATGCGGTGAGGGGGGGGGGCAGCAGAAGTTATTTAGGCCACTAACTCTATGTTGGAGACCAGGATTCTCATAGACTTCTTCCGGCTATGCTGAATCTCCAGCAATTTATACTGCAGTGGCACTGTAGGTTGTAAAATGACTGCACACTTGAAGGTTTCAAGAAGAAGTGATAATTGATATATTTAAGATTTTAAGAGACTACAGACTAAATCTAAAGAGTGTGCAGCCCGTAGGAAATTGGCAGCCTGAAAGTTCCTACTTTTTATTTTTTATTTAATCAACTAAGCAAGTTATTAAAGATTTGGCTCATTTAAGTTACTGAAGGCTACTTCATGCATCATATAATAAGGTATTTTTAATTTTCGAAATTGTAGTTTTTCCACAAACACGATTTTAAGCGAAAAGTTATTGTTTATAAATTATTATCGTGTTTATGATGAGAAAACTACAATTTCAAAAATTTAAAATACCTTATTATACTACAATATATGATGTATGAAGTAGTATAGTCTACTACAACCATTGATCTATATATATAAATGGATAGCTACCACCATTCACCAAGTGCGTGCCCCAAGGCCACCACCCTCTGCACGGCAATAGTTTTCACTATGCATAAAATAAACTTTAAAAAATGCGTAAAAAGCAAGAAATAACTATAAAAAACGGTCCAAAGTAATTGTTAACTTAAATTTATGCCAGTGCACTCGGTAGAGTTGATTCCTTTATGCGAATTTTGTCGTGCAAACCAAATTTGTCTACTGCTAGCGAGACCTTGAGGGCACGATTTTGTTGCATTGCGCATATGGTGAGAACCACCCACCTGACTACTATATCGTCTAAATTGTAACGATTGTAACGCAATTTACATAGGCCAAACAGGCAAAAGCTTTAAAACTAGGGTCAGAGAACATATAACAGGTATAGGAGACACCAACACCACATTCGCGAAACACCTTAACTCGGAAAATCACACATTCGATCCTCACAATTGGACAGCCCTACACAAAATAAAGAAAAGTTACACTTTAATTTTTTTTGAAAATGTTGAAATCAAAAGAGCTTTACACAATAGGGAAAAATTAACAAACGACATAACATTCACACAATCATCCCCTCTAATAGATCTAGCTAGTAGGTTAGGAATAGGTAACCAGCCACGCCCCCCCCCCCGCTCCCAGTCCTATATAAACCAAGGTTTCCTCTCCCTAGTCACATTTGCATCTTCTCCTCGAGTTGAGCAAGTCTCAAATCGCAGATAAGGTGTAACTGTGCTAGTGGGTTTCCCTCTGTAGATGGCAGTTCTTGCCGAAAGCGCTCTGGGTTATATACTAACACAAGTGGGTTTCTTAGACAAAGTTAATTTCTTAACGATTATTTGGGTTTTACTAATTCGGGATGTTATAACAAGTTTTTCTAAAACTCTAAGTTTTTGTTATTTTTTGTTTATCAACTGCCTTAACATAATGAGTCCATTAGAGCAGAGCATGTTTCAAACTGCGGCAAACTTGGTAGCGTGCACAGCGTTGGCAGGGGAACATGGTGGGACATGATAACGCGCTTAGGCAGTCAACGTGCGTGTCGAGTCCTGGTCACCTCCGATTTCATCGTGTGACTTTACCATGTTCTCCAAGTGGTTCAGAATCCACTATAATCAGGAGGTCCACCCTGTCAATCAACTCCCCTTTCCCCGAGGTGAAAGAGTCTGCACTTAGGGTGCCTCAAGTTAACAAACAGACTCACTCCCCCCGCCAGGCTGACAGGGTTTCTTAAAGCAAGAATGCTGAAAGCAGGCGTTAGAAACAACATGTTTTCAGACCAAATCGCCATCGCCATGAGATTTGACAGTTACAAATGGCACTCACAGGAGGTACTAGGAATTATCGGAAAAGCCCCTTTCTTTGTTATAATACGCCAATTATAGGTGACAGGGACATTAGTCACATTTTATACGCATTTAAAGGGGTTTTGTTCCCCCGCGTTGTCAATTGTCACTACTAACAGTACTAACAGAGCAAAAACATCTAGATTTGGAAACTGTCCCCCGCTGGTGCAAACAAAATATTTAGGGAAAACACTCTTCGTTGGAGGTCCATGTAAAGCGTAGCAAATTACTTCGTGGAGGCATAAACGACTAGCGAGTAGCCTGTAGGTCTGTAATATCCTGTAGTTACGATATCCGCGTGTGTGTATATTCATATATTTATGGTACGTCCTGTTATGTGTGACTCTCACTATAGTTATAATAGTATATCCTATTGTGTGACTACTTAAGATTCTAACAATGTACCAGCCTCTGTCTAATGTAACAATCGATGCATAAAATGGTTGAACCACCACTATTATACAAGCATTTAGTTCGGATCCTCTGACTTGTCAATTAGTCTTCTTGGAGAGCTCACTTGCACCCTTAACCATTTCGGGGCATTATAGGTCCACTCCACACAAGTGGAGTCTGTACATAGTCTATACTACAATACATGATGCTTTTCTAATAACACAAAGTTTATAGTCTATACTCATATTTTGGCATGAAGCACCCCCTCCACCCGCTAACCAAGCTCATATAATTGCGAAAACAGGGAAAAGAAAAACTTTGTAAATTGCACAATCATAACAGGTATTATTTCAAGGTCAGGACGGCAAAACTAGTAAATGTAAATCGGCTCTCCGATCCCCGTAAACTGCACTGTCTAATAGCTAGTTACATCATACAATAAACGTGCAGTAACCACATACAATTTTTACAGCAGCTTATTCAATGACTACTGTCTGTCATCACCGGTTTTTAGAAAAATTTATGTTTTTTTGATAAATACACGCATTATTATTATTATTATTATTATTGTTAATTTATAAATATATTCCTTCGGCGCAGGGGAGTACCGGCCGAAGAAGAAAAAAGAAGAATTAATAAAAATATAAATATAAATGATTAAGCCTTGTTTAGCAGCACTGTATGAGTCTTTTGTCCCAAATAAGCGCTAGCTTGGGGATGCGGGATGGTATTATTATGTATTGTATTTTTGTAATATATGCTCCTTGTCCAGGGAATACTGGACAAGGAAAAGAAAGAAAGAAGAAGAATGGAGGCCAACGCTCGACAGTCCACTGTCCAGTCCCGTGATTTTCAGTCTCACGTTCATACCGGCGGTCTCTAATAACTAATAAGCCAGTTTTTCAGTGTGGCGGGTGGCCCCATCCAAGCGGTTTTTAATTTGCTCTGGAGTTAAGCCTTATTTGAATAAAAAATATACGGCACTGCTGTCGCTAATTCTTGACATTTTAAAGAAACCGGTACGAGTGAACCCGTACAAGCAAGGCCGTGCCCAGGTTTTTGTTTAACGTAATTTATTAATGGATAAACTCTTCAAACCATACAGGTTTACATACAAAAAGTTATTTCGGGGGGCACGGCCATGCGTACAAGCTTTCACATCAGCATAAAGAATCAAAAGAAAGGTTTCGCAAAAGAATTATTTTTTATTCATTTTTCATGAAAATATATATTTTCTATTATTACTTATATTGCCCCCGAACCAAACTTTCAAGGCAAGCCACCTATTGGATTTTGCTTGCATTAATAACGACTAAATGAGGGTATAAAATAAATCATTGCAGCAGTTTTTGATAAATAATTTTTTTAGCCATTTTTTTTAGGTTTTTGGAAGGACAAACCCGGCCAAAATTAAGTTAACCCCAAAATAATAAAAATAGACCCGAGGTTTGATTTTTGTGAACCTAGACGCCATATATCATCAAAATCCAGGGAGTAGTTTGCCCACAAATCAAGGAAAAGACAGACACACATTTCGTAAAAACCACTGAAATCACGAAATCGAAAATTTCGACCATTACAAAGCTTTCCTTATACTAAGTATAAATAGGAAAAAAAAATGAAGATGTTGACATTCGGCTGACAAAAATAATAATAATAATAA
Source organism: Psococerastis gibbosa (assembly GCA_963971405.1). Lineage (NCBI taxonomy): Eukaryota > Metazoa > Arthropoda > Insecta > Psocodea > Psocidae > Psococerastis > Psococerastis gibbosa. The sequence goes on along the minus strand of OZ020489.1, from coordinate 42,531,798 downwards.
GTATATGAAATATGGTTGCTGTAAATTCTGCAAATGTTCGCATGGGGACACCAGTGTCTGTCTACTGTGAGTACTGTCTATATAATAATTAGACGCCACAAGGGGGGTGGGAGTAGTTGGGAAGGCAAGCCCGGGCCAATGGGGTAAGCTAAATACGGCCCTGATTATACAATAACATGATTCTCAGTTTCTCACCTCAACAATTCGTAGATGTGCGTACCCCGCCATGTCTACAACAGACTGGTAGAAACGTGTCGAAATGCTCAAATTATCTGTAACAGCCCACGTCCCACTTAAGGCCTTATCTTTGTCGGAACATTCGATAACTTTTAGTAATATTGGCAGCACTCAGCACTGCAATTCTAAATAAATCTAGCTTAGACGGCTCATAGACAAACTGACAAAGTAAAACTACTAACTACTATAGAGTACAGGGCTGCCGGACCCGACCAATGAAATTCCCCAGTGGCCAGATTGAAATTTCCCGATATTTCCCGCCAATTTTCAAAATGAGTATGTAACCCGTAGACCATAATACTCTAGACATGGATGTTAGAATTTCCGAGGGATCAACATGAAATGACGTCACACACTGGCAAAAGCAGCTGCTTATCCTATTATTTTCAAGTTTTATTTAGTTAATAAATTAATTGGAGTGAGAGAAATTTATTTTTTAACTTTGGGAAACCTTTAATATAGAAATGATATTGCATTTAACTCAAAGGGGGGGGGGGGCGGTGGTCTCCCCGGGGGGAAAATTTGAAAATATAAGTTCAAAATAGTGGGGTTTTATGAATTTTAACAGCAGTAAAGTATAGATTTTACAAAGCTGAGAAAGGGATGCCTAGTCATAAAATAATATTGCATTTAACCGAAAGAAGGGGGCCGGGGGTCTCCCCCGGGGGAAAAATTTGAAAATGTAAGTGCAAAACAGTGGGGTTTAGCAGCAGGAAAGCTTACAAATGAATGCATATTCATATTGCTACAAACATGGAAGGGGGGGAATTTTTAAAATTATGCCCGAAATAGTGCGGTTTAGTACATAAGCTAAGTACAGATTTCACACTGGGTCCAGATATCCGTTCTGCTAAACAATGTTTAAGACTGAGACTATTTGTTTACATTGGTTCTCATCTCTGATAGTTGACTTATGGCTAATGGGAGCCGCGTAAGGGATATTATAGCTCTTGCCGTTCCAGTTGATATATTTCTATGGCTAGGTTGCACCGGCGCACGTGGCACCAGTGCCACTCTGCCGTCTGCCATCTGCCAGGCAGCGATCTTTCGCGCTAAATTTCAAATTCTGAAAATGACAAGACTTAATTTTTAATAAGGCTAACCCGATCTATAAGTTAGACATTCGCATGAACGGTCAGCATAGGAATTTCCCGGAAATTTCTCGATGACGATCATATCCCGATAAAATCCCGGAGATGATGAAAAATCCCGATTTTCGGGAAAAATCCCGCAAAACGGCAGCCCTGATAGAGTATTCAGTATAGACCCATCGTAAACATTCGGATTGACGCCTCTCGGCTTCGGCTATTTCCGTAAATTAGGAGCAGATTTAAAATTTTGTCATTTGATACCGTGGTAGGCCTAACATTTTATTTTTATTAGATTATTTAAAGCTTATTTAGAACAGGAAATCATGCCAACGTAACCAACAATATTTTTATGCAGCACTTGCAGTACTTTTAATTTATATTTTAAACAATATTTTTAGCAAAGTTTTCCCTACTTTTAGACAATAATAAATATTTTTATGCAGAACTTGCAGTACCTTTAATATATATTTTTAACAATATACCTGTATATAATAAATGTAAATAATAAATATAATAATACATTAAACAAAAAAGAAACCAATAAAGAAAACATTTAATAAAACTATTAAATTTGAATTTCCCGCCAAAATGCACCTAGAAGTAGGCGTGGTCATGGCTTCAGCCTTACTCCCTAGATGAATATTGAATAACTCTATTACACTCTTACAGCACAGGCAAAATACGACATGTAATGGTGACTCCATAGTTATATTAGCTCCATGAGCCGGCTATCCCACTTGTCAATATTCCGTCAATAATTGATGGGATTATTGTTTTACTCTATGTCATTGTCCATTTTAACTTCCGCATGTTAAAATTGATCAATGATTATAGAATAAAATCACGCTTTGCAAACAATAACAAACTAAAATTAAACAATGGCGTCGTCTGGAGATGATAAATAATTGTAATTAATTTCTTGTGAACAAACGAATTATTTCATAATTTAAATATTTTAAATCATAAAATTCCTTGTAGATTATAAAATTAAAAGAAAGACGGCGGGCAAACTTACAAAATTGGAAAAAAATTGGAATGAGGTGGAAAAATATAAATGATATTTCCGACAGTGACATTATCAAAATTGAAGAAAAATTGACAAGTGAAATAGCCGCCTCTGCAATGCAATTATTTAATTTCATTACTATATTATATTTCCAGATAATACCGAAGGAGTTAAACCTTATATAAACAACATCAAATTTCACATGGAATATCGATCGTAGAGAGGAATAAGTATAAAGAACAGGTATGAGCATTGGCGTAAATTGCCAAAATACCTGGGGGGTGGGGGGTCTTAGGACCCTATGTGATCCGTCCCCTTAGTTTTAAAAACCCGGTGGGGGAGGTTTAGAACCCTATAATCCGTAATATGCTATAGTAATATTATCCAATATCGATGATTGCAGTGCAGATTCAAACATAAATAAGAACAGTCCGAAACTCCGAAATTGCCAACATACCCATGGCCGTGCATAGGGGGGTGGTCCACGGACTCCCCCCACTTTGAAAACTGTTGTTGTTGTTGTTTCTAACGCCTGATTTCAGCATTTCTGCTTTAAGCAACCCTGTCAGCCTAGCGAGTGGAGTGAGTCTGTTTGTTAACTTGAGGCACCCTAAGGGCAGACTCTTTCACCTCTGAGAAAGGGGAGTTGACTAACAGGGTGGACCTCCTGATTATAGTAGATTCCGAACCACTTGGGGAACATGGTAAAGTCACACGAGTGAATCGGAGGTGACCAGGACTCGACTTATACTGCCTAAGCGCGTTATCATGTCCCACCAGGTTCCCCTGCCAACGCTGTGCACACTACCAAGTTGCCGCAGTTTGAAACATGCTCTGCTCTAATGGAATCAACATGGTAAGGCCGTTGGCAGTTTGTAAAACTGGATTTCAAATCAAATCAAATTTATTATTAAATCAAATCAAAACAACATTTACAATATTAAAAAAGAAATGGAGAAGGGGCCCAAAGGAAAAGTCCCGTGCTGGGCCCCCCTTTAAAAGTACAAGTGAAAAATTAGCACAAGTGAAAATTAGTACAAGTAATAAATAAATAAATAAATAAATAAATAAATAACAAATTAAACGTTAATAGAGAATAATTGTGCAATAACTGAATTAATGTAGGCTAAAAGAATAAAAATGAAAATATTGGTTCACAATCGACACTAAGAGAACATCCGCACGTTACAGTATATATCCCAATTTTCATTAACTATAGTTGCCAAGTAAGGACGTGATGTTATTGGGGTTGGAAGAAATTAAGTGACATTCATTAATAAACTACGTTAAAAATTGTTGGAACCCCCTCCCCCCGAAATCAAAACCTGGGCACGGCCTTGAAAATACCGTATGTTAAGTATGTTAATATATAAAAATAATAGAATTTTCTTTATAAAACAATTATTGTTATTCTCTGCGAAAAAAAACTTTCTTATTTTAAATTTATTATTTTAAGTGCTTTCAATCAATTTGTTTTATTTAATTGAGAATACTAGATGGACTTGACAAGCACCCCTAATTTATCGCAATATTTTCAAAAGGTATGAAAAAAATGCGTCTTGTCTTTGTAATGAGGTTCATTTGTGACGTCATTTTGTAGATAGCAGCACCAGTTGCAAAGATATCAAAGCGTTGATTTTTTCATAAGCCTCAATAATATTTTAAAATTATTTTATTTGTGTATGATTTTAAAGTGATATTTTTCTATAAATCATGAAGAATATATATATTAAATTATATGCAGCGAAATAAGGTCCAGGCATAGTAAAAATATTATAAAAAATATTTAAAGAATTAATTAGATGCTAAGAGCTTAGTTTTCACATGCAAACGGCGGCCATTTTGAATAATATGGTTATTGGATATCGGTTTGCCGTCAGCGAACCTAGTGACCAACACTGTCCCTACAGAACCTCATTGTTTTGTTTTTTTGTCAACGCAATCACGGTTCCATCCACGTCGATTTGTCTAGTGCTACCTATCTTTTGGACACTATTTGCCATAGTGAACATATGGGTTCACTCAATCTATTCTAATATATTATCCTCGGCGATGTTGAGTGTAAATGAGTCAAGCCTCCTGTCGTTTGAATAATAGGCTTCAATACATCATTCGATGTGACTTGTCAGTTGTCACCAGATAAAAACAATCACAACTTGCCAACAAAACACAGCTGTAATCATATTATATCCTACAGACTGTTCATAACAGTGGGATCGGCGAATTCAAGGTCAGCCTCAATAAGAGATCCGCGAGGGGGGGGGGGGTGTCTCGGGGGTCATGACCCCCTCCCCCTAAATAAGTAAATTCATAAGGTAGCAAAAAAAGATTTTTTAAAGTGAATAAAACTCAACTTTTCAACAAACAAATTACCTTTTAAACTTACATACAACTTGTGACCCCCCCCCCCCCCAATTTTTCCGCTGGATCCGCCCTTGGTCAACCCCACAGAAATTTATTTAAAAAAAAAATGGTTGTCGGTTTACGGACGATAGTTTAACGTGTCAAGGTCATAACAAAACATTGATGAAATGACTGCATACTTTTATGAATAATAAAATTGAATCATTTTTATTGAATTATCATTATTTTGTAAGAAGGGGTGAAATGAAATCTACAATTTAACTGATCCATAGGCTCGTCAGGTTTGTCAGCCATTGGGTAATTATAAAAAATTTAAAAAAAAAAATTGTTGTAATAAGCAATGAAAACCACATTTACTAATATGCGGCGGAACGGACAATAAGCGTAATGCATTGATGTAACACTTTTTCGTGCATGCACCCCAGTTGACAGACCGACAGACATACATACAGACAGAGCGACGGACAGACATTTCGTAAAAAAACACTTTTTTAGGTTCCTGGGACCTCAAAACGTGTAAATCCGTTGAATTCTCGGAATCGACAAATTCGACCACCACAAAGCTTTCCTTATAAATTTACTAATCAGTTGTACTTCACAAAAGCAATAAACAAACAGCAAGCTTATATTTCTATTTTGAAACAACCGCGCGGCAAACCGCATGCTACAATATAAAACGGCACTAATCGAACAAACAAAAAATCGAAGTCTGTTTGCATTGTTAAAATGCAGCAATAAGTAATGAAGGTCTTCGTGCCGGGGGTTGATAGCGACTAAAATTTAATGCCACACCCACACCAAGCATAACATACCCTGCAGCCCCATTATCCCGTATTTTGGGGTACTTTTTTTGAGTATCAACTTTAGAGACAATCGGAGGGAGAAAAGCCTTACAAGTGTAAAAATAAAATATGAAATGAAATATTATTAATCGTAGAGTTGTCAAACATTTCGGGACAGACTGATGACATTTTCTGAGCATTTTGATACATCATTTATAAATCATACTAAAATTTATAGTCTCTCTCTCTCTTCTTAATTAGGCGCGATCAGCCCAAGGGGACTTTTGGCCGCTCTGACGATTTCCCTCCATCTTTGCCGATCCTCAGCAGCCGCTGTCCAATCTGCTTTATAGTACCTCTTTCTAACACAGATTATTGATTTTGACTTGTACAAAAAACTATTAGTATGGCAGTCCCGAGGGGGGCGTTTAAGAACTGTGACCAACTGGTTTTAGTATAGGTCATTCATCGAAGTACATAGGTATAGTCCACGCAAAATGAGAAAAGTATGGACATGGAATGTTTTGATCTTGTGCAACTCTATACAAATATTCTTTGCAACATTTTGTGTTACCTTGTTGCATTGGATGCAAGGCATAACAAAAATTGTGCAAAGAATAATTTTACAGGGTTGCACAGGATCAAAACATTCCATGTCCATACTTTTCTCATTTTGTGTGGACTATATATGAGGAGCAAACTTTCAAAACGGCACTAATCGATTTTCGAAAAATGTTCAGGAAACACGAAAAACATAATTATTTCGGCTTTACTATAACGGGAATATAAGATTTCAACCCTGCAGAAGACTGGGTTAACATTTTTTTTGTTTTTGTTTTGATTAGCAATCCTGATTCAACTCATCTTCAAGATTGAAAATCGATGGTAAAATCAATTTTTAATTTTCATGGATTTGTGACGTTTTGAAAGTTTGCTCCTCATATATCAGTTTATTTAACGAATATTTTTGACGGCTTTACGATAATAATAATAAAGTCTTTATTGAAAAGAAAAAAAACTAAATATAGATACAGCGAGATTAGGGCCTAAAGCTAATGACCTAACTGTACATATCAGCGATAGCTTTATTGAAATACTTGTACATATTGTAATAAACTACATTCAATACCGAATATCAGTCATACCTTCTATTCACGATAACAGTCACACTAATTCAAATTCGCTACCATTCACGATCGATATTTCCTGTGAAAATCGACAGTACAAAAAAAAACGTATTGGGGTACTTTGATTTGCTCTACGTATTACTACTACTTTCTTCCTTCAGAACTGATTCCAATTGGGCTTTTGGCGTACGCAGAATAGATGGATGGAGAGAAGCTAAACACCATGCCTAGATTCTCCAACCTGAGCTGTAGCGCCGAAGACAAACAAGCTCTTATCTAGTGCACATACCCCTAGTAGTATTAGTAGTGTTTGTCGGATTCATAACGACTTAGGCCTCATATTTGGGCCCATAGAGCGACCCCGACTTGACTGTCCTACGCCAGCCCGTTGGACAGTGGATCTCCTGATTACAGTGGATTCCGAACCACTTGGGAAACACAGTGAAGTCACACGATTAGTTCGAAGGTGACCAGGACAAGTCCTACCATGTTTCCCTACCGGCACTGTGCACAAGACCAAGCTATCTGCAGCTTTGAACCTGCTCTGGTCCGCTGGATTCAACTTGGTATGGCGGCTGGCTTGCACATACCCCTAATGACCCCATATCAGACTTACCTCTCTTTCTAAAATAATAGGATCCCGAAGTAAGATCGACAGAGGCATGCGGTTTAGATTTGGCCTTGGGGGACCTGTTGCGGGAAAATGAGGGGCCATAAATTCTTAGAAGAGCTGACACAAGAAATCATAGCTCACCCTGAACTATGACGCCGAATCACAAACAAACCCTTATTTGTCGAACACACCCCTATCTAGCGACTTTGCGAACTTAACGGATACGCACGCAAGTTTGGCAACATTTCACAGCCCAATCTGCTGACGAGTGACGTTCGCAGCTCACGATCTATCAGGCCGATAGGGTTAACACACCCAACTTGCCTTACTTGGCAATGCGCCTCGCGAACTCATCGGTAGCATTCCACAGCCCAAGCTGCCGACGAATGACGGTCTATTAGGCTAGTTCGACGAACACACCCCTATATAATGACCCTCTGGCAGTTTGAGGAGCACACGCCTACCCAACTTACTTCCCTCTCCTAGCACCCCCCCCCCCCCAATGTTCGACAGCATCTCACAGCACTATCTGCTGACGAGGAACAAACACTCCCCTATCCAACGACCCCCTGCAGTCTGACAAGCACACCCCTACCCAACTTACCTCCCTCTCCAATGTGCCTCGCGAACTCATCGAAGCCCGACCCAAGTTCGGCAGCATCTCACAGCCTAATCTGCAGACGAGTGACGTCCACAGCTCACGCCACTCTCTTGTAACTCAATCCGACTATTATCCACTCAGTATATGTCCAGTCTATTACACGCCATACAGTCCGCACATGTCTACTCATTGACCAACAGCGCACTAAGCCTGTAGGCTGTAATTAGCGTAAACGCAGCTGCAGCCACTACGCCTGCGCGGATAATCTAAGCAAGCTATACTTCGCCAATCGAATGGATTTCTTATCAGAATCATTCATGGTCTTGATATCGGCCACCCAGCATCACTGATAACAGCGCATTGTTACGAACATGGGCTTAAATAAGCCTTCGGGAGTTTCAAGGTTTCATTATTTTTCAAGGACTTCTTTTTGGACGTAGGCCTACTTTATCGGCCCATTGAACGGGCCTGTCGGCCTGTCAATGAATTCATAGATATTTTCGGACATTATTGGTACGTATACAAAGAGGTTCAGCCAATTACAACAAATTACCATTAAATATAAAAAAATAATTTATTTATGTATTATTTTTAATATATGTACATTATATTATTTACAATTAATAATTTATTTATGTATTAATTATAATATATATTATATTATTTACAATTATTAATTTATTAAAAAGCTATGCCTATATGTCTTTTTATAAATACGTTTAGAATAAGATTATTTAAGTTAAGCTAACTGTTGTTTTTGTTGTTTCGCTGACTATGTAGTGTTTGGGAAATTTTATTTGTGCCTATTGTTTTTTTTTGACGTGGGTTAGACAGTAAAAGACTCTAGCCTAAATGGCAACAAATCACTGAGATTGTAACCTCAGAAGAATAAAAATACCACAATAAAAGTGTTTTTGCTTTCCTATTTATACGCTATACAGTATCAGGAAAGCTTTGTGATGGATAAAATTTTCGATTTCGAGAATTTGACAGAATTAGACGCTTTGAGGTCCTAAGAACACAAAATGTTTTTTTTTTTCTTTTTTCGACATGTCTGTGTGTTGATTTGTGGCCCTACTCGATGGGTTTTTGTGAAATTCGATATGCAGCTTCAAAAAAATTATATCAGGGGACCACTATTTCTATTTTGGCTAACTCGATTTTGTGGGGTTTTAAAATGTATTTCGGATAGAAGGACTCAGTATACAAGATCACTCTTGGTACAGAGTACACGAGTAGTGGTCAAGAAAGAAGATCCTATATGTCAATCTACAAGCCTGATGGGACGGAATCATTCTCTTACGTCATGGGTAGATCTTTATCACAACCTATGCAAACTCTTAAACATCCTTTACTCGAATGCGTCCTTTGCATATATCAAGCTTCATGAACTGATTCAATTGAACTTACCTGAGCAGTTACACTGTTGGAGCTGTCGTCCAGTGAAGGGGACAAGGAGTGAGCCCGCGGGGGGACGTCGTGGGGCACCAGCTCCCCGGCCGAGGGCCTCCCACGCTTTCGACTAGCACCGCTCATCACAGCTGCCAACACAACCAAAGTAATCGTTTAGGGTGTATTCGAAGTTAGAGCGATAAAGTGTTTGGTAGCCGTAGCTGAGCTTCTGAGTAGTGTCTTATGGTCTCAGAGGCAAAGACACAAAAATCCATAATTTGTACCTCCTCGTGGAGAAGATGGAACAACGCAATGGCGACTAAACAGATAGGGGTCCGATTTTAAGTAAGTAGGGGGGGGGGGGTCTCCCCGGGGGAAGTATATAAATAAAGAGGCGCAAAATAGTAAGTTTCTACAAAAGCGTGGGGGGCTTTATGTGGTCATACTCAACACTGGCTACAATTTCTGGCCATGTTTTGAAGGGCATGTAAAGCAGGCGGTCCCGGGCCTTCCTAGTTGAGTGTAAGAGAGGGCTTTATAACCCTATAACCCTAACTCCGCTAGGTTAGCTTAGTAATTGAACAAAAAGTCCTTGTTTAATAATTTTATTTACTTGCGTATATTTAAGAAGTACCGTACTAATTTTTGTGATTATTTAGGAACCTTGGGGCGAAGTGTCAACGACAGACCTGGACCTCTTAACCCCCCCCCCCCCCCCCCGCCCCATAGGAGTTGACAAGTCTTAGAGGACCAAAGTGAAGCAAAAAAACAAGACTTAGTCCAGGGGCTGACACAGCAACCTTAGGTAAATAACGTTGTAACAAGAGGGCCACATTGTGAAACCTCAGTTTACAAAAGGAGGCCAACTGGGTTATAATAAGCCATAGGCTACAGTAAGGGCTACCAACCCCGACTGGTTTTGACATGGAAAAAAGAGTATGGTACGCTACCAATTACCATATATTATTGTGGCGTGCAATAAGCGACATGACTCGATTCTGACGTCAGCGAGTATTCTATTGGGGTGTGAATAAACTCTTAAGTCATTTCTGACGATGTACGGCAGTTGGAACCAATCAATCAATCAATCTTTGTCCATGACCCACCAAGGTGGGATAGACGGCGAACAATTGATGCGACCCAAAACCGGGCTTGTCGCCATGGCTACTCTGCTAAATTTACTAGGCATGACATTCCAAATGCTAAGATTAACTGTATGCTCCTGCCTGCGGTTTCTTTAACCAAAAGCAGAAGCGCAGCCCCATATTGTAGTTCATGACTCAAATAAGATTAAAAATTATGAATAAAATGCCAGTAATTAGCATATTCTACCTTCTCAGCGGTGTCAGTAACTTGCAGGCGCCGAGGACAAAAACCTTTGTGATTCTACCCCTAATTATTGTCTCGGACAGTTGTACTTTGGGCCAGATGTCCTGCTGGTAGAGAACTAGACTGTGAAACGGAAAGTTGAGGTTTGAGACATGACATAAAAGGAAAAAAAAAATCCGCCTGGTCTGGGTCTGCCCAACGCTAATGGGTGCCTTACCTTCATTGGCAGGCGGAAAACCGTGGCTTTCTGGCATGTTGCTGACAACATCTCAAATAGAGCAGTGATTCAGAGAGAAAATCCTCGACAAGTTCTCAGACCTAGACCCCCATTAGCTTGTCGGGCCACAGGGTTTATTTACACCGCCACAATCTTCAACCTAGCTGGAAACGCTTATAAAATTGGGATGTTGCCAGTGTGTTATTAAAAATTTGGACAGTTGCATAATGCATGGCGCCTTGCAGTTAATACTATCGACAAGATGCCAACTAATAGCATGCAATCATCATTGAAGAGTTTACTGATAACTTGATAAGGAATGACTGCTTCAGGGCTGTCATTGACTCAGCATCCACTTAAGATATAGCACATTCGCACCACACCTCGCACTTCACTTTCAACTTATCGCCGTACAAATAAACAGGGCACCGTCATTACAAGCTATCCTTTTACCAACAGTGATTGCTCTAGGCCTAGTGGCCAGCAATCAGCAAGATAAAGAAATTCAGCAGTAAGTGAGCAATGTTGTGAAATTCCAAAATGCTGCGACTAACATTCACGTCATTTAACGCTGTCTGCTTCGGCAAATATCTTGGAAATTTTTATACAATTTATTTTGACTAACCTGACAATGTCTTTATGTAGCTGAATTAGCGTATAGCTGATTAATAACGATTTAATATGAAATTCAGCAAATCGCAAAAGGACACGACCTCCATTACCAAACTTTGTCGGATGTTTTTCTGTTAACCAATCAGAGTGCGGCATGCACCACAGACTTCATGTCATAAAATATTGGCGCCAAATTAGTTTTATGTTTGCTATGGTGCCCATTCGGCGCCCATTCCACATACATCCAGTACAACGTCAATGAAAATTATGAAATTGAAGGACATTTCAATTTCTCATTGATGGGGGCCATTCCATATGTTTTTCAAAAATTGACAATTTTCAATTGAAGCGTATGCGCCAAATTTTTGAAATTTGTTTCTTGAAATTGTATTTGTTTTCTTCGTCGCCTTATTATTTAATCCTTATTATAATTTTTATACAGAAATGCTTTCTTTTTAGAGAAATCAATTAAAATAGTTGTACTTGTCATATCACATGACGCCATTTTTTAATTTTAGATTGTTTCATTGTTTGTGATTTTACTCTATTATCAATTGATCATTGATCAATTTTAACAATGGCATAGAGTAAAATTGAAACGCCCATCAATTTCATAATTTTCATTGACGTTGTACGTATGTGGAATGGGCACCTTCCACATACGTACAACGTCAATGAAAATTATGAAATTGAAGGTGGTAGCAGACATTAAAGACATACTAAAAATTCTGCTACCACCTTCAATTTCATAATTTTCATTGACGTTGTACGTATGTGGAATGGGCGCCTATAATTCTCCTATTTTTTTAATTTTAAGAATTTATAGCCAAAGCTAATCAAATAAGAATTTAATTTCCTATTCAAATCGGTTCCTCTTAAACGCAGTTTCGCAACATCATTTTACTATCTGAGCAGAACAGGTGGCCCAAGTCAATAAAACCTTTCTCATTGTAGCAAATGGGCAGTTAGAAAAACAGAGTCAACTTCAGATGAAGGCGTGAAACCGACGGTGCACGGTGTTCCACTCGACACGACCAGAACACTTGGAAACGTCAAAAATCTTCTGAAACTCACTCTGTGGTTTTCCAACTACCCAATTCCTACAATATGATGAAATCGTCCGGGACTTAATACGTCTGTAATCGCAACTATGCATAGCCGACATATTTTACGTTCTTTCTGTTCTATTTATTTATAAGTAGGCTAGGTAGCTATTATCTAAGGTTGAACAGCTACAAAATGTATAAGTCATTACAAAAGTCATGTAAATTAACAGACATTTTGTATTATATAAAATGTACTATTACTAAGTTACTGTATCTATAACGGAACTATATAACTATCAGTGTTTGTACAAACTTACTCGTAGATAAGATAAATATAGGATTTCTTATTGCACGTCACTAATATAAATAAATTTATTTATTCCGCTCCTAAAATAAAGCCACTGCGCACCAAATTAGAATTGAAAACATCAGGAATGGACAACTTTTTGGTGAAAAACAGACAACAATGACTAGCGGGCCGATTCCCAATATGGCGCCCATACTCTTATCAACAGGGTCTATAGTAATTCGCCCTGCCAATCAGAGCGTCGAATCATATACGATACGTTGCCATGGCAATTTCGGTTATAACGAGGAGGTTACCTCTTCAATCAAAGTTAATTTAATGTCAGTGTTATATATACTATATAATACTACAATGTAACGACAAGTTCAAAACAGGTTAGCCATTGTTAACTGAGATACAGGCTAGGCGAAAAATCCCAATTTTAGGCTTCGACGATGCTATCCGTCTATAAGAAAAGCATGGGCTCCGAATAGGAAGCGACCCGCCATTCACAGGGATTTCGTTGGAAAGTTCTCAATAATAAGTTCAAATTAACTTTGTTTCTTTTAAGTTGCATACAAGGTATGCGGAAGAATCGTTTTGATTTACAGTATAACATCAAACTTATTTGTTTCAGCACACTGAGCATTTAAACAATAATAGTAAGAATGGACAACTTTCCTACACAAAATCAAACATGGTGGGCCCACGCCACGACACCACATTGTGATTGGAGCAGCGCATCCCCATACTTAACTTCGATGGTAAGGTGGTAGCGTGCTAGTACTTGTGCGAGTCTCTACACGATCGGAGACGTGTCGTAACTCAACACGGGTAATAACGTACAGAGGTGGCTGAAGAGGTCAATCGGATACAGTCAACAAATTGTTTACATGCAATTAACCTTAAAAAATAATAATAATAATAATAATAACGGAGAAATGTAAATTTCAATTTTTAGTTCGCGCAAGTGGCAACTCTGTCGTTGTGCCGACTCCACCGTTATTGATAAGTTACATAAGGGAATGCACAGGGTCAATCACAGCGAGGCAGAAGTCTTTATTTTGCAAAGGAAAGTTGTCCATTGAACAATAATGAAAAACACTACATGCAATAGGTAGTAATAAAACAGGAAACAATAAAAAAGTAAAATATTCCATGCTTAAACAATCAAACTAACTTAACAATATCATTGGCAGGTTAACAAAGTATGGCAAAAAGTTTATAATTACATGGTAGGCAACCCTTCTATTCAGCTTCTATTATTAGGGGACTCTGAAATACCGTATGGTAAAAAAATTTAAGAGCTAAACGGGCACCCCCACTACTCGTTTTTTGTGCAAAGATGAACATCTCATGAAATATCGATTATAGCGCCACAAATGAGAGTAGAAGAAGAAATGCTCCTCTTATTTTTGATACATAGTGTTTAGCTGCAGCCCTATTATGGTGGTATAGCATTAACCTAACATAGGGATTTATTCCATTGTCTTAAAAAAATGAGTGCAGAATGCGCGGGAAATTAATTGATAAATTAATATTTTTTGGTGAGTTTTCAATTTTTTCTCCCTTAGGCGTGTATTCCACTTGTCAATATTCCGTCACTTGTGATTAAAAAAAAGTTGGAATTTTTGTTTTAAGGAGACTATTATGTAGATACTTAACTTATCTACATAATCCTTAAAACAAAAATCTCAACATTTAATTACAAGTGACGGAATATTGACAAGTGGAACACACGCCATAGATGTAGAGACATTATTTAAAATTCTTATTATATTTCAAAATTGTATCTGTACAGTATAATGTTTAATTCCATTTTGTAAAAGTGCATTTTCTTGTATTCCAATAATTTACCGTCACGTGACATTCCACTAATGCGGTATTAAAAAATAAATCCCGGTATTATGTTAATCACAAGTCGCCATAATAGGGCTGCAGGCATTATTTTTTGAAGGCATTAAAAAATCATGGTACTGTATTTCTATTAGGTCCACTCCAAAAACTTTGGAGCACCATTCTTTGCAACTTTGGAATAGCATTTCCTCTATTTTTCCTAGTATCATTTATGACTTATCAATATTTGATTTAAATTCGATTTTTTTTTAACGCGTAATGGTGGATAGTGCCAGATTTATTTTTAACGTCGATCACGAATTTCTTTTGGGCCAGTCATTCATTCAACAGGGGTGCCAAAATGAGAGCATTTAACTAAAAATATAAAACCCCGATATTTGCTGATGAGAGAACAAAAGCTTATGATTTAATACAAGGCCATATATGCATAATTACCAAATGCGCATCAAATCCAAAATAGCGGTTATACATCCAGCTATCACGTGACATTGCGACTTCTGATTAGCGGGCCCCGCAACAAGAATGCTTGGGATTGGTGGACTCTGAGCATTTCATGTGTAGAATTTCCATCCCATGCGACACATCCGCACCACTTCTTAGCACTTCGCACTTTTCAGCCACTTCTCATGGCCCAGTGCAACTAGGAAACAGAGTTACTGTATCCCCAGCTATGATATGTAGTTATCTCTCACTCAACCATGCCATAGAATTTCCATCCTTATCGACACATTCCTACTACTTCTCAGCACTTCCATACTTCACACCTTCAACCACTTCTTACAGTCCAGCCCATCTAGTCTAACCAGGGAGCAGATTAACTGTATCCCCAGGTATATGTAGATATGTAGACTAAGCCATACCATAGAATTTTCATTCTTACCGACACATCCCTACTGCTTTTCAGCACCTCCTCACTTCAGCCACTTCTTATAATCCAGTCCAACTAGGAAGCAGAGTTACTGTATCCCCAGCTATATGAAGACACGTAGAATGTCCATCCTTATCGACACATCCTCACTGCTTTTCAGCACTTCCACACTTCAGCCCCTTCTCGAAGTCAAGTCCAACTAGGAAGCAGAGTTACTGTATCCCCAACTATGTGTAGCCTCTACCATACCATTAGCCATGCGTAGAATTTCCACCCCCCGCGAAACATCTGTACCACTCCTCAGTACTTCTACACTTCGGACGCTGTGTACGCTTCTCACCGTCAGATCCACAGAAGGAGTTTCCTCTTTCTTAAGTGTTAATTGGTCCGATCCACTAGCGATTTTTGCAATTACCGCATCAGGAACTATGTATCGGGTGGTGGTGGTAGTAGTATAACTGAAATATAAATTTATTAATAATGACTTCGATCTATTACTGAACCAATCAAACGGAGTCGGCGCTATATTACACTCAACTGGATTAGCCCGGGACCACCTGTTTTACATGGTCAGAGAAGCATGGCCAGAAAATAAAAAATTAGTAAGCAAGCCGTAGAGCGTGCATTCAGTGACAAAGGAGAAACAACATGAAAGCGGCCATTTTGGGCTTTAACTCTGTAAACGTCCTGCAAAAGAAAATGACGGATATTGATTGCATCTTGCTATCACGGGAACTCTTACATAATTATGCTAAGTAAGAAAATTCCGCAAGGAGGAAGCTAAGTAATGACATATGAACGGGTCCCACGAAATATGTGGTTTTGATAGATATAAAGCTCAGTCAAGAGAAATTAACAGTGCTTACATTTCTGGTGTCTCATAAGAATTATTGCTAAGTTGCTGCTGCTGTCGCTCCAACGCCCCTCTGTTGTGCGCCAGCACCATATGTTCCTCAAGTTTCTGCCGCCTCTCGAAGACCACGTTACACAGCCTGCAAAACAGCCGCTTGCGCTTTTGTGTCCGCGCAGGGCCGGTGGGGTTGGGGTCGTGGATCCTCTGGTGCGCTACCAGGTTGTACCTGAAAAGAGCAATGGACATTATAAAGAGCAAGGAGCCTACTGTTGTAGCCGAGTACCTGACGGCTCGTCTCTAAAAGTTAGGCCAAACAGAACGAAAGTCAGACGAGAACACTATCCACTATAGTACACCCTATGGCAGATGAAGGGTGTGAAGAACAAGACAACGATGGCTGGACCACGCCAAGAAACACTTAATGGACCTCCGAGCCCGTGACTGACATTAGAGGGCACTTAACCGTACAGAAGAAGGAAGAATCTTTGGTGAAGAGGATAGCGAGGAGACAACAATGGCTTGGACACGTAAAGCCAATGGATAAAAGCAGTTGCGTGAGGAAATGGCTGGTGGAAGAAATAGAGGGAACACGAAGAAGAGGAAGCCCAAGGAAGAGATACAGAAACCAGATAGAGGACGATCACACAAGTGGGACTGGTACCAGAGGAATTGTTGAATAATCGGAATTGGAAAGACAGGAGGAAATGGAGGAGGCTCACACTCACACCAGGGCAACTGGAGCTGATTATTGACGATGATAAAAATGATAAAGGTACGAGACGTATTATTATGTGCAGGGAAATTTATGGACTTGGTCCATTGAACCTGACCAGATGCCAACAGCCCCATGGACTATCGGAACTGATTGGTATTGTCACCGAGTTTGCAAACTGGTACACTTCCCGATGTCTACCTACCCCAGCTTCAGCGTTAGTGGACAATCTTACCATTGCCACAATGTCACAGGTGTAGGCATGAATTAACCAAGTTTGGCTACGAGTCTACGGATAGGTAAGCATGACGCCATATATTTTAAATAGAGATCGAACAGTACCTTTCTGCAAAAGCTTTTCCACAGGTTGGACAGTCATAAGGTTTCTCCCCCGAATGTATGCGCATATGCCTGCGCAGATGACTCTTACTTAGTACGCCCATGTTGCACACCTCACACTTGATATTACGAACACCAGTATGCGCCATGGTGTGAATGCTGAAAGAAGTACGATGCACGAACCGTTTGCCGCATAGTTCACACTATAAACAAAAGTAATTGATCCGTTTTATACAAGTATATGGTACTGTGTAGCGAATGTTGCCAACCTCACACATGATGTTACCTAAGGCAGTATGTACAGGTGTATGAATAATGCACGAAGTATGATGCACGAATGTATTGCCGCATAGTTTACTCTATAAACAAACAACGAGACAGTGTAGCAAATGAATGACATTAGCGTGGTTATGTTGCAGACACCAGTATGTCGTATGGTGTCGATATTCAACAAACGAAGTACTGTGCACGAACCGCTTATTGCACAATGCAATAATTACCTGGTAAGGGAGATCACCCGTGTGAATTGGTAGGTGCCTCTGTAGCGCGCCCTTCTGCGTGAAGGCCTTCTTACAGTATGGGCACTGGTGCTCGTAGATACCTCGGTGCATGCCCACATGTACGTCCAATGCAGGCTTATGTTTGTACGCCTGAAACAAACAATAACAAAACTATAATACAGTATGATGCATAAGAAATTAATAATAAGAGAATTAGAGAAAGGAAGGTACGAGAAATCGAACAAGAGCTGGATTCTATAACTCGACTACCGGAGGGGAAAGAGATAAGACAATATTTGAATTTAGGATTTAAAAAATAGACTAAGCCCTAAAGCCATGCTTAGCTTACCTGTCCACATATTTCACAAATATAAGGCCTCGCGTCGGAATGAGTAATTGTATGCGCATTGAGCTCCCCCCTCGTCTTCCACATCTTGCCACAAACTTCGCATTTAAACCGCGGCTCCTTAATGGCCGGCAAAAAGTCCTTATTTCTTCGCTGTTTCGCGCGCATTTTCAGGATCTGCGATAAAGTGATTTGCCGTATCCGCGGCCTGCCTCTTTTTCGTGGTCCCGTTGGGGTGCCCATCACATCTTCAGGTGCTAGCTCCTAGAAAATGAACAATCAAACATGAAATATGAATCCAATGGTCCCGAATAGTCCTGTTTCTGGAATCTGAAAGGGTAGGTAGAGGTTCAAAACTCGACATAAAAAGAAACATTATCTTGGATCCATCCCACCTAAATGGTGTGCAAGTCATGTTGCTGGCCACAAAATCGCATATTGTAACCATCAAACTTAAATTGATAACATTTTTTTTAGGATAAAAAGTAATTTTAAGGGGTTTAAAATAAATCTAATAACGCATTAAAATAGGTTTTCAGCCAACTACACCTTCACAGAAAAGACCAACGGCCTTATCATGTTGATTCCATTGGAGCAGAGCATGTTTCAAACTGCGGCAACTTGTAGTGTGCACAGCGTTGGCAGAGAAACCTGGTGGGATATGATAACTCGCTTAGGCAGTATAAGTCGAGTCCTGGTCACCTCCGATTTAATCGTATGACTTTACCATGTTCCCCAAGTGGTTCCGAATCCACTATAATCAGGAGGTCCACCCTGTTAGTCAACTCCCCCTTCCACGAGGTGAAAGAGTCTGCCCTTAGGGTGCCTCAAGTTAACAAACAGACTCACTTCCCCCGACAGGCTGAGGGTTGCTTAAAGCAAAAATGCTGAAAGCAGGCGTTAGAAACAACAACAACCTTCACAGAAGGCAAGAGCTAAACCAAAATGAACAGTGCTACATTTTCGTATTCATAAATAATTACCCAAATTAACAGTTTTTACTTAATGCAGCCCAGCCCAACCGATGTGTTTACCGCTTTATCCATCCTGTCCCTAATGACTGTAACACAAATACTGAGTTCCTATGGGTTAGAATAAGTGACTCCCAGAGGGTCCAAGTTACAATATTCAGATTATAGGCGACTGAAGAGGTTATTGAGATACATTCATTAAATTGCTTGTGTGCGACTAATCTTTTATATGTAAATTTTAGTAATTAAACTCACCATCATATGTTCATCAGCTCTCCCCGCAGCATCATCGTCCTCATCATCGCTATCTTCAGCACCCGGCATTTCTCCAAAGTCATCGTCCATCACGTTCCCATCCGCTGCCGGATCATCCTGATCATCGGCTGTAAATTCTGGTGGTAACACCTGACCCGGCGCGGCTGGCACCCGTACCACATCGACAGGCGCCGGGGCAGGAGGCGGACCTAACTTGAGTACTTTCACATCCGGACAGTTCTTCAGGGCTTCCAATGATTCACTCGCTGGTTTCTGCGTCTTCTCCCTCATTTTTATGCTCTAAATTATATAAGAAATACAGTGCAACCTGGGGAATCCGGAAAACGTTTTGCAGGGCCGAATTTGTCGGATTATAGAGTACTGCCACAGCCCCCCCCCCCCATATCCGGCCATTTTTTTTATTTTAAGAAGTAAGCCTCCACCAATTACAGGTCAAGGTGATAAGACTACAGAAATACAGGTTATACTATTGAAAGCACAGTTGACTGCTACGATGTGTAATCAAATTCAAACTGCAACACTGCGCATCCTGCTGATCCTGCTGCAGCTGCTCTCTTGGATGGCCGCAACGACTGTGTACATGATAGAGACTGCCAAAAAACCAATCAAAATGTGCACAACACTTCCGGATCTGATAGGAGTTGGCAAGTTCGTTCATTAGAATGCAGGTTATCAGAGCAGCGTACGAATGGTATTATTAGAATCCTGGACGAAATCGATTACTTGCCCTGAGCATCGACCATTAACCTATTTTGCAATCCTCTCAACATGCCTTCTGCCTCAGAGCTACAGCTCTAGGTGAGAATCGACCTCTAGCACCACCTCTCACCAGGCATCCATTCGATCTTCATGTCTAAGCCCCAATATGCAGCTTTGGCTTCGGGACGGTTTAAAAACTTACTGAGCATTTACCTCCTTTATCTTTTCCAGTAGAAATTCGTCCCTCCTGTTGGCTAGGGGCAACTCGTCGTCGCTGCTCGACTGATGCGCCTCCTCGTGGACGATGATGACAGTAGAACCCTCGTACGGCTGTCCTTCCTCTCCCATTTGCTCAGCACCATCTGACACAAATAAATAAGCAATGCCTGTGACCACATGATGGAAGTGAAAAATGCACCTATCAATTTATACCCTACAAATGACGCATACCTTGGAGAGATCGTGTCGCTAATGCCGAACTATTGAGGCGAATGGATGGAGAAGTCTAGCTGCTGCTGACGGTTAAGAAATAAACTACGTAACATACTTCGGCCATGTGAAAAGGAACGATAAATATCGCCATTTCCATGTCATAATCCAAAGGAAGATAGAAGGACTGAGGGCTCACGACAGGAGAAGAACATCATGGTAGAAAACCTGCGGCAGGGTTTTGGACTCTGGACCTCCTGAAGCTGGAAGGTTCACTTAACAAAATCGCAAAACGCGCCTTGTTTGTTAAGAGTTAATAATTGCACACTGTACAAAAGAAAGAGCCGGTGTATGAAGAAAAAACATTGGCTGGAAGAGAAAATAGAGGTATACGAAGGAGAGGGAGACCTAGGAAGAGATGAAGGAACCAAATTGAAAACGATGTTAGGAGAATGACATTGGAAGACTCATATATCACGCCCAGGCAACAGGAACATATTACAGACAATGATGATTAGTCAAGACTCAACAGGCTATACGTTACTTTTCCTGCTTCAACGCAAGTTAGTCAGTTCAGTTCACTCACTACTCTCAGCACACGTGTTCCCACTTTTACATTCTAATCTTTCCAGCAGTATTATTGTTTTATATTATTATTATTACTCCCTTCCTGCACTGCACCTTCAGCCGTCTCCTTCAAGACCATCCGGGTGCACCTGGACTCCACCTGCTGAACGTCGCCGGACGTCGATAGGCTACGAGTAAGT
The DNA here is from genome assembly GCA_963971405.1 of Psococerastis gibbosa. NCBI lineage: Eukaryota > Metazoa > Arthropoda > Insecta > Psocodea > Psocidae > Psococerastis > Psococerastis gibbosa. The sequence continues at coordinate 42,510,478 of OZ020489.1, read as the reverse complement.
ACCCCTCTTCTTCTATTACAGTTCCATTCGCTCTATAATTTTTTTTGGTCCTTCCTTTCTTCAACCCTTCATTTATACCCCATCTCAATTTTCAATTTCGTAGCCTACAATTTTTTCCCATTTTCGACCTTCAAACTTTTCTAATTCAGTGTTCGATTTTTGACTGGTACGTTCCTGCCTCTACTTTTGAGTCAATTTTTCATTGGACACAATAGCCTAGTCCTAGTGTCTATTTCTTTTCTTTCTCATTTTTTCTTTGTTATTCCTTCGGTATGTCGCTTACACCAGAGGACTGGTCGCTGTTTTACTCAACTCAATTCTCAGACTTATCTGATAGAATTACTCAAGCCCGGGACTTAGCTGTGTCTTATTCCAAGTCCAAGGTATCTTTGCTTCATAGCAAATACTTGCTATGCAATACGTTGAGACAACAACTAGCCGATTTACAAACTCAAATTAATAAGAATAATCAGTTAATCTCTGATCCGACCAAGCGCCTAGATATTTCAAAAAAGGTACGAAGCTTCGACAATTCTTGCGAAACCATTACGGTGGCCTATTTTGAAGCCCTGGATGGCAGTAAAGTTCAGGGTGCTGTAAAGCCACCTCTCACCCCTTCAATTCCAACCCAATCACAGTCTGTAGGCATTCGACTGCCTAACATTCAAGTTCAACCCTTTAATAACGAGATAAAGGATTATCCTCGATTTATTAAGCTTTTCGATGCAGTTTATGGCAATAGTGCATTACTTACTGGTGCAGACCGTTTTTTTCTACCTGCAATCTCTGCTGACGGAGGAGAGTTCTCAAAATTGTCAGTCATTTCCCATTGACCGATCAAGGTTACTTAGATGCCCTCTCAGCATTGAAAGCTAGGTACGAATCAGAACGCGCTTTAGCGTCTGTTTACATAAATGAATTGTTTCAATTTACACCGTGTAAGAAAGCTACTGCTTGATATACTGCGGTTTTAATGTTTTCCAACGCCTGTTTTCAGCATTTCCGCTTTAAGCAACCCTGCCTGCATAACAGTGAGTCTACTTTTTAACTAGAGGCACCCTAGGGACAGACCCCTTCACCTCGGGGAGAAGGGGAGTTGACTTGACAGGGTGGACCTCCTGATATTATTGGGGGACTCCGAACCATTTGGAGAACGTAGTCAGGTCACACGATTAATTCGGAGGTGACCAGGACTTGACACGCACTTAAACAGACTGGTAATCTCAGCACGTTATCATGTCCCACCATGTTCCCCTGCAAACACTGTACACACTACCAAGTTTGCTGCAGTTTGGATCAGGGTCTGTTCTGGTGGTTCTGGTTCAGCTTTAACCAGCATCTGCATAAGATTTGCATTTTAGACGTTTAGGTCTGTTTGCAAATAAATGCTTATCTATTTACTTCATCATTAATCAGCGCAGTTGCCAGTTTCATAAACCGTCTCTCCTTCCTCCACTTCTGATTATTCAACACTTCCCCTAGTACCAGCCCCACTCTTCTGAGATCATCCTCAATCTAGTTTCTGCACCTCCTCCTTGGCATTTGCTCCTCCAGTTATTTCCTCGTGCAGTTTTTCTTATTCATTCGTTTTACGTGCCCTAACCTTATATCTTTACTAGTATTCAGCACGCAAATCTTCCCTTTGACCCTATTACAGGCATTAACTTACCAACAAAAATCCGGAACACCTCCTTCATATCAAAAGCTTTGTCAACCTCAAAGTTATGACTTTTTGCATGGTAAATCGCGCCTGCCTTCGAACGGTACTTCCTTCCTGTAACCAAAGTTCAAGATTGAAAGATATTGACCAAATAAGTAATCTCCTTCATGCGCGCATGTTTATGAACTTACTATTGAAAAACAAAAATGGGTGCCAGCTTGGGACCAAATGATAGAAGACCAAATGATAGAAGTGTAACATCACCAATCAATTACAACCCACCGAAATTGATTTAGTCTAAGACAGAAAAATAAACCTCCCGAGATATGATTTTTATTAAGATATATGCCAAATTTTCTCTATGTATAATGTACAATAATAATCCAAGGGAAGATAGAAGATCAGAGAGCTCCCGGCAGAAGAACATCCAGGTTGAAAAACCTGAGGCAGTGGTTTGGTGCACGACTGCCCTTTTCAGCAGCAGCAGCAGCAGCAGCAGCAGCAGCAGCAGTCTACAAGCCCGAAATTTTATCTAAATCCATGCATGGATCCAGCAGTTTTCCCACAAAACAGAAAAACTGTATTAGCGCACTATTAATCATAAAGAGGCATAGTTAAACAACCCAACTAAAATTGCGGAAAGCAAGACATCTAGCTCACTGCTCCTTTTTTTCCTTGTTTTGTCCTCCTAATTGGTGAGATCAATGTTTTCGCTTTCTAGCAGGCTAACTCAACTTTGACTTTATACCTCCTAACCTACTAAAGTTTCTCTGCTCTAGCGTCACATGAAAATGTCAATAATTGAGCTTTCAAGAACCCACCATAAGATGTTAAACTTCAAAAAGGTAAAACCGTCTTCTTTCACTATTTAATACAACTAATATGTCAATAGTTTGCGAACTGGCCTTTTAAACGTCAAAAAGAGCTTATAAATAAACCTTGTTTTCCAACGGGCCTGGGCTTACACAACCTTTAATCAGTAGGGGCAAATGGAGCAGTGTCCAGAGGGAGAGAGGGTGGAACCTCCACCTTGGCTTACACCTCAATGGGATTTTGTGGTCCGGGGTTTTTGTTTATTCCTTTTTCACCACAAACTAATATGAGTGCTGGTGCAGACTGCCTATAAAAAAAGTGTTTCAACTTTCCCACTATACCAGAAGATAGTTGAATAAAATACGCACCACATAATCTGCAGTCGAAGTGGGTCTGATGCTTTCCCTGGCGGCCAGATTTTGCATCATGTGATTTGACATGCGCGCGGTACTCGCTCATTTTCTCAAATTTTGACGAACATACGGAGCACTCATGCCTCACCACCTCGCTGCTAGCTACTTCTGCTTCTTTTTCGGTAACCTATACGAATAATCAGAATAAAATAATATTCAGGACATGTAGAGTAGTGATACGGACTCCAACTTTCACCCGGAAGGTTCTTGGTTCGAGTCCCCCACTTCCTATATTTTCTGGCCAAGTAGAGCTGATTGCAGATATTTAGAGCTTAGGAAAACGGGAGGAGGAATTACCCTGAAACTGTACTCACTTCTCACTCTGGCTTGTTTCTTTCGCCAAAAAAAAAACTTAAAAGCCGGACATACATACATACATATAAAGAAGTGGTACGAGTGAACCCGCACATACCTCTCTAATTATCATTTGCATTGTAAATAATTGTCCTATGGTTAAATTTTGGTTGCCTCGACATTCCCTACCCCCAAAGCACCGATGGAACGGTCGCATAGTCCAGAACGAGCACCCCATTTTATGTAACAGCAAAGGCTTTCACGGCCGGAGTCAAATGAAGAACCAGTAGAATGATGACACCCATTAAGTATCCCACCTTAAAGAAGACTATAACAAAGAAACTGGTGTCATCATCCGGAAATCGGGTTGAGGTAGTAGGGAGCCAATCAGGGGCGAGGAAGACTCCGCCTCCACCCCCCACCACCCCGCAGCTTAGTATAAATATCAGAGCACATCCCCCTGCCCACGCAGCCCGGATTCTACTGGTTCTTCAACCCATTTTATGTTATTATTCCTTGGCTTAAACTCGAAGGTAGAAGGAAGCTGCATCAAGGTAGCTTAATATATAAAATCCTCAATGGCTTTGCTCCTGCAAACCTTCGGTCCTATTTTCAGCCTCTTTGAAACCGTCACTACAATACTCGAAGTGACGATCTTCTCGCGATACCTACCCATTTAACCCAAACCTTTCACGCCACCTTTCTCGTCTCGTCAGTTCACCTATGGAACTCCCTCCTCAGGCACATAAAAGAATCTCCCTCTCTACCAATTTTCAAAGTTCGCTATCGGGAGCATCTAATTAGGCTAATACACTAGACTCGCCAAGATCTGACATTGTTTCCCTATCCATGTGTGAATGAGTGTCTGCACTTATATTAGTTAGTTATAGTTATAGTTATATTAGCAATAATATTGTATCTTTGTAACACTATTTAGCTAGCCCTCTAGTTGAGTGTAAGAAAGGGCCCGAAGACCCTAACTCCGCCAGGGGAGCTTAGTGCAATAAAGTAAATATTATTATTATTATTACCAATTATTTGCGTATCATACAAAACATGTTATTTAATAAAATCAACAAGAAATACAAACAATACGACGAAAAATTCAAACATACTAGCATTCTGCCAATAACGAAACTATTCACGTATAAATTAATAAGAGATAACTATTTTAAAAAATAATACCAAATAGATGATAAAGGGAAGTACAATATAAGAAACCCAAAAAAGCTTAAGTTTAAGATAACATACAACAAATATGGAGAGAGATTAAACAAAGTACTTATACCAAAGATATTTAATGAACTTCCTCCACAAATGAAAGAACCGGTCCGAGTTTACTCGAACATGCTTTCCAATTTATCAAGTAGTACTATAGCTAGACAAAATGAGTAATTTCATGGTAAATAATTTTCCTATAGTTAAATTTCGGGCATCTCGGGGGGGGGGGGGGGGGGGGCATTGTTCAGCTGACGTCACTGGAGGTGAGGTAAATTCTAGATAAGGTTAGACCAACAAATTACCACACAGCAATAATGGCAGGGCGCGCAATGCATTTGAGCGCGAATTTTCTACCATTTTTTCAAAAAATAATTTTTTGTGCAAAACTAAATAGTTTTTTGGGAAAGCAACATGTCCAGTTTCGTTACTCAATTTAACACCTAAAACATGCCTGAAGGTAGAAATCATCGATAGAAAGGTTTCGAAGAAAAATTATTTTTTAGTAATTTTTCATTAAAATTTAGTTATTTTTATTTTTTTACCCCCAGAAGCAAACTATCAAGGGGCAAGCGACCCCCTGCATTTTGTCAACATTAATAACGACTACAATATAATTATGTCAATTTAAAATAAATCGTTGGAGGCGTTTTCGAGAAATATTTTTTTTAGACGTTTTCTCGGAGTATTTTGAAAATAAAACCCCCCCAAATTGAGTTAGCCCAAAATAAAAAAAATTGTCCCGAGGCATGATTTTTATGAACCATCATGCCGAATTTCATCAAAATCGACCGAGTAGTTTGCCCGGAAATCGACGCACAGACAGAGCGACAGACAGACATTTCGTAAAAACCACTTTTTTGGGTTCTTGGGACCTCAAAACGTGTAAATCCGTTGAAATCTCGGAATCGAAAATTTCGACCATCACAAAGCTTTCCTTATACTACGTATAAATTGGAAAGCAAAAATTTAAACAGATGGGTGAGTTAAAAGCGGGTATAAAAAGATGGCTGGTCAATGGGAGTTAATAATAATAACAACTGACATTAAAATAACAAGCAAAAATAAAATAAAAATAAAATAAACATTATAAATAAATAACAAAAATAAATGATTAAGCCTTGTATAGCAGCACTATATGAGTCTTTTGTCCCAAATAAGCGCTAGCTTGGGGATGCGGGATGTATTATTCTGTAAGTTATGGTATTTTTGTTTTCCAAATTTATACGTAGTATAAGGAAAGCTTTGTGACGGTCGAAATTTTCGATTCCGAGATTTCAACGGATTTACACGTTTTAAGGTCCCACGGACCCAAAAAAAGTGTTTTTTTTCGAAATGTCTGTCTGTCTGTCCGTCGATTTCCGGGCAAACTACTCGGTTGATTTTGATGAAATTCGGCATGTAGGTTCACAAAAATCATACCTCGGGACCATTTTTATTTTATTTTGGGCTAACTCAATTTGGGGGGTTTTATTCTCAGAAAACTAAAAAAAACGTCTAAAAAAATTATTTCTCAAAAACTGCTCCAACGATTTCTTTTAAATTCACATATATTGTAGTTGTTAATGTTGATAAAATGCGGGGGGTCGCTTGTCCGTTGATAGTTTGCTTCTGAGGGTAAAAAAATAAAAATAACTAATCTTTAATGAAAAATTACTAAAAAATAATTTTTCTGCGACACCTTTCTATCGATGATTTCTACCTTCAGGTATGTTTTAGGTGCTAAATTGAGTAACGAAACCGGATAGGTTACTTTCCAAAAAAAGTATTTGGTTTTGTACAAAAAAAATGCTTTTTTGAAAAAATGATACAAAATTCACGCTCAAATGCATTGCGTGCCCTGCCAGTATTGCTGTGTGGTAATGTGTTGGTCTGACCTACCTAGAATTTACCTCACCACCAGTGACGAGTGACGTCAGGTGGACAACCCCCCGTAGAGATATCGGAAATTTATCCATAGGAAAATTATTTACCATGAAATTACTCATTTTCTATCTATCTATCATCTACTAATTTTGATAAATTGGAAAGCATGTTCGAGTAAACTCGGACCGGTTCTTGTAATATATGCTCCTTGTCCAGGGAATACTGGACATGGAAAATATATATATACATATATACTGTATATATAAATAATTAGATTACTCGTGACTTCGTGGTATTTCATTTTAATAAACAAAAAATAACAAAAACTTAGAGTTTTAGAAAAACTTGTTATAACAACCCGAATTAGTAAAACCCAAATAAAGAAACCCATAGCGATAATATAATCCCTGTTGATTCTTCTCACCCATTCCAGCACAAACACGCAGCATTCCATTGTATGATTTTTCGACTCCTTAACATCCCTATGAATCAAACCAACTATAATAATGAATTAAATACAATAAAACAAATTGCCCAAAATAACAATTTCAATCTCAACCTAATAGACAGAATCCTACGACATCACAAAATCATACACAACCTCAAACTAATTTACCCCCCAGGGAGCTTAAACCCGGTAACCAATAAATCATATTTCAGGATACAATACATAGAAAAAATCACAGAAAAAATTAGTAACCTCATTTCTTCTACAACAGACAAAACACCAGCCCCGTACAATCGCAACAATTTGGCCAATAAACTCATGAACTGCAAAACCAAACCAGAAAAAGAAAAAGGCAATGGAGTTTATCGTCTAAATTGTAACGATTGTAACGCAATTTACATAGGCCAAACAGGCAGAAGCTTTAAAACTAGGGTCAGAGAACATATAACAGGTATAGGAGACACCAACACCAACAGCACATTCGCGAAACACCTTAACTCGGAAAACCACACATTCGATCCTCACAATTGGACAGCCCTACACAAAATAAAGAAAAGTTACACTTTAAATTTTTTTGAAAATGTTGAAATCAAAAGAGCTTTACACAATATGGAAAAATTAACAAACGACATAACATTCACACAATCATCCCCTCTAATAGATCTAGCTAGTAGGTTAGGAATAGGTAACCAGCCACGCCCCCTCCCACCCCCTCCTCCCCCCGCTCCCAGTCCTATATAAACCAAGGTTTCCTCTCCCTAGTCACATTTGCATCTTCTCCTCGAGTTGAGCAAGTCTCAAATCGCAGATAAGGTGTAACTGTGCTAGTGGGTTTCCCTCTGTAGATGGCAGTTCTTGCCGAAAGCGCTCAGGGTTTTATACTAACACAAGTGGGTTTCTTAGACAAAGTTAATTTCTTAACGATTATTTGGGTTTTACTAATTCGGGTTGTTATAACAAGTTTTTCTAAAACTCTAAGTTTTTGTTATTTTTTGTTTACTGTATATAATACAACACAGTATTATGGCACGGTATGCTATGTATTGGATTGGCTTGTATTATCCATAATTTCTTCAAAAAATATTTTTTTATTTAAAAACATAACTTTACTTGGGAAATCAACCTGTTCGGTTTTGTTCTAATTGGTCTACAGCCATGGACGGGTCAGGGCTGGAACCAATTATACTCATACGAAAATGTGACTTTTATGACCACCAGCAATGAAATATATGACTTAAAGCAGTACAAAAAATATGTCTTAAGAAGTAGAATAGTAGGTAGGTAGGCCTACATATCGAAATCAAAACAAAGCATGCTACTGTAATTACAAAATGAAAAATTAGGCTACTTTTTTACTTTCTTTTTTAAAAAAATGTGAAATAAGTATTTTTTTTTTCTACAGTTTTTTCGGTTGCATCAATGTTTTTCTTTTCTTTCTCTACTTCTTTTCTTACTTTGGAGACACCATCTAGGAGTGCAATAGCTGCAATAGATCTCAAAGGTCGACGCAACGAACCTTACCTTAAGGAGGCACCGCAAAAAAAAAAAAAAAAGTGCAGTAGCAACGGCTACTTCAATCAGGTCATTTTTTTGTAAATCGGTCTTTTGTTGGCTTCTTCGAATAGTTTATTAGGCCTATCTATTTTCCTTTTGGCAGCCTCGTTGTTTTTCATCTCTTTTAATTTCAATTCCTCGTCTTGAAGCACAGTTCTAGTAGCTGCCATTTTAGCTTGTACCTCTTTTTCATTCAATGTTTGCTCTTCTGCTTCCTTAATTTTCTTGGCTTCTTCCTCTTTTCTCTTCTTCTTATCTTCAAGGTGCATTTTATATGTACTGCAGGCGTTTCTCGACAATTTCACTCGATTTTGGGTGGCTGGCACCAACTGGGCTTGATTTCCATATTTTTTACACTACTTTTTACCTGCATAGCAGCATTGAGCGTCCGCTCGCTCATACTTGCCCTATCTTCCAGTAAATAACGAGCAGAGTCAGAGAATCCTCTCTCTACGTTCGCGTTACCATGCGAGAGAGATAACACTGCCTTGACAACCTTTGTGACAGTTGGATAGGACAGCTTTCCAGTAGCAGTTTTGATGGAAAAAAAACTGAGTCATATACTTTTAACGTTCTCTTCAAACTTGATAGAGTTTGTTTCTAACTGTAGAAGTCGCCACTCGTCTTGTAAGAGATCTTCATCGATTTGAAGAGGCAGTGAGCGAGCTACTGTCACCAACCACCTAATGCTAACAGCTTTCCTGCTCTCATCAAGATGCAAGCAGCGGCAGGCCTTTATGAACTTATTATTGATTGAGCTTTTCTCTAGTAAGTGCTTACAAGCGGAAACGAAATGGTTTTGAACATTCAAGAGCAACGCGGATCGATCAAAATCGGTTAAACGGCTGATTTCTTCAACTATCTCTTCATCTAGAATAATTTGAGTAGACGGAAGTAGGTGATTTTTCAACAGAACATCCGTGCTAACTCCAAGTTTAGCCACAGCATCAGGTTTGCAGCCCTTTAATATTAAAGTTTTAGCCAAGCGATTTAACTCCAAATACAGTAAATGAATCATCGGATCTGACGACTGGAAAAAGCCAGTAAACCGAGTGAAAATCCTCGCGCTTTTGCAGATGAATATTATCTGAGCACGCATGTTGCTGGTCTTCAAGAGCGAAACGATGCGGATGTAGGATCGGCTCTTCAGTAGCTGGCTTCTTTGTGTTGGTGCAAATAAATAAATAAGGACTTTTTTTGTTATATTACTAAGCCAACCTAGCGGAGTACACTCAACTAGGAAGACCCGGACCACCTGCCCTCCGAAGCATGGCCAGAAAATGTAGCCAGTGTGGGAGATCCATCAAAGAAGGGCACAATTTTATGCAAGTGCATGTTGTGCCCTTATAATATGGAGGCACGCTTGCAAGCTCCCGATGCTTCTACCCACAGAATACTATAATATATAAGAATATATAAGAACTTCTAATATCAGGTCAGGTCATCCAACGCCCGTCCGTAGCAATTCTGCCATTTGGCGCCGTGTCGCCCAGTAGAGCCTTGACCGTTGTCGGAAGGAGTCTTCATTGTTGTTGCTGTTTGTGTCCATAGCTTTGCAGTTTGGCAGGTGGTCAGCCGTGCCCTCAGCCTCATTACAGAGGGGGCAGGTAGGTGAGTCGACGAGTCCCATTCTGTGCAGATGGCTTTGGAGATAGTCGTGGCCGGTTTGCATCCTGAAAGTGGCCACAGCGACATCCCTTGACAGCATGCTCGGTATGGAGTTTGATGTGATCTCTTCCCATCTTTTGCCAGCAGCAGCCGCTTTCCAGGTTGTTTGGACAGCTCTCCTGATGGCGTTGCTGATGGCATTGCACGAAGCAGCGTAGGTGGTCGGTAGTACTTGTTGGGGGAGATCACAGCTGGCTTTCGCTAGTCTATCCGCGCACTCGTTGCCGTATAGGTCGCAGTGACCAGGTACCCACTGCAAGCAAAGCTCTGTGTCGGCTTGAAGTTGGTGCAGAGCCTCCCTACATCTCGCCACAAGGTCGCTTTCATGTGCCACGGGAGAAGATAATGCTTGCAGAGCCGAGGTTGAGTCTGACAGGAAGACAATTTTCTTGTTGGATGTGTACCCTCGTATTTTCATCGCTGCGTGGTATATTGCGTCAACCTCCCCATCGAAGTTCGTTCTGCGTAGTCCGACAGAGAATGAGCCTTGAGCGAATGAGGAGTAGAAACCGGCACCGCTATTGTCCCCCATTGCCGATCCGTCAGTGTACACGTGGGCCCACTCAGTTGTTGGGTAGACGGTGGCAAGCATTTCCAGTGCGGCAGATTTGAGGAGACTTTGTGGAACATCAGCTTTGCGATCCTTGACACCTGGGAGGACCAGGTATACTGGTATTTCTGATGTGCCTTTTGGGATTGCAGTTCTCCGGAAGGGCTGTCTCTCGCCGTGGTCAATTTGGTACTTGTCTTGTAAAGCTAGCGCTTGCTGCAACGGCGTGGTTTGAGAAATTAACCTGGCGTTTGCAGTATGGTACGTTTCCCAGAAATTCCCAACTCTGCGTGCACGTTCAAAGAATTTTAAGGTGGCTTTGTCGCGACGGGCTTGCATTGGTTCTGTGAGGGTATGGGATTCGAGTGCCGTGATTGGTGTGGAGAAAGCTGCACCGCATACGATACGTAGTGCGTTGTTTTGAACTAGGTCCAATTTCCTTTTTGAGGCTTTACTGGCTGATGAGTACGCTTCACTGCCATATTCCATTAGGGGTCTGATGTAGGTCTTATAGGTCGTAGCCAAGACGTCTTGGGAGGCTCCCCAGGTTGTACCGGCGAGCCTTCTGAGTATACAGAGCCTCTTAGTGGCCCTCTCTGCGACGCATTTAATGTGGTTGGACCAGTTCAACTTTTTGTCCAGGGTCACGCCAAGGTATTTGGTCATTTCTACTACTTCTAGCGGTTCTGAGGCAAGTGAGAGTTTGATGTTATGGCCTTTGGTGGACATAGTGAAAATCTGTGCTGTGGTTTTGTCCTTGCTGACTACATGTCGTTTTCGGAGCACCACAAGTGGAGTCGTTTGAGGGCTTCATTTAAAGCGTCCTCAAGGGCTTTTACGTTACTACTAGTGGCCCAAATAGTGAGATCGTCGGCGTAGCACAGGACTTGGATGCCAGGTATCTTCTTTAACTTTGTGATAAGGTCATTGATCATTACATTGAAAAGCGCACAGCTTAGGACGGCGCCTTGAGGAAGGCCTCTTTTCTGTTGGCGGTAGCGGGAAGATTTGCTGCCGTATCGCACTTTCACAAATCTTTGCGATAAGAAACTTGACAGCCATCGGAGCATGTTGCCGCGTACACCATATCCAGCTACTTTGTTCCTGAGGATTTTTCGACTGACGGTGTCGTATGCCCCTTGGAAGTCAACGAAACAGGCAAGTGTGGTCATTTTCCTATGGAATCCGTCTTTGATGTATTGGGTTATTTTGACTATCTGGTCTGTAGTGGACATGTGCTTCCGAAAGCCGGCTTGCTCCGGTTCAATCACTTGGTGGCGATCTAGGTATTCCACCAGACGGTTGTTGACCATTCTTTCCGTGATCTTACATAGGGTGGATGTGAGGCTGATCGGTCGATAGCCCTTTACGGAGCTTCTAATATAATATACTTTACTTTACTTTATCCAACGCCCGTCCGTGGCCGTTCTGCCATCTGACGTCGAGCCTCCCAGTATAGACTGACTGTGTTTTGTGGTGTTGCCTGCAGTTGAGGACACTGGTAGAGATGATCGCTGTCCATTCTTCCTGCACGGCATATGGGGCAGATTTCTTCCTCTGCTAGACCAATTCGGTGAAGATGTGCTTGGAGATAGTCGTGTCCCGTCAATGTGCGGAATAGGGCCACAGATGCATGGCGGTCGAGATTCTTTGGGATTCGCCCGGCCTCGGTGGAGAGGCTCTCCCACTTTTTCCCCTCACTATCGCTCTTCAACTTGTTCGCGGTGTGTCGTGTGATGGTAGAGTCAATATGGTTGCGAGCTGCTTGTAGGGATTGGGGCAGAATAGGTTGCGGTTCCATTGCCCCTTTCTTGGCCAGCTCGTCCGCTTTTTCATTTCCTATGATCCCAACATGGCTCGGGATCCACTGCAGCCATACCGTCCAACCTTTGGATATTAGGTTCGCAAGTGAACTGCGGCATTGCATAGTTCTTTGGCAGTCTGTGGGGGTGTTTCTGCTCAGCGCTTGGATAGCAGATTGAGAGTCAATGAGGAATACAACACGTCTTAGTTGGGTGCTTGAACTATATAATATAGGTACAATAAGTATAATGCTTCTACCACGACGTTTATGTTGGCGCCAATTACTTTTAAATTTAAAAAACGTGAAATTTACGGTTTTAAGCTAATATATAATAAGTTGATTATTTCCGACAAGGGAAAATATGACTTTTGTGACCAAGTAAAGAAAATAATGACATTTTATGACTGCCAATGGGAAATATGACTTTTTAGGAAAAATATGACCTGGTTCCAGCCCTGACGGGTACAGGAGGGGTAAGTTAATTAAGTTAATTTATTACGCTCTGATTTAATCGATACTATGTACTTATGTTTTTCTTATTCCGACCCACAACTACCCCTCCTTGTGAGAGTTTCCTTGGTGACTTCGTGGAACATGGAGAACATCATGAGTAGAAGAACAACAACGCAATAATTCACTGTGGATCATTGCGTTGTTCTTCTTCTACTCATGACACAACTACCTCCCCCCCCCCCAAAAAAAAAAAATGGGCTGGATCCGTTACTGTCTACAGCTACAAGCGTAAAAAATCCAAGTTACCTGAGATTCTTGTTCCTTGCCGGACGATTCCGCCTTACCCTTGAACCACTTTCCTCGGCGTTTCCACCATTTCTTCGCCACTGGTAGTTCCTCCTAAAATTAAAATTATTAACCTAAAAAAATTACTTAGTGCAAAAGAGAAATGGAAAGTGCCGTGGTTCACTAGTTCTTGATAAATCTTTCATTAAATGATTTAAGGTAAAGTACCTTTAAACTTCCTGTTCGGCTTTCTTCGTCCACAGGATAGTCTTCCACCTAAAAACATTATATCACATATTATAGTATTTACAATGCATAAAAATATGCTTGAATGCAAATAAACCTTAAAAATTCACAATTTTCCAATACTGAGCCTTGCTCTTATTAATGGCAATCAAATCTTCTACTGCCACTTCGGGCTTCAGCCCGCTCAACCACACTGCTCCAATCATCTCAGCTTTGTCAGACGCTCCACACTCTACGGATACCCAAACCGCGGAGGTCGGTTTCTAGTTTGTCCTTCGAGCGTTACGTTCGAATATCAAGCTGTAAATGTTTATGTTTTGGATTTTGCAGGCCCGTATCTGGAAAGCTGACGATGGTTCAAAAATTTTATATACAATACTGTTTATTCGATGTTATTAATGTATGCTTATGAAATTACTGGAGTAAACCAACTCGGTGTTTCGTTCGTTTGAATTGTTAGTACAATATAATACTTCCAGATTAGAAGGGATGAAGTCTATTTTTTTTATGTTAAGTTCTAAGTTTTATAAACATTAAATTGTATTATTGTTGCACTTACATCATGTTCAGTTTTGCAAACAACTGCTGTGATATGGCCTTCATCATGCTCCAAAAAATTCTCAATATTGGACTCCGTCTGCACAGTGATGCCGCGAATAAAATTTCCCACCTGGAATTTATGAAAATACTAAAAATGAAGAATAATAAATAAAAGGGAGGCATGAAAGCCTTAGGCACTGTGCTAAAATCTGGTAGAGTAGAAACTGCCTTTGCGCTCCAACCTAATTGCTTCCATGTGAAATGAAATGAAAATGAAATGAAAATCGTATATTTATATACATAAGTGTGCAATTAATAATAAGGTAGTTTTACACTTGCGAAGGGGGGATCCCAAAGGAATGGTTCCCGTGCTGGGCCCCCCTTCAACTCATCGAGCTTTACCTAAAAGAAAACCTAACGTTTAAAAAAATATAATAATAATTAAAAAGAAAAAAAATCTAAATAAAATAAGAACTGATCAGAATAGCAAGCAATATTAGGAGTGTTAAATAATAGTTTACCATTCTTTAAAAAAAGTTATGAATTATTTTGTGATATGCATTCTTCTAGTATGTTTGTATAAGGATTAAGATATTTTTTAATTCGTTTGAAATTTTTTGCAGTAGGGGTAGATTTAATGTTTTCTGGTAGCTTATTAAATAATGAGACAGACAAGTAAGTATGGGAGTGTTGAAATAGGGACGTATTGTGCTTAGGAATCTGGCAATTACAACCGTTGCCAAGTCTTGTGCCACAATTGTGAATAACCAGCTGATCCGGGGGTACTTTTCTCAGTAGTTTGTGTCGGTAAAGTAACAGTTGTCGGGCGTAGGTTGTCGTTAATGTTGGTATGTTTAGTTCTAGGTGTAGCGTCTGTGTATGTTCACGGTAATGTTTACCCATTGCCACCTTCAGAACACATCTTATTGCAGCTTCCAATGGCTCGATGTGCGTGAAATGTGCCCCTCCCCAGGCTAGCATGCTATAATTAACAAGTGATTGTACAATGCCAAAGTAAACTTGCCGTATCATGTCTCTGTTGAGTATGCGTCTAAGTCTTCTAAATTTGTACACAGTTTTTCTGATTCGTTTCGTTGTAGAATGTGGTCTTTCCAGCGTAAGTATTGGTCGATTATAGTCCCTAAGTACTTGTAATTTTGCGTTTTTGTTATTGTCTTACAGTTAGAACAGACGGAACGTAAACAGTCATGTTGATGTAATTTTAAAATTAAATTATTGGGTTGGTTAGTTTGTGTGTTACTAAAAGTAGTGTTTTGTGTTTTTTCTACATTTAGTGTCAGTAAGTTAGAGTCGAGCCATTTCTTTACAGTAGTTAGGGCATTAGATGCTTTTTGGCATGCTTCTTCCCAAGTTTAGCCTGTAAAATATAGAGCCGTAGCAAATCCCACAAGTTCACCATTCAAGTCCAATTGGAGTAGTTGATTTATGAAGACTGTAAAGCAAATTGGACCTAAAACAGTGCCTTGGGGGATTCCGCAGGTTACGTTTGTCTTGTCACTTAGAAAGTCAGTGTTTGGTAGCGTCTGTAGTGGTCCCTTAAGTCGAACTTGCTGTTGCCTGTTGGTGAGGAAAGAGCGAAGTAATTGTAGTGAATGTCCTCTTATTCCCGCATTTTCAAGTTTGTCCAGTAGAAGATTATGGGGGACTGTGTCGAAAGCCTTTTTTAGGTCGAGATAGACACATAGCGGATGTAGTCCTGCGTCCAGGTCAGCGTATAAGAAAGTCCTGAAAGTTTAGTAATGGCATCCTGAGTGCTAAGTCCACTCCTAAACCCGAATTGGTTGTCAGATAAGAACTTTGTATCTTCAAGAAACGTCATCATGTATCTCGACAAATCTGCTGCCGTAGAATTTACATTTGTGGATCGGCCCTTAACGTTTCGTACTTACATCGCCATTCCTTGTGGCTACAGCAGCTGAGTACATGGTCCACAGGTCTCGACGTAACGCCAAAACTTTTTTCTCATACGCCGCGAATTCCTCAAACAGCGCGCAGCATTTCCCGCACAACACGGGATTGCTGACTGGCAGGTCAGCAAGCTGCGGCAGCAGAATACAGCGCTCGAGCACATCAGCTAGCAGGTCTCCCGTACTGTCGAGGAACGTGAAGAAGATTGAGTGTCTTTCGGAATCATCTGTGGGCTGGTTGCAGGTAAAGCACGAATATGGATCGTGAGCTTCGTAACCCATCTTGATTGACTGAAATAACAAATGAAGACATAAAAATAGTGAAAGTGCATTATATAGTTGGGCTTGAGTACGGCTTTATAACTGTTTAAGTGGACAGTGAGACCAATCGCATTCGGTCAAATCAATCAATCTTAGTCTCCAAGTCACCAAGGTGGGGTAGACGGCGTCCAAAAATGTATATCCTATTTTAAAACTAAACGAAATAGAATCAAAATTTCATGCAGAAGCATACTTTTAATGGCGCATTTATTGGGGCATGTCATTGGCATGTTCGTCAACATTGGAGAAATATCAAACACCATTTTATCCATAGGGCGCGTTAAAGGATGGATACTTTTTTAAGAGGCTGGAATGACAATCATTAAAAACAATTAAGCTGTCAAATACTTCCAGAGATTTGGTCAGTTGTGTCTAGTTGATGATTGAGAACTGGGCTTCACCGACAGTTACACTCTGTTACAGGTTGCTAACACATCATCTCATATAGAGCAGTGGACGGACACTGGTCATGAAAAAGGATCCTCTACCAGTACTTAGGCCTTAACACGGAACAAGAGATGTCATGCCACGGGTATTTTTGTTGGAGAAGCCAAGACTGGTCTTAGACTTACAATATATAATATATAGCCAACTTAGTCAGCGGGCTAGCTATCGAAGTTAAATTCAGTTTATTAGAACATGCAAATCAGCTATATTACTGCACATATTTTTTGAAAGGAGAGATTCAACTAGATAAATATTTTTTCTGAATTAAATACAAAATTAAATACAATTTACGACAAGTTCTTTTCTTATCATTTCATATACAGTGGACTAATACCTACTGCCGTTTAATATTAACTTAATCTTAATCTAGTAGATTCTAGGCCCTAGGGGTTTGAAATGTAAACAAAACATTTTTGAATTGTACTTTCCATTCTAAAATTATTGTGTTTACATTAACAGGTTAAGTTAATATTTAAAGGCATGGCCGTAGCCATAGCCCCCCCCCCCCTCCCGAAATATTTTCAGCGTACACTACATAGAATGGAACCCCCCCCCCCCCCCCCGAAAAAATTTCTGGCTACGGCCTTGATGGTAGGAGGTAGCCCCGCAACAATATAGGCCTATGAAGAATCATTAGAGAATTACATTACTCTTCTAATCAGCGTGAGAATGGGAAAATCCCATAGTATAGTAGCTTACAAAGAGAATCATACAGATTTTTTTTCAAATTGTATCTTCTTATCATTGTGTTGATGGTTTCTCCTGCTTGATAAGGAACATCGTACAGGGATATGTAAATCCTAAAGGGCTTCCCAAAATATTATTTACTTGATACTCAGGGGTGACCTTGTGTAACACGAAATGTCCGACAAGTAAAATAATTAATTTCGCCGAACTTACCAAGTCTCCGCGTACAAGCGGAACTTCCACAATATTTTATTAAGCTACCTATTTTAATGATTGTAAATTTACATCGATTATTTCATCAGATATTAAATGTTAACGCAAATAAACACAAAACAAAAATGAATTTTGCAAACCCTACACCGCCATTTTGAACTTGCCGTGGCAGTAGATAAGCAAAGGGCGCTAAAACTTATATACTTATAACTTTTTTTTAAAGTTTGTATCAATAAATAATAAAAACAGATTTCCGATGATACCTGAAAAATTCTAATTGTTACACTATTGACTATTGCACACTACTTTTTTGTACCTCACCCTATGGTACACACGGACGATTCTCGCAGTCTATCAGTCGCGATTTGCCGAAGTCTTTTCCATACAGGGGAGGAACCGAAAGTTTCGGACGGGGAAACTGACCACTGACCTGACTTCTTACCTTCATTCCCCGTCCCCTACTATTTGGGACACTTACCCCGGCTGTTCCTTAATAAAGAAGACATATTTCTAAAAAAATGTCAACGACTGAGGGGGTGAATGTGAATCCACCCATTCACCGAGCCCATTGGCTACAATGGAAGACGCCGGAAAATCGCGACCTCGAGAAACGTCCACGTGTACCGTGCCAAAATTACCTGCGGCACCTATAATTAGATTTATCAGAAATCTGAATATTCTGTGGATTGCCCCCATGAGTATTGACAATAAACTAATAATGTTCCACTATAACTTCTGCATAATAAGAGCCATTATTGAGATGTAAGCACCATTTCCGGTGACGATCCTGCGTTGAGCTTAGGCATTATATTTTTTAGTTAAGTCCGGAGCACAAAGGCAGTTTCTGCTGCGACCATACCACAGGACCGACATATGAGCCCCGTCAACGTCTTCTGGTCTGGCTCTCTCATGAATATTTCTAATTAGACATAGGTGAATAAGTGGCCGAATGGGACTCACCCGTGACTTCCTTTACAAAAGTCCAGATCGTTATCCACAAAACCTCGGCTTTCACCAGCAACTCAATAACCGCCTCACACAATCACTAAATTCCATCAGACTAGCAAGTGTGACAAGTATGATAGGTCACTGGCAATATCTATAATGTATACGGTCATCCAACATAACAGTATATTCGAACTGCCTTGACAATGCAGTTGATTTTGTTTAGTTGCATCGCGGACATTATATCGTATCTTATCAACGAAACTCAGAAATTGACAGCTAGCCTGGTGCATGGTATTCGAACGCAGGTTAAGTACATAACTAAGAAATGCCATACTAATTAAAACTGTAAAATCATTGTTATGTATTTATCCGTGGGTTACAGTAATTATCATGAGGATTCAGATCTGTCTACAGGGACATTTAGAAATGACTGACCGATGGCCCATACGCAAATAGTCATGTCAGCGGTATTAATGGACACATTCGAAGAAAGTGTAATAAACGGTCACGTAGCTTAGTCGACCAGTTTTGAGTTAACTATAACTGGGACTTGCCTACATATCGGCCTGTACTCGAACGGGCCCATAGATTAATGGGATTAATCATCATCAGGATGTTTTCGTTTGATAATAGTGGCCGGAGGCTCGTCGATGTCCATAACGGTCTGCACGACCGGAGTGCCGACTGGCTTCCAGTTGGAGCTTTCACCCATGGATCCTGTTAACAATTAAAAAAAAATCAGTAGGTAGAGAGCAAACATAATAGTCTCCTTAGTAACTTTGTAAAACTTCCCCCCCCCCCCTATAGATCGCACGTCGCTACTGGTCAGCGCGTCACCAAATGACCGTCATGCCAATGGTGGGCGTTGGCTAGTAAGTAAGTACTTTGTAAAACTTGCTGTCACTCATTGTTAAAAAATTACTTAGTACAGTTTTACGTAATCAATTAAAAAACACATAACCGGTTTCGGCTCACGCCATCGCCAAGTGCTTTTTTTAACCTGTTTCGGCTTGACGATGGCGTGAGCCGAAACCGGTTGTTTTTTAATTTATTACGTAAAACTGTACTAAGTAATTTTTTAACAATGAGCCTTGGAATCGCAGCTATTCAATAGATTGTGGAACAACAGTGAGTTGTCACTGGATTCTTCTCTGGTCATTGCAATCACCAACATAAAAGTATTCCACCCCGTACACACTCCCCCCCCCCCTCCTCCATAGCCAGATAGTACAAGTCGCACACGGGCCGTTGCCTTGCGATATGGACTGAAGAAAACGTTGTAACATGGCATTATTGTATTGTATTATATTATTATATTATAGTTGTCAGAGACTATTAATGATTTTTTATTTGTTTTTTAATTATTTTTAACCAATGAGAATTTTTAATTAATGGGTTCTTTAAATGCCTCTTCTATCGCAGATTTGGCGATCCCAATGGCAATTTAGACATTGGAGATTACGGTTCGATTTACGACCTGTATGAAGCGATTGAAAAATCCGTCCAAGTTGCTCAATTTCGGTATATTTGCATCTTCTCCTCGAGTTGAGCAAGTCTCAAATCGCTGATAAGGTGTAACTGCTGCCAGGGTTCCTTCTGTAGATGGCTGTTCTTGCCGTAAGCGCTCAGGGTTTTACACTATCACCAGTGGGTTTTTTAGACAATGTTAATTTTTTTAGCGATTACTTGGGTGTTCCTAATTCTAGTTATAGTAGTTATAGCAAGTTTTTCAAAAACACTAAGTTTTTGCATTTGTTTGTTAATCCTTATCTGAAATTATTACTATAAAAAAAAAACGACAAAGTGTATTATACCGATTTTATAGAATTACCGTAAGTCCGTGAGCTAAATAGTCTGCTTATTCAAGGATAAGTTATTCTTTGCCGCAACAACTTAGAATATGAAACACGTACCTGCGGGAGTAAATTTGATAACTGGTTTAGGAACGGTCATAGTTTGTGTCCTTGCAACCATAGGTATAGTTCTCTTCATTACTGGCTTCATCTGTGGCGCTGATGTCGGAAACATTGTGGTCGTCTGCTTCGGAGGAGGCTGAGCCTGCAATGAATGAAATTTACAATGTATCAATAGTTTATTTAACACCGTGGCATGACTACCAATCACGGGTCTAAGCCTGAGGACTGGTAGAGGACTCTGTCTTTGCCACTGATCTATATAGAATGTTGGGGGTAGCCGCGTTTTCCGCAACCGGTGAAAAAACTAATTGGACGTGGGTTTGACGAAACATTAGTCCTGTAATGTCCAGCCATGAACCTTCCGTTTCATACCATCGGCAAATTATTCTGCCGGGGCGATTTTGAAATGACAAGTATGGTGTAGGGGTTAGCAGACAGCAGCGGCGAGACCGCAAGACGGAGACATGGCTTCAAACCCTGTTCTCGTCCAACCTTGGATGTTTTCTTACCCGTATCATACATACCTTTTTATTCGTCTTCAATTCAAAGTTGCAGGCAGTCGTGCAGTAGCGGTCAGGAGGCAATCGGATACCGCAGTGAGGTTTAATTGGAGGAAGGGGAGTCGTATTCTTTGCCCGTGCAACCTCCATCAGCAGCTGCAACCAGACATAGAATAAAAAGAAAGAAAATTGTCTTTATTTTCTATCTGGGCGAATTTTGGGCCTTTCGGCCCACTCTAACAATTAACCCATAATGTTAACTTAAATATTACACAAAAATGTAACTGAAACTACAAAACTAAACTAAAACCAGTAAATATTTATTCTATGACTAAAACTAAAAGCGACCATTTACACACCATGCATACTCATAAAATAATCATGACAAGACTTCTTTAAACTTTTTTCATAGAGATTAGATATAGGGTTACTATCCTTAGCTTATGAACTCACGAGGATATACAGTTGCTCCTCAAATTTTTCATTTCTTCTAGTTACATTAGACTAAAGAATTACATAGACTTTCAGGGACGAAGTTGGGTAAGACCAAGAAAGGGAAGAGATACAGAAACCAGATTGAGGACGATTTCGGGCAGAAAGGAGTGGAGAATACTCCCAAATCACACCCGCCCAACTGAATCTCATTATTGATTTTTATAAATTCTACTCTCTGAATCTAATCACATCAAAGTCCACAATCTCACTGAATCTAACATCAGAAAAGGGGTACTGCTCCAGCAGTGTTGTCCTTACTCCGTGAGTGTATAAACTAGACAGTCTGTGCACTAATTTATAGATGGTTCTAGATTGAGCAGGTAATTTTTAAACAAATTTTTTGTTATTTTAATTACGGCTCTTTATGACAACTAATTATTTTAGGCTATTTACCATTGACGACGTCGAGAACCTTCATTGTATTGTACCTTGAGGTAAAAAATGAAATATATATTTATATTGTCTATTGCTGTCATAAAAAATTGATCGATTTTAATCAAGACTTACATCTCGCGGCGGAGGGGTAGTAAAATTCTTGTCAAGTTGCATTTGAACGGCCAACTGAACATCCTCGGTGTCCAGGACTTTTTTACCAGCATGTTGAGCGTACACTCGGGCGTCATCAAGTGTCGTTGTTACATAACCTGCAATTGTTAATTAGTGTGTAATATAAACATGAGTTTAAGATCAGGTAAGAAACGTGTATTTGCCATTTTTAAAATACAACTATTGCCGTAATGTAATCCTATCGGCATTGTCAATCATAAAAAAACATAGTACAAACAAATACAAACAAATTTTTAAAATTAGATAAATCAATTTATCAATCCAGCCTTGTCTCAAGAAACTCTTATGCAATGAAAGTGGTTTCTTGATATATAATAAATAAATGACTTTCGTTCTATTACTACGCTAAGTTAACGGAATTAGGGCTATAAAGTGCTCTCTTATTACACACAACTGGGAAGGCCCGGGGCTACTACTATTATTACTTTATGTGCCCCGAAATTTGGGACTCGAACGCTGGAATGCTGATAACTTCATTTCAGAACATAAAAGACAAGTTGGACGCCTTCAGCAGTCTGATCGAGGCGTTTATAATACCGGGGTTAAATAAATACCCTAGGATTATAACTGTAAACAAATTTTGAATAGCACTTTCCATTATAAAATTATCTTGTTTACCAGTGGATTAAATAAATACCGGTATTATAAACGCCCCGATCAGGCTGCAGGAGTGCTTTGATTAAAATTATGCGGAATAGTTAATTGCACGGCTTTTTGCGGTACCCGCTAAATCAACTGTACGGTGATCGATCGATTATTGGCAATCATTAGGCGCCCATTCCACCGACCGGCTAGGGCTATTTACAAAAACGGTGACGTGGTAGCCGACATTCAATACTTAGGTGGCCATTCCACCGACCTCGCATTGCAGAATGCAAATGACATTGACGGAAATTAGAATTTTTCTTTTTATAGAAATCTATTAAAATGTTTGTACTTAACATATCCCATGACGCCATTTTTTAATTTTAGTGTGTTTGTTTGTGATTTTACTGTATGATTATTGATCAATTTTAACTATGTCATAGAGGAAAATAAACATTTCCGTCAATTCTGCAATGCGAGGTCGGTGGAAACCCCGCCTAAGTCTTGAATGTCTGCTACCATGTCAATGTTTTTGTAAATAGCCCTAGCCGGTCGGTGGAATGGGCGCCATAGCATTACATGCTACTATCAACAACAACTGTCGAACTTCTTTTCTATTTAACTTTTGCATGCACAGGCTGTAATACCCATATTAACGCATACTGCAGGCGTTTTCACCTGACAGTTAATGTAAATTGAATTGGAACAGCCAAGGCCTAGGCCTGGAGGAAACTTCTTTCTTTTCTATCGAGTCTTCATTTGGCGTCATCATAATATGGCAAAGGTGGCAAATCAACGTATCTTTCCAATGACGAAGGCCCATGAACCAGCATAGGGGCGATGCTCAATAACTACTTGCTGTTTGCTACACAATAGTTCTAGGCTACAGGTTAGCCGCCTGTCACAAGCACTTCTGTTCTACATATATATGTATTTTGATTTGCATGGTTTTCGAAACATAGCCCATAGGGCCTAGGCTAAAAGAACCGGAGGGCTACTTACGGTAAGTAAATTCAAGAAGTTGTGTCACCACACTTGGCTCAAAATCGTTGATTCCCATGTCCTTCAAAATCGATATTATAACCTGCGCATCTTTAGGCAACGCTTTATTTTGCTGTGGATTAGCGGCTGCCATTATTTTACTTATAATTTCACTCGAAAATAACTTTAAAGTTATGTATAACTATAGTATTGATTTATGGAATTTTAACTATATATACAAGCCAGGGGGACGTCACTCCATGTTAAAAACTTAAAAACAAAAAACTTGATTTATCCAATACGGCCAGTCCCACTGCCAGAAACGAGAGGCGCTGTCTGTTTCCCGCCAGTATTCAAATTATCATACTTTTCATAAATAAATCTTTAAGTGATAATATTTCCAAATAATAGCTAATTTAAATGCAACATCATTTAGATTCAGCTCTACCATCAGCTTAACTTATAATTGCAGCAGTGATCAACGAGTCGGTCAGCGTAACAACTGTGTTTGAACCATTCTTTTGCACTGCGCATGCTCGTGGCGCCCATTCCACCGACCGGCTAATGCTATTTACAAAAACAGTGACATGGTAGCAGACATTCAAGACTAAGGCGGGGTTTCCACCGACCTCGCATTGCAGAATTGACGGAAATGTTTATTTTCCTCTATGCCATAGTTAAAATTGATCAATGATCATACAGTAAAATCAAAAACAAACTAAAATTAAAAAAATGGCGTCATGGGATATGTTAAGTACAAGCATTTTAACAGATTTCTATAAAAAGAAAAATCCTAATGTCCGTCAATGTCATTTGCATTCTGCAATGAGAGGTCGGTGGAAACCCCGCCTAAGTCTTGAATGTCTGCTACCACGTCACCGTATTTGTATTTAGCCCTAGCCGGTCGGTGGAAACCGCGCCTTACTCTATGATCATTGATCAATTTTAACAATGGGCATAGAGTAAAATTGAAATCTCCGTCAATATATATACTGTATACACTAGAAATACAAAACACACCAGCAGCCTCATCGAGGCAAGGATCTTCATCGGCTATTTATACTATATTATATTTAACTTATGACATAATTTATAGAAAAAATGACGTAATGTATGCCATATATGGTTCTAACATTTAAATACACGATTTAAATACACGATTACAATACCGGTATTTATTTAATCCCCTGGTAATAAAAATGTAAACAAGATAATTTTATAATGGAAAGTGCTATTCAAAATTTGTTTGTTTATAGTTATAACTTATAATCTTAGGGTATTTATTTAACCTCGCCGGTATTATAACCGCCTCGATCAGGCTGCTGGAGCGCTAGGACTGTTGGCAACGAACAAAACCAGATATCTTGGATAGGCCTATTATGGCAGAAGCGTTCCATGCCATATAGGCCTACACATACGTGTAAATTTGATGTATTTCAATAATATTTTTAATACGATTAATTGACATTTTCTGCTTTTGTAATATTTATTTATTTATTATAGAACAATATTCTATGGTCACACACCGGCATTTATGAAGATTTATTAATATTTAGCTAGGAATATGTTACTAAGAAAAACTGTGTCAAGCAGCAATTTAACAAAAGATAGTCAAACTATTTAGTCCAATCTAACCATGTTCGTCTATTTAATTGCATTGGGACTAAATTTGAAGTGTTCAACTTCCTAAATTTAGGCTCCTATACCTATACCAGGAGTAGATAGAGCCCATTGGGGGGGGGGGGGGTAATTTGGCTCAAAATATAGCCTAAAATACATATGTAGTATCCTTTACATTATAACGTAATAAGTTAGGCAACTTACAACAGGCTAGCTTATAAGATTTTGGGGGCAGCTCCCTCCTTCATCTGTACTTGACTACATTTCAACTAGAATAAGCAGAATATAATAAGAATAAGTAGTCACTCTGGCTAGACCCCATGGACGGATACAGGGAGGCAGCTACCCCCCCCCCCCTGGATCCACCCCATGGACGGAAACAGGGGGTGGCTAGCTACCCATTTTTTTCAGTAAGTCTATTTTATATGTTAATTTGTATAACGCTCTGATTTAATCGATACTACATAGGTTTTTCCTATTTTGACCCACAGCTACCCCCCCCCCCCCATGGGCTGGATCCGTCCCTGATCCACCCACACCTGCATTCTAATTTTTAAATCTCATAGCCTACTTATTATGCTTACACGATGTGAATATTCTGTGTGCTATCATCGATGAAAAATATTGCAGTGATGTAGGCCAATGCTGTTGATTTAGGGATGTCAAGATCATAATTACATAATTCGAAAAATTTCTTCAATATATGCTTCAGGGAGCAGTGTTTGGTCGGAAAAGTGGCCAAGGGGCGAGAAATTGCCCAAAACTAAAATTTTTGGATTTCTCCAACTTGACCCCTTTTACATTACATAATTAGAAAAATTTCTTCAATATATGCTCAGGGAGCAGTGTTTGGTCGGAAAAGTGGCCAAGCAAGGTCCGAGAAATTGCCCAAAACAAGCATTTTTGGTTTTTTTCTGACTTCACCCCTATAAGTAGGCCTACATAATTAGAAAAATTTCTTAAATGTATGCTTCAGGGAGCAGTGTTTGGTCGGAAAAGTCGCCAAGGGCCGAGAAATTGCCCTAAACTAAAATTTTTGGTTTTTGTCTAACTTCACCTCTAATTACATAATTCGAAAAATTTCTTCAGTATATGCCTTAGGGAACAGCGTTTGGTTGGAAAAGTGGCCAAGGGCCGAGAAATTGCCCAAAAAGAAAATTTTTGGATTTCTCTAATTTCACCCCTGATTAGCCTACATAATATTAGAAAAATTTCTTCAATATACGCTTCAGGGAGCAGTGTTTGGTCGGAAAAGTGGCCAAGGGCCGAGAAATTGCCTAAATCTAAAATTTTTGGTTTTTGTCTTACTTCACCCCTAATTACATAATTAGAAAAATTTCTTCAATAGGCCTACATGCTTCAGGGAGCAGTGTTTGGTCAGAAAAGTGGCCAAGGGCCAGGAAATTGCCCAAAACTAAATTTTTTTGTTTTTTTCTAACTATACACCTCTAATTACATAATTCGAAAAATTTCTTCAATACATGCCTCATGGAGCAGTGTTTGGTCGGAAAAGTGGCCAAGGGTCGAGAAATCGCCCAAAACTAAACTTTTTGGTTTTTGTCAACCTTCACCCCTAACTACATAATTAGAAAAATTGCTTCAATATATGCTTCAGGGAGCAGTGTTTGGTCGGAAAAGTGGCCAAGTGCCGCGAAATTGCCCAAAACTGAAATTTTTGGTTTTTGTCTAACTTCACCTCTAATTACATTATTACATTACATTACTGAAGCATATATTGAAGAAACTTTTCTAATTATGTAATTAGGGGTGAAGTTAGAGAAAACCTAAAATTTTCGTTTTTGGCAATTTCTCGGCACTTGGCCACTTTTCCGACCAAACACTGCTCCCTGAAGCAGTAATTGAGGAAATTTTTCGAATCGTGGAATTAGGGTAGAAGTTAGAGAAAACCAAGAATTTTAGTTTTGGGCAATTTCTCGGCCGTTGGCCACTTTTTCAACCAAACACTGCTCCCTGAAGCATATATTGAAGAAAATTTTCTAATTATGTAATTAGGGGTGAAGTTGGAGAAATCCAAAAATTTTCATTTTGGGCGATTTCTCGGCCCTTGGCCACTTTTCCGACCAAACACTGCTCCCTGAAGCAGTAATTGAAAAAAAAATCGAATTGTGTAATTTAGGGGCGAAGTTAGAGAAAACCAAAAATTTTCTTTTTGCACATTTTCTCTGCTCTTGGCCACTTTTCCGACCATTAACAGTACTCAGAAGTATTGTTGAAAATGCTTTATTGTTCATTGATTTTTTTCAATATTTTATATACCATCTGAATTTGGTGGTAAGCACATCACGTTCCAATTTTTCATATGCCTATATTTAATGAAACTATATTATAGTGTGTGTAATCAAGGGAGCTGCAATTTCTTAATTTTTGTCAAATATTTGATTGTTTTAGTGCCGGTGGGCTACAATTATTGTTAGTGTTTAATTTTTCATTTCATGTGAGGGGCTGCAACCCGGTAAGCCTCTCATGGCTGGGGTCGTACAGAAGCTATGAGTTCCTCATTGGTCACGACAACCACGAAGAGTTTTACGTCATAGTATTTAGTATTAAGTATTAAGTATTATTAAGTATTAAGTGTTGATTCAGCATGTACAATATTCAATTTAGCACATTATTGGTAGAAGCTGTTCAGTTAAATATGCGACCGGGCCGTGATGAGAATGAAAATACTTAAAAACGCCGTGGCAAGTCTAGACCCCATGATCGACGTACTAACTTACTAGGTCTATTAACGTTCCGCAACATGCCCGACATCAGCGTTTTTCCCTACTTATGAGGGAACGGTACCCATTTCAGGGATGAGTGGACCCTGGTGGATCCGTTGCTGCATGTTTGAAAATTAAGGATGAGTCTTATGAGGAAAAATATATAAATTGATTTAGTAGTGAAATACAATGAGACGGATCATATCTGCAAATCAATTGATGCTAAATTACAGTGCATTCGTCATTATATTTAAAAAAAAAGTGGGAACTGCTGTAAACTACAGCAGAAAGCTTTCATAATTGCAGCAAAATAATAAAAGGTGCCTGTTTCAATAACTTCAGCTCCTATGAACCAAAAAGTGGCTGTCCATAGGAGCTGCAGCTCCTATGCATCACAGGGCAGCTCCTTTGCATCTCAGGGCAGCTCCTATGAACTTGCGCAGCTCCTATGCATCCAAAGGTGGGGCGTGCCTAAATGTCCATGGGAGCTGCAGCTCCTATGAACCAAAAGTTAGCTCCTATGCACAGGTGCGATTTTACAGACGGGTCTCCCCCGAATAAAATTTTTGAAAAAATAGATCTGACATATTGGGGTTTTAAGCATTTTGAGTAATATATTTTTGTGAAAGTGCTTGGTCAATATTTTAATTTTTTTCATGATATCTTTCATGGGAAATAAAAATACCAAGAATTAATTTCCCTTTCGATGTTGTGGATACCATATGCCTTTCGCATCCATAACGTCTTTGTCACCAGAAATCCTGGGGGGGGGGGGGCTACGGGTGCTTCTGGGGGGGGGGGCTTAGCCCAGGACCCCCTATTTACGCCAATGTTTGCAAGCAGTACAGTTGAGATATAATAAAGACGAATAAACCCACCATTGAGGGGGGCCCGGGATCTCCCCCGGAGCCCCGGAGAAAAATGTAAAAAAAAATAGGTCTGAAATATTGGGGTTTTAAGCATTTTGAGTAATATAGGCCTATTTTTTGTGAAAGTACTTGGTCAATAAGTTGATTTTTTTCTCATGTAAAATAAGCATACTAAGAATTAATTTCCCATTCATTATTGTGGATACTATATATGACTTTAGCCTCCATAGCGTCTTTGTCACCAGAAATCCTGGGGGGGGGGGGCTAGGCCCCCAGGACCCCCCTATTTACGCCAATGAAATAATTTAATATTCCTGCAGCCGCCAGTAACGTTTTTTAGTAGCTGGTCATCAAGGACTCTAGGAGACTTGGCATCATGGGGCCACATCCCCAGGATTCTAAAATAAAATATTTTTGACGCGCTCGGATGTCCCATCTCTCATATTATAGCCTATAGAACTCTTTTAAAATGTAGACCTATATCGTACCATGACGACTGGTACGGGTACCCATTGGGTATGGACTCAACCCGCCACCACGCGGCTCGGTTGAGAACCTTGTGAATCAATCCCGAACTGAATTATTATTATTTTATTTTTCTTCAATAGTGAGCCGGACGTTGCTTGGTGAGGTTGTGTCGCTGGTGCTTTACTCGTGTCGCGTGGTTAGAAACGTCATGTTCCCTCCTTTCTCCATAGCAATACGATAAGGTAAATATATGCCAAAACCAAAAGGGACTGCAGCGTTATTGCTTTCCAATTTATACGTAGTATAAGGAAAGCTTTGTGATGGTCGAAATTTTCGATTCCGAGATTTCAACGGATTTACACGTTTTCAGGTCCCAGAAACCCAAAAAAGTGGTTTTTACGAAATGTCTGTCTGTCTGTGCATCGATTTCCGGGCAAACTACTCGGTCGATTTTGATGAAATTGGGCATGTAGGTTCACAAAAATCATACCTCGAGACGATTTTTTTTATTTGGAGCTAACTCAATTTGGGGGGGGGGGGGGTTCATTCTCAAAAAACTAAAAAAAACGTCAAAAAAAATTATTTCTCAAAAACGGCTCCAACGATTTCTTTTAAATTCGCATATATTCTAGTCGTTCTTAATGTTGATAAAATGCGGGGGGTCGCTTACCCCTTGATAGTTTGCTTCTGGGGGTAAAAAAATAAAAATAACTTAATTTTAATGAAAAATGACTAAAAAGTAATATTTCTGCGAAACTTTTCTATCGATGATTTCTACCTTCAGGCATGTTTTAGGTGTTAAGTTGAGTAACGAAACCGGACAGTTGGCTTTCCCAAAAACCTATTTGCTTTTGCGCAAAATTTGTTTAAAAAAAATGATAGAAACTTCACAAAGAAATGCATTGCCTGCCCTGCCATTATTACTGTGTTGTAATGTGTTTTAAATGTATTGAGGTTACCTCACCTCCAGTGACATCAGGTGGACACCCCCCCCCCCCCCCCCGAGATATCCGAAATTTAACTGTAGGAAAATTATTTACAATGAAATTATTCATTTTCTCTCCCTACTAATTGATAAATTGGAAAGCATGTTCGAGTAAACTCGGACCGGTTCTTAATAATTTCTTCAGAAAAATATTTTTCCATTCAAAACCAAACCTTTGCTTGGGAAAGCAACATGTTCGGTTTTGTTACTCTATTTAACATCTAGAACCAGTAGCGGATCCAGCTTTTTTATTTGCAGGGGTTCATGGCTCATGGCCAACATTGGCACCTATTGCTAACAAAGTTTACGGTGGCCTATTTTTTTATTGCCATTTTTTTGTTAATTAGATATTATTATTATATTCATACTTTAACTTACTATAATTATTTTACTTTACTATTGTACAAATAAGGTACTTTTTACTTTAATTTAGAATTGTAAATGGTATGAAACTGATTTGAAATTATTTGCTAACACAGACGTGAAATAGAAAACATGTTGCATCATCTATAGCGTATATACTGTGCGAGTCCCCAACTAGTTTATTAACATAGGGGCCCACAGGTTTTTTGTATTACAAGGGTATAATTGTTTACATTTATAAATATATTCCTACGGCTCAGGTCAGGGCCGTACCCAGGATTTAATGTGGGGGGGGGGGGGGGCAAGAACAAAAAATTTAAAATTATAGGTACATCCGCAGTAATTTTAGTAGTTTTAGATAAAACTCTTACATTATTTATTATTTTTTTATCAAAGATACCCACAGTAATAACAATGTAATACTAATATTTATTTTTACTAAATTTGTTTCTTTTGTAGCCTTTCAGGACGCTTAAAGGGGGTCTTGAATGTCTGCTACCACGTCACTGTTTTTGTAAATAGCCCTAGCCGGTCAGTGTAATGGGCACCTAAAGTGGGTCTGGGGGCCACTAACAGTAACAACTACAATATTTGAATTTAAAACTGAAAACGTTTTTAGCTGATTTTTTTTTTTTTTTTTTTTTTTTAATGTATGGGGGGTAGGGTAAAACCGAAAAAAAAAACCAAAATTGTGTTAGCCCAATATAAAAATCTCTTTCGGCTTTGGCCTATCAGGTGTAGGGAGATTCCGCAGACCCTGCTTACCCTCTATGCTATGTTCATAATATGTAATAAAAAATAAAAAATACTTCATTATTTTCCCGACCACAACATCAACACACAAAACACTCTTGTGTTCCAAAGAATAATGACGACTATGAACTTTTACTTATTAAGTTATTTTTACTTTAACTGGACTTCATCTTGAAATCGTTGATTTGTCGTAAAAAGTGTTGATGACCATAGTACGGGCTTTCAGTCAGATGTTAATTCATTCCTCTGCGACCAATATTAACTGAGATTTGAATTATATAAAGTTTCGTATAAAGTATAAAGTATAAAGTTTTATATAAAGTTTCGAAATGTGAATTTTGTGAACCTACAATGCATGCCGAATCTCATCGAAATCCACCGAATAGTTTGCCCCCAAATCGACAGACCGTGTAAATCCGCAAACTTCGCTGCCTGGAGGCGGCAGATAGCCTACTTAATTACGTCCCTGCTTATACTATGAAAGTTGTGGATTTTCTTTACAGAAAACTAATAGGAGTAGATGTTGTACGCAGGGACGGATCTAGCCCATTTGGGGGGGGGGGGGTGCGTAAATAAATGCCCCCCCGCGCAAGACCTTTGGTGCGCCTTGCCTTGTCTCATTATTACATCTGTTTTATTAGTATTAATAATCAATTGTGGAATGGGAAGGAAAACGTTTGTATAGCACAAATAAAAAATAATGTTATTATGGAAAACGTACCAGAACAAAGTAACAGCAGAAGCAGCATCTAATTTTCATCAACTTTTATTAAGCCATCAATTTTAGATGCATCTTGATTTGTATCAAGGATAAGGCTGAAATACGGGGATGATTTAATTTCCGCAATAAGTTTGTTTAAAAAATCAAAAACTTGGAATTCGGAGCCGAAGTGCGCCCCCAGCAATACTGCCCCCCCCCCCCCGCACTGCGGCGGTTGGGGGGTGTTATTTATGTAAGTCAACATAGAAAAAAAGTATGTATGTAGCATCAGTGGCGGCGCTAGAAATTTTAAGGTGGGGGGCCATGGAGGGGCATGACTTCTATCTGGGGGGGGGGGGGCAATGAAAAAACAAAATACTTTTCATTGGGAGTAGGTATACCGTTCAATAATTCTGCAATTTAGCAAGATGTAAAATATCTCAAAACTGGGCGGGCCCTGGAGGGGCCGGAGAAACTTTTAGGGGGGCCAGGCCCCCTCGGGCACCCCCGTAGCGCCGCCACTGTGTAGCATCAATTAAATTAGAGCGTAATAAATTAACCTACAATAGATTTACTAAATTGGGGGGGGGGGGCAGCTACCAGCCCCCGTGTCGGTCCATGGTTGTACGTAGTAGTCGTAGCATGCTTGCAGCAGCTGCAGTAGGCAGTAGGGTACCCGCCTTGTTCTTTTAATCGTTACAATTAGTGCGGGGTTTGAGGGTGGAGTCGCTGGCAACACGGATGCAAGTGGGAACATGCACATGCACCCTTTGTAATAACAGGTAAACATCGGATTTTAGCCAGAGACCCCAATGGTCCCAATCCCATGTCATGATATTTGTTATTTGTTGTTGTTCTTCAACACCTTTATCCTTAATGAAGGGTTAGGATCTTCCGACCATTTTCAACTTTTCAGTCTTCTGGTTTCACCTTTCTAAGGCGGGGTTTCCACCGACCTCTCATTGCAGAATGCAAATTACATTGACAGAAATTTGAATTTTTCTTTTTATAGAAATCTATTAAAATGTTTGTACTTAACATATCCCATGACGCCATTTTTTAATTTTTGTTTGTTTGTGATTTTACTCTATGATCATTGATCAATGAGGTTCTGTAGGGACAGTTTTGGTCCCTAGGTTCGCTGACGACAAACCGATATCCATATTATTCAAAATGGCCGCCGTTTGCATGCGAAAACTAAGCTCTTAGCATCTAATTAATTCTTTTAATATTTTTTAAAATATTTTTACTATGCCTGGACCTTATTTCGCTGCATATAATTTAATATATATATTCTCCATGATTTATAGAAAAATTTCACTTTAAAATAATAGACTACGTAATTAAAAATCATTATAAAATAGTATTGAGGCTTATGGAAAAATCAACGCTTTGATATCATTGCAACTGGTACTGCCATCTACAAAATGACGCCACAAATGAACCCCATTTTAGCTATGGCATAGAGTAAAACAAAAATTTCCGTCAATGTCATTTGCATTCTGCAATGAGAGGTCGGTGGAAACCCCGTCTTTATTAATGATATCTGCTACCACGTCAATGTCTTTGCATTTTGCAATAAGAGGTCGGTGGAAACCCCGCCTAAGCTCAGGTGACTCAACTAATAAGTCATATTTCGCTTTGCTATAATTCGTTTCCGGGGGGAGGGGAAGCTCTGTCCAAGTCCGATGTCTTGTGTTCCTAGTAGTTTTGGCGTCTCATAGCCTATCTTGCTTGAAGTCAGACTCTGGCTAATAACATTGAGATTTATTTATAAAACGTTTGTTAAACCATCAGTATTAAATGGCATTCAGTTCCAATCCAATAAAAGCGCAACACATAAGATGGCTGGGACACGTCGTACTTGACTTACTTACTTACTGACACGTCGTAAGAATGTCAAATGACCGCATGCCGAACAAGATATACAAAGCAAACATGACAGGAAGACAACTGGTGGGACGTCCTCGAAAACGCTGGAAGGATGAGTTGGTAATTGACGTTCGCGAATTGGTAGTCCGTAGATGGTGGAGCGTTGTGAAAAACCGAGATGACTTGAGGAGTGTTGTCGGCAGGCCAAAGCTCATCAAGGGCTGTAGAGCCAGAAGAAGAAAATTCAGTTCTAACCCCCTCTGACAATTATAGTGTTAACAATTAGCTGTTCTTGGAGAGCTTCTTGCCGAACATTGAAAGTGCACTAAACACCCTTTAGGGCAATTACAGTCCTCCAAAATTACCCCACGGTAATAGCAGAAAACTAAAAAATCTCTACTACCTAGGAGCAAGGCTTAACAACCATCTTCCGAAGTGCTTAAAGGAGACGGAGGTATCTTTCAAATCGTTTAAAGGAAAAGTCAGGGATGTCACTCCTATTCTGTGAGAGAGTTTCTTGAGACAAAGCTGGATTAATAAAGATAAATTGCTCTAACCTTGATCTAATTTTAAAAATTTGTGCAGGTATTATTGGTTTGCTTTGCTATATTTATACGTAGTATAAGGTAAGCTTTGTGATGGTCGAAATTTTCGATTTCGGTGTTTCAGTGGATTTACAAGTTTTGAGGTACCAGGAACCAACTCTTTGTCTGCGATTTGTGGGAAAACTACTCGTTGGATTTTGATTAAATTTGGCATCTAGGCTCACAAAAATCATGCATTTGGTTTTATTTTGAGCTAACTCTGTTTTGGGGGGTTTCACCATAAAAAAAACTGTTAAAATTGTTTTTGTCAAAAACGGCTCCTACGGTTTTCTTTAAATTCAAATATATTGTAGTCGTTATCAATGTTAAAAAAAAAAGCGCAGTAGGTTGCTTGCCACTTGACAATTTTGTTCTGGGGGTAAAAAATAAAAAATACTCAATTTCCATTAAAAAGTAGGCGACTAAAAAAGAATTTTTCAGTGGAACCTTTCTACCGATGCTTTCTAACTTGTGGTACCTATATCTTAGGCCTTAATGAGATTAGAGGAACAAAACTGAATAGGTTGCTTTCCCAATCAAAGATTAGGTTTGGTACACAAAATTATTTTTTGAAGAAATTATTGATAATTCATGCCATTATTACTGTATTGTACTGTTGTAATGTATTAATCTACCCGTTCTAGAATATGTAATCGTCCCACGCATGAGGCCCGTCACAAGTGACCAGATTGTTTTGAATTAAAACTACTAGTAGATTGAACTGAACACGACGATGCTGATAACAGAAACACATTACTGCAATTTAAAGAACCGGTCCGAGTTTACTCGAACATGCTTTCCAATTTATAAATTAGTAGATATTGACATGCGTAATTTCATAAGAGATAATTTCCCTATGGTTAAATTTCAGATCCCTCGAGGGGGGGGGGGGGGGGGTTCACCTCAATATATATTAAAAACCCCAAAAACCCCTTAAAACTAAATTGCATATTCTGGAACGAACAGACCAATACATTGTAACGGTAGTAAGTATATAGTGACAATATCACATGTCACGTAATGTATTGGAGCGTGAATTTTCCATAATTTCTCAAAAAATAATTTTTTGCACGGAAGCAAATATATCTTTGGGAACGCAACCTGCCCGTTTTTGTTATCCTATTGAACACCTAAAACATACCTGAAGGTAGAAATCATCAATAGAAAGGTTCCGCAGAAAAATTATTTTTTATGAAAATTGAGTTATTTTTATTTTTTTACCTCCAGAAGCAAACTATCAAGGGGCAAGCGATCCCCCGCATTTTGTTAACATTAATAATGACTACAATATATGTGAATTTAAAAGAAATCGTTGGAGCCGTTTTTGAGAAATAATTTTTTTAGACGTTTTTTTTGGAGTTTTTTGAGAATAAAACCCCCCAAATTGAGTTAGCCCAAAATAAAAATAAAACGATCCCAAGGTATGATTTTTGTAAACCTACATGCAAATTTTCATTAAAATCGACCGAGTAGTTTGCGCGGAAATTGATGAACAGACAGACAGAGCGACAGACAGACAGGCATTTCGTAAAAACCACTTTTTTGGGTTCCTGGGACCTCAATCCGTTGAAATCTCGGAATCGAAAATTTCGACCATCACAAAGCTTTCCTTATACTACGTATAAATTGGAAAGCAAAAATGGCAAATACATTATAAAATTATCTACCCGTTCTAGACTATGCAATCGTCCCATCAGGTCCGTCACCAGACAGTTTTGTTTTGACTTAAAACCACCTGTAGATTGAACTGAACACGACGATGCTGATAATAGAATCACATTACTGCAATTTTAAAAATGGCAAATCCATTATAAAATTATCTTCTCGTACCTTAGGATATCTTGTGATAAAAAATTTGCCACGTAGACCATTTCGTTGAAGGTTTCTTTCAAATTTCGCATGTTGGGCACTATCTATAAGACTATAACCGATTATAATATATATGCACTAAGTCTACTACTGCTCACGTTCGTCTGGACAACGGTATTCTTCTCAAACCATCTTAACAGACATACCTCTTAAGTAAAGTAGTCCCTTAAGGCGGCTATTCCACTTGTCAATTTTTCTTCAATATTGATAATGTCATTGACGGAAAATCATCAATGTTGCATTAATATTTTTACACCTCATTCCACTTGTCTTCAATAATTCACCATTTTGGTTTTCAATTTTTGCTTTCCAATTTATACGTGGTATAAGGAAAGCTTTGTGGCGGTCGAAATTTTCGATTCCGAGATTTCAACGGATTTACACGTTTTGAGGTCCCAGGAACCCAAAAAAGTGGTTTTTACGAAATGTCTGTCGGTCTGTCGCTCTGTCTGTCTGTGCGTCGATTTCCGGGCAAACTACTCGGTCGATTTTGATGAAATTGGCATGTAGGTTCATAGCTCGAGACTATTTTTTTATTTTGGCTAACTCAATTTGGGGGGGTTTTATTCTCAAAAAACTCCAAAAAAACGTCTAAAAAAATCATTTCTCAAAAATGGCTCCAACTATTTCCTTAAAATTCACATACTGTATATTGTAGCCCTTATTAATGTTAATAAAATGCAGGGGGTCGCTTGCCCCTTGATAGTTTGCTTCGGGGGGTAAAAAAATAAAAATTACTAGATTTTAATAAAAATGAATAAAAAATCATTTTTCTGCTAAACCTTTCTTTCGATGATTTCTACCTTCTGGCATGTTTTAGGTATGTGTAAACGAGTAACGAAACCGGACAGGTTGCTTGCTTTCCCAAAAAAGTATTTGGTTTTGGCCAAAAAAAAATGTTTTTTGAAAAAATGGCAGAAAATTCACGCTCAAATGCATTGCGTGGCCTGCCATTATTATTACTGTGTGGTAATGAGTTGGTCTGACCGGTCTGGAATGTGCAATGCCATCGATTAATTCAGTGCTTTGGGATAGGTGATATCCTAGGCGATTGCCAGAGGTGGTCCTTGGGTTCCGGACCCCCCCCCCCTTCCCAAATGGTTACAGCGTACACTAGATAGAATGGAGTTTTAAAGATTTTTAAATTTATTGAGGTTACCTCACCTCCAGTGACGCGTCAGGTGGACACCCCCCCCCCCCCAGAGATATCCCAAATTAAACCATAGGAAAATTATTTACCATGAAATTACTTATTTTCTCTAATTTTCTACTAATTCATAAATTGGAAAGCATGTTCGAGTAAACTCGGACCGGCTCTTTCCAATTTTGTAAGTTTGCCCGACGTCTTTCTTTTATTTTTATAATCTACAAGAAATCTAAAAAAAATCTACTTTTATGATTTAAATTAGGAAATAATTCGTTTGTTCTCCAGAAATTAATTACAATTATTTATCGTATCCTGAAGACGACATTGTTTAATTTTAGTTTTTTATTGTTTGCAAAGCGTAATTTTCCCAGCATTGTAGCCGTAGAGCTAGCAGATGATTTCGCGACAGTTTCGCCAACTGGCGTGAAGCCGACCGCACAAATTTTGTGTTTTCCCCCTAGACACGCGTGACGCGTCAACGTCACAAAACGACCATGTTGAATTATTATAATTACGTATATAAGAGTATAACACTGACATTAAATTAACTTTGGTTGAAGAGGTATAACCCAGAGGCGGACGCAGCGACCGGCACTGCGGGCACTTGCCCCCCCCCCCCCCTTTTTGTAAGGCAGTTATATTCTTTGCCTCTAAAATACAAGTGTTAACTACACTCAAAATACGTAAAACCCCACTATTTCAATTTCAAAAAATTTCTCCCGGGCCCCCGAGCCCCTCTTGTGTACAATTTTATTAATTTCCGGTAATATAGGACACTTATTGCTCTGAAAATGTGTAAAACCCCAATATTTCAGCCCTATTTTGTAGCGTGCAACCCTACCTTTTTATATGTGTATCCAGTTTACTGGATATACTAAATCTTAATATTACGATTACATATCTTCTTATTATTATTTATTAAATTTTTTCAATTTATTTATTTATTTGTAAATCCGCCATATTTGTTTTGTTCAATTAACCAACCTCCAAATAAACATCATCGGTTTAAAATAAATTAATTTTTTCTATCTTTTATTATTATTCACAATTTAATTATCGCCAGATCTTTTAAAATCACAAAATCATAAAGTATCTATTATTATTTATTTCTATTTATTAATAAAAATACTTTTATTATTATTATTATTACTTTAAAAAAGTTTTTGACGAGAGGTTGGCGGCCGGTTGAATTTGCGGTGGCTTGTTAGAAAATGTTACGAGAAAGGATGGCCGAGAATTTCTTATAACCCGATTTGGATTTTAAAAAAAGAAAAAAAAGAAATGAGATTTTAAAGAAGGAAGAAGTCATAAGGATGATGGCTGGCAGGAGTTGTGGTGGCATGGATTTGATTTCGACGATGATGGGCTAAACCCCACCCGGAAGGGGGTGTTCGGACTCCGCTCCCTCCTCAGCCCAGACAATGTGACGATTTAGGATTGAGCCATGAGGTGATCGCTTACTTTTTATTTATTGGAGACGCTTATTGGCCACGCTACTACAGGTGCTCTATTTTTCTATATCTTAGGGTTTCATAATTCTATCAAGAATATAATTTCTGTTAATTAATTCTTGTTGTAATTATTTCACAACATTCATTCCTCGATCCTACAGCCTCCTAAAGAACCCTAAGCCGGGGAGAAAACGCAACAAAGTGGCTCACACCAACGTTGGGGCCCGAGGTTGTAGAATGGTTGGAATGATTGTTGTGAAATTGTTACGAACATGATAATCTTATTTTTAAATGGATTGTTGACAAAAGTGATATTTCTAGGCTAGAACAATAGTTTTGAAAAGATATAAACAACAGTAGTTTTGAATTAGTTGTTGACAAGTGATATTAATAATTTTGGAAATGATAGTTTTCGAAAAGATAATAACAAACAGTAAATGATACTTTTTAAAATTCTTAATCATGGCATTTATATTTTTGAAAGATGTTCGCTAAGAAAAAAATAGTGATAATAAAATGTTTTGATTGTCAACAGGGCTTAGGTTACGGATAATCTTTGTGCTGTTGTGGTTATAATTACAGTTTCGTCAATTCGTCAGGGTTGAGGACGGACGGATCCAGAGGAGTCAACATCGGTTTTATGTAATTCAATCTATAACTATTTATTTAATATTGGGCCTATATAAAAATTATCGTCATTTTACTTTAATTATGGTAAACCATTGATAGGAGTTTGTCCTTTCTGTTTGACACGGAATATATTTGACTTGTTTTGTGCAAATTGGCTCAGTTATCAGCATTGGGGTAGTTCACACACTCTTGGTCGTAGTATTGTATGTATGGAATGAATGATAAGGAAGTATTAATTCATTATATTAATAATAAGCAGGTAGGCCTATATTGGTTACCAAAAGTGGTATAATATATACCAGTTAGTTTTCTTTAGTCGCATTCGTCTTGGGTTTGAGGAGGGGGTGTTTAGGAACACCTACTTCCCTTTTTATGATAATTATAAATAATAAGTGTATTAATAACAATTATCGTGTGAATTACTTCACGTAAGACTATTTAATATTACGATAGACATTGTTGTGGAAAAAAAAAATATATATTTATATAAATATATATAGTGAAAAGTGCGAAAGATAATGCCGCGAACCCTAATACAGTTTTTGAGTGCCACCAGTAAGGCCCGGCTAGAAGAGATCGCTGAACAGTTAGGATTACCGATAGAAGGCACGAAGGAGACCCTGAAAAAGGAATTAAAAAGCCACTTCTTAGCGACACCGGAGTCGGCAAACCAGTTTGAGGATATGGCAGACGTTACCATTGTACGGCCTCCTTACTTAGTGGTACCATTAACATTAACACAGTATCTAACCAACTGTGATGGAGAGAAGCTCGAGTCATTAGCCACGGAAGTCGGATGTGAGTTACCGGCGGCTGATCTGGAAGAGCAACGACAATATATGAAAAGCTACGTGAATGATCATCCAGCTTGCCTAGGCGACATTGATAAATTTGCAAATTTGCAATTGGTAAGTTCACCATTACCCGAGACTCGACCAACAGACTTGGAGCCTGAGGAAGAGCTTTCCCACGATCAAGGAGAGGAGATACGGATGGAGAGAGTACTGAATCGAATCTTCAAGGTCAATTTAGAGTTGCAACGCGATTTCCTGCGACAGGTTCTTCCAGGGAGAAGCTCTAGGCCACAACTAGAAATGTTTTTAAAAGAGGCACGACGACGCAACATCACGTTCACCGGTGCCGACGGGAGTCTACCACTTTTTTTTAACAAATTGAAAGATTGCCTTGCCCTTCACCCACTAACAGAAGACGAAAAACTCCGCGCCATACCTACGCTATTT
This sequence comes from Psococerastis gibbosa, assembly GCA_963971405.1. Classification (NCBI taxonomy): domain Eukaryota; kingdom Metazoa; phylum Arthropoda; class Insecta; order Psocodea; family Psocidae; genus Psococerastis; species Psococerastis gibbosa. The sequence continues at coordinate 42,469,803 of OZ020489.1, read as the reverse complement.
GACGGGCCAGCCGCTCGGTGGTACGCCGGAAATAAGTATGCACTATGGACCGAACTGGAAATGGCGCTGAAGAACGTTTACCTGCCGGCAGACCATCAACTCAAGTTGAAGGTCTTACTATATACTAGAACGATGGGAGAACACGAAAAGGTGGCCCACTACATCGCGGCCATGAAGGCACTGAACGACGACCTCGCAACTCCACTCAAAGAAGTCGAACTTGTACCGTTACTCATGGCTCACCTACCCCCTCGACTGGCTAGTCTTGTAGGTTCCCAACTTACGGTATATACCTCAATAAAATCCTTTGAAATAACTTGCGTCGCGGCGGAGCACCAACTGGAACAACAAGCGTCCTACGTTCCACCGACCAACGCTATGCTATGCAACCCGCTCTACGGTGACTTTGGAGCTTCAAGACCACAACTCCTGGCGCTGGTTTCTCCTGCCAATATGACCACTTACAAGTGTAGGGGTTGCCGCCTGTTTGGACATCGGGAACGAGACTGCCAAACCACTTCTCGTCCATTTTGTTATCACTGTGGCAAGACGGGAGTCCTATCCAGCCTTTGTACATGCCGGCCACCGAAGTTAAACAGCCAAGGGGGCGTGGCGAGGCAGGTGACCACGACCCCCGCAACCGAACAACCTCACCAACAACAGTGAACAATCAGCCATCGGTGCAGATTGATTTGTCTTCTTGTGCGAACGCGCCGGACCCCCAGAAACGGTACTACATTAAAGTAGACATGGGTGGGATTCCAGTTATTGGACTTATTGACCCCGGATCGACTCACTCTGTCATCTTAAGTGAGTATTGGCATGAATTACAAAAAAGGGGACATCACATCCGCGCGGTGTCGGCAAGCGCGACTGTTGCCAATGGGGAAGAAGCCGAAGTAGTCGGGTGTGTCAAGATCAACCTCATTGTAGAAACGGACGCGGGACCCGCAAATTGGGCAGGAGATTGTTACCTTGTGAAGCGTCTCTCTCATCCTCTAATTGTGGGGATGAACACACTGCAAGCCCTCCGAACCGTCATTGACTTCGGACAACATCGAGTAACTCTTCAAGATGGTGCAGCCCCTACTATCATTCGTGCTGACGCTTTTTCTCTACACTGTGTGGATGAGGTGGACGTCAAGGATGTGACCATTGAAGACCCAAATATTAATGAAATGGAGGAATTCTGCCACCAGGACTTAACACCCGTTGACAGAGCCGACTTCAATGACTTACTTTGCAAATGGAAACAGCAGTTCCTCACTTCGAGTGGCAAGTGTGACCTCGTAGAGCATCGAATGTACCTGAAGGAGTTGAATACGGTGCCGGTCAAACAGCGCTACTACCCGATGTCACCACCGGTCCTGGAGATTGTGCATCAGCAGATTAAGAAATTACTAGCAGACGGCGTCATTGTTCCGTCAGAGTCTGAATGGGCGTCGCCTGTAGTTCCGGTCCGCAAGAAAAACGGCGAGATAAGAGTCTGCGTCGACTACAAACGTGTAAACGCCTTGTGTAAATCCAATGCTTTTCCTTTACCCCGGATTCATGAGTCTCTGGACCGTCTGAAAGATGCGTATTTTGTATCTTCGCTTGACCTCCTGTCGGGCTATCATCAAATCCGCGTAGCGGATGACACCAGACCTTTAACAGCTTTTATAGTACCCAATATGGGTCTTTTTGAACATGCCTATGCACCTTTCGGGCTTAGTACGATGCCCGCGACATTCCAGAGTCTGATGCAGCGAGTACTTCGCGAAGCTCAAGAGTTTACAATCGTATACCTAGATGATGTTTTAATATTTTCCCGTACCGCGGAACTACATAAGAAACATTTAGAAATAGTTTTCCGACTCCTCCGTCAAGCCAACTTAAAGGTAAATTGGACAAAGTCCACGTTCGTCCGATCTGAGCTCATCTACCTCGGATATCGTGTGGGAGGAGGCATACTACAAGTCTCCGAAGACAAGGTCGTCGCGATCAGAAATTATCCAAGACCAACGTCTGTAAAGGCCGTCCGCGCCTACCTAGGAATGGTGGGATGGTTTAGGCGTTTCATTCCGAGTTTTTCCGAGACTGCCGCCCCGTTGAACCAGCTGCTACATAAAGATACCCGTTTTGAATGGACTGAGCAACGGGAATCTGCCTTTCAGAAGTTGAAGGATTGCCTTACGTCTTATCCTGTCTTGCGCTGTCCTGACTTCTCTAAACCATTTCAGATTCACTGTGATTCTTCGGACATTGCAGTTGGAGCTGTGCTGATCCAAGAAGAAGACGGAGTGCCCTACGCCGTCGCATATACATCGAAAACGTTATCCAGTAGCCAGCGTAATTACAGTACGACAGAAAAGGAGTTGTTGGCGGTACTACATGCGGTCACTACCTGGTCTTTCTACATCTGGGGAACGCGATTCACCTGTGTGACGGATCACCTGGCTTTGAAATGGATCCGAAACATTCCTAACCCGAGCGGACGTCTGGCCCGTTGGTTAGTTACTCTAAACCAGTTCGACATGGAGATCCTCCATAAGAAGGGTTCCACTCATGTTGTTCCTGACTGCTTGTCACGAATGCAGCCTTCCACCGTCATTTCCGCCTTGACGGGAATTACTGCGCCTTTACCCGACTTTAGTACCATTACGGATCCATGGTACCTCGCCTTACGTAAGAAGATAGAACAGAATCCTACTCATTTCCCGCAGTTTCATCTTACTCCCACATCCATTTTCAAATCCGTTCGAGATCGACTTACCAAAACCGATGATCTTAAGTTACTTGTACCATCCGAGTTTCGAGAGGAGCTGATTAAGCAGCATCACTCGTCATTACCGTCTGGCCATCTCGGAATCAATCGCACTCTCCGTCGCATCGCTGAGAACCATTACTGGCCAAGAATGGCCCGAGATGTGCGCCTCGCCGTTCGCCGATGTCTGGATTGTCAACGCCATAAACCACGCAATACCACGCCTCATGGGCACATGCAGGTGCACCCGCCATCACTCAAACCATTTCGACTTCTGACTTGCGACTTAGTGGGACCATTACCCCGCAGTCGCGGTGGCCATCGTTATATCTGTGTCTTCATTGACTCGTGCACAAAGTGGAGTATAGGAGTCCCATTGAAATCTGCGACTTCGAAGACTGTCGAAGACGCCCTGTTCAATCATGTTATCATGCATCATGGAGTACCGGAGATCATACTGGTGGATAATGGATCACAATTTACTAGTAGGCGATTTAAACAATTCTGTGAAGACCACCATATCAAAATACATTTCTGTCCGCGTTATTATCCACAAAGTAACCCAACTGAAAGATATAATCAGACAATCAAGACCGCGCTGGCTATTTACGCTAAGGATAATCACCAGCTTTGGCATTTACATTTACCATTTGTTCTGTTTGCTCTTAGAACGTCGGTAAGTGAAGCAACGGGTTTTTCTCCATCCAAGCTAGTCTATGGCAGAGAACTGCGCTCCTTTTATGAGTTGGCTGCAACTACTGATAATTCTGATTTAATGCCATTTGATCCTGTCACCTATAATGGCACTTTGACCACTAATCTTGACGCTCTCTATCAACGGGTACGATCCACCGTAAGGAGGGCTAAACAACGACAGGCGGCACGTTATAATTTGCGAAGGAAAGATGTGACCTATCAACCGGGAGAACTAGTGTTTAAGGAAGATTTTCACCAATCTAGTGCTATTGATAAGAAAACAGCCAAATTTTATCCACGATGGGAGGGACCATTCATTATAAAAACAGTGCTTTCGCCAACGCAGTATGAACTGCAACGCATGAATGGTACTTTGGCTGGACGTTGGCATGTGTCTCACTTGAAATCTGTGTTGACCTAGACTATAATATCGTGGGTTCGACTGTGTATTGTTGTGTACTTAAAATAGTATATGAAAGAAAGAGGGGGTGTACCCTACATATTTTTTTGCTTGTTTTAGTTGTCGTCCCGGAGGTGATTAATAGTTAGTGAGTTTAGTACGACGTTGAATAGGAATGTCCTGGTTGTTTGAGTTTTGAGTACTCCTGGACGTATTAAATTTTGGAAAATGATTCGTGAATCGTTAATGGGGGGTGAGCTTTCTATCCTTCCATGTCGATTTGCATTGGAGAATGAGGTTGAAAAGACCATGTTTGGATACCTTCTGTTCTGAGTTTGGTTTTTGGTATAGTTAGTGGATTGATCAATAATTGGGTGGGAGTTTGTTTTCGAGTGTTTGATTTATGAGTGTGTGTGAACTCCCCAATGTGTAATTTTTTTACGGAGGGTGGTCCGCTATGACCTTTTGAGGGCGATCCTAATGCTATCGCGAGATGCTTAGTATCGACGTTTTACGTTCTGGAACTCCCTTCTGTACTCTGTTACGATGGGATAGTCCGGTCTTTTTGGGACCGCGAAGTCCCATACCATATCTCCTCAGCTGTTCTTCTTTCTCTCTGCTCCTACAGATGGCGCCCAATCCGTGGATGGATGTTGTATGAATGGGATACGAATGGTGTATGATTGGTTTTTCCCTCTTCTGTAGCGAGGTTACCCGTCAGTGGATCGGTTAAGATGTTCTTTAGGTTTTAACCGCTCAAAGGTCTCGTACTGGCTCAGGCTAGTGTAGATCCCTTCCCGTTGTTCCGTTCTTTTCTTCTCTGTTTTTCTGGGGATCTTTGGTTCGTGTGGTGTTGACTTCTTGGGGGCGATGGGGGCTTTTCTCTCGTTTGCTTTCCTAACGAGTGTAGGTTTGAAAAAAAATGGGGGGGGGGAAGACCCTTGTTGTAGCGTGCAACCCTACCTTTTTATATGTGTATCCAGTTTACTGGATATACTAAATCTTAATATTACGATTACATATCTTCTTATTATTATTTATTAAATTTTTTCAATTTATTTATTTATTTGTAAATCCGCCATATTTGTTTTGTTCAATTAACCAACCTCCAAATAAACATCATCGGTTTAAAATAAATTAATTTTTTCTATCTTTTATTATTATTCACAATTTAATTATCGCCAGATCTTTTAAAATCACAAAATCATAAAGTATCTATTATTATTTATTTCTATTTATTAATAAAAATACTTTTATTATTATTATTATTACTTTAAAAAAGTTTTTGACGAGAGGTTGGCGGCCGGTTGAATTTGCGGTGGCTTGTTAGAAAATGTTACGAGAAAGGATGGCCGAGAATTTCTTATAACCCGATTTGGATTTTAAAAAAAGAAAAAAAAGAAATGAGATTTTAAAGAAGGAAGAAGTCATAAGGATGATGGCTGGCAGGAGTTGTGGTGGCATGGATTTGATTTCGACGATGATGGGCTAAACCCCACCCGGAAGGGGGTGTTCGGACTCCGCTCCCTCCTCAGCCCAGACAATGTGACGATTTAGGATTGAGCCATGAGGTGATCGCTTACTTTTTATTTATTGGAGACGCTTATTGGCCACGCTACTACAGGTGCTCTATTTTTCTATATCTTAGGGTTTCATAATTCTATCAAGAATATAATTTCTGTTAATTAATTCTTGTTGTAATTATTTCACAACATTCATTCCTCGATCCTACAGCCTCCTAAAGAACCCTAAGCCGGGGAGAAAACGCAACAATTTTTCTAAACTTTTCTCACGGGGGTGACCCCCGAGCCCCCCTTGTGCACTATTTTATTAATTCCCTGAAATATATTACCCTTCTTGCTCTGAAAATAGTAAAACTCCAATGTCTCAGCCTATTTCCCAAAAAAAAATTAAAAAGTGCCTCCCCCTTTTATGAGCTCTGGGTACGCCTCTGGTATAACCTTCTCGTTATAACCAAAATCGTCGAGAAATGTTCTGCTAGCCCTATGACTACACTGGAAAAGACATCGGGAAATCGCGACTGGCAGAATTGACCGTGTGTACCGGGCCTTGGTCACGCCTAAATCGTGACTGTTGCTACATCATCCAACTCTCTTGCAGTTCCTGCATAGGGACGGATCCAGCCCATTTGGGGGGGGGGGGGGGGGGGCTTTTCTTCAAGTTACAACGGGCTGGCTGGTTGGAGCAGCATGTGGAATCGATGCCTCCACTCCCCTCGATCCTGGCACGCCCTCATCAGCTCCACCTATGTATTGGCCCCTACATCCTCCATAACTTGCTGCAGATACTTTTTTCTCGGGTACCCAGGTCGGTTGACGCCTTCTATTGTTCCCTTTATGATGTAACTTACGAAATTCTTGTACTTATCAATGCAATCAGAGTTTTTCTTTCGCTTATTCTGTTGAGAACCTCCTCATTTGTAATATGGATAGTTGGGTCAAAATAGAACAAACATATATATGGAGTGTCCATAAATATTAGAGGGTAATAAATTGACTTACAATAGATTTACTTAGATTTAGGGGGGGGGGGGCATGAATAATTTCTTTGTTGTTGTGTCCCTGTATGCTCAGAAGTCAGAAGGGACCTCCGCAACTCAGGCTGTCGAAGAAAGGGAAGAAAGCTCCAAAACTTGTTTACTGATTGGGGAGCATAAGAGCTACAGCAATTCACAATAGGTGGTCGTTTACTTAAGACACAATTATTTGTAATGTGGGTTGACAGGCTGACCGGCTTATTGTTGATCCTTTTGGTTTTGTTGCCTTCCATTCTAGGACGCAGACCTGAACAAAAGGGGCTGTCATAGACAAATAGATTTTTTTCGCAGGGTTTTGTCGAGGTTCACGGTCAGATTGTAACTTGTAGTGTCGCATTGTTCACTTAATGGGCTGTTTCGTTTGTTCTGTCACAAACCCATAGAATGCATTTTTTGCATTGTTTGTAGGTGGGTAGGTGGGTGTGTGCACCTTAAACGTTTCGCACCCTTACAATCTGATGAATTTGCCAATGACACACAGTGTTCTTAGAATTTTAGTCGTTTACTGACCAGTATATAGGCGGAGCGTTATTTAAAAAAAAAAGGTTAGGGCATATGTGAAGAGATCTTGCCAATTTTGGCAAGCAAGTAGTATGCCGATGGACTTTGTAGCAAGCAGTAATAGGTGAGTTGAGTTCACTTTTGGATTGGAAATTTAAATTAATTTTGATTTAATCATTTAAAAATATACATTATGTTATTAATTTTAACTCTATTAGCACAAATAAACCCCTAAATATTAAGAGATCCACATAATTTTATTCCAGCAAACCCTTTAGTAACTCTTGTTCATATTCAATCAGAATTATATTTCTTAGCCAGAAGGGGGGGGGGGGTGGAGGGTTCTGAACCCCCCGTCCCCTCCCGAAATATTTCGGCCTTGCAACCCGGGCGCAAAAGCAAAACTTCACAATTACAATGGATCCCCCCTGCATATGCTCGTGTTTTTTTTTTAAATTTCCTCATGTAATAATTTTCAAGTATTCTGTACTACATTTATATTACATTTTAGGGTTAGCGTGAAAACAAGACTTTATAGTATTTATATAGTATACTATTTATTGTTCGCCTTTTGAGTTTTCCAATAAAGTCGTTTTCATTTCATTTCAATAACGAAATGTTTTCCAAACCTTGCATGAGGCAGGGACAGATCACAGCCAGCCATTTGGCGGGGAGGGGTCGTTTTGGGTCAGTATTGATTAAACTTAGTATCGATTAAATTATAGTGTTATAAATAAAATAACAACTTACTAAATTTTTTTTTGGGGGGGGGGGGGCACCAACCCCCCTGCCTCTCCTTGGCAGGGGGAGGGGGCTAGGGTCTGACACCTATTATACTATAGTTCTACCCCGAAATTTTAAAATTCGGTGGACTTGAGCTATTTTGACTTGGCTAAAATTGATTTTTATCGTTATGTCCGCCCCCCCCCCCTTCCAGTTGTCTCTTAATTGAAGTTTCCAATGGAAGAAAACGTCAAATTTTCTATGTGCCTACTATCGCCTTCAACCGGGCCCTTCACAGCATATAGTCAATAGTGTCTTATGTGAGGAATAGTACTATGGGCATTGATGGCATCTGGCATCTGGGGTGTCTGTAAGAAGGTGATTAATGCGACTTAACGCCTTCTCCTCAAAGAACTTCTAATATAATAAACTAGAAGTACCATTGGCGCTAGTGACGCATGGTCATTTGATTTCCGCCATTTTTGGGCTCACAGCAGGTGGTATTCTGTATTTTATTTAAAAACTAAGAGAAAATACCTTTTTGTTGCCCTGTTGTTATTGCCTACAATTTAATTTTGCATTTGCTACATTTTAAATTTCATAGGGCACAGTACAGTTGCTGTTTTGGATGATTGAACTTTTTTGATGCTATTGTTTATTTTTAATCCACATAATTTTCAGCTTTTTGGGAAAGCATATTAATTATAATAATGAAGTTGGACAGCCTAAATATTTAATAAAGACACTTTTTTTTTGTTTTAAAAACTTTGGGTTAGGTACCATAAGATAACTATAGTTTCATTTGGCGCGAAAATGTGAGGCCAAAAGATGGCGGATCTTCTATTGGTCCCCACTTCCGCAAGCAAATCATATGGAGGTGTAGGGGCTTGCTTCTCCCACATTCCCCCAGTCCCTTCAATGACAAAACACAAGGCAAATGTTTATAGTTATCCGCGCGGGCGTACATTACAAATTTTATTTTTGGGCATATTTTGTAAAAGAGGTATGTTAAAGATAAGAAAGTATAGGTTATTTTCATTACAAACATTAAAAAAAAAAAAAAAAAAATAGTGGTTTTATTAGTGAACACCCCCCCCCCCTCCCCCCACTGTACATGCAAGTTAAGATTTGCATATTATTGGACTTTGTCTGTATGTAAATAAATGCTTAATTATTATTATAATAATTATAATTCATGATTACCCCTAAAATTTTCTTATCGACCCCTAGGAAGTTTTTTCTTCATTGCAAGCAGGAAAATTTGATCTAAAATTTAATGCACATTTGATATTTCGGTATAGGCTAGTCACTTGATATAATAATAATAGTGTAATGCCCAAATTTTTTGACCCCCCCCCCCCCTCCGCGAAACCAAAACCTGGGCTCCGCCTTGCTTATATCCACAAAGGCAAATCCGCCCCTGATTGCAAATGTCTTGAGAAAAGCCACAGAGTTGAGAGCTGGTAAATTATATGGACTCCCGACCAGACGTATGGAGGGTAGCCAGTTTTTTGGTCCAGCTGGAAATTGCATAGAGGCCGGAATTCGTGGAAATGACTGCTTGTTAATTGGTTTCTGTAATTACTGGCTTGTGCCGTAAGCTAAGCATGTATTCGCCGTGGGAATATACCTGTACGTTGTCCACCAAGTGATAATGACGCAGTGACAGAGGCGTACCCGTCGCGGGGAGATCTGCTGGGGTTAGAAGGAGATATACCGATATAAGAGAAGCAGGGACGGATTTACTAATAGGCAACAGAGGAAAATGCATCCGCGCGCGCGTAAATTTAAGATTTTTTGTGCATATTATGTTTAAAAAATTAAATTAATTGTCAGCTATTAAGGAATAATTTTTCATATTTAGGCGCGCATTTTTGTTCAGTTGGTACTCCATGTAAACAATGGACCTCTGAAGTGATAGCTTTGTTGATGCCCCCCCCCCCCCACACTGTAAATTCAATAATTATTAATGTCCGCGACAAGGGCAGTGCCTATATCCGCACAAAGCCAAATCCGCCCCCGAAGGGCCGAAGAAAAGGTACATACCTACATACATACATATTGTGTTTGTAACATTTTGAGAGGAGGTGATCATAGGCTCAGGGGGTTATGAAATTCAAAGTTATGAAGAAATTTTCCAGAGTAGAGAATTAGTCGCCGTCTAAATTAGTAGATGAAAACGATTTTATCTTATACTTTACATGTATTGTATAATATAAAGGAAACATATATTGTATTGTAAATCTCCAAAAAATGTGAATGAATGAAATAATGAATGTATTTCCAAGACAATATACAGTATATATGCTCATTACAATAGAATTGTATATACTGTAGATACTTGCGTATGTTGCCAGTCTAAGAGAGAAATGATACAAGGAACACTTGAAAGAATGATTTTCTATTTTCCATTTTCTGTTTATTGATACCATTATACACTTCTTGGTATAGGAAATAAGAATAGCTAGAAAACATTTTTATAAAAGATGCTTTTTAGTGTTTTTCTATGTATTTTATAATTGGAAGAAGCCGGGTCTGGGAATTACAGTAAGCTTGTTATAAAGCGTTGTTGTTGTAAAAGAAAACGCTTTCGGGAATGCTCGCTTCTGATTTGTGTGTTCAGTGTAACATGTAACATAGGTTTAGTTGGAATTACTTTGCCTTTAAAAGATGTGACCGTCAACAACCCTTATTGGCCCCAGTTTAAAAGAAGAGGTAATGTAAGTCTAACTAACCCTTTCTTACATAGTATTTCACCATTGTATTAACCTTTGCCATTTACCATTAGATTTTACTGTCATGATGAATTTTACATCTGGGCGAGGCCAGAGGCGTACCTTCGGCCTGGCCTTTACCCAGAGCAGGGGTTCCCAAACTGTTGTCCACAGACATAATATGTCATGAGGTCCACGGACCAAAATAAGAAAATAAAACAGCTGAGTTATTGCTGGAAATTTGAAGTAAAATATACAGTGAGTCTTGGCAATGAACTATAGGCGGGTATTCCACAGACGTACATCGTCAATGAAAATTATGAAATTGAAGGACATTTCGATGGCGGCCATTCCACATGTTTTTTTCAAAAATTGACAATTTTCTATTGAAACGTATGCGCCAAATTTTTGAAATTTGTTTGCATTTGTTTTTTGAAATTTTGTTTGTATTTGTTTTCTTCGTACACTTATTATTTTTAAAAAAAACTAATAATAGTAGGAGATCCGAAGTAAGATCGACCTTCACCGATCTGTTTAATGGATGAAAACTTTTTTAAAAAAAATCAATTAAAATAGTTGTACTTGACATATCCCATGACGCCATTTTTTAATTTTAGTTTGTTTGTTTGTGATTTTACTCTATGATCAATTGATCATTGATCAATTTTAACAATGGCATAGAGTAAAATTGAAATGTCCTTCAATTTCATAATTTTCATTGACAATGTACGTATGTGGAATACCCGTCTTAAAATCCAACCGATACCAGCCTTAAACATTTAATCAAATATTAGCACTTAGTGTAATTGTATGCACCAACTACTTGATCTTGGTCCTAGAATTTGACGATTTTCCTGTCACAGAATCACGGAAAATCGTAACATAATCTAGTGGTCCACGGACAAAAATGGTTGCGAACCCCTCACCCAGAGTATGGGCCTCCAATATTAATTTTTATTTATTTAAATGAATTAGTACCGTAAAAAATACTAAATATACTGAAAGTACTGGAATTTTTTCAAATGTGCTATCCATTATCGACTTCGATGGCCAGGTGGTAACGTGCTTGCACTTGTGCGAGTCTTTACACGCCATGCAATCGGAGACGTGTTGTACTCATCACGGGTAATAACCTACAGAGGCGACTGAAAAGGTCAATCGGATACATTCATTAAATTGTTTGTAAGCGATTTATCTTTTCTTAAAAACAAGAAGTAACAAGAACAAGAACATTGGAAAAGTAGTCATATTATGACCAATTTCGTATGAAACGAAGGGACAGATAATAATGCAGCCCAATTATAGTGATTTGGGATTAACGTAATATGTATAACACCTGGGTTTAAGCAAATGAGTGCAAAATGCGCGGGAAATTCAAATTGATAAATTAATCCTCGGCTATATTTTTGGTGGGTTTTCCATTTTTTCTCCCTTAGATGTAGACACATTAATCAACATTTTTATAATATATTTCAAAATTCAACCTGTACATTTTAATGTTTATTAGTATTTCCTTCAATTATAAAACAAGGCAGTCATTCACTTGTATTCCAATAATTTATTAATTTGAATTTCCCGCGCGTACTCTAAGCAAGGGACACCTTAATAATGCGGCATTAAAAAAATAAACCCCGGTGTTATGTTAATCCCAAATCACCATAATAGGGCTGCAGGAGTCAATATATGTTCTTATGTGAGTTCTTTTCATAGTGCTACTCATCTTATCCTTTAAAAATCCTACATCCTATTGCGCCAAGGGCACCAGGAATTAATTAATTAATTAAAAATACCCATGTGGCCTGGCCTCAATTGTTAACTAAGTATTTATAACTCTCTTCCTTAATTATGGTGCAAGTGTTCATTCAACCTATGTGTATAAACAAACAAACAAGCATTAACATAATTACTAATTAGGCTGTAATAATTGTACTGTATAAAAGTGTTTAATTTCTTGCTATCCAATTACGTCTGGATACGACGCTGGCCCAATATAAACGTCGCACTGTCTACAAATCGTATGACTGGACTGTATAGTTAGACAGTGACGTCCTCATATTCCGCGAAGTAGGCTGAGTCAGCGATACTTGTTAGATATAAGGCGTTCTCTACAACGTTGCAATATGCAGAGTTATTACAAGGTTTGGCCTAATCACGTATTGGGTATATATCATCTTCTGTTCCTTATTGTTTACGGTTGCAACATTTCTTAGGCGTATCCATGCAAGAGTAGTGAGTAAAACTCACGGTAGTCTTTTCAATTATTTCTTTTTTTGGTGAGGAGGGAAGAGGCGAGACGCCTCGAAAACGCTGGAAGGATTAGTTGGAAACTGACCTTCAGCTGTAGAGTCAGAAGAAGAAGAAAGTAGGCAACGGATCATCACGGCCACGAAGAATTTCGCTCATACTTAGCATTTAGCTATCGAGTGTTTTCTGGAATCATTTATCACATATGTGTCATTCAGCCCAGGCACTTTCAATTAATAAAATATATAGTACAATTGCCTACGCCGACGCCCTACAATATTATATTCCAACGCTTTACAATAAGGCGCCCATTCCACCGACCGGCTAGGGCTATTTACAAAAACGGTGACGTGGTAGCAGACATTCAAGACTAAGGTGGGGTTTCCACCGACCTCGCATTGCAGAATGCAAATGAAATTGGCGGAAATTAGAATTTTTCTTTTTATAGAAATTTATTAAAATGTTTGTACATATCCCATGACACCATTTTTTAATTTTAGTTTGTTTGTTTGTGATTTTACTGTATGATCATTGATCAATTTTAACTATGGCATAGAGGAAAATAAAACATTTCCGTCAATTCTGCAATGCGAGGTCGGTGGAAACCCCGCCTAAGTCTTGAATGTCTGCTACCACGTCACCGTTTTTGTAAATAGCCCTAGCCGGTCGGTGGAATGGGCGCCTAAATGGATAATAAAGACAATAATATAACTTATGCTGTTATTGTTGTATCATGTATGTTAGAACAATAGGATGTTGTGTCGAAGTTGATTCAGCCAATTGCAGCTATAACTTATAGGCCTATAAGAATGCATTGTTCAAAGTAGGCCTATTGTATATTAGGCTTCAAAGACAATGGAGGCGCGTAGCATACTTCATGAGGTTTTTGAATGTCATGCCATATTTTGGCCTATTTTTGTAGCTTAAGTAGGTACCCATTTCATAAAGCCAGACCTGAACAATGATGGCAAATTGGCCATTTCATTAACAAAATCATGTTAAGTGGGTGGGTACCTAGCCTACGCATACTGATTACAGTAGGTAATTACTAATTAATTAATTTGGCGATTAATTTATTCTCTACCGAACCCGATCAGAAATTAAAAAAGTCAAGAAATTTAAGGGTGCTTCTCATGTCGATTTTATGGGTATAAATAAAAATAAAATAAAATAAAATAAATAAGGACTTTTTATTGTTTCTATAACTAAGCCAACCTAGCGGAGTTAGGGCTATAAAGCCCTCTCTTACACTCAACTAGGATCACCCGGGACCGCCTGCTTTACATGCCCTCCAAAGAATGGCCAGTAAATGTAGCCAGTGAGGGACTCGAACCAACAACCTTTCGGGTGAAAGTCAGAGTCCGTACCACTACGCTACATGTCCTGGTATGTACTATGTAGGGTCTGCGAATGGTGTGTAATACGTGTATATTGTGCTGATATATTTTATTCATCTCTTTTTTTCAGTTAATAATTTTGTAGTACTATACAAATTTGTATTATTTATTATGGGTTAGTTGTAAGAGTGGGCCGAAAGGTCCAAAATTCGCCCATATGGAAAATATAGACAATTTGCTTTCTTCTTTCTTTCTAGTTCTTTCTTTCTAGTTCTTTCGGGACGGACAACTGTGGTTCGCAGACCGATAACCGAAGAGTCCGGATAGTTGATTAATTGTTAGCATTTTCATTGTATTTTCTGTTATGTCTTCGGTTCGGTCCATTTCTTTTCGTTCCAGTCCAACCGAAAATTCGGACCGAAACCATCACTGACCCCCCCCCCCCCTCCCGTTTGGTTCCATTAGCATCGCTAACCTATTGGACGAAAAATCCCAGCGCCCAATCAAAACATTGGTATTTGACGTTCTTATACTGTGGATTTTTTTAAAAACAAAAGTAGTCCTTTCTATATGTTCTTCAGGAAATCTTTTCGATGTTGCAGAGTGGTGTCTCCGGCGATGATGCTGTTACTGGTTTTACTGCTGATAGTTACGTCAGTAGTATCCGAAGACTTCTGCGGCATAGATCTGTTCCCACAGCGTGGCAATGAGCCACAGCTTATGTTCAGCAAGGAGCTGAGCACCGTTGAGTACGCGGCAGTAGGCAACTTCGTCAGTTTACACTGTTGTGCTACTTACTTCAGAACCATCGAGTGGTAAGTCATCTTCTTTTTCTTCTATCGAAGATTGGCATCATGGCGATTTGGACCATGGAGACTGCTGTCTCAGGTTTTTCCACCAGGATCTTCTTCTACTGGGAGCAAAATATATATATAAATACACTTAACTTAGTTTTCGTTTAAAATGAGTAAAAAATAATTTTTCCGTGGGAACTTTCTATGATTGCTTTCTAACCTCAGGCATGTTTTAGGTGTTAAATAGAGTAACAAAACCGAACAAGTTGCTTTCCCAAGCTAAGGTTTTGAAAAAAAGTTATTTTTTGACGAAATTATGGATAATTCATGCCATTATTACTGCTATGAATGATAGGACGTACCGGTCTGCCGGTTTTAGATTTTGCAATAGTCCGACCGTTCAATTCGGTGCTTTGAGATAGGGAAAGTCGAGGGAACCGAAATTTACTATGCTACTAATCATATCAAGAACTGAAGAGGAAGATCGAGGACCGAGTAAACTGGAGGACGATATGCAGGGAGTTGCTGCCAACCAATCGCTAAGATTGTAACCTTAAGAAGAAGAAGACTAATCATTTCATCTCGGTACCTATACCAATTGATAAATAAGAAAGCATGTTCGGGTTCAATCGTGACTAGTATCTTTAATTGGTTAAGTCATGCTTTCGCCTTGGTAAGCTTGTCTCAGCTTGTCCATTATCGCTTGTAGCAGTTGTAGGTTGACAGGTTGTATGCCAGTTTGTCAATGGCCAAAAATGCATACGGAAACAATAATGACCGAAATCCATGGCGTCGTTGGCATTGGACAAGGCACCAATGGGCCTAGGTCCATAAAACTAAAAGGTCCATCAAAACGGGTTCAATCGTGTACCGGTTCTTTACCAGATGCTCAGCACAGTCAGACCGACCATTATTAACATCAACTATGATTTTATGGTATCGATATAATGTATTGTATTGGATCAATATAATAATAATAATAATCATTTATGTACCGTACATTTACCTACTGAATCCTCAAGACATGTAGAGTAGTGGAACGGATTCTGACTTTCACCCGAAACGTTGTTGGTTTGAGTCGTACACTTCCTACATTTTCTGGCCATGCTTCGGAGGACATGTAAAGCAGGCGGTCCCGGGCCTTCCTAGTTGAGTGTAAGAGAGTGCTTTAAAGCCCTAACTCCGCTAGGATGGCTTAGAAATAGAGCAAAAAGTCCTTATTTATTTATTTATTTACCTAATACAGGGTCTTCATTTAAGTATTGTACAGGGGTGCAAGATGGCAATTATGTACATTTTGAAACATGGCTGTAATGATTTCCTCGTTAGTCAGGTTTAAACTCTTATTTTTTACATTCGCAGGGAGCGGATATATAATATATAAAGTAAATATATATATATATAAAATAAATGTTTGCCCCCCCCCCCCCCAAACAGACACCCCTGCCGCCATGACTCAATAAGGCCAATTATGTCTGCGACTGTTGCACAGATTATGGGCCTGGGTTGAGGAGCTCGTATAGTCGTATGGCATTAAAGGAATTAGTAGCATGCAGTTGCACAAGAAAGTAATAGTAAAAGTATATAACGGCGGAGTACCGTGCCAAGTTTGGTATTGTGACGGCGACGAACCGTCGTAGGAGTGACGGCGGCCAACGGTCGCGGTTTCTGGGAATTCAAGTCATTGTGCCGGTGCGATTTGTCCCGGACAAACCCATTCATATTGTAGTGCTATTCAGTACCGGCATTTGTATCCGGCGTAGCTCGGGAAATAAAAATTACAGGTGGTCTATCCGGTTTATTGGCTTAAGAATGGGTGAAATTTTAGCTTCTTAATAATATTAGGGTAATAGGGTTGCAAAATTAAGAGGTGTGGCACCAACACAAAAGGATAAGTTATACTTGCTTTCCAATTTATACGTAGTATAAGGAAAGCTTTGTGACGGTCCAAATTTTCGATTCCGAGATTTCAACGGAATTACACGTTTTCAGGTCCCAGGAACCCAAAAAAGGGTTTTTTACTACGAAATGTCTGTCTGTCGCTCTGTCTGTCTGTTCATCGATTTCCAAACAAACTACTCGGTCGATTGTGATAAAATTCGGCATGTAGGTTCTCAAAAATCATACCTCGGGACCATTTTTTATTTATTTTGGGTTAACTTAATTGGGGGGGGGGGGGGGTTTATTTTCAAAAAAAAAACTCCAAAAAACGTCTAAAAAAATTATTTATCCAAAACGGCTCGAACGATTTCTTTCAAATTCACATATATTGTAGTCGTTATTAATGTTGACAAAATGCGGGGGGTCGCTTGCCCCTTGATAGTTTGCTTCTAGGGGTAAAAAAATAAAAATAACTAAATTTTAATGAAAAAATGACTAAAAATAATTTTTCTGTGAAACCTTTCCATCAATGATTTCTACCATCAGGCATGTTTTAGGTGTTAAATTGAGTAACGAAATCGGACAGATTGCTTTCCCATAAAATTGTTTTGTTTTGTGCAAAAAAAATGTTTTTGAAAAAATGATAGAAAATTCACGGTCAAAATCATTGCGTGCCCTGCCATTATTAATATTGTTGTGTGGTAATTTGTTGGTCTGACCTATCTAGAATTTACCTCACCTCAAGTGACGTCAGGTGGACAATCCCCCCCCCCCCCCCCCGAGATGCCCGAAATTTAACTATAGGAAAATTATTTACCATGAAATTACCCATTTTCTCTAGCTACTACTTGAAAAATTGGAAAGCATGTTCGGGTAAACTCGGACCGGTTCTTTCGGTTTGAAGTGGGAATAGAAATGTGATGCTATTCGAAATTGAAATGATCGGATCATACCTTGTTGTAGGCTAGCAGCTTGTTTTTCGAGAAGGGTTCGAAGAAAAATCAATGAGGGAAGATTCTCTCTTACATTTTTCTTTGAAAATGGGGGGCCGCCAAGTTATCCACCCTTCGAAAATCTACCAATACGCTACTGGGCGCACCGAAGTTTTTGCGGGGGGGGGGGGGCAGCAGAAGTTATTTACGCCAAGAGACGGTAGTAGGTAGTTTAAGATAAGTTGAAGCGTGGAAATAACCGGGTTGGCTGCCAAAAATTTGAAATTAGTTTTATCACTTAAATACGATCTACGTGACATGGCCAATGTCCTAAAAACGGCGCCAAATGACAGTGGCAAAATTGTAGTTGCAGCTAGTAAATAGATGGCAAGTGTGTCATATCGTGTCTTGCATTATGACGCACTTTGACACTTTCCGCACTCCTAACTTATCTTGTTGCTTTCCAATTTATACGTAGTATAAGGAAGGTTTTTTGTTGGTCGAAATTTTCGATTCCGAGATTTCAACGGATTTACACGTTTTGAGGTCCCAGGAACCCAAAAAAGTGGTTTTTACGAAATGTCTGTCTGTCTGTTGGTCTGTCGGTCTGCCGGTCTGTCGGTCTGTCTGTTCGTCGATTTGTGGGAAAACTACACAGTGGATTTTTATGGAATTCGGCATGCTAGTTGGTAAAAATCATACCTCGGGACAATTTTTATTTTATTTTCAGCTAACTCAATTTGGGGGGTTTTTACTCTCAAAAACGAAAAAACTAACTTTTCTGCGGAACCTTTCTATCTATGATTTCTACCTTCAGGTATGTCTTAGGTGTTCAATCGAGTAACAAAACCGGACAGGTTGAATTCCCAAAAAAATATTTGGTTCTGTGCAAAAAATTATTTTTTGAAGAATTAATTATGGAAAATTCATGTTCCAAAACATTACGTGCCATGTGAGTTGCTAATACTGTTACAATGTATTGGTCTTTTCGTTCCAGAATTTTCAATTGAATTTTAACCCTTTCAGTCACACTTTTTTTCTACGTACGCTAAAACTCTAAAATTATGCCCTTCGGAATTTGAACTAGTATGGACTTTCTGAATGAAAAAATGAATGAATGAAAAAAATCATTAATTCATTCTTGAAATATGGAATGTCCACCTGGTTGGACATTATTACCCAATGAATAAACAGGTTGCTTGAACGATATACATTAATTATTTTCTTTGGTGGAAATTGAGGAAACAGTTTCGATCCTTTATCAGGCATAAGTGCACCATATACTTTTGGCACGAAATATTTGTTTTCTGGTTACATCCGGCCAACTTGCACCTGGAGTAATTTTTTTTTATCGTCAAAAATCGGTTGGTATCAATGTAGTCAAACACAAGCTCTCTCCTTGGGCGTACTTCGTGGCCAGAGGCCACAGTGGTAAAGTAGAGCTGGTTCAGGTGGAACAGACTGATCTTCAACAAAGTCTTCTTCACTGTTGCCATCGTCAACCATATGTATTTGGCTATTCAATTGGAATTCCTCGTCACTTTCTTCATCAGACTCCAGCTCCAAATCGGAAGTTTCGTTAAGATATTGCATCATTCTATCAACATCTTTCGGGTTGTTCATGTTAAAAACATTCTTCCCTGACATTTTGCTTGTCCTAAATAAAACGAAATTTTAAGTGCTTAGGCTGATGCAACCCCGTGAGTCAAAACGTCCAGCCCCATGGACACCAAAAATAGGTGGATGGTGGAGTGGAGTGAAAATACCATTAATCACTAAAATGCTATTACTTAGTTATTCAACCCTATATCTAATGAGAAACCGGTACAATTTATAAACATGCTGATTTGATCAATATTTAAATAATAAAACAAATAGGTACAAATCTCGTTCTTCACAAACTATTGAAACCGTCTGCAAACTTATTGGAATGCCAGAGAACCCAATGACGCTGTAGCATGTTAAGAGCAGTAATGAAATGGCGGGAGATCACTTTAATGACACGTAAAAAGAAATCCAATGTCACGATAAGTTTACGCAGTAAATTTAATTCCTGAAAATTATGTCCAGATGGTTGGACACAGTGACCGATAGGGTTTTAAGGGGTTTTTAATATATTGAGGTGGACCCCCCCCCTCTCGAGGGATCTGAAATTTAACCATAGGGAAATTATTTACTATGAAATTACACATTATGTCCATCTACTAATTTATAAATTGATGGAAAGTATGTTCGAGTTAACTCGGACCGGTTCTTTGTATTTTTAATGCGATTTTTTTTTGTTTTTTGTTATTTATCTCTTGTAAATTGTATTTTGCGGCTTTTGGTAATGGCTCTCCTGGCCCCATAGACAAGAGCCGAGAGCCATAAGGCGCCCATTCCACATACGTCAAACGTCAATGAAAAATTGAAAAATGACGTTTTAGCAGACATTAAAGACATACTAAAAATTCTGCTACCACGTCAATTTACGTCATTTTGACGTCATTTTTCAATTTTTCATTGACGATTGACATATGTGGAATGGGCGCCTTAGCCCATCTGTTGTTACTCAACTACAGTGCATGGAGGTGGCTTGAAACCTGAGCAAGGCACTAATATAATAATAATGTCCTGCAGGCTGATCATGGCAATTGGTATTAACCATCCCGTGGCTGGAGACCGTTATCAATATGGCTGCAGCTAGTGTAGCCTGCACAAGATAAGTACGCAATTTGGCGCGGAAAATAGCCTGTACAAGCTAAGTTCAGAGTTTTTGACCGGGTCCAGGTATCCGTTCTGCTATGCTGCAATCTGTAAGACTTCGATATTTTTTGCGTTGGTATACTTATCTCTGATAGTTGGCTTATGGTTAACGGGTGCCCCGTAAGGCATATTATGGCTCCCGCCGCTCCAGTTAATATATTTCCATGGTATTAACTTACTCCTGGGATTAAAACCGTAAACAAACAAATTTTGAATAGCACTTTCCATTATAAAATTATCTTGTTTGCATTTTTAATACCAGGGTATTATATTAACCCCGGCATTATAATCGCCATGATCAGCCTGCTGAAAGACTTTTTATATACTTATATAGTGGTCCCTTGTCCAATATCCCATGGATTTCGGGCATTATATATATTGTTTCCGTATGAATTTTTGGCCATTGGCTACTCATTGTTAAAATTAACTTTGTATAGTTTTACGAATAAAATTAAATTAAAAATTCACAACCGGTTTCGGCTCACGCCATCGTCAAGTGCGATTGAAAACAGATAAAACAAAAGGTAAGCAAGCTAAAACAAAATAAAACTCATTGTCAGGATAACACATAGCATCGCATAAAGTAAACAATTTAAATTGAACAATTAAACATTAACCAATGGAAGCGCCAACAAGGGGGAACTACTTAAAAAGGTTATGCCGTTAAGTAACGATTTGTTTTTAACCATAGCTTCCCTAATCTCAATGGTTTCTAAACACGCACTTGACGATGGCGTGAGCCGAAACCGGTTGCGAATTTTTAATTTAATTTCATTCGTAACACTATACAAAGTTAATTTTAACAATGAGTGACAGCAAGTTTTACAAAGTTACTAAGGAGACTATTATGTTTAGCCATTGGCTAACTGGTATACATGTTCTCGATGCCAACCTACACCGGCTGCAAGCGATAATGGACAAGCTGAGACAAGCTTACCATTGACGCAATAAAATAGCGAAGGCGCATGACTTAACCAAGTACAGATGCGAGTCAGGCACTGGACTAAGAACCAAAACTTCACTTAAGGCGCCCATTCCATTGACCGGCTAGGGCTATTTCCAACAACGGTGACGTGGTAGCAGACATTCAAGACTTAGGTGCGTTTCCACCGACCTCGCATTGCAGATTGCAAATGACATTGACGGAAATGTTTTTTTTTTTTTTAATAGAAATCTATTAAAATGTTTGTGCTTGACATATCCCATGACGCCATTTTTTAATTTTAGTTTGTTTGTTTGTGATTTTACTGTATGATCATTGATCAATTTTAACTATGGCATAGAGGAAAATATACATTTCCGTCAATTCTGCAATGCGCGGTCGGTGGAAACCTACCTAAGTCTTGAATGTCTGCTACCACGTCACCGTTGTTGGAAATAGCCCTAGCCGGTCAATGGAATGGGCACCTAAATATAGGTTAAAAGAAAATGGATCGACCTTGTCTGAAAATGAGCAAGATACCTGTGCAAAGGCAAAAGTTGCTCCCTTGCTGGCTAACTAATCAATTTGGGCATTTTATTACTTGGGCAACAAAAAAGAAGCGGTCTTCCGCCGACCATACGGTTTCCCATTTCAATAGATTTACAACCACGAGGACCACCTTTTCCTCTTATTGGACTGTATTGTATTGTAATTCATGCCTCCCTGAAACCGAAACAGCTCATGAAATAAAATCTACTATTTCGCAGCTAGACTATCTTCTATTTTTTTTCCTCCAAGAAAGCCCCCCAGGCCAAATATAACAGCGCCAAGGATTTCAGCTAGGGGGGGGGGGGGCGGAGGCAGGTCCCCACCCCGTTAAAAAGTCATTTCGTAAATTTATTTATTTATTTATAAATAAGTAACTTGTCCTCAGGTCACACTGTGCATGTTTTGCCGTACCAATAATAAGCTAGCTAGGTGGGGGCATGGCCCCCAAATCAGGGCCCCTCCCTGGCGTCGCCCTTGAATAGGGCTGCGAGAGTTTACAACAAATAGTTTCTGTTCGATCCCCTATACTTTTCCAGCAACCCAATCATGGCGATTAGGGATTATTTATAATACCGGGGTTTATTCAATTATTTTAAACAAATGAGTGCAAAATGCGCCGGAAATTCAAATTGATAAATTAATATTTTTTCTGCGTTTTCAATTTTTTCTCCCTTAGATGTATAGACACATTAAATAAAATTCATATTATATTTCAAAATTCTACCTGTACATTTTAAAGTTTGTTAGTTTTCAATTATTAAACAAATGCAACCATTTATTAATTTGAATTTTAATATTTTAACACCGTCACGTGACACCTTAATTACTGCGGTATTGTAATAATACCAAATAGCCATGACTGGGCTGCAGGTAGTTCTTTCCTGATTATCCAGCAATTCATAACGTACTAATACTGTAGTGAAATGACTGCAGGCTTGTGGGCTTCAAGAAGAAGAAGAAGAAGAAGTATCTTAGAAATACAGAGCTGGATCAGGGTTTATTAGTGCTGATTTAGTTGTAACAAGGGGAGTTACTGGGGGTTGAAACAGGCAAGTGAATTCTCGGAATTTTCTAATGTAAGCATCCAGTAGGGGTTGAGTTTCATGTTAAATTAGTGTATATCTCTTTGGGCATGAGACCGTCCTCATTAGTCATTAATTTTGAACCTTTATTATTTACTTGTTTTACTAATAAGTTATTACTTCAATAAAAAATGTTCCAGGAAAAATGTCTGCTGCAATAATTAGTTAAGAATGAAGTCGGGCAATGGATAAGAATCAATAAAATCCTTTGATGTGAAAATGCTGACATTATTAGGGGACAACTAGAAGGGCTCAAATGTGAAAAAGTGGGTTAAAAATATTTTTTATATCATCAGTCAACCACTTTTTTGTAGCCTCCTCACTTTACGCAGGGTGCTAAAAGCTTTCAATAAAAATCATATTGATGGACTATAGTCTATAGTACCATATTAATTCTATGCACTGAAGGCAGGTTACACACACACACACATTTAAAAAGGTTAAATCGCGTACGTAAGCTAAAACTACCATTTAAAGAGGAGCAATGTTTCCGAAAAAAATATCATAGACTCTTTAAATATTCAGGTTTAATTCCCAAAGAAAAAACAGGGAAAATCCATCGAACAAGAAACCATAAAAAAAATCAAACATGTGGGGGAGTATAAATTCGAGAACGCAAAAGTACCCGTAAAATTAACGGGCCATAATTAAAATTAGAGCATGATTAATACTTTGTTGGGAAGCCTTTTGCATTTATGACTGCGTCTAAGCGGTGAGGCATCGAATCCACCAACTTTGCACACATAAGGAAACAAGTATATTCGCCCATGCTTGCTGGAGAATCCGTTTCAGCTGTTCTCAGCTGGATATTTCATGCTTTCTCAGCTGACTCTCGAGGTAGGCCCTTGAATTTAATTGTGTGTAAGACCACCGAAGTTGTACAGTATACAGTTTTTGATTTGTAGGAACACCCCTCCCCAACATAACTTGTGATCAGTGGCGTAAACACCTGCAACCCCCACGGTGCTAAAAAAAAATTATAGCTGAAATTAAATCATTCCAGTATTTCAGCCTTATCCTTGATACCACTCAAGATGTATCTAAAACTGATCAATCAACTGTCTGTTATACTGAGGTATGTCTTAATAATAATGACTCGTATCTGCACTTGGTAAGTCATGCCTTCACCTGTTTCATTGCGTCAATGGTAAGCTAGTCTTAGCTTGTCCGTTATCGCTTGTAGCTGGTGTAGGTTGGCATCGAGAACGTATACCAGTTTGTCGAACCCCCCAATTACACACTTGAATATTTATTCGATCCAATAAATATTCGACCGAAGAAATATTGGGCCCAATTTTTTTGAAAAATGAAGGTATTACACACTCAAATAATTCTTGGCTTGTGCCACGTTTATTAAGTGGCAAGAGAATGAAATATAAGCAAAATCAACTTTTGTTGGCGTCTAAAGAACGAAAAAAAAGTCAAAGATCTTCTAATCAAACTTTTTTTAACCATGGATGAAAATATGAATGAATGCATTTAATGCGAAGAGTTGCCCCTACTCCGTGCACGAATTTATCATTAAGACTATTTAAGACAACTAATTTTTTTAGGCTATTTATATTATTGACGTCTAGAACCTACGTCCTACATTGTATTGTACTTTGCGGTTAAAAACGAAATAAATATTCTATTGTAACTTCGTCACGCTGTTAGCAACAATAGGAAATTTAGGCACTGTCGATTGTGGCTAAGCGGGCTAAGCCCCCAAGACAGAAGGCGACAACGGGAAGACAAATTAATATAATAAATGCATCATTAATCTTCCTATTAATTTTCTCTTGCGAAGAGAGTCGCTTAAATTTATTTGTGTCAACTGGGTTTAATTTATCGTATAAATGCTCCTCTTCCTGGATTAATTCAAATAATAATTTGGTCATTTCCATTATCACATTAGCCATTAGGCGCCATTTTGAAAACGTTTGTTTACGTGTTGGCGTTGGTTGCCATGGTTGGTTTGTTTACAAAATTATTGGATCCAATTTAAGTAGGCCTGGGTCCATAGAAAGTCCTTCAAATCCCTCTACTCTCATGTCTTAATAAAAGTGGAAAGGCGCAGCAGCAGAAGTTATTTACACCACTGCTCCTGGTAACAGAAATCATTCATAGACTGGGGTCTACACCTACTGAAGAAAAGCCTGGATCCGCCTCTGTTCGTTATAGAGGGAGAATTGAGCCAGAATAAGTAAATAAATAAATATTGACTTTTTGTTTTATTACTAGGCCAACCTAGCGGAGTTAGGTTTATAAAGCCCTCTCTTACACTCAACTAGGAAGGCCTGGGACTGCCTGCTTTAAATGCCCTCCAAAGTATGGCCGGAAAATGTAGCAAGTGTATGACTCGAACCAATCACCTTTCGGGTGAAAGTCGGAGTCCTTACCACTACGCTACATGTCCCAACAGAAGCGGAGGTGGAAACTGAAAAGGAGAGACAGGGCTTCCTGACGAGGACGCCACTGTCGGTGGTGGCTGTACAGCAGTGGTTCCCAAACTTTTTTGGAGGCGGTGCCCTTTTTTACAGGCATTTAATAGGCGGTGCCCAGCTTGGCCCGAACTTATAGCTAATGCATATTCAGTATTGTACATGTAGGTTTTTTTTTATTTTTTTTTATTTTTTTTAAAATAAGAGCATACTGTATATCCTACCTACCTACCCTACCTTTTTTGTTTGTCCCATGGCGCCGCGGTGCCCCTAGCGAGTTGTCCACAGTTTGGGAACCACTGCTTTACAGACTTGACCAGTGGCGTAGCCAGATTTTTTTTTTTTTGGGGGGGGGGTCCAGTTTTCATGCAACATAAAGTTTGCCCGTTTACGAAAGGTTTTCGAATGGGGTGGTGTTTAATTTGTATTTTTGTAAAATAGTAGAAAAATAGGGGAGCCGTCCTCAATCGACATGGACGTACGCATCTTCTAATTAGGGGCATGATCTTAATTTTCCCACCCGAGGGGTCGGGGGGCTGAAGGCTGCAGGTTTTTGAAAAAAAAATAGGCCTCCAATTGTGGAGTTTTACACATTTTGATGTATATACTGTACGTCTTGTAACCCATTCCAATAAATAATAATGTTTAGGTTTTACAGCTGAAGAATTGTAGACCTACTGCAGGAAAGGGGGGCCCGGGGGTCTCCCCCCGGGAAATTATTTTGAAAAAGAATGGGCCCAAAATAGTGATGGAATTTACGCACTTTGAAAGCAGTTATGCTCATATTCTACACATGAAAAGTATTATACCTAACAAGGGGGGCCCGGGGGCTACCGAGGGGAATGTTTTTTAAAAGATAGGCCTGAAATAGTTTGTCGGCAAAAAAGTTTTGATTTTGCAGACGATAACATTATTAACAAAACTGGAAACAGGGGGACCGGGGTCTCCTCAGGGAATTTTTTTAAAAAAATATCTGAAAATTTTTCTGTTTTGTTTAATTTGGGGGCTACGCCACTGGACTTGACATGACAAAAGGAAAACATTAATGCCTGGAGAGAGACGTCAAAGCGCAGGAAAATGAAGAAGAAGCAGATGGAGAAGTGACTTTAACTTATTTATCTTCAACTTCGACCCTAATCTCTTGAGCTTGAACAAGTATAATAAAGACTTATTATGTTTGGTAAACAAGTTAGGTTTGTGTCGTATTGGTTTACAGAGGACAGCGGCGCTTCCCCCGACCATTGTACCGACATCTTGTCGCGGCGATTCCACGAATCACCCGTTCGTCGCGCCTCTTCGTAGCGGCCATTTATTTCTCATGTCACACAAACAACAAAAAAACCGACTATACAATATGACCCAACATCTGTTTAAAAATTTACGTTTTGTTATTGGTAGTCAACAGTAGATTAGTTACAATAAGACTTACTCCAGTAATGCCGCTTAATAACAACCTGGGGGAAAAATGTAAACATGAAACCGTTTAGAATATAAAGTGCTACTCTAAAATTGTTCTGTTTACATTTATATTACTGCAGGTTGCAGGGACGGATCCAGCCCAATTGGGGGGGGGGGCAAGGGGGTAGTTGTGGGTCAAAAAAGGGAAAACATGTAAACGTATGTAGTATCGGTTAAATCAGAGCGTGATAAATTTACTTGGGCAGCCCCCACTGTCCCCTCCCCTGTCTCCGTCTACGGGGGGGGGGGGGCTATGAAGGACCGCAAACGGTCTATATGTCACCACTATTGTACAATCACTTTGTCAAACTGTTCTTCATCGAAACGTTTCATTTCTGGCACCACCAGGGGTGACGTTTCATCGCAACGTTTGGCCGCGGGCACTAACTTCTCATATTGGTACCGCCGACGTCACTCATACATTCACCATTCATTATTATTTACGGCCAGTCATTACTCTTTTATGTTTTGATATTAGTTGCAACTGGAGTGCAAAACCATATTTTATTCCCCTATAAATGGAAAATATACTTTAAAGCAGGGGTTCCCAAACTTTTTTTTGTCCGTGGACCACTAGATTATTTTATGATTTTCCCTGGACCCCCATGGCTGTGATAGGAAAATCGTTAAATCGTTAACCAAGATTAAGTAGCTTATGCCTAAAATTACGTGCTAATATTTGATTAAATGTTTAGAACTGCAGTCTGATCGAGGCGTTTATAATACCGGGGTTAAATAAATACCCTAGGATTATAACTGTAAACAAACAAATTTTGAATAGCACATTCCATTATTAGGGCTCTATATTAGACAGGTATTGTCATCCGCCATGTTGTATCCATTATAAGTCTTGTGTATAAGTCAAGCATTGGGTGTTTACCTATTTATTTTTTAAAATTTATCGTCGTTTATTTATTTTTATTTAAAAAACGTGCTACCAAGTAGGGAAGTGTATAATAAAAAATTACTAAAGCGTGTATTAGTTTTTTCAATTTTTTTCAATTTTTTACTTTTCTTACAATACTTACCATATAGAGGAAATATCGGATACAACATGGCGGATGACAATACCCGGGTATATGGTGCCTTATCCATTATAAAATTATCTTGTTTACCAGTGGATTAAATAAATACCGGTATTATAAACGCCCCGATCATGCTGCAGGTATCGGGCGGATTTTGTAGGTCAGTGCCAAGACTTACTGCATTTTATTTCAAATTTCCAATAACTCAGCTGCTTTATTTTATTATTTCTTACTTTGGCACGTGGACCACCTGATATATGTCTGTGGACCACTGGTCTAGCGGCAATCGTCGGGCGTCGCATACAATAGCAATGGGTTCTCCTCACGGATGTAAATAAATAAATATTTCTGTTAAATTATGCAATCAAGTAATCAACAAGGAAGCATTAAGTAAAATCGTCAAAATATCGTCAAAATCAGGTAGGTAGTTCTGTCATTGTCATTGTGCTAGTGCCTCAATGTAGAAAGCTTTCTCTAAGAGATGGTCTCTAAGAAATTCAGGGAAGTTAGCAAGGCCGTAGCCAGAGAGCCTCCCGAAATATAATTGCAGCGTACCCTAGATAGAATGAAGTTTTAAATACATTGAGGCGACGTCTGATGGACCCCTCCCGAAAAAAATTTCTGGCTACGGCCTTGGAAGTTAGTAGCATTTCTCGCCGCTCTCAATTCATTGGGGAGCTTTCTAAGGTAGGCAAATCTTTGTAGCGTAGGATCCAGTCGCTCACACTTGGCTGTGCATGGAGCTGGCCTTACAAGGTATCCCCTATGCCTCGTGTTGTAGGTGTGGGTGTCCCCGTTTTGCTTAAATTTCCCCCACACCTCAGGCCTTAAGATGTGTAAAATGCATCTGTATAAGTTAGCCTATTGTAAATATTTAGCCAATATAAGATGTTAGAAACTTCTTTATTACCTAAATCTTAAACAACCCGTCAATGCATCAGCCGCGCTTCGCGTAGCATCCTCTCACCCAGCCTATAATATTATTTTTTACTGCGCCTTATCCTCATGGAGGGTCGGCGGCATGACAGCAGCGTTTCCACACAGTCCTGTTCTGGGCGTCCTCAAGGAGAGCCCCTTCATCTTCAAGTTACAGCCGGATGGCTGGTTAGTGGTTGGCAGCAACATGTGACTTCGATGCCTCCACTCTCCTCGATTCTAGCACACCCTCTTCAGCTCCACGTATGACTTGGCCCCTACATCCTCCATAACTTGCTGCATATAGGTACTCGTTTCTTGGGCGCCCCAAGAGAGCCCCAAACTTCTCATATCTCCGGGGATCTTTCTTTTCAGTGTAACTTTCGGCCTCCCTGGTGTTCTTATTGTATCTCCCGGTTCACTCCTTGACTAGGTGGTTTTCTACTATACTATATAATCAATTTTTGCCATTTGCTTCAAGAGTGACGCCAGGATTTCAGCTAGTGGGGGGGGGGGGCAGGAGGTAGGTCCCCACCCCCTTATAAAGTAATTTCGTAAAAGAATTACTATAGCTTAGCATGTAATAGTGGACCAGTAGCAGGCTCTAGGGGGGGGGGGCAGCGGATGGTCTAAGGAGGCAGTGGCCCCCCTTTCACCTCCCTGGCGTCGCCCTCGATTTGTTTCATTGCATGCGCTGCGGATGCCCATCTGACCAATCTGGTAGTATCTTGCCGATCCATAATTTCACGAATTTCTCATCGAACAGTCCACGTTGAACGGTCGGGTACGAGAAAGGGCATATCGGGTCGCGGTCTACCTCCGACGTGGATCGGTATTGGTGTTATAAAAAAACATGTCTCTTCAGGGCGGCACACGGGAACACAGACCTTGGGTCCTCGCGCTGACGGCTCTATCTCCTATATGGACATGACAGCTTTATGCATGCTTTGGAGACAACCCTTTACCGAATTGCAACAAAAAAATTGATGTCTTGTTGTTAATTGCTTAATAGTTAATATTATTAGTCGTATATAACATCGTATCATGAGAATGGGAAGACAATTCTTCCACTTGGCTCTGTTTATCCCCTATCTGTTCAGTCGCCATTACGCGCTTCCATCTTCACCACGAGGAGGTATAGATTAGTGATTTTCGCGTCTTCGCCTCTGTGACCGTAAGAGTGTAAGACAACACTCAGAAGCTCAGCTCAGCTCACCTGCTATATGTACTATTCTTGACCTTTTCAACTTAAAACAGTTACGGTATTGAAATTGTCCCATGTTTGGGTTACCTTAATCAGTACATCGGCGGGGGGAGTGAGTCTGTTTGTTAACTTGAGGCACCCTAAGGGCAGACTTCTTCACTTCGGAGAGAAAGGGAGTTGACTGACAGAGTGGACCTCCTGATTATAGTGGATTCCGAACCACCAGGGGTACATGGTAAAGTCACACGATTAATTCGGAGTTGACCAGGACTCGACACGTACTTAGACTGACTGATATAGTCTCAGCAGGTTATCATGTCCCACCATGTTCTCCTATCAACGCTGTGCACAATACCAAGTTTGCCGCAGTTCGGAACACTTCAATCAGGTGAATCTGTTATCGACTTATCGTGGAACTTGGTATGGCCGTTGGCAGAAATAATAAAATAAAATATACCTGTAATACAATTGATCATGAGCAGCTATCACGCATGAAACAGGCTCTTAGCTAACTGACCTCAGTGGTACCATTAATTTTTATGATATGAGAAATATAGGTAAGTTAACTGACCATACGGACCTGTCAGGTACCTATATACAGGTATTTTGCAAATTGGGCGCTCGAGGCATGTCAAGTGCATAGCATGATCTCACGGTTATGATTTCAACTCAATTACAATTCTAAGAACACATTTTCCCCGATCGAGGAAAGATGCTATCTTCTTGTACCTATCGGCAACTTGTACCTGCATACCCATAGCATACATACCTACTATAGAGTCATCAACAAGGAAACCTGTATGGGTATTGGGAAAATTTGTGCCAATGACGTCCGTTACAATACGGTATTTTGAAAATTTCTTGAATACGGTAATCGACAGAGCTATACTCCCATAGAAGATAACTCAAAACGTGATTGTCTCTGGTATTATTCTTAATCTTTCTTTGGCTCTGCAGCCTTGAGTGGGCTTTGGCATACTAAACAACACTCCTCCAGTCATCTCGTGTTTGAGGGACGTTCCAGCACCATAACCTTCAAATCGAAGAGCATTTTAAGCCTGCTTGTTAGCATGTGCAAAAACACGACCAACCTCCATGCTAACATTCCCATCACATTCATAAGTGCCTATTGTATATTATTAAGTTATGGATTTTTATGGATAAGAATTTCTACCATCCCTAAATTTGACTATAGGTAAACTGTTAAGGTTGGATACCTATTGTATTTGTGATTATATATAGGTTCTTTTTATCTATATATATATAGTTATTTCTAGTTTTGACGGTGCCGAGCACATGCAGTAACTCTACTGTAACTACTGTACTATATGTGGTTAAAATGCCCTATTATAAGTTCATTTCATTTCATTTCATTTCCCCCTATACAGCCTTTCCAGCACTTACAGTAAGAATTTTTGGAAGCGTACGCGATGCAGACCTTTATGTTGTTGTAACGGTATTAAAACTCTCTTGAGACTGATTGCCCAGCTCTGATTGGTGGGTTGTAACTTAAACCACCAACTATTTCGGTACCAGGGTACCTAGTAGCAGGTACCAGGCACCATTGAAGTGTTGAGCAGCTCAGCAGCAGTGGGAGTAGTGGTGGCCTGGGCAGTAGCAGATGAACAGGTAGAGGTTTCATAGCGAAAATGATTTGAACACTTATTCTCTCCGCCATAAATGGCTTCTTCTTGTAATGCCCCTTCTATCGAAGATTGGCGATCATCGTGGCAATTGATGTCATGAAGATTATACTAGGCCACTAGGGAATTATAATGCAGTGGTTTCCCGTTGCCTTCTCTTATTGTAATTTCGTTGCTGTTTCAGGTTCAAAGACGGCGAACCGTACCCCTGGCGGCCGAGCGACGAGTCTTCCCTTATAATCAACCCCGCCTCCCACAACCAGACCATCTACACCCAAAGATTGCACACTGTAGACTTCGGCAACTACTCCTGTCTTGTCAGTAATGCCAGCCACGTCATCAGACATCATGTCACTCTCACAACCACTGGTAAGTTTTCCGTTACCTTCAAGCCTGTCTGTAACTTACTAGGTGCCAACCAATGAATGTACGATACAGACTTTTGAACCAGCAATGACAGTTTTGACAACAGTTCGAGTCAAATTATAAGGCGACAAGGCACTGCCGCACTAAACAGGATTGGCAAGTCTACAGATTATATGAACTCTGCCTTTTCCACAACTATACGATCTACTGCCAGAGAATATAAGCTGTAAACTTTGCTGCCTTGTCAGTAGTGCCATCCACATCGTCAGACACCAAGTTACTCTGACAACCACTGGGAAATTTTCCGTTACCTTCAAGCCTGTCTGTAACTAACTTCTATAA
The DNA here is from genome assembly GCA_963971405.1 of Psococerastis gibbosa. Taxonomy (NCBI): domain Eukaryota; kingdom Metazoa; phylum Arthropoda; class Insecta; order Psocodea; family Psocidae; genus Psococerastis; species Psococerastis gibbosa. The sequence continues at coordinate 42,437,604 of OZ020489.1, read as the reverse complement.
GTTTCAACCAACGAATGTACGATATGTAATTTGGCAACTGCTACAGCCTTGTCAGTAAAGCCAGCCACGTCATCTGACAACAATTCACTCTCCCATAATATATACTGGCTGGTAAGTTATCCCTTATCTCCAACTCTGTCTGTCTCTGTCTCTACCAGACGATCCAGGGCCGCAGCGCTAAGGAAAGCATTAGGGGGCTGGGTAACCTTTTTGGGGGGGGGGGCTAGGTTTTTTGGGTTGTCATAATCAGATCTAAGCTATTCTCCGTGAATTCAAGCCATTAATGTTATGGTAAACCTGAGATATGTCTCACCATTAATATCTGATTATGTACACATTGGCGTAAATTCCCAACATTTCTGGGGGGGGGGGGGGCTTTAGAACCCCAAGACTTTCATCCCCCGGACCAAAAAAAATTGATAAATAGGCCCAAATTAGTGAGGTTTTACGCATTTTATCCCCTGGAGAGAGGGGCGCCCGGGGGTCTCCCTTGGCAAAAACAAATAGACTAATGGGCCCAAATTAGTGAGGTTTTGCGCATTTTAAACCCTGGAGATAGGTGGGCCGGGGTCTCCCCCGGAGAAGGAAAATTGATAAATAGGCCCAAATAAGTGAGGTTTTACGCATTTTGCAAACAGTTCAGTTGAGATTGTACCAGTGAATAAACCTACCACTGAGGGGGGCCCGGGAGTCTCCCCCGAAGAAAAAGTTTGAAAAAATAGGTCTGAAATATTGGGGTTTAAAGTAGTTGGAATAATATATATTTTTGTGAAAGTAAGGCAATGTGTTGATTTTTTCATGATGTCTTTCCTGTAAAATAAGCATACCAAGAATTTGTACGTTTTGTCCCATCCATTAAGCTAATAAAAGCCTTAAAACCCCAATTTATTATTTTATAGGAAGTCGCTATGTTGGGTATATTTATGGAAAAATAATATCTTAAGTCTTAACAAAATCTTCGTCTGTAAAATCTAGCCAATTATCCCGAAGAAATTCTCCAAACCCCCATTGTTTAGAGTATATTCTTGGCTTTTAAAATCTAACTCGTACTGGTCTCAAAATGCTTAAAACCCCACTATTTCAGGCATATTTTTCATAAAATTTCCACCGGGGTAGACCCACGGGCCACCCTTGTCAAGTTATTTTCTTCGCCAGTGAAATCTAAACGTTACTACTATCAAAATGCGTACAATCCCACTATTACAAGCCACATTTTAAAGACATTTCGCCCGGAGGAGACCCCCGGGGCCCAGAGACGGACGCAGCGACCGGCACTGCGGGCAATTGCCCCCCTTTGGAAAGCAGTTATATTCTTTGCGTCTAAAATCTATCTAATTGCTACTGCCCTCAAAATGCGTTAAACTCCACTATTTCAGGCATATTTTTCAAAAATTTTCAACTGGGGGAGACCCCCGGACCCCCGTTGCTCAAATATTTTCATCGCCAGTATAATGTAATCTAATCGCTACTACTATATAAAAATGCGTACAATACTGCTATTTCAAGCCACATTTTAATGAAATTTCAGACGGACGCAGCGACTGGCACTGCGGGCAATTGCCCCCCTTTGGAAAGCAGTTATATTCTTTGCGTCTAAAATCTATCTAATTGCTACTGCCCTCAAAATGCGTTAAACTCCACTATTTCAGGCATATTTTTCAAAAATTTTCAACTGGGGGAGACCCCCGGACCCCCGTTGCTCAAATATTTTCATCGCCAGTATAATGTAATCTAATCGCTACTACTATATAAAAATGCGTACAATACTGCTATTTCAAGCCACATTTTAATGAAATTTCAGACGGACGCAGCGACTGGCACTGCGGGCAATTGCTCCCCTCCCCTTTGGAAAGCAGTTATATTCTTTGCGTCTAAAATCTAAGTGTTACTGCAATCAAAATGCGTAAAACCCCACTATTTCAGGTACATTTTTCAGAAATTTTCCCCCGGGCCCCCCCTGTTAGCAATTGTATTAATTGCCTGTAAAATCTTAATGTTACTACTATCAAAATGCGTACGATCCCACTATTACAAGCCACATTTTTAAGAAATTTCACACGGAGGAGACCCCCGGCCCGAGAGACGGACGCAGCGGCCGGCACTGCGGGCAATTGCCCCCCCCCCCCCCTCCTCTTTGGAAAGCAGTTATATTCTATGCGTCTGCAGCCTGATAGAGGCGATTATAATACCGGTATTTATTTAATCCCCTGGTATTAAAAATGTAAACAAGATAATTTTATAATAGAAAGTGCTATTCAAAATTTGTTTGTTTACAGTTATAATCCTAGGGTATTTATTTAACACCGGTATTATAATCGCCTCGATCAGGCTGCTGAAATCTAATTACTACTGCCCTTAAAAGGCGTTAGGAATTACGTGTTTTAAATTTAAATTTAAAAAAGTGCCATCAAGCACGTAGCCAGGATTTTATTTCGGGGGGGGGGGGGGTATGGAATGCCCCCAGTAAAACGGCGGGTCCGCCCCACCCCCGGAAATTTTAAGAATTTACATGCAAAAACACACAGTTTTAGTCAGAGGCGGTCCCAGACCTCATAAAAGAGAGCAGCGTAACGATAGGTTTTCGAAGGGGGCTATGTATAATTTGGCGCCCTTACACTCATTTTCATAAAAGTGTATAAAATGGGGAAAGCCGTTCTCATGGACGTACGCAGCCTTTAAATTAATGACGTTAGTGTCCTTTGCTCATGAGGCAGAGAGTGCGGAGGATATGAAGGGAGTGCGGAGGATATGAAGGGGGCCCGGGGGCCTCCCCCGGGTAAAATTTTTCGAAAATTAGCGCTGAAATATTGGGGTTTTACTCATTTTCTGAGCAATAAGGTTTCTACAATGCAGGGAATTTATCAAATTGTGCACAAGGGGAGCCCGGGGGAAATTTTTTGAAAATTAGGGCTAAAATAGTGGGGATTTAGTGCACTTGGATTTTAGAGGCAAAGAATATAACTGCCTTCCAAAGGGGGGGGGGGTGGGGAGTGCCGGTCGCTGCGGAAAATTCTATACTGTCTCGGTTGTCCTTGATCCCTGTCTGCCACTATCAGATCATCTTCCACAGAGAAAAATGACGCATTATCAATAATATCCATATTAATATCAATAATGTATACTTTTAGACTTTGGAAAGTACTATACCCTCTCGGTTATCCTTGATCTCTGTCTGCCACTATCAGATCATCTGTCATAGAGAAAAATGACGCATTATCAATAATATCAATATCAATAATGTGGAAGTATCACACGCTATATTTACCAATGAAGATAAAAAACTTACCGTTTAAACAGTCCAGGGGGAGTGGGTTGAAAATCCCGTAAAATGCTTAGAAACTAACAAAAATCCTGACTCCACCTCTGCCTTCAGTGTCGACAGACCCGGGGCAACATCTCAATTCCGTGGTAAACCTGCTGGTTAATGCACGTTATCGCATGTTTAAACCATATTTATGTCAGGAAGTCAGCTGTCTTGACGAGAGATTGGCGAGTGAATTGATTTGAATAATCTTTTGATTGAAACCACAACGCATACAGTTGTGTGATGAGTATCGAGTCAGATGTGGCAAGTGGAATGACAGGCCAGCAGGCATTTAGTTGCCTAATGATCGTTGCGTGTGCAAACGCCACACGAACGTACCTAAAACAAGTGTAGTATTTACTAGTAGGCTTGTTTTAATAGCCCAGCTAACTGAATTCCTACTTACTTCAATTGAGTAAGAACGTGAAGATTCAAAAGATACCAGGTAATTACATTTACAGGACATATCAACAGCTGGCGAGTCAGGTCTGTTCAGTGGAATGACAAGCTAGGGGCATTTAGTTGCCTCATGATCGTCGCGTGTACAAGCGATACACGAATATACCTTAAAAAATAAATGCAGCAGGCAATTAGCAGGCTATAGTACCGAATTGCTTCAAGTAAATAACATGTACTACATGAGAACTTAAAAGGCACCAGTGCTCTCATGAGACACATCAGCTGTCGAGTCAGATTTGGTCCGAGAAATTACACACTAGGAGGCATTTTCTCGCTTAAATGACCATCGCGTGGGCAAAGGACACACGAATGTACCAAAACAAGCGTAGAAAAATTAGATTACTCGTGACTTCGTGGTGATTCATTTTAATGAACAAACAAAAGAAGCGTAGTAATTATTGTATTGCAGCTAACTGAATTCCTACGTACCTACTTCAGTTGAATAAGAAGTTAGAGAAACCAGAAAAATCTGGACTCGGCAGGACTCGAACCTACGACCTATACCTTGTCGGGGAATAAAATGTAGTTTACATGAAAACTAAAGAGGTAATCAGAGAGAGGGCGGAGGGACCTTTGAGATGAATCAGCTCTGCCGAGTTTGATTTTGTCAGTGAGTTATTGTTACACTATGGAATGCGTTTTCTCGCTTGGCAAACGTCACGTATGCAAAGGATACACGAATCCACCAAAAATAATCGTAGTAGTTTGTGCAGAGCTACCTGAATACCTACTTTAATTGAATAAGACGTACTCTGCATGAAAATTGAAAAGGGTATTTACAATTTTGAGATGAATCATCATTTGTTGAGTTAGATTTGGTCAGTGAGTGGATACACCAGAAAGCGTATTCTCCCTTAACGACCGCCCCTTGTGCAATTTCTACCTCCTGAATTCCTTCTTCAATTGAATAAGACGCATGAAAACTGAAAAGGTATAAAGGGTATTTCCACTTATGAGACATATGAGTATTGAGTACACCATCAATCACTCAAGTCAGATTTGGTCAGAGAAATGATACTGTAGCAGGCATTTCCACGTGTAATGACCGTCGCGTGTGCCAACGAAGCACGAAAGTACCTAAAACAAGAGGAACAGTAGTCGTTATGGGTCTTAATCATCCGCAAACTGAATTTTTACACTCCCCAGTTATGGTTAACTTAGTTGAAGTCATGCAAAATTGAAAGGCACTACCCTGATTGGCTGAGAATTGAGATACACGGATTCAGCCTTCATGATTGATGGTCAGGATATGTAGACTAGTGGTACTGACTCCGACTTTCACCCGAAAGGTTGTTGGTTCGAGTCTGACACTTACCACATTTTCTGGCCATACTATGTACAGCAGGCGGTCTCTGGCCTTTCTAGTTGAGGGTAAGAGAGGGCTTTGGTTTAGTAATAGAACAAATAGTCAATATTTATTTATGGTTTGGTCTCATTCTCACTAAGACATAATTTGAGGCTACCGTGCCATTCTTGCAACGTCACTTTAAAAGACTATACATGGTGATTGGCTCAGCCAATATGTAAGCACATGACGTCTCAAGTCACAATGTGCAATGCCGCATTACACTCAACAAACCCTTAGAATTTATTAATAGCTTCGATGAAATCTATAGGAAGGCCTGGGTCCATATAAGTTCTTCAGGACATTATTACCTTTACAGTAACTCCGATGGTCTAGAAAGGTCCCCCTAAGTTAATAGTTAGTTATGAGGAAGATGAGGCCTTAAGTTGAAAAATGCCACTGCGATATCCGTGAAGAAATACTTTCTACTGCTTCCCGGGAACTAATGGTATAATGAATGATAAGTCATTAAGATATGTCAGGATCTATGCATGATAATGGCGTCTCCAATCGTCTAATGTTACCTCTTATTACTATGTCCGTGAGAAGAGTTAATTGGATGGGGCATACTAAAAGCGTAATTTAGAGGATGTAGAAAAACTGGGCTTGGCGGGATTCGAACCCACGATCTACGTCTAACGTGGAGGTTACCTCTTCAACACCAAAGTTAATTTAATGTCAGTGTTATGTATACCATATACTACTGCAATATAATGTGTAAAGCATCGCCTTTATGGAGTTAAGCTTTTCATTTTTTTTTTTTTTTTTTTTTTAAGGTTAATCCCATGCAAAGAACCGGTCCGAGTTTACTCGAACATGCTTTCCAATTTATCAAAATTAGTAATTTCATGGTAAATAATTTTCCTATGGTTAAATTTCCGATATCTCGGGGGGGGGGGGGGGGGGGGTTGTCCACCTGACGTCACTCGTCACTGGTGGTGAGGGGTAAATTCTAGATGGGTCAGACCAACGCATTACCACACAGCAATACTGGCAGGGCACGCAATGCATTAGAGCGTGAATTTTCTATCATTAAAAAAAAAAACATTTTTTTGTACAAAAACAAATACTTTTTTGGGAAAGCAACCTGTCCGGTTTCGTTACTCAATTTAACACCTAAAACATACCTGAAGGTAGAAATCATCGATAGAAAGGTGTCGCAGAAAAATTATTATTTAGTCATTTTTCATTAAAATTTAGTCATTTTTATTTTTTTACCCCCAGAAGGAAACTATCAAGGGGCAAGCGACCCCCCGCATTTTATCAACATTAACAACAACTACAATATATGAGAATTTAAAAGAAATCGTTGGAGCCGTTTTTGGGAAATAATTTTTTTAGACGTTTTTTTTGGAGTTTTTTGAAAATAAAAAGCCCCCAAATTGAGTTAGCCCAAAATAAAAAAAATGGTCTCGAGGTATGATTTTTTTGAACCTACATGCCAAATTTCATCAAAATCGACTGAGTAGTTTGCCCGGAAATCGACGCACAGACAGACAGACAGACAGACAGACAGACATTTCGTAAAAACCACTTTTTTGGGTTCCTGGGACCTTAATGCGTGTAAATCCGTTGATTTCTCGGAATCAAAAATTTCGACCGTCACAAAGCTTTCCTTATACTACGTATAAATTGGAAAGCAACAACTCAATGAATGTATCCGATTGACCTCTTCAGTCGCCTCACTAAGTTACCTAATGGGTACTTGTGTCGAGTAACGACACGTCTCCGATGCCATGGCGTGTAGAGACTCGCATATATGTATACGTACAAGCACACTACCACCTGGCCATCGAAGTCACAGACTTGTTAGGTTAGATAGTTGTGTAGCTGTGCTAAGGCGCCCATTCCACCGACCGGCTAGGGCTATTTACAAAAACGGTGACGTGGTAGCAGACATTCAAGACTTAGGTGGCATTTCCACCGACCTCGCATTGCAGAATGCAAATGACATCGGCGGAAATTAGAATTTTTCTTTTTACAGAAATTTATTAAAATGTTTGTACTTAACATGACGCCATTTTTTAATTTTAGTTTGTTTGCTTGTGATTTTACTGTATGATCATTGATCAATTTTAACTATGGCATAGAGGAAAATAAAACATTTCCGTCAATTCTGCAATGCGAGGTCGGTGGAAACCCCGCCTAAGTCTTGAATGTCTGCTACCACGTCACTGTTTTTGTAAATAGCCCTAGCCGGTCGGTGGAATTGGCGCCTAACCTGTCTAGCAACACGAATTATGTCAATACGGGCATATAAGTAGAGAATATACATAAATAATTGTTCTTGTCGAGGCTTGTGGTCCAGCGGTTAAGACGACGCCCCGGTTAAGCTTAGATCGTGGGTTCAAATCCCGTCAAGCCCAGTGTTTCTATATCCTCCAAATTTCGGTTATAACGTGGAGGTTACCTCTTCAACCAAAGCTAATTTTATGCCAGTGCTATAAATATATACCTTACTGTACCATATAATACTGCCATATAATGACTAAAAGCGTATTTATACTCCGTGCTGTCCTGGGTTACACAACTATAGCCCCCCCCCCCCCTGAAAGAAAATAGGTTAATTTTGAAGTACCTAGTGCAGTGGCGGAGCGTGGGATCATTGCGAGTGTAATGCTTGCAAATATTTATTTAAGTTTAAAGAAAAAGACAACACGCTTTATTTTATGTAGCACGTCCTAGGTATTTATCTTATTAAAAAGTAAAAATTTCAAAACAAAAAAGAAAACAGTTTAATTCTAATGTGATGAGATTCTTAATTTCCTTAGACTGCGTTGATAACATCATGCTCATACAATTTGATATCGGGCTAATTTAAAGGGGGGGGGGGGGCTATGTATTGTCCGAAGTCCATAAGATACAGAATGAAAAGGAAAGTATAGCTATAGATTCGATGTTATCAATTATCAATAGTAGGTATGCAAAACAGCTAGGCTGTAGAATCAGAAACTGTAGAATCGGGGATGATGAAAGCGTACTTCCAAATTAATGTTTCGTCAACATCTGCGGTCAACATCTTCAGTGGAACTACGTAGACTTCTAGTAGACTTCTAAGATTGAAAGAGTGCGAGTAAGACTCCACCCCCACCCCTCCCCCTCCGCAAATCCTTATGTCCGAACACCTCCGAGACACAATCTTAGAAGTCTACGCAGTTCCACTGAAGATGACAACCCCAGATGTGGACGAAACGTTTGGATTCTACTACCTCGTGACGTAACTCCGGCCGTGAAAGCCTTTAATTATATCTAAGCTTAAATTGTACAATGTAACACTTCCAACAATATTTCTAATGAGTTTTGATGAATTACACAATGCAGACCTGTGCGACCCCTCTCCCCCTGTCGACATCAAGATCAATGATTGCCCGGTAATTCTCGGAACTCATTTACAAGGCATACCTCTTCTTTGAAATATTCCCGGAATCCTGTCAGACAGAACAAATTGAAACACAAGTCCGAATTAGGCTTGTCCTTCACGGTTTAATATAGTGTAAATTGAAATTTAGGCAAGTCTGAGGGATTCCGGGAAATTCGTCGGGAATTGGTCACGCTGGTTTTTCGTGGTTTACCCTTTTAAACAATGCCACCGCGCGGCTCTCTGGGACTTATTAACACTATGTCAGAATTTCACTATCCATATACACTATATTTAGAGGTGGGGCGTGACAGATATTTCCAGGAGCAATAGTGACCGGTGACAGTGACTCGACAGTCACTGATACAAATACTGGTGATTTCTGTCACTGGAGTGACTGCTTTTGATCCTGCTATCTAAGTAATCTTGGTACATCTTGGTATGAGTAATCAAAAGTCACTGTCACTTCTCTTACTTGACAGTGATTTATACAAGTTACGTAGACTTATTTCGCTTAACAATTAAAGTCGGTTATTCTTTTGTTTAGTTATGCTAAGAAATTTAAGAAGTAGTAATATAGATACGGTATATATAAACTAAAAGCTAGCCAGTTATGGAGCAGTTACGGTGACAGCCTCGGGCATACCTTATGTTTAGCTTACGTGAGACGATAGGGAAAGCATTTCGGGGAATTTCGCTTAAGACTGCCTAGTGCATAGGCTAAACCTGAGCGAGTTACTTGCTCTTGCATGCGACTATTAGAGTATTAGAAACAAAGTTCAGCTACTTTACTTTTCGGTTTGTAGTTTTTCCAAAAATCCCTGATTTTAGTTCCCACTGGTTTTTATGAAAGAACTAAGATACCAAAAATTTAATATTTCCTATTATATGATCATGATGCATGAAGTAGTCTTCTAAAACTTGCATGAGCCAAATATTTAATAACTTGCTTTGTTAATTAATTAAAAATTAAAAAGTCAGTAACAACAACAAATCTTGTGGAGCTAATTTTCTACGTAGGTAGCAAGTCCACTTAAGCGCTATTGTGTACTTACCGCACCCACTGTATCAATAGCTACACTTCATTTTCGCCTTTTTCTTAACAAACTTATTCATTTTCAGGGGCAGTAACGCCTGTGGGATCTCCCAAAGAAACCTACAAACCTAAAGACCTGTACAGGCAAATTGGAGCCAGTGCAAGATTCTACTGTGAGGCGTATGTCGGTAAGTTTCAAGAACTATTGACTACACCTACTGCAACCCGATCATGGTGATATTGAATTAATATAATACCGGGGTTTATTCAATTGTTATAAACAAATGAGTGCACAATGCGCGGGAAATTCAAATTGATAAATTACTATTTTTGGTGAGTTTTCAAGTTTTTTTTCTCCCTTAGATGTAGACACATTAAAAAAGAACCGGTCCGAGTTCACTCGAACATGCTTTCCAATTTATCAAAATTATTAGATAGAGAAAATTAGTAATTTTATGGCAAATATTTTTCCTATGGTTAAATTTCCGATATCTCGGGGGGGGGGGGGGGGGCGGTTGTCCACCTGACGTCACTGGAAGTGAGGTAAATTCTCGATAGGTCAAACAAACACATTAATTACCACACAGCAATAATGGCAGGGCATGCAATGCATTTGAGCGCGAATTTTCTATCATTTTTTTCAAAAAATAATTTTTTGGGCAAAACCAAATATTTTTTTGGGAAAGCAACCTATCCGGTTTCGTTACTCAATTTAACACCTAAAACATGCTTGAAGGTAGAAATCATCGATAGAAAGGTTTCGCATTTTTTAGTCATTTTTTCATTAAAATTTAGTTATTTTTATTTTTTTACCCCCAGAAGCAAACTATCAAGGGGCAAGCGACCCCCCGCATTTGGTCAACATTAATAACGACTACAATCTACGAGAATTTAAAAGAAATCGTTGGAGCCGTTTTTGAGAAATAATTTTTTTAGGAGTTTTTTGAAAATAAAACCCCCCCAAATTGAGTTAGCCCAAAAAAAAAAAATGGTCCCGAGGTATGATTTTTGTGAACCTACATGCCAAATTTCACTCAAATCCACCAAGTAGTTTGCCCGGAAATCGACGAACAGACAGACCGACAGACCGACCGACAGACAGACATTTTGTAAAAACCACTTTTTTGGGTTCCTGGGACCTCAGAACGTGTAAATCCGTTGAAATCTCGGATTCGAAAATTTCGACCATCACAAAGCTTTCCTTACACTACGTATAAATTGGAAAGCAATTAAAATTCTTACTATATTTCAAAACAAGCGGAGCCGGGGCCCGCTTCGCGGCCCCGCCCCACTCTTTTTTAATGAACAGTAACAGTAAGTAAACAGTCGTAATGGCTGGCCCCCATTACGTCGGGAGAGTTTAACGTTAACGTAAAACTCCCTACTTAGTTGATCCCTTTTTCTTGTGTATTGGGGGTGTATGTCAATGAATGGTGGATCAACGGGGAGGGGGGGGGGGGGTTAAGGAACAGGTTGCTGCAAGAATGTTGGATTGAAGGAAGGTTGAAACGACCGTCCGGAAGTAGCACTGCCCTGGGACTTTGAATATCCTTCAGGAACAGGTTGTTGTAAGAATATTGGATTGAAGGAAGGTTGAAGCGACCGTCAGGAAGTAGCACTGTCCTGGGGCTTTGAATATCCTCCAGGAACAGGTTGTAAGAATGTTGGATTGAATTAAGGTTGACACGACGGTAATTTTTTTAAATGAACATTAACAGTAAACAGTCGTAATGCCTGGCCCCCATTACTTCGGGAGAGTTTAACGTAAGACTCCCTACTTAGTTGATATCAGTTTCTTATGTAATGGGGTTGTATGTCTCAATGGCAGACCATCGGGGCATGAGTAAATTTTTTTTGAATGAAGCTCAACTTTTCAACAAACAAATAAAATTACTTTTTAAACTTGCATACAACTTGTGACCCACCCCCCTAAATTTTCCTTGGTATGTCTCTCTGTCTGAAAATCAGACTTAATTTGGCAAATTTAACAGCCTCCAATATATACAAAGGGCTGGTAAGGTTAGGATTTCCAGGTTAAGCCGTTCTCACTATTAAAGCAAGCCATGGTTCGGCTAGGTCCGTTGCAGCAGAAAGCTATTATGAGTTTAAACTGTCCTGAACGGATGCACATTATCCATAATTAGCAGGATGCATGTGTTCTGGTCACTTTGCAAAATTGCCCCTCCCCTATATACGGTGCGCATGGCTGTTTGCAACCTGTGTGGAAAATGGGTTCCCAGAATCCCCGCAAATTATTTAAAATTGCATGGCATGAGACCCATTAAGGAGACGTGTCGTGGCGTAGCCCACAGTATGAAATTATGTCTCTGTTTTCTGGGGACTGCATTGCTGAACCGCACTAAATTGCATCCGTTCTCAATTTATTTTCCTGCTAGGCTAGCATTATTTATCATTATTATAACTTTATTAAAAACAGCCAGGGATATTCACAGTGTTTGGTTTACTCTAAGGGAAAGTAGGAAATTGAGGTAAGAAGGAAGAATAGAACTCAACTTTTTCTATTAGAAAAATGATGCCATAAGGAAACCTGTTTCCCTAACAACATTTCCACTTTACATAGGGCCTACTTGCTGTTTTTTATTTAATTTAAAAAAATTAGTTCTGCGACAGAAAGTAATAATAAAAAAAGAACCAGTCCGAGTTTACTCGAACATTTACCAATTTACCAATCAGTAGATAGAGATAATCCGGACTCCCTGGACCCCCCTCTGACTACGGCCCCTATGGCCCTATCCCAGAGCACTGAAATTATCGATGGCATAGCATAGCCTATTCTAGAACGGGCAGACCAATAAATTACCACACAGTAATAATGGCACAGCATGCAATTTATTGGAGCGTGAATTTTATATAATTTCTTCAAAAAATAATTTTTTGCACAAAACCATACACTTTTTTGGGAAAGCAACCGGTTCTGTTTTGTTACTCTATTTAACACCTAAATAAACATTCCTTAAGGTAGAGATCATCGATAGAAAGGTTCCACAGAAAAATTATTTTTGAGTAATTTTTCATTAAAATTGACTTTATTTTTTTACCCCCAGAAGAAAACTATCAGGGGGCAAGCGACCCCCCGCATTTTGTTAACATTAATAACGACTACAATATATGTGAATTTAAAAGAAATCGTTGGAGCCGTTTTTGAGAAACAATTTTTTTAGACGTTTCTTGGAGTTTTTTGAGAATAAAACCCCTCCAAATTGAGTTAGGCCAAAATAAAAAAATGTATGATTTTGCCTTTGGCTTCTAACGATACTTGGTATCAAGCAATAAGGCTTTAGGACAGTGGAGTATATCGGGGTGCATGATTAATACCATTGAAATCAACGAAAGGGCTAAAGACTTGATAAATACAAGGACTACTGACATTTCCGGCCTCTACCAGGGAGGCCTACACAAAGGCCCACAGGCCTAACAATGCCCTGGCCCGACCAATCATGATTCAAAAATGTACCTAGGCACGGCTTATGGCGTCGAAATTTTGCCAGTCATCGCGGCTGATAGGTTTTCGATGGAAAAGCAATTAATTTGGTAGCTTTCATGTGTCCCCCCCGGTATGTAATTGCGTAATTTCGAGGTACGTTGTTATTTCGGTGCCGCCTGTAGGCTATGCTGCAGTATACGAATGCATGGGGCTTGCAACATCATCCATGGTTACGTAGCTCGTACCTATGTAGCTTAATAGCAAATTAACTGTGCTTTTTTGTTTGTTTGTTTAGGAAATATCAATCTGCCAGATGCGAAAAGTGAAATTGTTTGGTCTCGACACACAGCCAACCACACTGCGTTTCCCCTCAGCCCTCGCCTGGTACAGCGGAAAATTCACAGGTATGAATGAATGAATTGAATAAATGAAGGGGAAGGGGGTGACGTTTTGGGAGTGGGTGCTACTCCCATCATCAGGCTCCACCCTAATTGTTTGATAATTATGAGTCTGTGTTCCTGAGAAATTCTATTATGTGAACCAATTAAATGTTTTGCCACCGGGTGTGAAACAAAGGGAAAGATTAAAGAATTTTCAAACTACGAGAGTGCTTAAAAAAGACATTTATAATCTTCTTCGACCGGTACACCAATGTATAATATTTACAAAAAGGTAAAATTATCTGTACTGTTATATGAAAATACCTGAGCCCCCAAGTTAAAAAAAAAATCGTCGGGGGCTCGCACAATAAAGCTGTAAATGATGCAAAATACAGTTATATATAAATACAGTTAATATGTTTCACGTCTATCGTAAAAAGAGACTTGTTATAAATTACCAAAATTAAATAAAACTATTACCTCTGAGGTCTCAATCTCATTGATTGCTTGGCCATATTATCCTCCAGTTTTCGTTCTCTTTAGTAGGCGTAGCCAGATTTTTTCGGCGGGGGGGGGGGGGGGTCCCGTTTTCATGCAACGTCCATATACAAGTTTTCCCACTTATCATGAATGTCACAAATTGCCCATATAAATCTAATTGAATGTTACCTGGTCCCAGGAGTGAAAGGCATTTAAAAATTAATATTAAAATAACCATTTATCACTAATAAAAATTTTACAAAATGAGCATTCTACTACTTCAGGCCATATTCAACCAACATTTCGTCACCAGTGACAGACAGTCAAAACCAGTCAGTCAGTCATTTTCTAGCAAGTTTCTTAAATATTACTTAATCCGTTTGAAACATGAAAATGTTTTGAAAAATTTGATTTTTTGCTAAATTTAGGACGTCCAGAAACAGCGACCTTCCCCCCCCCCCCCCCGGCTACGCCACTGCTTTAGTTCTTGATATGTTTAAGCTCCTGTGTCCTCCTTCAGTTAGACTACGTAGTAAAAGTTATTATATATTATATTTGAAGTCTTAAATTCACTGATTTTTTTTTTTAAATGGAGATTGGCATTTTATTAAACATAATAATAATAACTCCTATCACAGCATGTGAAACCTGGGCTAGAGCAGATAAGGAACTGAAGATTCTTTAATCGATTGAAATTTGGTGTTAGGGAATGATGCTTCGGATCAACTGGAAGGACCACAAGACGAATGAAAGAGTACTAGAGGTTATTGACGAAGAGAGACAGCTTCTACTTCATATAAAAAGTAGAAGAGCGAAATGCATTTATCATCACATGAAAATCCGGTACACGCACCATCATTGAGGGCACAGTGGAAGGAGCCAATAGAAGAGGACGGCCGAAGAAGGAATTCATGGATCAACTGAAGGAGAATGCAGGAGCTCGAACGTATCAAGAGCTGAAGAGGAAGGTGCAGGACCGAGAGAGCTGGAGGATGATATGCAGGGAGTTGCTGCCAATCAATCATTGAGATTGTGACCTCAGAAGAGAGAAGAATAAGGAAAAGCAGGCATCACAGGGTGTGTATACCTTCTCCAAGACAGATGATCATTGGGTGGAACTTCATCACGAATTGTATCTGATGAATAAATCCAGGGTCGTTTCTTACCTCCGCGATGAACCCCAGCCTGCGTTTGGGCATCTGTTTTGTATTTGATAATGGTATTAGTCGACTTTATTTTTGATCTTTCAAGAAATTCAAGCACTCTAATAACATCTCTTTTGTCGGTGTAGTCTTTTGTATAAATCAAAATAGCAAACCGCATATGTTTTGGATTTTTGGTAGCTACCTTTGAGTGCCACAAATCGTTACTGGCTATTCCGGCCTTTACCTTGTCCCACACAGCATCAATCTTATTCTCTGGCCAAAATACCATCCATTTTCCTGTTTTTACGTTGAATTGTACCGAGCGCTTAGGATATTTATTGTTTTCTGCGTAAAGATATCCACAGATTGCTCGGGGAACTTGTGTAGGATATAATTTATTATCAAAGAGCAGTTTGTTAGCATAAACATCAAAGAAGTAACAACGCTTGACAAATTCGGCAACAGTTGGGCAAAATTCGTTATCAGCCCTACTCACATTGACTGTTGCCCACGTGCTAGCTCCCGCAACACACACATTATTTGAATAAGCATTTCCATACGATATGCCTCTATCCTGCAAATAAAAAATAAAAACATACAAGTATTTAATTGTCGAATGTAAAACTGACTGACAAAATATTCAAATTTTTTAAGAGGCCATCGGACACGACCACATTAGAGGTATTCACTATGTGATTCACAATGCTAAATGTTTAAAATTTCAAATTCGGAAACGTAAACATCGTGAAGATACCCTTTTTTATAAATAGACCTGCTAAAAGTTTCAATACAAATTACTAAATATTATTTAAATTAATTAAATTTAAATAAATATATAAATATTAATAAAATGTAGGAAAATATTAATAAATAACTAAAAGTTAACAGCTCACACTCGAAATATCCGCTGATCAACAATTAAAAAAATAATCTATTTGTAAAGGTTAATGGCAATGGTTCAGTACTATTTAGCAAAGGGTTAGTTGGACTTACATTGCCTGCTGTGTTAATAGTCATTAGAGGCATGGGACTCATAGTCATCGAACAATTAGGGTGGGGCCCATTGTCAGCGGAAGGGGAGTGAGTGCTGCTCCCATCATCAGGCTTAGTCCTGATAAGGACTGATGTTTTTTTTTTTGGTCGATTGTCTCATCGCTCTTGTATTCTACTCTGAATTATTATGCAAATCCGATCTCCTTTGGGATTCGAACTACCGTTCTCCCGATTGAAATGCAAGCTCTCCAACCACTCGACCACGGCCCTCGCCAGAGTAAAGTAACTAGCCTAGTATGAAATTTCTACTTGAACATCACTTTTTTCCCTAACCAATGGCAACTAATGCCATGCTGGGCTGACTTATGGGATCAGCAGTGTTGAGGGCCATGACTGTTGCTTCTTTTAGCTTCCTCTGCTTGAAACCTGTCTCCATAAGAATGATCCTTGCTTTGTCCTATTTGATTTTATGAACTTCAGTCCAGGCATGTTCTGCTAAATGGGAGTTATTTGTTTCTCCTAGTTTAACGCACCGTTTGTGTTCCTGAACAATGGTAAGCATGTCTCAGCTTGTCCATTATCGCTTGTAGCCGGTGTAGCTTAACATCGAGGACGTATACCAGTTTGCCAATGGCCCAAGTTCATACGGAAACAATATAAATAGTGTCCGAAATCCTTGGGGTCGTTGGCATTGGACAAGGGACCATGGGCCACTATTAATAGGCACTGTATAGGCAGTGGCGGCGCTAGAAATTTTAAGGCGGGGGCCATTGAGGGGCATGACTTCTATCTAGGGGGGCCAATGAAAAAACAAAACATTTTTCATTGGGAGTAGGTATACCGTTCACTAATTCTACAATTTAACAACATGTAAAATATCTCAAAAGTGGGGGGGGGGGGGCCCGGAGGGGCCGGAGAAACTGTTGGGGGGGGGGGGGGTCAGCCCCCTCGGGCACCCCCGTAGCGCCGCCACTGTGTGTAGGTTTATAAAAAGTCCTTCGGGGGGGCATTATTATATTAGCATGCTAACAGCGATAATGAATACCCCTAATATTAAATTTAATCAAATCAAATTTCAACATAATAAAATAGAAGAAATGTTCCTCTACAGTCTAGATGTTGATGTTCAGTATGTGGCTGTCACTAACAGACTAACACCAAATGGCCACACAGTTAAAGAACTTCATCGACTTGATATCCTTTCTTACTTCTTAGTACGTGGCTTCCAGCTCACGTGATGGCGACTACCCGATGATATCGTAGAAAGTGTAACGCACTCAGTGTAGCCTACGTTATTTTTTTCCTACTTGACTGATTAAAACATCGTCTATTGTCCTTGGCCACTTCACTGTCACTGAGAAATACTTTTTTTCGGGTCGCAAATTTTGGACTAGTTTTTTAAGGCCCGGTATATACACGAACGATTCTACCAATTTCGATTTGCCGACATCTTTTCCATTCGACCTATAGCACCATAGGGTTAGCAGACGATTTCTCAAATTTGGCGTGAAGTCGACCGCACGGGTTTCCTTCGGACACGGCTCATCATATAAATCTTCTGAATTTTATTATACTCTGTGGCCGACCATTCACCAAGCCCTATTCCCAGAATGGAAAATACGTCAGCAAATTGAAAAAGCGCAGGCTGGCGCGATGTGGCAGAGCGGGCCAAGACCCTTCATGGGCCGTAGCGCCAAGGAGTAAGGAGTATCCGCAGAATGGAAAAGACGCCGGCTAATCGCGACTGGGAGAGTCCGTGTGTACCGGGCCTAATATAAACTATAATATTATAACAATATGCCTACATACCCATTTCTGGTGAGCCTCCTTAGAACTTGTCACCTTGTTTGGCCCATGTTTAGACGTTTACCTACTGACTACTATATATTCTTTTCACAATGTAGGCCTAGAACTGATGCCCTATGTATAGAATATTTTCGCAGGGGGGGGGGGCAATACCAGATTGCCTCTAACCAGAAAATTCATGCTGTGGGCCTAGAGGCCCCGGACGGGGACGACGTTGAATTCTTCCAACCAAACCGCTTGCAGCTCATGTTGTCTCGAATTTCTATTATATCTGGTCATTATGCATTATAACAACTCACATTAGTTTATTTCGTATTACACCCCCCCCCCCCCCATACATACACCACTGCAATGAAGAAATAATAGCCTATTATTATGTTATTTATTAGAAAAATTAGAACCTAACCTGTGCCATTGAATGAATATGTTATGTGCTGTTTAACTAATCTTCTACTAAAGTCGCCAACTCAAGCTCAAATACACTTCCCAAGTTGCCAGATAGGAAAACCCGGGGTAAAGGTAAAATCGAACATTAATTATATAATGTCGCATTAATTTCAAATCAATAGACGTCAAAATATAATGATTCACTGTAAGAGAGATGGGACATTCGAGGGCGCCAAAAATATTCTTTGAACCGTACGTGTTTTCAATGGCCATAGGAGGAAATTCAAAAATATATTTTTGGCGGGAAGCGACTGTCCCATCTCTTCGATGTAGAACCACAAGTCAGTGTGTACACAAAATTTGTCGTAGAAAGTGGAGCCCATACTAGTGCCACGATTATCGTCTGCTGTCGCTAGTAAACAAATTTCGTTATTTTTAAATTAGATAAATTCTTTTTAATTATTACTTATACAATTATAGCGGCTAGCCCATGCCAATCAAGCGCATTTTCTTCAATAAAGGTATTTTTATTTTAACATTGTTATTAGCTTGGGGTATTTTAGTAATGAATCCAAGTGAAAATTGATGCGACTTTTACGTACTGTAATCCTTTTAGGCGGAATATTGACCAGTGGAATACACAAAGAATATATATATATCTTTTTATATAATACTGAAATATAATGTGCCTAACATGCATATATACTTTCTCTTTGCCTTATCCACTGCCATTACGGCATTGGCGCTTCAACAGCCCTCTTGGCCTTGGTGTGAGAATGTGCGTTGTTCCATATCAGTCATTCATGGCTCTTCTTACATTGTTCCCCTCCTACGATGTCCGTTTTTGAGGAAGCTGGCCGAGCTTGAACGTTTTTCCACCATGTCTTATACTTATCCCGTTTGGCTTCCGCTTGGATCATCTCAGAAGAATAAGTCCACGGTTTTTGTTTACCTCCACGATATATCCCCGCAGAGGTCTGCGCATCTGTTTTATACCTTATAACCTTATTTCTCGGCTTTATTGTAGACTTCTCCAGAAAATTAAGTACATTGGTAACGTCTTCTTTATCCGTAAAATCTCTGGTATAGATCATAATAGCATGTGTCGGGTTTTTCGGATTTGTTGTGGACACCTTTGTATGCCATAGATCGCCTCTAACTACCGCCGCTTTAATTTTGTTCCATACCTCATTGATGTTATTCTTTGAAATGAACAGCATCCATTTACCAACTTTTAGAGGATCTATTGATTCGTCAGGATATTTATTGTTTCTAGCATAAAGCCAATAACTGTCATCTTGGCTAATATCAGTGGGATATAACTTACAGTCAGCGATTAACTCGTTTTTGTGTATATCAAATTCGTAACTGCTTCTGAAATAATCGTCATTTTCTTCTTTTTCACTTTCTACATCTCTACTCAAGTCTGCGCATGCGCTGGCCTCCTCATCGGCTCTAGCTCTTGAATTACACCCGGTATCCATTATTCCTAGATCCTATAATAAAAAAAAGTCAGAAGTGGTATAAGTAACTATTTTACTTTGACGGTTTGCAAAGTTCCCCAGTTTTACGTAATCATTAGGTACACTGTAGGCTTGGCTTATTGTCTGGACTGTTTATCCCATGGAGCTAATAAAACTATGGAGCCACCATGTCGTATTTCGGCCGTGCTGGAGGACTGAAGCCACGACCACGCCCCCTCATTAGTGCATTTTGGCGGGAAATTCAAATTTAATAGTTTTATTATATGTTTTCTTTGTTGTTTCATATATAATTATATTTATTATTTACATTTATTATATATATTGTTTAAAATTTAAATTAAAAGTACTGAAAGATCTGCATTAAAAAAATTTATTTTTATCTAAAAGTAGGGAAAACTTTGCTAAAAATATTGTTTAAAATGTAAATTAAAAGTACTCCAAGTTCTGCATAAAAATATTGCTGGTTAGCTGGCATGATTTTCCGTTCTAAATAATCTTTAAATAATCAAATAAAAAATAAAATGTTAACATGGTATCAAATGGCAAAAGGCTCAATCTGGTCCTATACTACGGAAATAGCCGAAGTCAAGTGGCTTCAACCCGAATGTTTACGATGAGTCTATAGTTTTACTATGTCTATGGTTTATCTCAAATGACATTGGTTAGATTGATTCTATGATATCGCCCTCCCTGCCCCCCCCCCCCCCCCCCATGAATCTACAACAAACTGGCAGAGACGTGAGCTAATAATTGCACTCTTGTGATATGATATTTTTTTTTGCCATAGTCAAGCACTCTAGCCAAACACAGAATTACAATTGCTGCACATAAGTAATACAACAATGCATAAAGTTTAACCTTACATGTGCGCCAATTTTAAACTGTTCAGGTGTTCTGCCGGCCCCTCTGACAATATTCAGTTTATCATAAAAAAGATTTTTGTTAAAATTAAATTTTAGTATTAATTTAAGGAAACTTAAAAATATTTTTATATTATGAAATTGAAAAAAAATAATGACAGAATGACAGATGGTCTTTGTTTACGTGTACAAACAAAAGAACATGTCGTGGAAATAACGATACTAGGGCCACGTGTTTCGTCTGCTGTCAGTGCATTCATTTATAAACAAATATAAAAGAATGGTTTTCGTTCTTTATTTTTATTTTTGAATATTGTCAAGGTAAGCCTAAAATAATTTGTATTATGTACATACTTTGCTAATGAACCTCTTTACTTTAGAAGTAAAAAATTAATAAATTTTATTTGGTTGGCCACACGTACTTTCCTCTAAGAAGGAGGTCCATAGGTGCCCATTCCACATACGTACAACGTCAACGAAAAATTGAAAAATGACGTAAATTGACGTGGTAGCAGAATTTTTAGTATGTCTTTAATGTCTGCTAAAACGTCATTTTTCAATTTTTCGTTGACGTTGTACGTATATGGAATACCCCCCATAGCTCTAATAACTGACATAGAGAGGCGGTTGACATCCAGTTAAAAAATAAAAATGGCTTACTACTTCAATTGAACTGATTTACTGAACCCATAAAAGAGACCGGCTCTGGTGGTGGCGTTGACTATTGCTTTTATATTAAAGTCCCGGACAAGTCGATTCTTCACTGAACGAAACTGTGCGCACCATCACAGGATGTCTCAAACATACCCCACTGCAAAAAATGTACCCTGTTGCGGGTATCGCCCCACCTAAATTCAGACGCTCCACTGCCGCCGCCGTAGAACGAACTAAACAAATCTCTGATCCAAAACACGTCATGTTCGGCAAAACGCCGGCTCCGAGACGCCTCACATCCAGGAAGAATTTCCTCCAAACAGTCGAGCCTATCACAACCTCAGCCCAATCCTTCCGACTCGATGCCTGGAAGCGATCTTACCCCCAAGTCCCCGATCCAAAGGAAGAACTGATGGCGGGCCACAACTTACCATACCCAATTTGGCGCACCCTGAACCGTTTGAGAACTGGCGCCCCACTCTGCAAAACAACAGCGGCGAAATGGGGTTTTATCGCTGAAGACGACACGGCGTGCGAATGTGGAGAGATCCAAGACGCGGCTCACATGCTAGTATGTAGACTACTACGATCCCCTTGCACAGCTGCTGACCTGGCTGAAGCCAACGACAAGGCCGTCCAGGCTGCTATATACTGGACCAATCAATAAAACGTGTGCCACCTGGATACGTTAAGTAAGTAAGTAAGTATATTAAAGCAGAGAGGGCATGCTTTCTGAGAAGATGCATTTCAAAAGCCAATTATTACTAAATCACAGAAAGAAATATCTGCACATTTACCACATTTTATTCTTAATCCGCCGCTAGGGCCTAGCTCCATAACGGTGCAGTTGCAATTATGCAATATATTGGTTATTTGGTTATTTATTGGTTTGTAATTAAGAGGATATAATACGTAGGAAAAATTTCGGACAGACCACAGATGAAAATATGAAGAAAAAAAAACGAAATATTTTTCTTCACTATTTAAGTTTCTAGTTTAAATGAAATGTATATTATTTAAAAATAATAGAGGCAATATAAAAATATTTAACAAAAACATTAATAATGTTCTGCTAATAAATAGTTAATTCTAGTGACGCTATCTGGCAAAACAAAGATGACCCTGAGCCGACGGCTCACGGCTGTAAAGTGTAAACTGTAAAGGTAGGGGAGGCATCACCCCCTGCTGCTTCGCTGAATGGTCTTTATACCTGCGACCCGCAGGCTGCTAGACCCAGCCCAAGGAAGTAGGAACTCGGAAGATTTTATTCGAATCTCAGGATTGATTTTTGCTCCAGCAGTGGCGGGTGCACTGTTTCACACTACCAGTGGCGACTAAGTCATAATAACCAACTTTCTAAAATTTGTTTTTACCTATTTTCGATAGACGTACTCAGCTAGATTGCTATGCATTGGCGTAGTTAGGGGGGCATAGCGACCCCCAGGTACTTGTCAAGCCCCCCCCCCCAGGATGTTTGAGTAAATATAACAATTTAAAACTTAATTAATAAATAAACGAATAATTGAAAATCCGAAAAAAAATTATCAGAGCATATCAATAATGTTTAAAAAATCACTGTAGAGCAAATATTCGACCATTTTAATGCATTATGTTGGCTATTTTCCATTCGAAAACGAAGTCAAGTATGTAGAGTATCGAGTGTACTTTACATGCCTTCTAACAGTGGTTTTTCGTTGCCTTCTGCATTTTTATGCCGTTGACTCTTCATTGAGTTCATTCACCTTCGGGGCCAACCCCATGACAAATGAGTGCCTTAGTAGTGGTTGCTTATTTAGTGGCGGCAACTATTCGCCCCGTCACAAAGTCTACGTCGGGTTCTAGTGGCTTTCCCTAGACAAGCCTGCACCACCAGACTTGTTACCACACCCTCTGATTATGCCGCTGCTTGGTCGGGGACTGCTTATGCGTTAGTAAAGTAACAAAGTAAATTACAATAAAAAGACGCCAGATGGGCGAAAGGGCGATGTGCAAGACTGTGGCAACCACCGACCTATAAAACTGCACTGCAATGCAATGAAGTGGATGGAAAGGGTGGTTGAGAGAAGACTCAGAGTTCTAATAAATGAGACCATCTCCAAAAACCAACTAGGATTCATGCCAGGTCGAGGAACTACAGATGGAATATACGACACATTGCAAGGACTCTGCTAGAAAAACATTGAGAAAAGAAAAAACCTGTTCATTTTGTGTTCGTGGACGTGGAAAAAGCCTATGATAGAATACCGAGAAGTTTAATCTGGGGTGTGTTGGAAGAGAGACGAGTTCCGCAAAGCTATATAAGGCTAATAAAGAATATGTACGAGTGCGTAGTGCGGCAGGGGTCGGTTACACCTTTCCAGTAACTTATGGGTTGCATCAGGGGTCAACCTTGAACCGCTGTTGTTCGTTCTCATATGGACGTAGTGACCAGGCAGATGCAAGGGCAAGCGCCAGAAAGCCTTCTCTTCGCTGATGATATCCTCCTGGTAGGAGACTCGCGAGAAGATGTCGAGAGTACTCTCAGACTGTGGGTGGAAACGGTGGAGCGCCAGGGGCTTAAAGTGAATCGCAAGAAAACAGAGTACATGGAATGCATAAGCCAGGAACCTGGATCGATAAAAGTCGATAACCAAAACCTAGAGAAGGCCAAGACATTGAAATATCTACGAGGAACGTTACGCGAGAATGGCGGCTGTGAAGACGATGTAAAAGTACGGGTAACCTCAGGTTGGGCCAAGTGGCGAGATATGGCGGAGATCCTGAAGGATAGGAGAATGCCGAAAAATTCAAATCAAATTCCGCATGTACGTACAAGCAAGTGGTGAGACCGTGTATGACCTACCGAGCGGAGTGCTGGCCATTGCGGAGGAGAAAGAGCAATTGCTGCATGTGGCTGGGATACGCATGTTGCGTTAATATCTGGGTTACAAATTAACAGGCAGGAGGAGAAACGAGGGCATCCGGGCGGAGATGCAAGTGGCACCGATCACCGATAAAGTCAGGGAACGAAGACTGGCGTGGTGGGGCCATACGTTAAGAAGAGAAGATGGACACCTGCTACAACGTGTAAGGGACTGCACGGTAGAGGGCCCAAGGACGACTGACGATGTCCCTTGTAACGAAAGTGAGAGAGGACCTCAGAACCCTCGGTCTCTCGCCGGATGATTGATTCCAAAAACCGAAACACCTGGAAGAATAAGATCCGTGCCACTGACCCCGTGGGAGGGATGAGGCGCCGTAAAAAAAAAAAAAAGGCCTGCATGGGTGTAAGCGACAAAAATAATTTTTTGATATAATGCAAACATGCTTTCCAATTTGTAAATTAGTAGATAGACAATGTGTAATTTCATAGTAAATAATTTCCTCATGGATAAATTTCGGATGCCTAGGGGGGGGGGGGGGGCATCAATATATTGACAACCCCTTAAAACTCAATTGCATATTCTGGAACGAACAGACCAGTACATTGTACCAGTAGTAACAATGACACGGCACGCAATGTATTGGAGCGTGATTTTTCCATAATTTCTTCAAAAAATAATTTTTTGCACAGAAGCAAATATTTTTTAGGAAAGCAACCTGTTTGGCTTTGTTACTCTATTGAACACCTAAAACATACCTGAGGGTAGAATTCATCGACAGAAAGATTCCGCTGAAATTTTTTTTTTTTTTTTTTTTTTACCCCCAGAAGCAAACTACCAAGGGGCAAGCGACCCACTGCATTTTGTTAACATTAATAACGTTTTTGAGAATAAACCCCCCAAATAAAGTTAGCCCAAAATAGAAATGAAAATCATCTCGAGGTATGATTTTTGTAAACCTACGTGCCAAATTTCACCAAAATCGACGGAATAGTTGCCGGAAATCGACAGATAGCCAGACATTTCGTAAAACCCACTTTTTGGGTTCCTGGGACATCAAAACGCTTAAATCCGCTGAAATGTTGACCGTCACAAAGCTTTCCTTATACTACGTATAAATTGGATAGCAAAAATTAAAATGCACGGTCATAGCCTAATATTTAACATACAGAATCATATTTTTTGGCTTGCCTCACTGTGCCCCACAAAAGGCCGCGTGTTAATACCCAAGACTGCGGTGAAGTTCAAGGAAGTAAAATCAGACCATTACTGTTTGTTCTCTTTATCAATGACCTGTTCTTGCTGGAATGTGTTAAGCATTTCTTTGCTGATATGCTGATCTACTTGGCGGGAAAAAACCTAGTAGAATTAACTTCGAAGATGAATGCGGAATTGAATTTCATTACTAGATGGTGTTTAATATTAAAAATCGAAGGCGATGGTTATTAGTTCGAGAGCTATGGAGTGTTTGGAAAAGTTGGTTCTTGGTGGTGATCAGATAGAATGGGTCAAATCCTTCAAGTATCTTGGAATACTCATTGATTCTCGCCTTACCTTAAATTTGAACTATGAGACGGTCACAAGTAAAACAAAATGCAAAATGTCGCTCCTTCGTAAGGTGTAATTCCTTCTACCATGTACCACTAAAGTCACTTTGTTCAACTCCTTAATTCGGCCGCACTACAGCTACTGTATAACAGTGTTTTATCCGGCGAACCGCTCCGTGCTTGACGCTCTACAGAAGCTATGCCTATGCGTATTATCCTAAGTAAACCTAGAGATGCCAGAAGGAACCGGGATGCAGAGGTGGCAGTCATGAGTCGTGGAATCTATTTTCTTCGAAGGCATGACATTTCTGTTTAAAATAGCCAAGGGTTTGCTTCCATCATATTTAAATTCCCTTGTCCACTCGGACGTCCATCAACACGCTACAAGATATTTTACAGGATTTGCACAAGTTTCGGCCACTGGCTCATCCCCAAAGTAATTTTTTTGCAAATGGTGTAGTATACAATCGACTGAATCAAGCTATTCGTGAGTGTGGAACAGTGTAGTCTTTTAAAAAGAAGGTAGGCGAAGAGCCGAAGAAGGTCGAGTGTATAACTTCAGCTGCAGTTCAGCGGGAGCAGACATTTATTCGAGACACTAGGACCAAATTCAAATCAGCCTTTTGCTACCAAGCAACAACACAACAACCTGGCACGATTAGTAATTTCATGGCTTGAAATGCCCCAGAACACTTTTTTTAAATTCATTTTACTCTTCTTGTTGTACTCCGTTTTAGTCTTTCGTTTTGCCATGATGCTCACAGCAGTAATTTAATCAAAATTGAACTTACAATTCACAGAACAAGATAATATTTGATTCAATTCACGCACAAAAAATATTTGTTTATTATTTACATTCGTGGCAGTATACTCGTTCACATTCGTGGCAGCAACAAGAGCGCTGCAAATGCGGCGGAATATCTCGGAACTACTGCGATACATTTTGGGGTGCAAAATATTATTTGGTTTCAGGTCCAATTGTAAACAAAAATAACAAATTTTTAAATATCATGGTTTCTATGGCAAAATCGTGGAAAATAGCACACTAATAATGTAGATATAGACCATTAGCTAATATTAACATGCAAAATATCTCTGTTCCACTGAAGGTAAGATTGCATTCTCCAGAACCCCTTCTGAATATTGCGCTATTTTGTAATTTTTTAATAAAATTCTGAGCCTTAAAATTAAAATTCCATCGCATGGAAAATCTATATTGATGTTTCATGCTTCCAAGGAAGAGTGGCCGTTACAATTAACATAATTCTGGTGGGTCAAAACTCCAGAACCAAAGAGGTCTGAACAGCGATTTCGATAGCATATCCTCTTAAGCGGTGTGCGTTTCTTTCAGAGCAAAGTAATAATATCACAAACCTTTCCTTACACTACGTATAAGTTGGAAAGGAATAACAATGGATGCTGGTTTGAATTCAAAAAGTGAAACTGATGAAAGAAAATTCTTGGTGGATGGTAGAAATGAGGATAAAAGAGGAGCTGTCATTGATGTTGATGAGGATGAAGACGATGATGATTCAGAGGATTTCGACAATACTTACGAATTTGACATTCACAAAAACGAATTAGTCCATGATTGTAATGTATACCCTACTGATGTTTGCCTTGATGACTGTTACTGGCTTTATGCAAGAAACAATAAATATCCCGAAGAATCAATCGATTATGATAAAGTAGGCAAATGGATGTTGTTTCCACCAGCGGACTATGTTAATGAATTATGGAAGAAAATAAGAGAGGCGGTAGCTAAGGGCGATCTCTGGCATGCAAAAGTCTCTACGAAAAACCCGGAAAAACCGGTACATGCTATTATGATTTATACCAAAGATTATACGGATAAAATGGATGTTATTAGCGTACTTGATTTTCTTGAAAGATCAGCAATGAAGCCAAGAGGTAGAGTTATCAAATATAAAACAGATGCAATGACTCGGGCAGGGATTTATAGTGGAGGACAAGCAAGACCGTCGGTATATTCGTCTGATACAATTCGTGCAGAAGCTGCTCCTCAAGATCTACCATGGAGAAGGAACGCACGCCCTGTCACGTGAAGGTTTAAGTTTAATTTATAAAAAGAAGCTGGCACACTGAGATGTGATGTGCTTAGAAGAATGCTAAAATTATAATGGGGAGATCACATAACAAACGAAGAGGTACTCCAAGGCAAACAAGGAAAGTCCACTAATTACCACCATTGCCATAGGAAAAGCCAAGTGGATGGAGTTCCACTGAGGGCACCACTGCCAGGGACAGACCTATAATGACCCATGCAGAGAACCTCAAGCTAGATAATAAAATAAAATATAAAGATAATATAAGGGATGCTTAACTTGTTTGGAATTCACGAGACAGACCCAGAATAGAGAAGATGGAAACATAGTATGCTGCAAACCAATCGATTGATTGAGCCTCAAGGAGAAGAATAAATATATACATTATGCATCTGTTCATATCGTATATGCATGGTGCAAAAATGTGCAACCTCGTCTAGTCAGTTCGAAGCAATAGGAGAATCCGGAGAATCATAGGAGTAGATTGACTATATATGATAATAATAATACCTTATATAACAATATAATCATTTTAATAATTATAAGTAAAGAAATAAAGAAAGAAAGCTGTCTTTATTTTCCAAATGGGCGAATTTTGGGTCTTTCGACTCTCACAATTAACCCAAGAGTGTGATATCCTTAACAATAACCATAGCTAAAACTGGAGCTATACAATGTATTATACTGACGTTATCTGTAACTCTACCTAAATATACCTCGTTTTTGAAATTGCTTCATGGCCAGGGGTGGATTTGGCCTTGTGCGGATATAGACACTGCCCTTGTCGCGGGAATATTAATAATTATTGTATATATAGTGGAGAGGAATGGGGGGGGGTGTCACTAATAAAACCACTATTTTTTATTTTAAAAAAATTTTTGTAATCAAAATAACCTGATTTCTTATCCTTAAAAACTAGAATGTTTTTTCCTTGTTTTTTTTTTCTATAATATGCACGTCAAAATCAACAAAAGGCTCAGACGTCTGTCTTCTAACGTTGCTTACCCTACTTACAGTAAACGTTGCTTAATAGACATGAGGGCACCGGTAATACCTACCGATTACTAAGCTGACAGTACGTGTAGCCTGGTAGACAACAGGGCACCGGTAATACCGATACCTACGTGGACAATTAGTTTCGCAGAACAGTGATGAAATACATGTAATTATAATGTGGTATGATATATAATTAGGTCCCATTTCCAGGTACGCGACCCGCAACATTCCCCGAACTCCCTAGGTAGGCTACAACTACCGTACCTATCTGCATTTCCCATCGTAATAGGATGGGACATGATTGATGTAATGGAACGACGCTGCGGTGAACAAAAGGTGTAGCTTACACACTGCATAGGGCCTATACAGTAGGTATGAAAGCACAGGATAGTCAGATAGTGTGTTCATCAGATTGGAACAGTTTCTGGGAATATAAGCTAAAAATAGAGCGTCTGTTTAGGGGATCGTGGAAGCATGCAGCCGATGCAGGTGTTGAGTTAGTAAATTTAAATCATCTGATTCGAAAGACATGAGGTGAATATCTCTATGATTCAGAAAACTAATAATAATGAGGGGAAAGGGTACAGACCCCTACGCCGCGCCGTCTCCAGACATGGCAGAGGCCAATCGGCGCCGAGGCCACATCCCGGCTGTCCTCCATAAAACACAAATGGAAGGTGTCTTATGGGTCTTCCCGAAGGTATTTGACCCTTTACAGAGAACCAAAGAACTTTAGGCTAAACCTAACTTTAATGTGTTTCATGGAGGTAGTAATGCTGGAATTCGATTCGAGTCAAGAAACTTGAATAGGTTAAAATATTTGGAGCGGACTGGCAAGAAGTCTGCCTTTCACCCAAAAGGGCAGTTTGTCTTGGGAATACAGTACATCTTCCCCCCTCCCCTCCCCATATTATTGTTCCTATATTCTGTTCCAATATGCGATCCATTATTATATGGGCCCTAGAAAAATTCGATAGTGTTGTACCTAAATTCAGATTCAAATCGTATCTAGGTAAGTTACTTAAACATTCCAAATATTTCTTCAATCGAATAAATATTGGAGTGTGTAATCAAGGTCATATTCTGGCCATGCTTAACGCTGGCGAGTGGCTGAGACGGGCTCTTCTTCTTTGAATGCCTCTTCTATCTAAGATTGGCGATCATCATGGCAATTGGGACTTTGGAGATTGCTGACCTGAGAAGGGAATTCCTGCTCTGGCCATAGGTACCACTGCCGTAGGTTTCTCAACCAGACACAGACCTGTTCTGATAGATGTGTAGCTGTGCTAACCTGTCTACTGTCTGGCGTCACCATTGCCCAGGGAGGTGTATTGCCCAACATTCAGGCAGTTCTCCTGCCCAAGAAGACAGAGAAGAAGGCTTAATTAAGCCCCCACTCGTCATTGTCCAATGAACTATTCGAAAGAAAAAATACGTGTCTTGTCAAAGAGCATATAAGTAGAGAATTGAGCAGACACTATATAAGACTTGTCGTGTATGACGACGCCCCGTAGATCGTAGGTTCCAATCCCGCCTAGTCCAGTGTTTTCTAAATCTAAAAATAATGATGTTTTTGCTTTCCAGTTTATACGTAGTATAAGGAAAGCTTTGTGACGGCCCAAATTTTCGATTCCGAGATTTCAACGGATTTAATGTTTTAAGGTCCCAGTAACCCAAAAAAGTAGTTTTTACGAAATGTCTGTCTGTCGTTCTGTCTGTCTGTGCGTCGATTTCCGGGCAAACTACTCGGTCGATTTTGATGAAATGTGGCGTGTAGGTTCACCAAAATCATTCCTCGGGACAATTTTTTTTATTTGGGGCTAACTCAATTTGGGGGGGGGGGTTATTCTCATGAAACGTCTAAAAACATTATTTCTCAAAAACGGCTCTAACGATTTCTTTTAAATTCACATATATTATAGTTGTTATTAATATTGATAAAATGCGGGGGGTCGCTTGCCCCTTGATAGTTTGCTTCTAGGGGTAAAGAAATAAAAATAACTAAATTTTCATGAAAAATGACTAAAAAATAATTTTTCTGCGAAACCTTTCTATCGATGATTTCTACTTTCTGGTATGTTTTAGGTGTTAAATTGAGTAACGAAACCGGACAGGTTGCTTTCCCAGAAAAGTATTTGGTTTTGTACAAAAAAATGTTTTTGAAAAAATGATAGAAAATTCACGCTCAAATGCATTGCTTGCCCTACCAGTATTGCTGTGTGGTAATGTGTTGGTCTGACCTATCTAGAATTTAACTCACCTCCAGTGACGTCAGGTGACACCAATGATAGGGCTTCAGCTCTAACTTCGCTGGGCTGGGGTTGTTACCACACAGAAATATATTATCCTACCCTATATTATATTATTATTATTATATATTATATTATATTATATTATTATATAGGTACTTTATTTATTTATTTGTTTCAGGGGCAATGAACGCATCGTCGGAGCATTTCTTATACTTGAAGAGATCGAAGAGGAAGATTTTGGGCAGTATTGGTGTGAAGTCAGCAATGATGGGGACCAGTCTCTCCAATTATCTGCCACTCTTTTTCAAGGTAACTATAGCGGTTTTCTGAAAAATTCTATTTTCATTTATTTATTTTTTATTGTGGGTTCACATACAGCCATGGTGAATTCTAATTATGCAACCTTCTTAAGACAATAATAATAATAATCGGGTAATATCCGTTTTTGCACTAAGTTTACTGATAATATTGATAGTAGAGCCGTCAATTCGATCTCATCAAAGTTATTAAAATAAAATAGATGGCACCTAACCATAAGCTAAGTATTGCAGATAGCGGTGAAACATAGGGGATAATGTGTAATGTCAGAGGAAATGTAACCAAGTTGTAGGGTTGGACCATAAAAAGTAAGGCACTATATACCCGGGTATTGTCATCGGCCATTTTTTATCCTATAATTCCTATATGGTAAGTATTGAAGTAATAAGTTAAAAAAGAAAAAGATTGAAAAGAACGAAAACACGGTTTATTATTTTATTTATTAAACACTTCCCTAATTGGTAGAACGTTTTTTAAATGATAATAAATAAATAACGATAAATTTTTAAATATAAATAGGTAAACACCCAATGCTTGGCTTATACACCTGACTTACAATGGATAAAAAATGGCGGATGACAATACCTGTGTAATATAGAGTCCTAATAAAAGGGAAAATAGTGGCAAATTAGAAACAAATGAATAATCCATCAGGCAAGGCTGACAATACAACATAGGTGCAGTAAGTTCTGCGCACTTGGCTGTGGGTCCCAGGCTATCTTAGTAGAACGATTCTAACTGTATTGGGCTTATGGCGAGAACCACCCGATTAGACTAGAAAACATGCTCTGGAGATGGTCATCTAGCTAGCTTGGTCCTCATACACAGATATGTTCGTCAATGCCTTCTGTGGCATAGTGGTAGCGTGCGCGTACATGTGCGAGTCTCTCCACACCACGGGTTCGGAAACCAGCCGTAACATTTTTTTTTTTTAATTACGCCATAGCATAGCATCAGCTTTCTTGCAGCCCAATACAACACATAATTTGGTGAACCTCAGCCTCAGCTCTTGTTCGTTGACCCATGGTCTTGGGCTGGCGGCAAAGGTGTAGATCGTTCAGTCACAGTAAGCCGCGGTTTCCACCGACCGGCTAGGGCTAAATACAAATACGGTGACGTGGTAACAGACATTAAAGACTTAGACGGGGTTTCCACCGACCTCGCATTGCAGAATGCAAATGTCATTGACGGAAATGTTTGTTTTTATAGAAATCTATTAAAATGTTTGTAATTAACATATCCCATGACGCCATTTTTTAATTTTAGTTTATTTGTTTGTGATTTTACTGTATGATCATTGATCAATTTTAACTATGGCATAGAGGAAAATAAACATTTCCGTCAATTCTGCAATGCGAGGTCGGTGGAAACGCTACCTAAGTCTTGAATGTCTGCTACCACGTCACCGTTGTTGGAAATAGCCCTAGCCGGTCAATGGAATGGGTCATTGATCAATTTTAACTATGGCATAGAGTAAAACAAACATTTCCGTCAGTGCCACTTGCATTCTGCAATGCGAGGTCAGTGGAAACACCGCATAAGTCTTGAATGTTTGTTACCACGTCACCGTATTTGTATTTAGCCCTAGCCGGTCGGTGGAAACCCCGCCTTACTACAAAGGGGCCCCTCTGAACAACAAACCTTAAAAAATTGTGCAAGAAAGAGTAAATAAATATTTGTAACTCAACCCAGGCATTACCTACCGACGCGACTGAAAAGGTTATTCGGATACATTCATTCATAATTTACCAGTTAGCGACCGAATTTGTGTGTTTTAAATTTACTACAGTATGCAACTGGAGTATATTACTAGTACCTACTGTAGGCAATTGTCTCCATAGTGTAACACTAGCAATAGATGTTTTTCTGCAAAATTTAGGATATGGAACCATGAGAAAGTAAAGAGGATTAATGCAAATTTTCGGTTTTCATTGTAATATGTTTGATATGATACTACTCCACGAACTAGGCTAGGTACTTATGAAGTAGCTAAATATAAATTAGTGTTTCATGTTAATGAGGGCTATCTTAAACGAGGTACGTAATTTGGTTGGACAGTTACTTTAAACGTGTTCGCAGAATTGGCAGTGGCTCACCTGTAATTAACAAATAATGGCGGCAGTTGTTGTTAACCTAGGGCTAACTTCAATAGTTCTTACAGTATTTATTGCCTATACCTTACACTAGGCATAACCATGCTAATAAGACTACACGGCGGTTTTGTTAACGATAACTGACTATCGCTAACCTGCAATTAAATTTAGCTAATGGCGGCAGTTGCTAACCTAGGGCTAACTTATATAGTTACTAGTCCCTACACCTGGCTGTAACCATAAACCAAGAGCAGCTGACAATTTTAGTAATAATGCCTCGTGGCTACAGTGACAAAACTATAAATTTGGGGCCCCTGTACAAGGATTGAAAATGGCAAATGCGGGTACCCGGTAACTCTAAAATTTTTAGATTACAAATGAACTATGTTAGTGTTCCCTAAGTGAGGCGATTGAAGAGGTTAATCGGATACATCGATTAATTTGTTTGTAAAAATAAAATAAAAAATTAAGGGACATAATAAATTATAAGGTATGGTACAAAATAATTAATTCAACCAATCAATAGTTTGAACCCGACTAATATGTTACCGATGCCGATGATCCTAATAATAACTCAGATAAATGGTATGTCCGGATGGGTCTGGGACACCCCGTATATAAGGGCCTACAAGTGGTTATGTGGTGGACAGTAGTCAGCATGTTTTACAAGAACAACACGGTTCGAGCTGGGCAGCATAACCACACTTTGGAAGGGTGCCAAATTCAACTAAGTTTTTTTTTTTTTCAGTGGTGCCTGCCGAAGACGTCGTGGAAGGCGATATCAGCCGCGAGAGCGTTAGCAGATGGGGATGGTTCTGGTTGAGTATGGGTGCCGTTACAGTCACCATCTCGTTCTTCATGGCCGTACGATTTCGGCTGAAGATTAGGATAATGTGGAAACACGTTTGGAACCATTTCCACTCGCCAGGTGAGTTAAAGGCAAATCAGACACCCCCACTACGAGAGCTGGTTGTTACGAAATATCTTTCTGTCGGTCGATTTGTGGGGAAACATAAAGGATTTTGGTGATATTTGCAGGCTCGCAAGAGACAATGTCTCGGAACAACTTTTTCTATTTTAAACTACCTCAATTTTAGGAAGTTTTGTCCCTCAAAAACTAAAAAATAAGGGCTACAACAAGTTTTCCTCTAAAAGGCTCCAGTGATTTTTTTAATTTCACATGCAATATATTGTAGTCGTGAACAATAACCACAAGGTTGCTCCCCCCCCCTTGATAGTTTGTTTCTGGGAACAAAAAAATAAAAAAAATATTCAATTGCATGACAAATTACTAAAAAAAAACTCATTGTATTGTTGCTTTCTTACTTCAGGTATGTTTTAGGTGCTAATTGCAGTAACAAAACCGAATAGGTTGCTCACCAACGCAAGGTTCTGGTTTTTGGAGAAAATATGATTTGAATTGACTCAAATTTTATCTCAAAAAATTTTAAATGTTCAAAATAGATTTTTAAGATATTTAGCCTATGCATTAAAATTGATCATGAAAACCCATTGTATAAATCAAATCAATTTCTTTGGCGGCTATTCCACTGGGCAATTTTACATCAAATTTGATTTTTTCATTGACGTTTGTTTTGTTTTAAGGAGACTATTATGTAGATACTTAACTTATCTATTATAAATTAAGTTATAATAGATAAGTTAAGCATCTACATATTAGTCTCCTTAAAACAAAACAATCGTCAAAGACTAAATCAAATTTGAAGTAAAATCGACCAGTGGAATCCTCGCCTAAGGCAGCGCTTTAAAATTGATTCTCTGGAAGCTTGGAGAAAAATGGCTTCTTTATGTTACAAGGAACTTTTGAAAAAACTATCCTTTGATATTTCTTGAGCGCACAGAAAGAGAAATTTACTATATAATATATACCTACTATTACCAAGGAAAAAAAGAAAGACTTACCGATTGTGTGAAGTAACAACTAACTAACAATAACAGGAAATTCTCACGTATTTGATATTTTGTTATTATTATTAATTTTGTATATAGGTGTAACTTTTACGTTTTCAGGTGAGAGTGAGGTGGATATTGCAGTCATGTTCCACGTGAGGGACGCACCGCTGGCTTTGTCACAGATTGTGCCCACCTTACGTAACAGATTCCACTACATCTGTTCAGTTACGCAGTATCAAGCACTGCCCTCTGGTAAGTAAGTAAGTAAGTAAGATATAATACAAAATTTACAGGTACAGTTTACATTGTATACCCCAGCACTAAGTACTCATGTATGAGACTTGTATCACTGGGGAAAGTACTCACTACCTACTCTGATTACACTGCTAGGGCAAGGAAGTAGGTATGCTATACGTACATACCGTTTGGTAGGTCGAAAACCTTTTGCTGGCCTTATATATTGTTTACACCTGTAAATCATTTCCCCCCCCCCCCCCAAAATTAGAGGATATGGAAAAAACTGGGCTTGGCGGGATTCGAACCCACGATCTACGCCTGGTCCAGCGGTTAAGACGACGCCCCGGTTAGGCGTAGATCGTGGGTTCGAATCCCGCCAAGCCGAGTTTTTTCCATATCCTCTAATTTCGGTTATAACGAGGAGGTTACCTCTTCAACCAAAGGTAATTTAATGTCAGTGTTATATATACCATATAATACTACCATGTAATTAATAAAGCATTGCTTTTATGCAATTAAGTCAGCTCACAGACCTGTTCGGTTAGATAGTTGTGTAGTTGTGCTAACCTGTCTAGCAACACGAATCATGTCAATTAGAGCATAAGTAGAGGATTTGGTATTTACTGGACTTGTCGGGGCTTGTGGTCCAGCGGTTAAGACGACGCCCCGGTTGGGCGTAGATCGTGGGTTCGAATCCCGCCAAGCCCAGTTTTTTCCATATCCTCTAATTTCGGTTATAACGAGGAGGTTACCTCTTCAACCAAAGTTAATTTAATGTC
This sequence comes from Psococerastis gibbosa, assembly GCA_963971405.1. Lineage (NCBI taxonomy): Eukaryota > Metazoa > Arthropoda > Insecta > Psocodea > Psocidae > Psococerastis > Psococerastis gibbosa. Next base: position 42,401,405 of record OZ020489.1, on the reverse strand, counting down.
AGTGTTATATATACCATATAATACTACCATGTAATTTTCCCCCTCCTATTGTTTATTGACCCGTGCCTCTTTATATTGAAATACCGTATATTTTTACAGCCGACAGCGGGGCAGTAAGCAGCCGTCGTCTGCTAGCAATAGTCACCCCGCCATCTACTGGCGGTACTTGGAACTCTCGCTCAATTTCCCAACACTTAGTCAACCTTCTTGCACTGCACCCAAAGGTTATCTGTCTCTTTTTCAAGGTAAGCCTGCTGTGTTCTAGCTTAAGGACATGTTAGAGTGGAGGCGCGGACTGTGAAATATTCCCGAAAGGTTGCTGGGTCGAGCCCCAGACTTGCTACGTTTTCCGGTCATGCTTCGGTGTGCACATAAAGCAGACAGTTCAGTTTATAGCCGTAACACCGCTAGTTTGCTCAGTAATACAACAAAGTCATTATTTATTTCTTTATATAAAGATTTGAAAATGTTATATGAACAACTTTTTGACAAAATTAATTAATTTAAATTTAAAATTTAATTTTGAAAATTTCGCAGCCGCAAAGATACAAATAAATGAAGTTCATTTGTGACGTCATTTTGTATATGGCAGCACCAGTTGCACTGATATCAAAGCGTTGATTTTTCCATAAGCCTCAATACTATTTTAAAATTATTTCATTTATGTATTATTTTAAAGTGATATTATTTAAATCATGGAGAATATATATATTAAATTATATGCAGCGAAATAAGGTTCAGGCGTAGTAAAAATATTATAAAAAATATTAAAAGAATTAATTAGATGGTAAGAGCTTAGCTTTCACATGCAAATGGCGGCCATTTTGAATAATATGGATAACCATTTGTCGTTAGCGAACCTAGTGACCAAAACTGTCCCTACAGAACCTCATTGGTCTTATGAAAACCTCGTTAAGAAATACAAACTTTCTCAAAATGCAGACAATTCTCCACTTGATTTACGACTATTCGATAAAATCTGCTGTACTAATGAGTAATGTCGCATTCCTATTTTTCAGGAGCTTCCCATGAATGAGTCAAAGACTGAAGACGGCCGTCGTCTCAAAGACAGCCTTGCCAAAGTTCACTACATAACGCACAATGAGACACAGGGCAGCAACTTTTGGACCCTTGTCCAGCTAGGTCTTCCAGTATTACAGAGGAGGCCCAGACCTGTGCAGCACCGTGACAGTCTAGAGAACCTGATGTAATAGAGATCCTATATGGTGTAGATCGGATATGCAGGGGAGGAGGCCCTCGAGGGCTTTATGCAGTAATATAGTACAGGTATTATAAAGAGTGTCTCAGTATACATACAGTATTTCTTTGCATAGCTCACTATGAGACACGGCCAAAAATTGTGGACCCCTATGCAATTAGGTCTTTCAGTACTACAGAAGGGAGTCTCAGTACAAAGTATACTAAAATCCATACGATTAGACTCTGAAAATGAGAATTGTATTAGAAAACATGTTCGAACTTGCCTTGAAGAGATTCTTCAGCTATACGTCTTCAGGGCCGTAGCCAGGATTGTTTTTTCGGGGGGGGGGGGGGGTTCAGAAATTTCATTTGATATTACTTATTGGTTTTTATTTTTACTATCAAAATCCGATTCTATCATTTCCCTATGGGCTAATACTTTAGTGACCGATGCAGGTTTCGACAGATACTTAAATCCGCTAATGTCAAGCCTCGTATGTTGGTAACTACCTTGTTATCTTTCATATCGTATCTCCTTCTTTTAATGGCTCTTCTATCGAAGATTGGCGATCATCATGACAATTTCGACCTTGTAGACAGCTGCTCTGAAAAGGGAAGTCGTGCTCTTGCCAAACCACTCTCTCAGATTTTTCAACCAGGACCGACCTCTCATTGCAGAATGCACATACGTTGACGTAGTAGCATCAGATAACATTAATAAAGGCGGGGTTTCCACCGACCTCCTATTGCAGAATGCAAATGACATTGCCGGAAATTTTTGTTTTACTCTATGCCATAGTTAAAATTGATCAATGATCATAGAGTAAAATCACAAACAAACAAACTAAAATGAAAAAATGGCGTCATGGGATATGTTAAGTACAAACATTTTAATAGATTTCTATACAAAGAAAAATTCAAATTTCCGTCAATGTCATTTGCATTCTGCAATGAGAGGTCGGTAGAACTACATGACATTATTACAAAGATCTGGGCAAACAAATGTATGCCGGAAGCATGGCAAACAGGAACTATAGTACCGATTTACAAGAAAGGCGACAAGTTGGACTGCAATAACTACAGAGGAATTACACTCCTTAATACTGCCTACAAGACTTTCTCAAATCTTCTATTAAGAAAAATCTCACCGTATGCAGAAGAAATAATAGGCGAGTACCAATGTGGTTTTAGACCAGCCAGGGGAACTGTTGACCAAATCTTCGTTGTACGGCAAACTATGGAAAAATGCTACGAGCATAATACGGACCTACACATGCTCTTTGTGGATTTTAGACAGGCTTTCGATTCTATTTGGAAAGACAGCCTATATAACACAATGATCCGACAAGGAATACCAAAAAAACTAGTTAATCTAGTAAAAATGACTATGGAAAACGCCAGAGCCAGTGTAATAAAAGACGGACGATGTGGAGAAGAATTCCCACTCGGCAGAGGGGTACGACAAGGAGACGCCCTCTCAGCTACACTGTTCAACCTGGCACTGCAAGCAGCGTTACAGAATATAGTAGAGAGTGGGACAATTGTATACAAGTCACAAATGATCTGCGCATATGCGGATGACATAGTCATAATCACTAAAAATAGGAAGCAACTAGGAGAGATACTTGCTAGACTATGTGTAGAGGCGAGTAGAGCTGGACTAGAAATAAATGTCTCAAAAACTAAGTATCTAGTAATGTCAGCGTTAGAAAGGAGACGGAGTAGTGACAACCTGACTGTACAAGGAATGGCTTTCGAGAATGTAAAGAGCTTCATCTACCTTGGTGCAGAAGTAAACAATCAAAACAAAACTAGCGCAGAGATAGACAGAAGAATAACAGCAGCCAATAGAGCATATTTTGCCAACCTAAAATTGCTCAAGTCAAGACTTATCTCTAGAGCCACAAAACTACGAATATACAAAACCCTTATAAGACCAGTTGCAACATACGGATCGGAAACCTGGAATCTCACTGTAAACGATGCCAACAAACTACGTGTACTCGAAAGAAAGATAATAAGGAGGATATATGGACCCCTTTACGAGTACGGAGAATGGCGTATAAGAAACAACGCTGAAATCGACGCCGCTCTCAACGGAGAAGACATAGTAAGGTTCATTAAAGCACAACGATTAAGGTGGCTGGGACACGTTGTAAGGATGTCTGAAGAACGCATGCCACGAAAAATGTACAAAGCAAGCATGACGGGAAGACGACTGCCAGGACGGCCAAGAAACCGCTGGAAGGAAGGACGAGTTAGAGAATGACCTTCGCGAGTTGGGAGTCTCCAGATGGTGGAGCGTTGTGCAAAACCGAGAAGAATGGAGGAGTGTTGTCGAGCAGGCCAAAGACCACCAAGGGCTGAAGAGCCGGAAGCAGAAGAAGAAAGAAGAATGAGAGGTCGGTGGAAACCCCGCCTAAGTTTTGAATGTCTGCTACCACGTCAACGTATGTGCATTCTGCAATGAGAGGTCGGTGGAAAACCCGCCTATCCACATTTGAAATGCACGGATTCTGTTCTCCATAGCTTGTGTCAACGTCTATCTCTCCATACCACATAGAACGATTGGGAACACATACTGTATGCATATCATATCGTATACGATACTTAAATATCCACATGCATGGTAAGTATTGCTTAAAGTAGCCCACCGACATGCAAGACTTGACATTAGTTGATTTAAGTATCAGCCGAAATCTGCATCAGTCACTAGAGCATCTAAGAACGGGCAGATGGGGAGACAACGGATTCGGCGCAGTGGTTAACACCCTGGCACGGTAGTGACTTGGGTTCGAATCAGTCCATTTTCTTCATATCTACCTTTCTCTCATGTTTGCACACCACAATTTGTAATAATAAGTTCAAATGAAGCATGTATGCTCTTGTATGTATCTCTATTATTTACCACTACGTGTATAGACTATTGAGTGGATGTTTCACTTCAAATAAGTAAGCAATGTATGGCATATTTTTGCCCATCACAATTATTTGTGTATCTGGATATACTATATTCTCTGTTTTCATGATATATTATGTATCTTCAATTAGAATAGATCTGTGTTGTTATTGTATATTTTCCATACATACAGGGTGTCTCACTTCTAATAAGTACCGAAGACAATATAATGTCTAGCGAAAGCAAAGACATGCATAATGAAGACTGTTATTAAGGAAATAAACAACTTGAATGAGAGCATTCTGTTATTTTGTAGAATTTGTTGGCAGCTCTTTAATTGCCACAAGCGTTGTTTCGTTGTAATTTATTGTAAATTCGTTTTGAAAAATAAACAGTAAATTGAAATTTGTTCATACATTTTATTGTATTTTTTAAGTATGGTAAGGTAATGACTCAACTTGACATCTGAGCATCTACTAAGGTCGCTAAGGCGGCTATTCCACCGGCCAATTTGCTTCACTTGTGAAGCTGTGAATTTTGTCATTGACGTTTGTTTTGTTGTTAAGGGGACTATTTTGTAGATACTTAACTCATCTAAGTTATAATATTATTAATGATGTCTGCTACCATATTATTACTTAATTTATAATAGGTAAGTTAATTATCTACATAATAAAACAAACGTCAATGACAAAATTCACAAGTGAAGCAAATTGGCCGGGGAATAGCCGCCTAAGGTAGATAGTGGGGGGGGGGGGGGGGCAAAACCGGCAGTCTGCTGCAGCTGGTTTATCGCAGCCACAATCTGCTACAGTAGACTGTGGTTATCCCATGAAAAATTAGGGCTCTATATTAGACAGGTCATCCGCCATATTGTATCCATTATAAGTCTGGTGTATAAGCCAAGCATTGGGTGTTTACCTATTTATTTTTAGAAATTTATCGTTTTTTATTTATTATTATTATTTAAAATGCGTGCTACCAATTAGAAAAGTGTTTAATAAAAAAATACTAAAACGTGTATTCGTTTTTTTCAATCTTTTACTTTGCTTCCAAGTTCCAATACTTACCATATAGGAAATATGGGATACAAAATGGCGGATGACAATACCCGGGTACATAGTGCCTTATGAAAAATGTGTCAGCGGATCCAGGGCGACTGAATCGTCCGTGTGTACCGGGTCTTGTACTAACCTAGCTGTTATCGCTACTACGTAATAAGGCAGAATTAAATGACGAGAGAACACAAACAAGTTAAATGCATAGGTTTAGGCTAAGCCTAGAGTTCTATAGAGGAGAGATGAGACAATCGCTCCCTGCCATGATATTGTTTGAATTTCAGGCGCCACCTTTTCAATGACTAGCCAGAGACGTGGCAGGCGGCCACTATAAATTAAAAAAAAGTTTTTTGGTGGGAAGCGAATGTTCCAACTCTGCTACATAGAACTCTAGCTAAAACTATTTGAACATCAAGATACGAATACGTATTCACATTTCTGCAAATATGCCAGTCTGTTAGACTACAGTACATTGAGTACGATACAGTGACTAAGCCGATTTCAAAAGATAAAAGATACCTACTGCTAGGGCTGTTAGACGTTAGGTATAACCTGCTAAGGTTAGGTAAAGAATATAACCGTTATTGCTTTTATAACGTTCTTCTCTTTAGGCGCCCATTCCATCGACCGGCTAGGGCTATTTACAAAAACAGTGACATGGTAGCAGACATTCAAGACTTAGGTGGCATTCCATCGACCTCGCATTGCAGAATTGACGGGAATGTTTATTTTCCTCTATGCCATAGTTAAAATTGATCAATGAACATCCAGTAAAATCACAAACAAACTAAAATTAAAAAATGGCGTCATGGGATATGTTAAGTTCAAACATTTTAATAGATTTCTATAAAAAGAAAAATTCTAAATTCCGTCAATGTCATTTGCATTCTGCAATGCAAGGTCAGTGGAAACGCCACCTAAGTCTTGAATGTCTGCTACCACGTCACCGTTTTTGTAAATAGCCCTAGCCGCAGGGCTGGAACCGGAAATGTCAAGCTAAAAATCTGACTTTCCTGACCAAAAACATGAAAAATCTGACTTTTGCTGACCACTATTTAAAGTAACGAAAAATTAGAAAATTTAATCATCGAATGTAAATCATTATAAATACATACATATTGTAGCCTATGTTAATATTATTTTCTACCTTAATGATATTTCGAACAACTATGTTTAGCTACTTTGTTATAAAATGCATAAACATACTATAGTATTGTATACTGAGCATGAGCGTATAAAATTTAACAATTCCAAAACTAAAATGAATTAAATCAGCGTCTTCATGGAAATAAGAAATATAGTATATTTCACACGTCATCGCAAATCTTACAAATTACAGAAAGCCAACAATTTTTGGCAGTAACAGATTTAAGAAGTAGGAATATTTAATTGAAATTTCTTAAATAAAATTACTTCTTTTTGAAAAAATCTGTAATTATTAATTTTTTCTTCTTCTCCACAATCTTTTCCACAGAATTAATTGTTTTACTTTCATTTTCAGCTTCCTTGTGTATTTTTTTCGCACCCTCTAATAGGGCTGTTGCGATTGCAACCTCAACCATATCGTTTCTTTGCACTGCATTTTTCAACTTTTTATTGGCTTCATCCAGCAATTTGCTTTCAATTTTTCTCTTTGCCGCCTGGTTAGCTTTTAGCTCTTTCAACCTGGACTCTTCCTCATCAATCGTATCTTTTTCTAACTTCATTCTTAATTTTTTCTGTGCTTCTTCCAACTTCGATTCCTCAATTTCTTTTTTCATTCTATCTTCCTCTTCTGCTTTTTTCTTTTGTTCTTCAAGATATGATTTATAGGAGCTGCACGCAAATCTAGCCAAGTCACTAAGTTCTTTGTTCCAAGGCAGGAGCTCTGGCTTATAAAAATATTTATGTAATCCAGACTTCACAGTCATGGCAGCGTTTAGCGACCTTTCACACATGCTTGCTTTGTCGTCAGTCAAGTATCGGGCAGAATCGCTGAACCCACGCTCAACATTAGCATTTCCATGGGACATTGATAACACTGCTTTTACAACCTTGCTGACTGCTGGGAATGAAATGTCACCTGCATCCGTTTTTTTAGAAAAAAAATGTGCCCAATATTGATCTACAGGAATATATTTTCCATCTTTCTGGATGGGCACATGATCAGCCTCATCTTGTAAAAGCTGCCACTCAGCGTGTAATATATTGAGGTCAACCTCAAAAGGCAGTGCACTTGCTATAGATCTCACCCACTTCGCAGACGCAGGTGTCCTTCGCTCCTTAGGATTCAAGGCACGACAGGCTTTTACAAAAGTGTTGTTGATTGAACTTTTTTTTAGAATATGATTACAAGCACTTACATAGTGCTTTTGAGCTTTTGTTAAAAATCGTAAACTGTCCATTTCGTTCAGTTTGCTAATCTCACAGACAATTTCATCGCCTAGAATTAATTTGACGGGTGAGATAAGGTTGTCGGGCAATAAAACTTTTTCACAAACACCTAAGGCTTTAATTGCGTCCGGCTTACACACTTTATTAATCAACACTTTTGCCAATCGAACAAGTTCGTGATACAGAACATGTATCATGGGGCTGGAGCTCTGAAAGCTGCCGGTGAAGCGCGTAAATAATTTGGCGCTTTCACAAATCAGTAATAATTGAGCCCGCATGTCACTTATTTTAAGTAGTTTCACTATTTCAAGGTATGTTTTGCTGGGCAGCAGTTTATTCCTCTTTTTAGGAATAAAAGTTAAAAAATACTGAAGTACAGCCTCCCACTGTTCCAGCATTCTGCTTGCTGCCGTTTCTAAAGTGAGCCAACGCGAGCTTACATGCTTTATAAAACTGTGCTGCTTTATACCCATTTGATTTTGAATCTCTCTGAAGTCGCTCAACCTTAAGGGCCAGCCATTCAAGAAATAGTAAACTTTTCGGATCAATTCTGAAGCGTCCTCGCCAATTTCCAATAAACCTTTTTCATACGCATTATGTATTACGTGAATGTTGCAGGATCCAATATTAATCAATGGCTTTCCTCTTATATTTAAAATTTGTTCAGATAAAAGGCGGTGTGTTTTCTTGTTGACATTAGGTCCATCCATGCCGAGCATCAACAATTTCGATAAAGGCAAATTCGCTTCATTAATGCCTTCCAGGATTTTATCAGCTAAGATTTCACTTGTCGCTGAAGCAATAAAAAAAGTTCTCAGATGATGGCTTACTACTGCTTCTTGTTTTCCTGAATAGTATGTTACCATAAGTTGCAGTTCTTTTGCCCCAGCACTGTTCGTTGTTTCGTCAAACGACAGTGTGTAGTACGCATTGGTTAAGTCTTTGACGAGTTCATTCTTAAAAAATTGCCCTAGAGCTTCAGTTAGTAAATAGCGAAATTTTGTTCTACTAATGGAAAAATCCCCAACAGCACTCCCACCAAACATTGATGCAAAAAGTTCACCAAGGTTTTCACACGACGATGCAGACCAATTCTGGACTACACACTTCATCACCCATTGCAGTTCCGCCCATGTAGTGGCATCCCTGGGGCTGGTAACTTGAATTGCATTTATTGAGGGAGGAACCACAGGAGCTTCACTAGATACACTGGAACTGGACAGCCGAAGTTGCCCCGGACACAAATAGGGAGCGACAGCTTCCTTGTGTTTCGAAGAATCAGCATGTCTCTCAACAGTTTGAAAGCCAGATGTAATGCTGAAGGACTTCTTGCAAAATAAGCATAAAATATGCTCATCGTCTTGCTTTTTCCCCCACTTATTAATTGCCATGCCATTTGCATCTATTCTTGTCAACCAATAGTCTCTAACTTTACATTTTCCCATCTTCGGTTCTACCTGAAAATTATACAAATCATTAAAATTATTGAGTAGATTTAAAAATTAATTAAGTAAAAGTAATTAAAATAGACATCATTGTACTATGGTAAATTGGCGGAGACTGGAAAATGAAAATATACCTAAATTAGCTCAGAACACCTTCGTTAAATCAAATTGGTTATTAGCTTTCCCAACTTAATAATGCAGTAAAGAACACGTAGCTAGTACAATACACGTGTCTTTTTCTTTACCTATATAATTCACCGATTGAAATGAAATAATACTTTATTTAGGCTATATGATTTAAGGTAATAATCCACCTAAGATACAGACGTACAGACCTACAATCTACGTACATACTGTAAGTTAGTCAAATTCAAAGGCACGTTTTACAGTACAAAGCCTATACAAGGCTATATTGCAATTTCCTTACTTCCTTAGACTTAAATTATTTCAATAATAGACATTTGACATTTCTTTTTTCTTAAACTAAAACTCTACAAGCACTGAAATATGACCAAAATAGGTACAGTATTTTATATTTATAGTATGTATGTCCGATGAGTCCTCGCTCCTCGAGCCAGTAGCCACACTTTAGTGATACACTGATACTTTTACTTAGACTTACCTTGTCGGCTTTGGCTTATCACTTATGAGTTTGAGTGTGAATAATAACTTAATAAGTTATATTTAAGTATATAACGGCTACTTCAGCATGTAAGCCATATAATATTTTATAAGAAAACGCGTCGCTCAGTTGATTACAATAAGTTATTAAAGGAAACTCAGAAACGCGTTTAAAAATAGACAACAATGAAAACGCATCAACGCAACTACGAAGAACAAGAGCTGTAAAATGTAAATATCTAATAAGCGGCAGAAAAGTAAACAAAGTGAAAAGTGCGCCACTGAACTGCTGCCACTTCAAAGCAACCTAATGCTGGCAGCACCTTCTAGCGGATGCACGCCTTACTAGCCTGTTTGATGATAGAACCGGTTGTCACCGCAGTCAGTGCTGAAGAGCTGTTTTACTTTTGTCATAGTTGCAGAACACCACAAGTTATATATAGTTACACAATTTTAAATAGGCTATAATATATATTAGGGGTATTCGCGCTGGTCTGCTTGCTTGCTAATCGAAACTTTTTTTTGTCGATTGACCAATCAAAAGGTCGCATTGACAAAAAAAAGTGTCAATAGACAAGAAAAAGTTTCGATTAGCAAGCAAGCAGACCAGCGCGAATACCCCTATTATATTATCATTATACTGAATGAAATCTCACTTTTCTACCCGAAATGCATATTTTCCTGACTTTCCTGACCAAATTCGTATTTTCCTGACTTTTGCTGACTTAAAACGAAAAATCTGACTTTCGTGGGAAAAACTGACCTAGTTCCAGCCCATTCCACCGACCGGCTAAGCCGGTCGGTGGAATGGGCACCTAAATGACAGTTACCCTTCAGCTCTTTACAATGAGGAGTTCGGTACAACAAACGGTCTAATCTTCTAGACACGCATCATTTACTGCGCACATTCACAAACATGTTTTCCCGCATCAATTAAAAGAGCAAAGTACTTGGATTACAATTATTTGCTAATGTAGGCCTACTTTCAACAGGGCTGCTATCTACAGGACAATATAATTATGTTACACTTTGCCACATTGCACAGTATTTATGTATAGTCCATTTATATGTATGCTGCAGTCATTACACGGTAAGAAAATAACTATATTGCATTCACATGGAGAATAGAGGGAATACGCTTTTCCTATACTTATTGAAATAAGAAAAGAAGAAATAAGACTGAAGGTAGATTCTCATTTATTATGTAATTAACATACTAGCAGTAATAATTTAAATTTAATTATTCAATATAAGTAAATAATAAATTTAATAAAAAACACGTTTTTAAAATGAACAAAGAAATTGCGTTCATTCCTATTTGCAACACTAGCGGACGGGCATTAATGCAAGCCAAAAAGCAAGGTTCGCCCTGCCCCCTTAAGAAATTTCACGATTTTGGAATGAAAGATAAGTGACAGTAACTAGGTAAGCAGGAGCATTGAATATATAACACTGTGTTATAATATATATTCAATGGCAGGAGGTACTCTCATTCATATCATAGCAAGATGAAACACAAAGGCTTGGCTCTTTGTAAGTTCCTTTGTTGAGCCCCTGCCCAAGCAAACAATAGCGGAGAGATTGTGTTATGTTTGAATCCATTACCACCCAGAAGGGGGTACTAACAAGGTAGGACACAAAACAGAAGAATTTTTTATTAACACTAAGGCTAAACTAGTCACGTTTTAAGAGCACTAACTAATTAATCTGTAAACTAGGGTTCTGTATAGAAGACAAGACACAATGTGAAGCCACGCTTTCAAATAAGGTTTTCGCGACTGCACCAAAATGTAACTTGCCTTCACGTTTGCATCGACCCTTCGTAATATAAAAATCACAGACCTTTTGAACCATTGGTGATTTTACTGTACTTTTCCCAAAAACATGATACGTGTATATTTCTTCAGTAATTTGACAACGTGAATTCTTTTGACATTAATTAAGATATTTCATTTGACCATGATGCATGTGGGAAAAAAAAACACCAAGGAACGATTAACGTTGCTTCTTTGAAAGAATGCATTTTGAAATGTTATCCTTGTATATAATATGTATCATCTCATCGGTTGGAAAAATCTAGATAAAGGATACCTGTACTGTGTTCAATGGAACAACATATTAAAACTAATTGAGTTGTCGCGCCACGGCGTTCTTTAAACAATTTTCGGGGTCTTTTCGTCATCGTACACCTTCTCTATTGGTTGCATTGCGAAAACTTCCTTTTGGCTGTTTGTAAAGACTCCGAATTTCCATGAAAAACAGTACAAACGCCCAAGATAAGGAAAATAAGAAAAAAATTAACATTAATGCTAAGAGACCATTGATAAATTAATTCACTCAAGTAAAAGAGAACTAGATATTTCTCCAAATGCATTCTTTCGTTGAGTTGAGGCTTGAGACATACGTCGCAGATGAAAAATCACGGTTAGTTAAGGCGCTTATTCCACCAACGTCAATAGTGATAGTAAATGTATAGTATTGACGTGGTAGCGGACATTTTTAGACTGTCTTTAATGTCTGCTACCACGTCAATACTACATTTACTATCACTATTGACGTTGGTGGAATAAGCGCTTAACTGAGGCATACTGAGCAGGTGTTAAGCGATCAACAGACCTTACAAATGATATAGTATATACGAAGGCTCACATCAGTCGCATAGCATATATTATCATTATCATTTGGAAGATGACTGTTCTTCTCTAAGGCGCCCATTCCATCGACCGGCTAGGGCTATTTCCAAAAACGGTGACGTGGTAGCAGACATTCAAGACTTAGGTGGCGTTTCCACCGACCTCGCATTGCAGAATGCAAATGACATTGACGGAAATTAGAATTTTTCTTTTTATAGAAATCTATTAAAATGTTTGTACTTAACATATCCCATGACGCCATTTTTTTAATTTTAGTTTGTTTGTTTGTGATTTTACTGTATGATCATTGATCAATTTTAACTATGGCATAGAGGAAAATAAACATTTCCGTCAATTCTGCAATGCGAGGTCGGTGGAAACGCCACCTACGTCTTGAATGTCTGCTACCACGTCACCGTTTTTGGAAATAGCCCTAGCCGGTCAATGGAATGGGCACCTTAACTCTTATACAGTATGCCTCAACTTAACTTAGTTTTACAATAAACAGAGTAGGGTAAGTTACTAGTCTACGTTAAATGTCAACTATCACAAACACATCGCATCTATGATCATCTTCGTGGATCTGAAACAAGCACATACTTTTTAGGCGCAAAGTCCACCGACCTCGTTTTTTATAGTGAGCCTGATATTGACGGGGTAGCAGACATTAAAGACAGTCTCACTATAAAAAACGAGGTCGGTGGACTTTGCGCCAAAATGAATAAGTAAACTTACACCAAATTAGGATTACGCGTTTACGCAATGAACCTCTTTCGAATAGAAGTCCATTGAGAAATGACGTCAAATCCCATGGAATTGATTACTTGGGCACGGTTAGCCCCAAAATCTATACATCCCTGCAATGCGCAAAGGTTAAGCCACCTAAAACCAAAATAGTAAAGTATGTAACTTTGTAGCTCACCTGCATGTTAGAGTACGTAATCGCTTTTACATCCGCTCCTTGTGGATGCCTTCCAATTTCAAACGGTTCACCATACCCTTTCGCGCATATGACAAAGTTGTCTCTGTCAAATTCTGTGATATTAACTTTCTAAAAATAAAAGAACAATATTTCAACTCTCTCATTAGTCACAATAAGTTTTTTTTTAAACTTAATTAAATGTCACAGGAAATATTGAGGGTGATCATTGAGGACTCAACAGAGAGTAGAAGAAATTACCGTCTACATTTTGATAGTGCGTGATTTAATGGATAAGAATTTCTACCATCCCTAAACTTGATTATAGGTAAACTGTTGGGTACCTATTGTATTTGTGATTACAAGTAGGTTTTTCTATTTATAGTCATGACGGTGCCGAGCAGATACTGTATCCCTACTGTAACACTGTATTGTACTGTATGTGGTTATAATGGCCTAATATATCATTTTATGTCATTTCACATACCTTACAAACAAGAAAAGGTTCAGCACAAAATAAAAAGAGAAATTCGTCGAGAAAGTGGTAGAGGAGTGATATCATATCGTGGCCCTCTGCTCTAATCTCGTGCGATTCTTTTATTTCAACCTAAAATTAAAAAATTATGCGTTAAGTTTTTTGCCCTATTTGTGGGAAACCAAATTTAACAAAAGAATGATCCATAGAACTTTGTAATCCCCCGACCTCCTAAAGCATCTGTTAACCTTGGCCGAATCAACCAATAGTCTACAACCTAGACAGCGAGAAAGCTGAGAGGTAGCAGGGTGCCATAATCGTACCCCCCCCCCCCCTTCGAGCGAGGCAAGCCAAGACAGTTATATTCATGCCATTTTCAAGCTAGCTAGGGCTAGCTTCTGGGCGTCGTCATCAATGCCTGTCGTCTAAACAAAATAATAATAAATAAAGAACACAATCACCGTATTATCGGGTTCGCCAAAATTCCCTAACCGAGTTCCAATAGCAGCCAACCTTTGCCTCAACCAGAGTCCTAATCTCCCGGGGTAGCCTGTCAAACAACGGGATCCCCATCTCCTTAGGAGACCTAAGGATAGCCGTCAGTCGACTGCTCTCCCGTAGGAGAGACAATTTATAATAGAGACTACCGAAAACTCATCAGTGAAAAAGTATTGAAAAAACGCTGCGGTGTTAATAGCAATGACTTATCAACGCATCCAAAATGCTTTTTTTTACTGGATCGGCTTGTCTGTGCATAGAGGACCTCACACTTTTCAAAAAATCAAATCAAATCAAAATATATTTCCAAAATACAGTTTAAGGTTTTTCTCACTTTTCCCTATGCCCGTTTTAGGGTGGAAATTTTTACAATATCCTAAATCCTAAATATCCCAAATACAATGCAGTTTAAAAATACAGTGAATTTGTAAGTGTATTGGTGTGTGTTGGTGGTAGGCTATATTGTATGCACTTGCTGTTTGTCATGGAAGTTTATTTCTATTTCTTATTTCCTTTATTGTGTTATTTCCAGATCGGTAAGCCATGTTTTTTTTACATTTTTTCTAAATATTGATTGTTTGGTTTTTTATGATGGTATGCTCACCTTGTCTAATTCAGTAATGTAACCAAACATAGAAACAGCACACTGTTCAAATGATTCTTCAATGGTGTCTCCCCAGGCATGTAACTGCACATCGGCCGTATGGTCCAAATCTGAAATAAGCAGATAATATTGACTGGCGGTTTAAATCTTATAATCAGCTCTTGCTAAACGAAACAATAACGCAACTAACAGTGTTCTCTAACTCCCAACCTGAGCTTGACATATACCCACGCATAGCAGGACTACCAGTAACTGCAACCGACAGCGTCAGATTCTTAGGAGTGCATGTTGACAAGTACTTAAACTGGAACAAACACGTGGCTGAGCTATTAAAAAAACTAAATAGTGGCCTCTTTGTAGTCAGGCACCTCCGGAGTTTACTATCCAGGCCTACCACTCACTTGTAATGAGCCATATATACTACAGCATATTGGCCTGGGGAGGGACCTCCGTAGGGGACATGGACGTTGTACTCAGGCTCCAAAAGAGGGGAGTGCGCTACATGCTAAAACTGGGACCTCGTGACAGTTGTCGCTCTCACTTCAAATCATTAAAAATAGCCCCAAGTCTGCACATATTTAGATGCATTTTACATATCTTAAAGCCTGAGGTGTGGGGGACATTTAAACAAAACGGGGACACTCACACCTAAAACACGAGGCAACGGGGAGACCTTGTAAGGCCAGCGCCACGCACAGCCAAGCGTGCCTATACTACAAGGTTTCGCCTACCTTAGAAAGCTCCCGATTCAACCGAGAGCGACGAGAAAAACTTCTAACTTCCCTAAATTGCTCACAGAAACTATTAGAGAAAGCTTTCTACACTGTCACTGAGGCACTAGTACAATGACAGAACTATCTGATTTTGATTATTTAATTTTATACTTACTTGTATTGTATATTGTAACGGAAATATATCTATCTATCTAACCCTGGAAGGCATAGGTAACATGGTGCAATAGATTGCTAAGAAATTATTTTGACCAAAAGTTAAAAAAAAGCTTACATTCATATTTAACGCCTCCATCTACCAGTATTTCTTCTTCTGTTAAGCCTTCCATTACTTAAAAATGCTGAAAATGTTAAATAAAAAACCGAAATGAATTTTGTTTGATTATTTAATGTATATTATAGTTTGTTTATGTCAAGTTGTCAACAACTCAACAAATGAAGAAAACAACAGACATCCAGACAATAGAGTTCTTGCGCAGGTAAAACAAGGATGGCGGGCTGTCGGAAATGGAGGGGTACCCCTGATCCTCGGACAACACTCCCTTATTTTAACATGGAGTGTATGGGCTTTCCACTGACATTTATTTTATATTAAGAAATTGTAGCTTTTAAACGGCAAATTAGTGTTATTTATATGTTCCTTCAACTTTTTCGGGTACTGACAAAAAATTAGGGCAAAGTAGCCGCAAATAATTGTCGAAAAATATTATTTACATGGGTATCTAATTTTATTTCATTGGTTGTGATACTTCCGCGAGGGCAGAACAGATTTTTAAATGGGTATGTGAGCCTTATACTTATAGATATTACAATTAATGTATTAGTCATGATTTACTACCATAACCATACAACTTTACTGCAAAACTACCATGAAATATAGCCTAGTCGGCTGGGCTGCCGACACGCTAGTCTATCATGTTGTTTGTAAATATTAGTAGCGTAAAAAGGGTTATTATCTCTCCATAATAGGCCTACTATCACTAGAATTCAATTTAGTATCTGAGCACCAAAGCAGTTAATTTTCGTAGGGCCACAGGGCCCAGGTTTTATTTTCGGGGGGGGGGGGGTCCAATTTTTTTTAACGTAATTTATTATTGACTTAATGGATTAATTCTTAAAACAATACAGGTCTACATAAAAAAATGATTTCGGGGGGGGGGGGTCCGGAGGGGGACCACCCACCTAGGCACGGCCATGGCCGCTGCACTGGAAAGTAACTACGATATATATTTACAACGTTATTGATCCCAATCAAGACCGTAGCCGGAATGGGGGTGGGGGGTGGTTCAGAAATTTAATTGGACATTACATAGTAGTTTTTATTTTCACTCTCAATATCCGATTCTATCTAGTATCAAGCCAGTCCATCTCGGTGGGGGGGGAGGGGGTTGAACTCCCCCTTGACTACGGCCATGATCCCAATCGACTGTCCGATTGGATCCGGAAAATCTTTTGTTGGCCCACTAGGATCCACTAAATGTTTTTAAATTTCGGGGGGGGGGGGGTCCAGAAATTTTATACGTAATTTATTAATTAATCAATGGATAAATTCTTCAAACCATACAGGTTTACCTGCAGACATTTATTCCGGGGGGGGGGGGGGTGCGGACGCCATGGACCACCCCCTGGGCATGGCCATGCATATATATGTGTATTTTGTATTGTATTTTTGCATTTCTTAATTTTTTCCAGTGGCTTGGGGAACGATATAATTCGGACCTCTCGCATATGAGTTCTGTCTTTTGTGTAGGCTATCACTATTACACAAGCCAAAGCAATGCTTCCCCATAACGCTAGAAATATGAATAATAACAACTTAAAACTGTAAAAATCAATAGCGCCCAATGCATTTCATATCCTCCAATGGCCGAACAGCTGATTTTGTTTACATTATTTTCGCAATCACGCATGCGCTGTTAGCTCCGCCCTCTTAGTGTGACGTCACTACGCAAAAACTATTTATTTTTTAATATTTCCACATCACTAAAGTCATACAAATATAACATATTACGCAATATTAATATAAGTTATTATGTTTTTTTAAATAAATAATTTAATGATTAATGTCACACGTCTACTTATTTTTAGTATAGATATTTCAGTTAATTTAAGGGAGTTCTTGCGTAGTGACGTCACAGTGAGAGGGCGGAGCTGCGCATGCGTGATTGCAAAATAATGTAAACTAAATCAGCTGTTAGGACATTGGAGGATATAAAGTGCATTGAGCACTATAGATTTTTAAAGTTTTAAGTTGTAATTATTCATATTTCTATTATATGTATTTATATATATTTATATATTTCTGTTATTGTCATGCATTTGCTGCTATGGCTTGTGTAATAGTAATAGCCGATACCAGGACAGACCACATATGAGAGAGGTCCGAATTATATCGTTCCCCAAGCCACTGGAAAAACTGGAAAAAGGAAATGCAAGTGATGGTTGAATCTTTGTGGCAGAGCAAATTCCACTATATTTAAGGTTGCAAAATACACTTACATATATGAATGGCCATTCCCAGGGGGTGGTCCATGGGGTCCGGACCCCCCCCCCCCCCCAAATGAAACGGGTTTATACTAGATAGTATCGGATTTTGAGAGGAAAAATAAAAACTACTATGTAATATCCAATGAAATTCCTGAACCCCCCTCCCCCATAAAAAAAATGATTGGGATCAATAATGTATAATAATGTGTCGTTGTTACTTTCCAGTGGCCATGGCCGCGCCCAGGTGGTGGTGGGGACCGGACCTCACCTGGGCGCGGCCATTAAATTATGTAAACCGAAATTATGTAAACCTCTATTGTTTGAAGAAATCATCCATTAATTCAAAAATAAATTACGTAAAAATAATTTGCCCCCCCCCCCCCGCCCCGAAAACAAAACCTGGGCACGGCCTTGCCTGTAGCCCTACAAAAATTAACTGCTTTGGTGCTCAGATACTCAATTGAGTTCAAGTGATAGTATTATGGAGAGGCAATAACCCTTTTTAGGCTACTAATATTAATTACAAACAACATGATAGTGTGTCGGTAGCCCAGCCGACTTGGCTATATTTCATGGCTGTTATGCAGTAAGATTGTATATTTATGGTTATAAATCATTACTGATACAGTAATTGTAATATCTATAAGTAAACTTAAGCTCACCCATTAAAAAAAAGAATCACAACCAATGAAATTAGATACCGTGTGCAAGTATATAATATTTTTTGGCAATTATTTGCTGCTACTTTGCCGTAATTTTTTGTTAGTACCCGCGCAAGTATCGAAGGATCATATAAATAACACTAATTTGCCGTTTAAAAGCTAAAATTTCTTAAAATAAAATAAACTTGAGCGGAAAGCACATACATTCTATGTTAAAAGAAGGGAGTGTTGTCCGAGAATCAGGGGAACCCCCTCCCATTCCGACTGGCCACCATCTTCTTTTTACCTGCGGAAGATGACGTGACCTTGAAACAGGCCATCTTTGTTTTGTTACCATGGTCCTTGTTGATTGTGTATAAATAATTAAATATAATTAATTAAATTACTTTCAATAAAATGTTTTCTCCATTTAATTTAAATATTACATTCAAAAGCAGTATTAAACATGTTGTAATTCATTGTAAAAGAAGTAAATCTATTAGAGTAAGATTTGCACCTAGCCCCACAGGTAATAATCAGCTTACCTAGAGACATTTTTATAAGATAACCTATCCTGCAAATTAACAAATTTCAGCATCAGTGTTCATTATTTGTTTGTATGTTTGTTTGTATTTCAGTAATTGTAAGTAAATCTCCTTGCGCATAGTGCATGTTAAGGGGAAGGAGGGTTAGGTACCCCCGTAGCCGTCATGTAATTTATTTACATAGTTTATTCATTGACTGATTGCTGATTTCCTTTATCTACCGGGCTGTGTGTATTCTTATTTACAATCATCGGGCTTTCAAACTCCATAGTTGCAGAATATCTACAAGCTCTTATGGCAAACCTACGCACTCCGAACAACAGTAGGTATGCCTGGAGGGCTGGAGAGTAATTATTTCTTTGTACTTTTATTTTTATTATTTGTATTTTCATTGTCATATACAAGTTGAAGCGCAGAAAATGTCAATTTACAGACATTTCAAATACTGTCTCACAACACCCACAAAGATATATATATCTATGGCACTCTTAAAACCTCATTTTAATTACTGTTCTTCTCTCTGGTATCAAGTGTCAAAAGAAAACACATCAAAACTCCAGAAAATATTAAATCAAGCCATGAGAATCATTCTGGGATACCCCTATAAAGGAGATGGTGATGAAATTAGACTGGTTAACAATTGAAGAAAACCTCTACTTGGACACTATGACATTAATATTCAAAATCGTTAAGGGTCTGACACCCGAGTACCTAGCGCTAACTATGAGATACCAAGAAAGGCACACCTACAAGACGAGAAATCGAGAAAATCTAACTACTAGTGGTAGGTAGTCAAGGCAGGAAGACAATATTTCAAGACAGAATCTCCGAATATAACAAACTAAGCAGAAGAATAAGAGAATGCAATACAGTGGAAATGTTCAGAAAAAAACTAAAAGAAGTGATTGTGTGTAAAAGGTTAAATGACTGAGCCGATCATGGATGAAAGACAATTAGTTGACTGAACTGTGAACTGTTGTAAACAAATAAGTGTTTCACTAATAAGTTTTCAACAACAACAACATCATATTTAACATGTTTGAAAGCCGCCTATCCCACCTCAGAGAGTCGAGTTACTTGTAATTTTTGAAGGACTTTTTATGAACCCAGGCCTACTTAGTGGCCCATAGGTCCCATGTCCAATGCCAACGACCCAATCAATCAATCAACCTTTGTCCATCACCCACCAAGGTGGGATAGACGGCGTCCAAAAGAAAGAAATCTAAAACTAAAACAAGTTTTGGTGATAGGACATTGCATTTCGGACATTACTTGTATTGTTTCCGTATGCATTTTTGGTCATTGGCAAACTGGTACATACTTAGATGTCATCCTACACCGGCTACAAGCGATAATGGACAAGCTGAGACAAGCTTACCATTGACGCATTGAAACAGGCGAAGGCATGACTTAACAAAGTACAGATACTAGTCCCCCCAGAGGGTCAATACCTCATGATTTTATTTGTTATTCAAAAATAGTCTAATTTAAGTAATACTTGCAGATAATTTCAGGTCACCTCCACCTGGGAGGACTACGAACAGCCTTATACAATCACCTTTTCGCGGCATCCCGTAATGGGCAAACTATTCTGCGCATTGAGGACACTGATCAAGAACGAAAAGTAGACGGAGCCGTGCCGAGACTGGTCGAAGACTTGTCGTGGTGTGGGCTCCACTACGATGAAGGCCCTATACTGCAGAGTCAACGGCTAGAGCTCTACCACCGTAGTGTGGATTCGCTGCTGAAATCCGAACACGCCTACAGATGCTTTTGCATGAGCTCGCGACTAGACATATTAAGGAGGGAGGCTATGAAGTTTGGCTTAGTACCACGTTATGACAACCGATGCAGGCATCTTACCAATGAAGAAGTCAAGACAAAATTGGAGAAAGGGATGGCTTTCTGTGTCAGATTTAAGGTAAGAAGCCTAATATTATCAATAACCAGCTCTATTTGCTCGGGTGTGACATAGCTACCGGAGCTAAGAAATGGGGTAACTTAGGACATTATTGATTAAAAGAAATGACGTAATGTATGCCATATATGATTCTAACATTTAAATACATGATTGATTGATTGCTGCAGTAAGGGCTACCCAGCCCCATCGGTTTTGAACTGAGCCAAAAACCTTTCCTGTGTGAGCAGAACACCATTTTGCGCCCCTTCAATCCTTGGGTCTGTCACCAACCCCCATTTTGGTGAACTAGAAATTTCTCAAGACGTCGTCTCCTCTGCTTTCACATTACCCTGCTTTAGACTCGCATCTGTTCTTGGTTAAGTCATACTTTCACCTGTGTCAGTGTGTCAATGGTAAGCTTGTCTCAGCTTGTCCATTATCGCTTGTAGCCTTGTAGGTTGACATCGAGAACGTATACCACTTTGCTAAAGGCCAAAAACAATTACAATTGCCCTGCTTTAAGTGCCATGTTTGCTGACTTTGGGGCAAAATTAGTTTTCATGTGTAATGAGGTAGTCCTATCTGGTCCGAAAGGTCCGGGTAGGCTAGGGTTGGCAGCCTTCACGACCCGAATTACTAATGGTTTCGACCGTCAAAATCCAATGTATGCCTCTCGATTTATAAGGATTGGATATAAAAAAAAATTACCCTCTACTAAAGTCTATATTTCTTTGATTGCAGCTATCTCCCACGCCAGATCCATTCCACGATATAATCTACGGTGACGTTAGCCACGATATAGCCAGTGTTGAGGGTGATCCTGTCATTTTAAAGACTGACGGCTTTCCCACTTACCATTTAGCAAATGTCGTCGACGACCACGATATGAGGATAACGCATGTGCTACGTGGCGTAGAGTGGCAAGGGTCTACGCAGAAACATCTCCTGCTCTACAGGTGTTTATGTGTTTATTATGCTAAAACATAAGTATACGTATGTAAGCAAAGTTAAACCGTTTTAAGACGGACCTCATTGTCGTGCGCTCCTGATAGCAGTTTGCCAAACCACCGAATTCCTCAACAGAAACTCCTTAACACACTATGAAATATAAAACAAATAAATGCAGACGGTCCCTTGGCAACCTCGCTGTCCGCTGCGCTCCTAATCCCTGAATCTTGCTTGGGAATACAACCTGTTCGGTAATTCGATTTCGTTACTCTATTTAGCACCTGATATGATAAAATAATGATAAAAGATCCCTAATTACCTCCATTTCGGTGACAAGAGCAAAATGGATGCGCCACCTGATCAGACAGGAAATACTTTTAAGCACCATAATAGAAGGCACAATCGAAGGCACCAATGCAAGAGGGCGACCAAGGAAGGCGTGCGCAGAAGACCTCAAGAGAGATATGAGATGCGGAACCTACTTGGAACTCAAGAGAACGGCCCAAGACAGGGAGGAGTGGAGAAGGAGGTGGAAAGATTTGCTGCAAACCAATCGCCAGATTGCAACTACAGAAGAAAGAAGATTTAGCACCTAAAACATAACTGTACAAACCTGTTCGGTTTGATTGTTCTATTTAGCTCCTAAAACATACATAAACATATATAGCGGTTCAGATTATTAGTTGTTGCTATCTATATTCTGTACAGCTATCTTCTGAATATAGATAGCAACATCTAATGATGTAAACCGCTATAATATATGTATCTAACTAAAACATATAGTTTGGCCAGAATTGCTTCAGTAGCTGATGTCAGAGAAGGGGAGGGAAAAAAACTGAAGTTACAGAGCTTCGACAAAACGGGTTCTCAGAAAAATTATTATTTTTTAGTAATTTTTCATTCAAGTTAGCCTTTTCTTGCCTCTTCGTGTGTGAATTAAAAAAAATGGTTGGAGCCGATTTTTTTAGATATGTTTTTGGGGTGGAAAAACAACAAAATTGAGGTAGCTCAAAATAGATAAAAACCCATCCATTGCAATCCCAAAATCAAAAATTGCGATCATCACAAAGCTTTTTTCTACTTTATATGCCTCCCTCAGATACCAAGTTATAAATAGGAAAGCAAAAATAGGATTTATATTTGGAATAGTGTTTTTATGGATAAGGCGCGATATTTTTGCTGGTTTAAGTCCCCCATTGGTCATTAGTGCTTGAGAATCTTATGAGCCAACCCTGGTGACTGTTTTCTCCTCGCAGAGCTTTCGGCTGGGATCCCCCCGAGTTTGGACATCTTCCACTCCTTCTGAACCCCGACGGTACAAAGCTGAGTAAGCGGCAGGGCGATGTGAATGTTTCACAGTACCGAGACAACGGCATCTTCCCATTGGCACTGGTTAATTTCGTTGTTCGAGCAGGCGGTGGATTTGATATTGAGCAGTGGGAGAGGGACTGCAAGAGTTTTACCATGGAGGAGCTCACCGAGAAGGTAACTTTGTTATGAATTTTATTTTCAGTCATTAGGCGCATATTCCACATACGTCAACAGTCAATAGTAAATATGGTATTGACGGAGATTTCAATTTTACTCTATGCCCATTGTTAAAATTGGTCAATGATCATAGAGTAAGGCGCGGTTTCCACCGACCGGCTAGGGCTAAATACAAATACGGTGACGTGTTAGCAGACATTCAAGACTTAGGCGGGGTTTCCACCGACCTCTCATTGCAGAATGCAAATGACATTGACGGAAATTTGAATTTTTCTTTTTATAGAAATCTATTAAAATGTTTGGTCTTAACATATCCCATGAAGCCATTTTTTAATTTAATTTGTTTGTTTGTGATTTTACTCTATGATCATTGATCAATTTTAACTATGGCATAGAGGAAAACAAACATTTCCGTCAATGTCATTTGCATTCTGCAATGCGAGGTCGGTGGAAACCCCGCATAAGTCTTGAATGTCTGCTACCACGTCACCGTATTTGTTTTTAGCCCTAGCCGGTCGGTAGAAGCCCCGCCTAAAATCACGCGCTGCAAACAATAACAAACTGAAATGGCGTCATGGAATAAATTTATGTTAAGTACAAACATTTTAATAGATTGTTTATTTAAAACAGTTTTCATCCATTAAACAGATCGATGAAGGTCGATCTTACTTCGGATCTCCTACTATTATTAGGTTTTATTGAAAATAATAAGTGTACGAAGAAAACAAATACCGGTACAAACAAAATTTAAAAAAAAAAATGCAAAAAAAAATTTAAAAAATTTGGTGCATACGTGTCAATAGAAGAAAAGTAATCAATAGTTGAAAAACATGTGGAATGTAGTGTATCAATGAAAAATTGAAATTTCCGTCAATACCATATGTGTACTATTGACGTATGTGGAATAAGCGCCTTAGCACAGCTTGTGGAAGTTGTTGTTGTTTTCCAACGCCTGCTTTAATCAACTCTGTCAGCCTGGTGGGGAGAGTGAGTCTGTTTATTAACTTGAGGCAACCTAAGGGCAAACTCCTTCACCGCAGGGAGAAGAGGAGTTGACTTGACAGGGTGGACCTCCTATAGTGGATTCCGAACCACTTGGGCAATATAGTAAAGTCACGATTAATTCGATGGTGACCAGGACTCGACACGCACTTAGACTTAGACTTATAGAATAAAAAGTGACGAAGAGGCGTTACTTGTACTGGGTTAATTGTATCGCAAGAGTGGGCCGAAAGGCCCAAAATTCGCCCATATGGAAAAATAAAGACAATTTTCTTTCTTTCTTTCTACTAATCGAGTTTTACTGTATCAGTTAAACGTCGGGTGTCTGTCTCATTTCTGCAGCATAATGATATTTGTTTTTGTTTAAGTTTGACATTAATAAAATCAATGGGAGTTCTTGTAAAGTGAGCCTGGACAAGCTGGCTACCAGTAATCAACTGGAACTGCAAAGGCGATTAACGGACCCAGTAGAAACGCAGCGTCTAGTCAGATCAGTTCAACACTTGGTAGCCAACCACTTTAGAGCCAGGTTCGTATAAAATACCACAATTTTAAAAGCAAACCACTTTTTGCTGCTTCATTGCATGCGCGTTGCGCTGTGGATAGTCATCCAGCTACTCTGGTGACAGCTGAGTGGTTTCCCTATAGAGGAAGACCATTTATTGATCAATTTATTATTTTATTGACGTGACAACTTCTAATAAATCGATGAGCGCTGGCTGAAACACTGGGTGCATGCACGAAAATGTGTGACGCTCATCCGTTACGCCGCATCTTAGTGTGGTTTTCATTGCTTATTACAACAATTTATTTATTATTATTATTATTTTTTTAATATTTAAAAAATAATATTATTTTTTTTAAAATTTGTTATGACGTCACGTGAAACTATCGTCCGTAAACCGACTTTACAAACAACCAATTTTTTGTTTTTTGTTTTGCAGTGGTACTCCAGATAGTATAGACACCAGTGAAGAACACATCAAACGCGTGCTAGTATGGGTTCAGAACCGTATCCAGCATTTGAATGACCTAGTTGCACCGGTATGGCGGTTCCTTTGGGTGTTGCCGCAGACTTCAGACGTGGCAGCCGAAGACAGGGCCGTACTCAGGGCGTTGGAGGGGCAGTTGAGGGCGTGCAATGTTTGGGAGGCGGAGGAGCTAAAGACAATTTGCAAGGAATGTGCCGTGGCCAGTGGCGTTAAGTTTCCACAACTTATGAAACTGCTTCGAAGAGTTCTTAGTGGTCTTAAGGTAAGTCTAATTTTGGTGGAACTACCGGAGCCTCTGTCACTTTTAATTATATTATATTTATGACGTTGATTGCTAAATAAGCTGTTTTTTTAGTTAGTTGATATCCTAATTATACCTCAGTATAATGAAAATTTTTATTACGAGATTTTCACGGATTTACACGTTTTGTGAACCAGCACCCTGATCATGGCGATTATAATACCGGTATTTATTTATTCCCCTGGTATTAAAAATGTAATCAAACAAATTTTGAATGGCACTTTCCATTATAAAATTATCTTGTTTCCATTTTTAATACCAGGGTATTAAGTAAATACCGGTATTATAATCGCCATGATCAGGCTGCTGGAACCAAAAAGGTGGGTTTGTGGTCCATCGGTCCACCGATTTGTGGACCAACTACTCAATGGATTTTCATGAAATTTGGCATGTAGATTAAACAAAATTAATATCCCGGGAGGATTTTTTAAATTTGGGCCTAACTCAATTTTGGGGGTTTAACCCCCAAAAAAATTATTTAAAAAAACGGCTCCAACAGTTTGTTTTTAAATCACATAATTTATTATGTTGTAATCGTGAACCCAACCCAATAAGTCGCTTCCCCCTTGTTGAGTGCAAAAAAATAAAAAAAAAGGTTCCATTTTCATTTTATAATGTTTCCCTTTCATGAAGTCAATAGAGTCATTCTTACTTTAGTTAGTAGCTTTATTACCTTCTTTTTAACCCTTTAATACTTTTGTGGCACTGAAAGCCCCATATTTTTTCGTTGTGTTAAGCTCCAGAAGAGAGCGTGTGTGTGTGTGAGAGAGAAGTATACCAAGCGACACATCATCAACAATTTTATTTTTCTTGCAGGAAGGGCCTGGAGTAGCAGAAGTGATGTCAATATTGGGTAAAGATCTTGTTCTTCATCGGATATCTGTTGTTTTGGTGCCATTTGAGAGTCAGAGGAGTAGTACGTCGTCATAGCAACGTAAAAACCGCCGATGACCTGTTGGACAATTTCTTCATAATGGAAAGCAGCCACTAGAACCATTTCTGCAGACCTAGAAGAGAATGGTAACTTACCCAGAGGTTTAATTTATATTTAGACCGGTCCCACCATAGCTTGAAAAGTCTCGGTAAGGCATATACTGCCATCTGCCAATGCATTGCGGTGTCGTGCAGTATTCCTTCCTTACCGAGACATTACAAGCGATGCGATGATGGGAACCGCCCTAAAATTTATTGTTAACTAATAAGGTTAGTTTTGAATTGTTTATGCCAGTTGTAGGCCCTGAAAAATTGCGTTTCTCTGATTATCATGAAAATAAACAGCAAAGAGCTGTGTCACAATGAGCAATACATAAAAACTTTGTTAATTTTAAATGTCTACTAATTGTAGGTAGCCAGACTGCCAGAGCTCTTCTTCGAATTCGAACGATGAAGGTTCCATCCGCAGTACAGTTTTGTATCCACCGGCGGGGTTAAAGCAGAGATTTCCAAATAATTTGTAAACAAATGATTTTTAAGAAATTAATTCGTCATTCAACAGCCGTAAAGATTTGAAAATTGTCTTAATAAATATTAGTAAGAAGCTTTCTAAAAACTCGACTGATTTATGACTATTCTATTAATCTTTTTAATGCGCTTTATCGTTTTTTAAATAAATAAATAATGACTATTATAGCTGAGACCACCCTAGAGGAGTTAGTGACCTTTCAGTTGTTTATTCTCCTTCAGATATATTAACTTTCTGCAGATTTTTTAGCATTTAGCATTGATATCAGCAGCCACAACGGAGAAAATAAGTTAACATGAGAATTATTTGAACCATTTTAATACGGTGTTAAAACTAAGTGAGCACATTTAAAAATAATAATTAATATAATACAAAGCAGACGATATCACGATTTGTATGTACCAAAGCAATGATTCGCTAATTTCGTATAGGTCTCGTTCACCTGTGTATGTCTATTCTTCTGCTTTTTCTTCTACTTTCGGCTCTACAGCCCTGGAGGCTTTGGCCTGCTAGACAACAATCTCTCATCTCGGTTTTGCACAACACTCCACAATCTACGAAATCCTAACTCGCAGAGGTAGGTTGCTAATTCGCCCTTCCAGTGGCTTTGTGGTCGTCCCTGCAGTTTTCTTCCCGTAATGCTTGCATTGTACATTTGGTTTGGCGTGCGGTCTTCTGACTTTCTTGCCCCAGCCATCTTAGACGCTGCGTTTTTGTTAAATGGACTACTTTGAGTCTGCGTTAAGTTGGCTGGCTAGGAGGCTATGTTTGTTTTTAACAAGAAATATGTTCTATTCGTGTCTCGTGTCACTGTCCATTTTGTCAGCAATCTTCCAGTGGTGTTTCTTCTGCTTGTGGCTCTTGGCGTGCGGGACACGGAACGCATTCTCTCCAAGCAGAGGGAGCAAAACATTATTCGTATTGGGAACTGTGATAGGGCAATCTGGAAAATACAAATAAAGTTAATTTTCAAGGAGAAAACTAGTGCTTCTACCCTCAAGCTTTATAGAAATGGTAGCGTAACAACTAAGTATGTTTATAATTGCAAAAACTTTCACGGCTGGAGTTACAAGATGAAGCAGTAGAATCTACCTGAAAGCGTACTTTCAAAGTTTTATCAACATCTGCGGTCGACATCTTCAGTGGCACAAAGACAAATACAAATAGATACGTACTAGGTATCTGCCGGTACTTGGTTAGTTGCCGATGCACCTGCTTGATCCTCTCTACATTGATCTTACTGAGCACCAGATGGTTGACCATGGGTTTGGGATAATCCTGGCCTATGACACACTTGGCTGCAACCTGCTCCTCCATGGGCGCCAGCCAAGGCTCGTGGATATACTTTGTAGGAATGTTCTTCAGAACTGGAAGGTATTTCCTGAAACAGACCTCAGCAATCAATCAATATAATCATACAATTTGTGATACAAAAATACCGTGGACCCGGTAGGCGTGATGGGTCCAACAACAATGGACCTTTTTCTGAAAGGAAAATGTTTGCGGTCAACCACGGGGGTAAACAAAAAATAACAAAAACTTAGAGTTTTAGAAAAACTTGTTATAACAACCCGAATTAGTAAAACCCAAATAATCGTTAAGAAATTAACTTTGTCTAAGAAACCCACTTGTGTTAGTATAAAACCCTGAGCGCTTTCGGCAAGAACTGCCATCTACAGAGGGAAACCCACTAGCACAGTTACACCTTATCTGCGATTTGCACGGGGGCACGCTTCTGATTGGTAGACCCCAATGCAGTGCAGATAAGTGGCGAGGTAGTCGTGACCAGTGGTGTTCCTGAATGCAGCGACACGTACGGCCCTTGGGATTGGGTTGTTGATCAGGCTGGCACAGATTTTTCCTGATCTAATACGGGAATAGTGAGCTTTTGACCAGGTTCTGCAGTCCGATCATGGCGGTTTGGGATTATTATAATACCGGGGCTTATTCAATTGTTTTAAACAAATGAATGCAAAATGCGCGGGAAGTTTATATTGATGAATTAATATTTTTCGTGAGTTTTCAATTTTTTCTCCCTTAGATGTAGACACATTAATTAAAATTCTCATTATGCTTAAAAAAAAATTCTACCTGTATATTTTAATGCTTATTAGTATTTCCTTCAATTATAAAACAATGCAACCGCTTTCTTGTTTTCCAATAATTTATTAATTTGAATTTCCCGCGCATATTTTAACTCCGTCACGAGACACCTAACTAATGCGGTATTAAAAAATAAACCCCGGTATTATAATAATCCCAATCATGATCGTGCTGCAGATGTCTCGACTGATCACTGACTTGGCGGATGTGAATGATTGAGGGCAGACTGGCTGCTGAATTGTTGTCCCCGGTTTTGCCAGTTCATCAGCTTTCTCGTTTCCGTCGATCCCACTAGCGGATCCAGCTATGGGCTAATGGGGCTAAAGCCCCCCCCCCCTTTCTCTTACCCAACTTACACTAGATAAAACGCACTTTAAAAAAAGTCTTCACTCTATCATAGACCTGACTATAGGTTTTCCATCCACTAGTCCAGCCCCCCCCCCCCTGTAAAAATTTCTAGATCCGCTAGTGGTCGATCCCGACGTGGCTTGGAATTCATTGTAATGTGATGGATCACCTATGAACATGGATAGCCTTGACCGACAGAGTAGTCAACCAATCATGACATTGAGGTCTCTTATAGGCGGCTATTCCACCGACTAATTTGCTTCACTAATCGTGGTAGCAGACATAATTAATAAGTCTCTACCATTATAACTTAATTTATAATAGATAAGTTAAGTATCTACATAATAGTCACCTTAAAACAAAACAAACAAAAGATCTCAAAGCACAAGTGAATTAGTGAAGCGAATTGGCCGGTGGAATAACCGCCATAACTGAGTTGTATTGTATCATCATAGCTAAATTTTTCATGTAAAAGTCGTACCTGATGTAGTCACCATTAGGATCAGCCTTTCTTCCGAATCTGACGGGGCAGTAGTAGTGGAAAAACTGTTGGAAAAACGAACTACACGACAGCCACATCCACATGCCGGCGTTCACCGACCAGTCCGCGTCCAGCAACAGTTCATCGAACACCTACACATCAAAATAATGGTTATGGCGCCAAATGGGAGTGGCAGGAGACGACGCCATAGCCCATATTGTGTTTGACTGGTTTAGAAAATGTAAACAGACCTAAAAAATATAGTGCTGTAATTTTCAATTACAAATGACTTATTACCGATTTAACAATTATCATCAATAGGACCCAGGAGCGGATCTAGAATGAGACCAAGGAGGGGGCTAAGATTAAATACGATTTTTTTTTTAAAATAGGGCTGAAATATTTGAGTTTTACGCATTTTCCGAGCAATAAGGGTTCTATATTATAGGTAATTAATACAATCGAGCACAAGGGGGCCCGGGGATCTCCCCCGGGAGAAAAATTGTGACAAATAGGACTGAAATAGTGGGGTTTTACGCATTTTGGGGAACCTAATGGGGGGCTACAGCCCCCATGCCCCCCCCCCCCGTAGATCCGCGCCTGATAGGACCTGACCCGACTTGAAAAGAATTCCTTACTTTTCAAGGCATAGCTGATGGAATCAAAGCACTGTGGTCTGTGTTTCCACAAGTTATGCCAGTCATCCCGGGACTGGAGACCGTTATCAATTATATTATTTATGTAATGAACATATAATAAAACGAATCGTTCAATATGAATCAAAAAATCAAAAATGGGGAGAGGGAGAGGTACATTAGACTATTGTTAATTGTGATCCAATCCAGTTTTGTATTGTATTGTATTGTATCAATAGGTAGAGTAGTGGTACGGACTCTGACTTTCACCCGAAAGGCTGTTGGTTCGAGTCCTACACTTCCTACATTTTCTGGCCACGCTTCGGAGGGTATGTAAAGCAGGCGGTCCCGGGCCTTCCTAGTTGTGTGTAAGAGTGTAAGAGAGGGCTTTATAGCCCTAACTCCGCTAGGTTTTCTTAGTAATAGAACAAAAAAAAGTCCAGTGTGGCCTGCACAAGATCAGCACGCAATTTCACTGGGTGAATAGCCTGCACAAGCTAAGTACAGAGTTTTGACTGGGTCCAGGTATCCGTTCTGCTATGCTGCAATGTTTAAGCTTCGATATATTTTACATTGGTACTTATCTTTGATAGTTGGTTTATGACTAACGGGAGCCTCGTAAGGGATATTACCTACATCTTCCGCCGTTCCAGTTAATATATTTCTATGATGCCAGAGACGAATCCCACGCTTCGAACGCCATTTAAAAATTGTCGAGGAAATTGATGCTTTGTTCTCATGATTTTGCATGTACGTTCGCTGCAAACGGAGAATAAGAACAGATAACTATTGTATCTACCTTCATCCCTTCCTCCCACGAGAGCCACAGGTCGCCTCTGGTAAGAAAGCAGGCTACCGCATGCCGGGCTAAATGGTGGATCCAGCCCTCCTCCCGTAGCTGCGTCATTATTGAGTCAATCCAAGGGAAACCGGTCTGCCCCTGCAACAACGAAAGTCAATGAAAACAAATGTAACTAACAGCGGCAAGCATATACTAGTTGGATAATATATAATAGCAAAACAGACATAGATGGTGGGTTCTGGTCCCACATTGACCAGTTTTTTCTTTATTTCATATTTCGGATATTACTCATTTATTTATTATTATTTTTCCATATGACATTTCTCCCATGTTAAATGCTCCTCTTAAGTTAGACCTATTTTTAAGAAAACCTATCTCCATCTTTTCCTTAGATCAAAACGTGCTTAGCCAATCAGCGTCCGCAACTTGTGATCATGTGCCAACACTAAACATGGCTCCCACATATTAATTGCTAGTTAAGGGGGATAAGGAATTGAGAGAGAATCGGTTTTCTAGCTCTCCTAAAAAAGTAAAGTCAAAACGAGATAGACCCATTTGAAAATAGGCAACTCATATGGGCGAATTTTGGCCCTTTCGGCTCACTCTTACAACACAACCCAAAACAAATAATACAAATTAATTATACAATATTACAAATTTAACTGAAGAAAAATACATATATATCTCTAAAAGGCCATTTACACACCAATCACACACCATAATTACATACCCTTAAAATAGTCTTGAAAAGCACCATTTCTTTAAACTTTTTTCATTTCTGAAATAATATTTTTTACGGCTCTACAATCGATATCTCTTGTTAAATCGACTTAGTACAAGAAATGCGCAGTGGTGACTGCGTACCGCTCTGGCATTGACTTACATTTGCCCATTTGGCGAGCGCCTCCGGGTTTCTGTCCCATGGTATCTGTACACAGATGGGGTTCCCGATCATTTTGTCGAAATTTGAGTTGTTTGTGGCCGCGCAATAGAAGAACTCTCGCCATAACAGCTGGCCATGCAGGGACAGGGGCGGCACTGCCTTTTTAATCTGAAAAAAAAATATATATATATATTTCTGTTAAATTATACAAACAAATAATCGACCTGTATTGTATAAAGTAAAATCGTCAAAATATCGTCAAGTAATTTAATATGGGTTGGTTTGCCTGCAGTCTGATCGAGGCGTTTATAATACCGGGGTTAAATAAATACCCTAGGATTATAACTGTAAACAAACAAATTTTGAATAGCACTTTCCATTATAAAATTATCTTGTTTACCAGTGGATTAAATAAATACCGGTATTATAAACGCCCCGATCAGGCTGCTGGAAGCCTAAACAACCCACAACAGGCCTTATGGCCGTAACGTCACTGTGATGGCAGGTTTATATTATTTTTTATGAATAAATAAGGCACTCTCAATTAATACATAAACACAATCTGTCGCTCGCAATATTTTCGCTTCGGCCAGGGCTCAACTTTGGAACTTACATAGCAGCAAGCCTTCGTGTTTAAACTTGCTATGATATGAATGAGGGGATCTTCAGATTATAGTGGATTTCCAACCACTTGGCTGCAGCCTCTCATGAATAATTACTTCTAGTTTGACAGATGTGTTGTGAATAGGGGACCCGTGAATTTCTTTATGAAACTCCAAATCGTTCTCCACTACATAACGGCTTTCACCAGCAACTCAATAACCGCCTCACGCAATTACCAAATCCCATCAGACCAGCAAGTGGGACAGCATCAAACAAAGCAGTATATTGGATGCACAATGTTTTCAGACTAGTGCAAGTCGAGAACCGGTTAAAAGCACTGTTTCTACAAGCTACAGCAAACTTGGTAGTGTGGCCAACGTTGGCAGGGGAATATGGTGGGGCATGATAATGCGCTGAGACTATACTAGTGAGTCTGAGTGCGTGTTGAGTCCTGGTCCCCTCCGAATTAATCGTGAGCCTTTACTATGTTCCCCAAGTGGTTCGGATTGCACTATAATCAGGAGGGCCATCCTGTCAGTCAACTCCCCTTCTCCCTGAGGTGAAGGAGTCTGCCCTTAGGGTGCCTCAAGTTAAAGAAACAGATTCACTCCCCGCCAGGCTAACAGGGCAGGCGTTGAAAAATAAACAAACAGCAACGTAGTTGTACGACTGTATTATTTTCTTCTATATTGAGAGCTGTAGTAGAAGCTTCTCAACCACGTACCTTTTTGTACAAGTCTGTGAGATCGTGGTAGAACATTCTGGTCGAAAGACATCCGAACCGGAGGTAGGGGGTCAGCCCGGTAGGGCTGGCCATGAGCGACTGCGGAGTCATTTTCGGGTGCCCAAAACTGGCAACCCAAGCCTTTCTCTCCAAATGTCGCTCCAGTCGGGCCAGCGCTTCAGTCTCCCCGCCGCACCACACAGGCGGCTGTAGTTTCTCAATGTCGAACCCTAAAAACATGTAATGCTAAAATTATTGGATAGTAATAATAATAATAATAGTAATTAAGACTATTATTACTCTTGTACAAGCTCGAAATGCCTTCATCAATAAAATGCAGAAAGTACTCTGTACTTCAGCGGTTTCCATTGAGAATGGTGAAATGTATTTATTCCCAATTGTTCCCACACTATATGGAATGGAGGGATGGACGTTGACCCAAACTATGGAGAACAAAATCAGTGTAGGTATTTGTATTTAAAACCTCTTCAGTCGCCTCTGTAGGTTAGTACCCGTGTTGAGTTACGACACGTCTCCGATCGCATGGCGTGTAAAGACTCGCACAAGTGCAAGCACGTTACCACCTGGCCATCGAAGTCTAATGTTTGAAATGTGAAGACACAGACGAATGCTGCGCATATCTTTGAGAGATGTCCCTAATGCCGAGGATCTGAGGCGGACGGAGACGCAGTGTTGCTGCTGACGGTTCCGAAACGGAAACAAATATACTTCGGCCATGTGATGAGGAACGAAAAATATCGCCTATTATTATCCAAGGGAAGATAGGACTTCTGGCTAGGATAGGGGGTCAACAGAAGCCACAACTTTCCGCACCTTAACTATGTCTTACTCGTATACAGAACTTAGCTTACCGAGTTCCTCCAGAGTCGGAACGCCATACTTGGCGTCATGGTCAGGAGTGAGTGGCGTTAGACAGCCGTTGAGGTTTTGCTTCTCCATGGCCGCTTCTGGCTTGGGTGGAGCGTCCATGGAGGCCACCACTTTCTGGAACTTGTGGTATGTTAGCGGTGCTGTGCCACCGTTCTCTCTGATTATGCTGCAAAACAATTGCCAAATTTTAATTGGAACAATGTCGTACCCTTGGGGGGCGTCAAATACTGAGAAAATTAGATAAAACAATAGTGGGCCCGGGCGAACATTCACAGAATTTTACCCCGCCTGGGTGCGTTTTATTAGTCAATAAATAATAAACAATTACCATGACAAAAATGAGCGAAGGATCCGTTGTAAGAACGATTACATTTAATCTGAAGCATTCTAATATAGGACATGAGTTCGCTTAGCGTATTC
The DNA here is from genome assembly GCA_963971405.1 of Psococerastis gibbosa. Classification (NCBI taxonomy): domain Eukaryota; kingdom Metazoa; phylum Arthropoda; class Insecta; order Psocodea; family Psocidae; genus Psococerastis; species Psococerastis gibbosa. The sequence goes on along the minus strand of OZ020489.1, from coordinate 42,366,293 downwards.
CGGGCACTGAAGAACCAGTAGAATTCGGGCTGATGCACCGTGGTCGATATGAAAGTGAACTTCCAAACGTTTGGTCAACATCTGCGGTCGACATCTTCAGTGGCGCTGCGTAGACTTCAAAGGTTGTACCTCGTCACTCGCTACGGGGACATTCGCTTGTTTTGGTCAAGCTTTGTTGTGTTCTTCAGGGACACATGTCTCAGGTAAAATTTATTTTAAATCTATTATTTCAATTATTAATCATTCTTTCCATAAATAAAACTATTTAAAATTTTCCTCCTTAAAACCCATAATCTTTTTACTCAATAAATATTTTCCGTCTTCAGAGAATGGGACATTATAAAGCATCTATAGTGGGGAGGACCTAGGCCGGCTAGTCACAGATTTTAATTAGTCACATTGTTAATATTTTCACTCACTTTGACCAGACTTCTAGAGTGACAAATACTCAATAGATGAACACTGAAGATTGATGTTACTGATGATCAAATGTGTTAATAAAAAATTTCGCTGTTCTCTACCTATCTACTACCGTATTTCTGATTTTCACCGTACCCTGCTCTCAAAAACAAGCTGGTAGCCTTCAACAAGGCATGATCCATCCGATGTTAGGCGCAAAGTCCACCGACCTCGATAGTGATAGTGATATTGACGTGGTACAGACATTAAAGACAGTCTAAAAATGTCTGCTACCACGTCAATATCACTATCGAGGTCGGTGGACTTTGCGCCTTAGCTTCAAATCTCCTCTCCTCTCTTTACACCCAAAAATATGTAAAACAAAAACGTATATATACGAACCGTTCCAGGTTGTAGAGAGTATGACTGGTGTGGGAGATGACACTGATCCCCATCTCTTTGCACATGGCCACGATGTTGAGATCGCGCGTTCGCCCGAACGGCTCCGGGTCCTCCTCAAACGTCAGATTCGTTGTGCCCCACTGCTTGAACAGCTTCGGTAACGCGTCCGCCGGCTGCCCGCGAATCACGAAGAGCCGCGAGTTCAGACGCCGCAGACTCCGGTCCAGATCATCGAGGCATTGTAGCAGGAACCTGGATATAACATACACAAAGTTACAGGTACAGGTACAATCAATTGAATGAATGTATCCGAACAACCTCTTCAGTCACGTCGGTAGGTAGTACCTGGGTTGATTATATTGCAGTTATGCAGTATATATGGTATATACATTGTAGTACCGGAATATTATATGGTATATATAACACTGACATCAAATTAACTTTGGTTGAAGAGGTAACCTCCTCGTCATAAACGAAATCAGAGGAGACCAGCGGTTAATACGACGCCCTGGTTAGGCGTAGATCGTGGGTTCAAATCCCGCCAAGCTCAGTTTTTTCCATATCCTCTAATTTTGTTTATATGGTATATACCTACATAATATGTAGATAGATAGATATTTCCTGTATTTTCAGATCGTTTTGCAAGAGCATTATGTCAAGCCGGAGCATGCGTGAGGGTGGCACATCAGTATACAAGTAATATATTACATTTTTTTAAATGTATAAATTCAAAACAGACTGGGTATGACTAAGCAGATGTAGGTATATTGCTTTCCAATTTATACGTAGTATAAGGAAAGCGGGAAGAGATGGGCGGAAAATATCTTAAGACGCGCCAGGCTCTTGTCAGTAGCAGAGGTTCACCAGATTATTTGTTGCATTGGGCTGCAAGAAAGCTGATGGTGGAAGCCTAATGGTATGGTGTAATTTAAAAAAAAAAAAGGAAAGCTTTGTGATGGTCGAAATTTTCGATTCCGAGATTTCAACGGATTAACACGTTTTGAGGTCCCAGGAACCAAAAAAAGTGGTTTTTACGAAATGTCTGTCTGTCGCCCTGTCTGTTCATCGATTTCCGGGCAAACTACTCGGTAGATTTTGAGGAAAATTTGCATTTAGGTTCACAAAAATTATGCCTCGGGACCATTTTATTTTATTTTGGGGTAACTCAATTTGGGGAGGTTTTATTCTCAAAAAACTCCCAAAAACGTCTGAAATTATTTCTCAAAAACGATTTCTTTTAAATTGACATATATTGTAGTCGTTATTAATATTAACAATATGCGGTGGGTCGCTTGTCCCTTGATAGTTTGCTTCTGGGAGAATAAAAATAACTCAATTTTCATGAAAAATGACTAAAAAAATAATTTTTCTGCGGAACCTTTCTATCGATGATTTCTACCTTCAGGTATGTTTTAGGTGTTCAATTTTTTTTGAAGAAATTATGGAAAATGCACGCTCCAATACACTGCGTGTTCGTTCCAGAATTTGCAATTGAGTTTTAAGGGGTTTTTAATATATTTAGATTACCACACCTCCGGTGACGTCAGATGGACCCCCCCCCCTCTCGAGAGATCCAAAATTTAGCCATAGGGAAATTATTTACTATGAAATTACACATTATCTCTATCTACTAATTTATAAATTGGAAAGCATGTTCGAGGAAAACTCGGTACTAATATGTTATATTAAATTATATTATGGTTTTAATATGTTGGGGGGCTATTACACTGAGGGTTTCCAGTGTAATAGCCGCCTAAGATAATGCGTGACCCTCACACGCCTCACGGCACGAGGGAGCGCAGGTATTACAAAAATGGTAAACAACGAAGTATGTAAATGTACGTATTATTATTATTATAACACTGACATTAAATTAACTTTGGTTGAAGAGGTAACCTCCTCGTTACAACCGAAATTAGAGGATATAGAAAAAACTGTCAATGGCGGGATTCGAACCCATGATACCGCCCCAGTTAGGCGTAGATCGTGGGTTCGAATCCCGCCAAGTCCAGTTTTTCTATATCCTATATTTTCGGTTACCTGGGTTGATGACAGGTCTCCGAACGCATGGTACGAAGAGACTCACACAAGTACGAGCACGTTACCACTATGCCAACGAATTGGGGTTTCATTATAACCAACAAAGCCGAAATAGACGCAGTATTTAGTGGAGAAGATACGCGCGTAGTCTACAGTTCTATAATACTGTAGATATGGAAATGGGACATTCGTTTCCCGCAAAAAAAAATTTTTTTTTTGATTTTCAAGTGTCACCTGCCACCTGATAAAGACGCGGCACCTGAAGGCTGAAATTAAAAAAAATAAAAAAAAAAAAAAAAACGGTACGAGTGTGCCCGTACATGAGTTCCTATTTATTTATCAATTAGTATACAGTAGGTACCGTGATAAATAATATGAGTAGATCATGGACGGATACAGGGGGTGGCTGCCCCCCCCCCTCCCCCCAAAGTTGTCTATTGTAAGTTAATTTATTACGCTCTGATTTAATCGATACTATACGATATATATATATGTTTTTTCCTATTTTGACCCACAACTCCCCCCCCCCCCGCACAAATGGGCTGGATCCGTACCTGGAATAGTTCCATGGTAAATATTTTTTTTCTTCTTAGGGTTGAGCACTGCATTGATTGATGAGACGGGCATGTAGCTTTCCTTATACTACCGGTATAAATAGGAAAGCAAAAAAAGTTTCAAAGTTGAATTAAAATTAAGATTTTGAATGCTTTCGGCAAAACCGAGTTGAACCGCTACAACGGACATTTATTATATAATTAACTTTCTCTGACTGCGAACACACACACACACCGGCTGTACACGTGCCAACCCTTGATCAGATGTTGTATTGCGTGATTCGGGCATCCCGCTTGCCTGCCTTCCTCCCTTACTGTTTACCGCATTCTTCCTATAAAGTACGGATACAGATGGGGTCTCTGCCCCCCCCCCCCCCCAACATTCAGAAAGTATATTGTAAGTAAATTAATTAACTTATTAATTTACGATACTAAATGAGTTTATTCTATTTTGACCCACCACTACTCCTCCCAAAAAAATGGGCTGGATCCAATAGCGGAGCGAGCATGTGGGCGGTCAATGCCGCATTACACTCAACAAATTTTTAGAAATGTTTGAACATTTTTGTTTTTTAAGGTTAGCATGAAAAGAAGACTTTATAGTCTTTATAGACTTGGTGTTGGTCGCAATCTTCAGATCCCCAATCATAACACTACCCTTTTCAAACATTCGCACATTTACCTATCAGTTCCATTCTATAACAGCCTTCCTGAGTTTATAAAAAATTTACGAACAAAAAAAAAATTCGTTAGTAAAATTAGTTTTCATCTGTCCCATAATCAACTAACTAACAAATCTACCAGCAATAGCGCGCTAGCATAACAACCCCGGATTCAACAGAGTGATAAACATTTATATTATTAAATGTCATCTTAGTATATGATCTTACTTATTTACTTACTTAGTGATGTTACTTAGAGTCTACATAAAATTTATTATTATCGATAAAGTATTAGTATTAGTTTAGTTTAGTTTTAGCTTAGTTATTAGTATTAAGGGGGCCCCAGCACGGGAGAAATCCTTTGGGCCGCCCCTACTTCATTATATCACTGTATATGTAATATTGAAGAAACGAAATACATTTATTATTTATTTATTTATTTATTTTATTGTTCGCTTGTTTTTTTTTTTTTTTTTTAATAAAGTCGTATTTAATTCAATGTATTAAGAGCTTCGTTGAAATCTATAGGAAGCCGCGAGCAAATAAGATCAATCAATCAAATCAATCAAAAGGTGTATTAGAAAAATACAAATACACAATACTGTAGGGCCAGAAGGCCCATAACAGACTAAAAAATTGATTGTAAGATTGTATGAGCATGATGTTATCAACGGAGTCTATTAAGAATCTCGTCACGTTAGAATTCAAATGTTTTCTTTGTTTTCAAAAGTATACTTTTGAAGAAAATAGAGAATATGGAAATCGACTATGCATTAACACTTTGGCTATAAACGGCAACCACGTACCTCCACTTGTTGACCCCAACGTTTGAGGACCCCGCGAACCAGGGGTCAATGATGAAGATGCACCGGAACGTGGCTGCGCCATTGACCCCTTCCCGCAGACTCGGGTTGTCATGGAGACGGAGACCACGTCGGAACCAGTGGACCGTGTGCTTGGGCCGGGACGGTACCGGGTCCTTGACCGGGTCTCCCGAAAACGGCTTCGTCATCCGGCAGCGGCAGGGCAACTGGAAATTTACATCCTATAGGCTGAATTTCATAACTTTGACCCTCCTCTTATATACAGACTCTTATAGCCCATAGGCAACATAGAAACTCTGTCTTTCAGTTATTACCAGCAGCGGCCTGAGGCTTACGCGAAAGCGACTGGGGCGTCCCAAGGGCTCCAAACCGACACGTGAAAAATATTATGAGGGAACTGCTATAAATTAAAAGCTAAATGTGAAAGATAATATTAATAAAAATAAACTCACGATGACGTTATGTTTTTATTATTAAACTAGGCCTTAAAGAGTATACGTCCCGTAGGAAAATGGCAGCCCGAATATCAAGCTTTGTCAATTAAATAAAAAATAAGAAGTCTGTAAAAACAACGAATTTTGGGGTTTCTACAACTCAACCACATTGAAGTTCGTCCACCCATGATTTTTACACTAACTTAAGTCCAACTTTGGATTTATTTTTTATCTAAACTAATGGAGCTGTCTAAATAATGATAACTAAATTGTAATAGTGATAGATCGAATATAATTATTCATTCATCAAATCATTTAAAACGAAACGCAGAAAAAAGTTACAGGCAAAATCGTGGACTCCTGCACCCACATTGAAGTTCGTCCAATTCATTAGGAGGTGCTATCAATATTTTGTGCTTACTGTCCAAGTTAAAACGGGAATGCCTTCCTCGCCGAACCATGCCCTACCGGCTTTGGTAGTGCGACATGTCGCCCCGTCCTGTTGTAATATCTAGCCCCCATTTGGGAACAAAGGACGCAAAGATGGAATTAGGTGGTGTTTTTAAATGTCAATGTACTTTGGGCTATTCACAGTTCCATCTACAAAATGTAGAGATTCAACCCCGGCTGCACTCATGCACCTCCACAACATGACGTTGGTAGGAAACTTATCCATTGGCTTCACACACTCTTGCAGATACGCTGCATCCTTATTTCTGACGACTTTCCCTCTTTGCTCGCCAATCCAAATCTCAAATTGGGACGCATCAGACCATTCCACATTTTTCCATCGCTGTTCAGTCCATTTATTGTGGTTTTTGGCCCATCGAAGGCGCTTTGCAGCCTTTCTTCGCACAATAAACGCTGTAACTCATATGTTTCAATGCTCTGGGGCATGATTTCTCACATAGAGGTTTCCCTGTAACTTTGTTCTATCTAGCGCAGAAACTTCTTTAGTTGTTTTTCTTCTATTATTTGCAATTAAACGTCTTAAAGCGGTTAAGTCACGATCAGCGATTTTCTTCTGAGCGCCTGAACGTTTCTTTGACAAGGGGGACGCACTTGTTTTGAAACGGTTTATTACTGAATGTATGGTGGATGGACTCAGCAACAACTGGGAACCTATTTTTCGCTTAAGCATACCTTCTCAATGAAGAAGAATTATTGTTTCGGACAAATGTCTTCCTCGTCCCATTTTCACAATTTGACAATTAAAGATAGCGAATAAGACAGATATTCTTTTGGGCTACATATTCATTCGTTTTCAAATATAATGAGAGTCATTTTTATGACAATGTGTGAATTTATTCAGTGATAAGAGAATGGACGAACTTCAATGTGTGCGCAAGAGTCCGCGGTTCTGTTAAAAACTTTCTCGTCTGTTTTCTTTTGAATATTTTTGCTCCTGTTTAATGGCAGTCCTTCTATCACAATTAAATTTCAGTTATCATTATTTCGATAGATTCATTAGTTTAGATAAAAAAGTGATCCACAATCATTTGGATTTAGCGTAAAAATCATAGGTGGACGAACTTCAATGTGGTTGGGTTTCTACGGAATTTATCAAGAATAATCTTATTTCACCTAAAAAGCCGATTGGCTGCCTTTTAGTCTAGGCTTGCAAATTTATAATTTGTGTGGATGTAGGCAGGTAGTTATAATTTTTGATTTAAATAACACTGAGCATTGTCACGGGAGGGGGGGTTCCTGTTTTGTTAATAAAGTTATCGTCTGCAAAATCTATTTTTTTTTTGCCAACAAACTATTTCAAGCCTATTCTTTTCAAAAACCTTCCTCGGCGGGGACCCCCGAACCTTCGGGTGTCTGGGCAAGGGAAATTAAGATCATGTCTCTAATTAATTCCTATTTTTCTACTAGCGCCAAATGAAACACAGGAAAGCCTATCGTACGTGGGCAAACTTTATCGTATATATATTGATGTAGCATGAAAACTGGACACCCCCCCCCCCCCCAAAGAAAATTCTGGCTACGCCGCTGTCAAGAAGCGTACTATGTATCGCCTATTTAATCAATAAAAATTCGCCTGGGGTAGAACCCGAGATTAAAGAAAACCTTTAAATCATCGGAAATTAGGGATTCCATATATAGGCCTACTGTATATCCTCCCTCTTAGCAAAAGGTCGAAATCGAAAATGTCCTCCTTTTTATTATCAATAAAAATAATTTGATAATTAATATTCAATTCTCCTTTGACTGATGCACCCCTACATGCCCCCCCCCCCCCCCACAACGTCACATGGGCAATAGCCAAATATCTAAAATTTAACTATTTCGCACCGATATTATAAACAATTTCTTCCGGGGGAGACTCACGGACCGCCCTCGTTGCGCTTTTCTGGCTCGAACCCTGGCCGGTCGGTAACAGTTCGAAAAGCGTCGAATTCGATGCCTATATAATTTAAATTTAATTTTCGAGGAGCCTCCAAAAATGCCCTGGCTTACCGAGCCTGTAAATCCGGAACCTTTCATACCCCCTATGCCATATGTCTTTTCGGCTTCTCGGTGTCCTCATTTTTATTTTTATTTTTATTTTATTATGGCAACCCTAAGGAAAATCCATATTTATTTTTTATAAACCCAGCTTAAATGGTTTAGAACAGGATGGCAGTGACCTTTAAAATAATGACAACGCCCCTAACAAGTATGTAGCCTAGACACAATCCCAGACTCTTGATCATAACATCAAGATTCAAGGACAGTAACTTAACTGTAATACTGTTACATCACAACAACGCGTATGTTATTTAATCGCACAAACCGCTTCTAACTATTTTACAAATCGTTGATATTCTCAATTAACTTTTAACCTTTGAATGACGCTTTTATAGATTCTAAATAAAAACGTTGAATAGTTACTTCCGTGTTAAAACATGCTAGGCCTACGCACGTACAGTTTGTCAACATGTACCGATTTACGACTTAATCTTTGCCCAGAAGAGGTTAACCACTGGAACTGTATTCGTTTCGTACATTCAACAATATTTTCCAACGTTGCCGATAAATTAAGCAGATGGGTGGCTTTAAATTAAATACTTGATTATAAAAAAACTCACCAACAAATTTATCAAAATAGTTCCGAACTGTTTTAGCCTATATCAGCTAAATAATACGAGTCCAAAATTTGACGGCACATTTTACACAAAACAAACAACACAATCACATCATTTGGCATGAGATTTTGTACTATGAGAGTTGTGCTTGAATATTTTCTGTACAATCTCTAGGGGAAAATGAAAACAAAAATAACTGACGAAGCTACAAAGCAACTGGGAAGTTAGTGGGGATTGGGGAAGAGAGGAACACATACACAAACACGCCAAATGCAACGTGACTGATTAGTAGCTGCCTTCTCATTGGCTGAGGCGTGATCACGTGGTCTGCAAGTCACGTGTATCGGTTTGGCGCTATTTTATAATAATGGGGTATACAGGCATTTTTTTTGCCGTATTTAGAATGAAACTAGATTTTATTTTACATATAAATTGATATAAATTTCTTTTAAATTTATTCTTACTTGGGAGTAAAATTCATTTATAAATTTTGCTTTTAAGGCAGGGGCGGCCATATTTGAACGTCACCGTTCCCACCACCATAGTAAACAAAAACGGAAAACATAATATAATCGTGTTTCTTTTTACTTGGTTTTCCTAATTTTACATGGCAACTGCGAAAACTAATTATAAGTACTGTGCTGTGCCTAACTGTACAAATACGACATTCAGTACGCCACAAAAACTGTTTTTGCATATGCCTAATGATGGAAAAAGGCGAAGAGCATGGATCCAAGCCGCAAGACGCGATGAGGCTGTCAGTCCGAAGTCAACTCTGTTTTTTTGTGAAGACCATTTCGAGGTAGGTTTGCGTTGATTTCTACTCTTTTTTCCAATGAAATTAGTATTCAGCCGTAATTTGCAGGCAGGTAATTTCTCCGACTGATGTGGGGTCTATGATGCATGACTACATAAACAATATACGTATTATGGTAGGGCTATTCTGTGGAGGAGACTTCATATTGACTTATTGATTATTGCTAGGTTATGAAATTTAAATGTTGCGGCCTTACAAGATTCAATCACTTTCTTCTGTCACTCTTAGCATAAGCGTAGATTTCTTTCGCTCACTAAATAGTGTAGCTCCCTAGCTCCTTCGATTTTTGCCGATACTGACACAGTTACAGTATATAACTGCGCAGCTCATTGTTGATTTGGACTTTATATTTTTAGTCGGTTACTGGCCAATCAGTGCTCGGTTCATTTACAGCATTTATATGGACCAGAGACCCACCGACCGCTTTCAACAAGCTGTCATTAATTATTAAAGTAGTAAAGTGGTTGTACTTCATTTTATATTAGATTGAACTTACTGACGTGTTTTTTTCTGTACCAGTTGGAAGAATGCATTGAAAATTTAACTTATGTTAAATTAATGCACGGGCGAATGACTATAAAAAAAACAGCGATGCCAACTAAATTTGAATGCCAGGGCAGGCGCATCAACAAGTTTTTGGAGCCGACAAGACTTTTACTAGTGAAGAGGCGAAGGAAAGAACTTATAGCTATAGCTTCGGCCGTAAATGCGCAAGTAGAAGCTCAAGCAGGGCCAAGTAATGACAATCAAAGCTGCGAAGATAGTTTGCCTATTATTGAAGACCATGATAGCAATCGTAAGTAGAGTTTTCTATCATGTTGTTATGTTGCCTTCGCCTGGCAATCAGCATCTTCGCTGTCGATGATCATGCGGTAAACTTCCCGAGATATGTGCAATTTAATTGTAGGGCATTTCTCCACTAACACATGAGGTTTAACACAGTCGACACAGTCATCGCCGTCCGCATCTTTTTTTCTTGCGGGAGGCAGACTGGGTGAGCCGAAATCTCTAAAATTCCATCAAGGCTCTTTACTATCATCATCATCATATCAATATTATAAAATTGCGCGCAGGAGGCTTCCCCTGGGGAAAAAGTATGTGAAATGCGGCACGCCAGAATTAGTAGCGTTCACGAATTTTGATAGCAGTCGAGATTTTACAGTCTAATACTTATTTATAAAACTCCAAGCTCCGCCAGACAGCGACATGTTGCTCTCGTTCTAGGCGGGGGGCAGCTGGTCTCCCCTGCCCTCTCCTGTGGACGCCCATGGACATAATGTGTATTTAAACTGCGTTTATTTTTTACATTTTCCTGGTTTATGGTGACCCCATGTAAACACAGGAATTACGGAGTATTAATGTAGTTTATGTAAAAATACCAATGTGCGACACATGACGGTTTCTCTAAAAATAATAAAAATCTATATCTGAAAATATTGTATAGTAGACGTTCCGTGTAATGTGTGAGCCACTGTGAATCTTATATTGTGTTTTAAAATTTACTGTATACCTGTACATGGTTTTTTTTTGTTTCAGTTTTTTCAAATGACAAGTGCACGCAAACTTTGCAGGCAGCTGCCGTAACTAGCCGAGCTGTGCAAGTGACGCCACAGTACACGACTGTCAGTTGCTCGCCAATTAAATCTGCAACTACCAGTCGCGGTACTACAAAAACCCCGGAGAAACTGGAGAGGGGGTCCGGCCGCAAATTTTCGGCCTGTAGTTTTCTAAATTCAAGCAGTGAAGATAGTGATGACAGCGATTTCGCAATTGACGATGTCGTCGAGCTGAAGGAGCTGTCTGCTCGCAGGATGAAGTTAATAATTCAGGCTAGGCCAAAGAAATATTTAGGCATTCCTGCGAGCTGCATTTTCGTGTTTGAAATGCTGACAAAAGATGCCCCCTGCCGCAATGTGGCGATAGTCTTGCAGCGAATAAAACTCTGCAGGACCTTCGATGAAATAGGGGACGACTTCGGAATTACCCAACAGCACGCCAGTACTGTTTTTAAGCAGACATTGCCTTACGTCCATTCAAACCTGAAGTCGCTTATACATTGGCCCCCTAAACCTACAATACTTGCCAACTTACCAATTGCATTTAGGGCCAATTACCGGGAAGTAGTGTGCATATTGGACGCATTCGAAATTGAAATCCAAAAGCCAAGCAATCCCATCCTGCAGTCAGCCACTTGGTCGCAATATAAAAAATGCAATACAATTAAGTACATAGTGGGTGTTACTCCCGATGGACTAGTCTCATGGTGTTCGAAGGGATATGGAGGTCGGACTGAAGACACGCACATAGTGACCGAGTCTGATTTTCTACATCACCTTCCGATGGACAGTTTAGTCATGACTGATCGTGGGTTCAAAACACTTGAACCATTCCTTTTGAGAAAAAATTGTCGGCTTGTGCGACCGCCAAGTGTTTTTCTTACAAGTGGTACAGTCATGACTAAGAAAGAAGTCATAGAGACGAAGCAAATAGCTGCCCTCCGTATACACGTTGAGCGAGTTATAGAGCGCATTCGCGAGGAGAAGTTGTTGTCTATGCATTCGTGTGTGAATTTAAAATTTTTGCCTATGCTGGATATGGCAGTGGAATGTGCATTAGGGCTTGTAAATTTACAGGGAAAATTAATTAAGTAACATTACGACTTTGATTTGATTATCACAAGATTTACTAAATTCTGTGTTAAGGCCGGAAGAACCGGCACACACGAAACACTCTTGTGTTCCAAAAAATGGCGACTATGAACTTTTACTTATTAAATTATTTTTACTTTGACTGGACATCATCATGAAATCGTTGATTTGCCGTAAAAAGTGTAGATTACCATTATCGTATATAATAATACAGGCTTTCAGTGATATTTTAATTCATTCCTCTGCGACCAATATTAACTGAGATATGAATTATATAAGGTTTCAATCGGCCGCTATCTTGTAACTAAATAGTGGATTTAGCTGGTTAAAGAACTCGATCAAGACATTTTTGAAGTTCATCAAAATCGGATAATATTTACGGAAGTTGGAGTGTTTCCTAAAATCGATATACATACATAAACACATACTGTACATACGTATATACAGTATATATGTATAAAGCTGGCCATTGACAAGGCCTCCAAACGGACTCGCGCCAAGCCAAATGGCGTGTCCTGTTCCATTTGGCGTTAGCGCCATTTAGAGGGGTCATTCACGACTACGCTGAACCAGTCGCTTTAAATCTTTCAAATTGTACAGTGTAAAAGTACCTCTTCCATATCGTAACACTATACAATTTGAAAGATTTGGAGCTACTGGTTCAGCGTAGTCATGAATGACCCCTCTAAATGGCGCTAACGCAAAATGGAACATGACGCGCCATTTGGCTTGCGCGATTCCATTTGGAGCCCTCGTGTATGGCCAGCTTAACATTTTGAAAAGAGGGTGGTTTTAGGCTCAGGGGGTCATGAAATGAAAAGTCGTGAAGAAATTTTCCGAGAGTCGAACATTGGTAGATGGTAGATCTCAATAGGTACATGAATCTGCCTTTAAGCTGAAAATATAAAGGTGTTTTGTTCAGCTGCTATTTATCCGCCCCTGGGTCCAGTGCAATTTGTTTTGAATTATGGCGGTTGGCTGTTGCTGTGCAGGAGAATCCGGGCTAATAGGCCGTGGTCGATTTGAAAGTATGCTTCCAAACGTTTCGTCAACAACAACAGTGGCACTATGTACTACACTTCTAAGATTGTATCGTGGGGGTACCGTAGGAACTGACTGACAGACTGGTGCAGGTATGGATCGGCGCGCAAGCGCTCTCGTGTCTGCTTGGCTAGTTGGCGTCATTCTCTGTTTTGTTGTTTTATTTACTTTTAACCTACCCCCGACTACATAGGAAAGCCATAGAAATCTATAAACATCCGCAAAACTTTAATAGAACGGAAGAAGGATTAAAACACTACCGAGTCAATCAGACACGAGAGCGCCTGCGCACCAATTCAGACCTGCTCGGTGGGCCCTCTAACTGTAGCCTACGTCTTCAATTCCTTAGGGACACCTGAAAACTATGACACTACCTATAGAAGTATTGTTATACAGGGTGCCCCAGACCATCCGTCCACCTACTTTTTCTCGAAAACGAATGACGTCAGAGGTCTGATTTTTTTTTAAATCATTACAAAATGGGGGTTGATGCATTTCTGGAAATTAGTTTGGAATTTTTTGGGGACCTGGAAGGGGGGTTTGGGGGGTCCGTATGCTGTTCCTCGAAATAATGAGAACAATTTTTTGTTTGTCATTGTTAAGTTGAAGTCATGAGCTTTCATTTGAGATGTCACTTGCCATGCTTCGGGTGACCTATTCCCAACCTCCCCCCCTCCCCATTGAGGCGCAGGTTCAGGCACTAACATTTGTGTATCATTGTCAAGCTGAAGTCATGAGCTTTTATTTGAGGTGTCACTTGCCATGCTTTAGGTGACCCATTCCCACCCTTCGCCCCTCTCCCCGTTCAAGCGCAGGTTCAGGTACGATTTGTATAGTTAACTTAACATTTCTTGTAATAAGCTTTCATTTAAGGTACAACATGCCATATGATATTTTAGAGAAATTTAATCTCAAACTTTAGCTGTTTACTGTACCTGAACTGAAAAACTCAGGTACACCAAGGTAAGATTATCAAGTACTCCTATTTTTTCTTTACCAGAAAATTTGATTTAGACTTTTAGCATTCAGCACACTAATAGCCCACAGGTACCCAATGTTTGACTTTTAAAGACCTCCTGTACCTGAACCTGTAGGGATACAATCAAAATTTTTGCAAATTATGAATGAACACTTTATAAGCCTTCAACTGATGTACAATTTGACATACCTTTACATTTGATTATTCCGAGGAACAGCATACGGACCCCCCAAACCCCCCCTTCCAGGTCCCCAAAAAATTCCAAACTAATTTCCAGAAATGCATCAACCCCCACTTTGTAATGATAAAAAAAAATTCAGACCTCTGACGTCATTTGTTTTCGAGAAAAAGTAGGTGGTCGGATGGTCTGGGGCACCCTGTATATGCAGCCTCACCGTATTTTCTTACGGAACATTGCCTATAAAATTAGTTTATATTGTAGCTTATAACAAGAATGGTTTTTTCCATTTATTGCATATTTACTGTGATATACTGTACCCCTGAATAAAAAACTACTTCTAGTACTAAGTGGTCTCCATTTTTTGCTTGATATGCAATTCCTCATGAAATATCTAACTTGCAACAATAAACGAAGCGTCATAAAGCAGAAACAATGTTCCTCTTCATTCTGATATGTAGTATGTGACCATGATTCACACCAATTGGCCACAGTTTTGAAACTCCTTCAACGTGACGCCCCCAGAGACCATTATTTTTTTTACAAATGAAGTTTCAAAACTGTGGCCGATCTGTGTCAGTGACGGCAGCATATTGTGCATCAAAGCGTGGAGAATTATTTCCTCCAGTTAATGACACTTTATTTCTTTGTTCTCATTGAACAGGTGTTGTAAAACTGGTTCCGCAAGCACCGGTTAGCAAGGCACATGCCCAGACTCTGGCCAATGGCAATCACAAACCCGGCCCTAGCGTGGACAATCCCATAGGCGGGGTTTCCACATACGTCAATGTTAAATATGGTGGTAGCAGACATTTTTAGTATGTCTTTAATGTCTGCTAAAACGTCAATACCACATTTACCATTGACATGTGGAAACCCCGCCATATAATGTGCTCCACAGTTTCCAGCTGATCGCACGATATATATTAGAATAGATCGATTGACTTATGGGAGAGAGCACTGGCTGAGTGAATTTGTGTAGGTGGCAGTAGACAAAAAAAATGGCGGCCCAGTTATAAGGATTTGAAAACCACGTCAAAACAATGTAAATAAATAAACAAAACAACTATTGGGATCACAAAGCATTTAACCATTATCAATCGAAGGTACAATCGCTGATTCCCCTCCGAAGCAAACTACAATCTGGGCCTAATGAACGATTCCCAAAACTGATGCGCTTGATGCAGAAGTTGACGCACGTAGGGCTCGTCATAGTCCACGATTATGAGGATTGCTTTTTGTGACTTTTCGAAATCCGGCGAAGCGCAACAAAATAATCCTCTTCGCCGTTTGGTCACTAGCATCTGCAGCTGCATTTGGGCTTTCACCTTCTCTGTTAATTCTGAGTGAGAATTGACGTAATGACTGATATTTTTGTATTTGGTGGGACACTTCACTTCAATCACATAATCTTCGCTCACACCATCTGGTGACGCAGCCAGCCAAGGGTGGGATGGCAAAAAGAACAGTCCCGTCTTACGCCACTTCAAATTGAATGTCTTTGCCAACAATCGGATAACTGGCTCCTCCAAGATGCGGCCCCTTTCCATAGCTTTTGTGTCCCTGACTTTGAGAACCCCAATTATTGAATTGACGAGCGATCCGTCGGGTGTTCTACAGTGGGCGGCTTCATGGATTTTCGAGGCGGTGATCCTACCGTACCTATAATAAAAATTGTCAAATTTACTGATTTGCAACAAATTAAATCTCAATTAAAGGATTGCAGAGCAATCCGGATATAAATGGCAGGCATATATCCATGACTTAAATTATGAAATGAAAAATCGTCTTTACTTCAGGCGAGCTTTAGCCCCGAAAGGCTACTCTTCCAGCGAACCTGCAACTTGTAACAAATTCATCCCCAAATTTGTGAGTCGTATGAACTATGGTCAAAACGTCGTGAAACGCACCAATACATTGGCTGTCGCATAATGACGTTTCCATTTAGAACACAGTGCAATGTTCTTAATTTCTTCCCTCAACTGTCACCATTACTATGACATTTCAAATAGTCTACTGTTAACTTACTTGCGACCAATTACAGGAAAGCTGTCATTTGCCTTGAGTCATGGACCAAAGCTTGTAAGTTTTTGTTGGGCACTCAGAAACTCAGTGAAAACCCGGTTGCGCATTCATTTTTGTTTGTTTGTAAATTAATGACAGTGGCGCGACCCCAATGATTTTAACAAATTGATGTTTCCATTTCTAAACTTTTTTTATTTAACTTGCAACATTTCTTAACCCATTTACATGCTTTCATGTAACATATGAAGATGTAACTAACCTTAGCTCATGCCAAAGAGGATTGTCAGCCTGGCCTCTTGTGGCGACTTCTGCTTCCTCGCAAACTGAAGCCGTCATAACCCTCTGCACTAAACTCTCAAAATCTTCTGAATTATTTATCAGATAGTGCAGACTGAGCTGCTCCACGGTCGGTCTTTCCAGGAACTGTCTGTGGATCATGCTACTGTTATATGATCCACCAGACAGAACTTGTGCACGAAAGTCCACGTTGTCCGGCAACGGTATAGGTACCCTCCCAAAGTCAGCTAATGTGACGTGCGTGCCTCCTCTTCCAACAGAAGACAACGCAGGCTTCTTCCAGTAGCAAACAGTGGAAGTAGGAGATGGTTCTTCTGTCCTCCGCTGCAGCCACAGAAGAAATGCAACCGAATGCTTACAGCCACCTAAAATGAAAATAAAAAAGTTTAGATAAATGTTGTTGTTGATAGTAGCATATTATGCTAATGCTTGCCAATAGGTCTGTTCATCGATCACAGTTAAGTCAATTTAGTGGCACCACAAACACCTTTAAGTAGTACGCAATGGAAATGCGTTAGGAATGGCCATGGGCCGATGATACTCTTCAAACTTTCACATTGACATAATACAGTAGGTAAATAAATGACAAATAAATTCTGTTAAGTTCTTGACTGCATTGTACATTATGTTAACATTTATTATTTACGCTATTTTATTGAAAATCGGTGCAATATAGACTTTCTATTCTATCCCTAGTCAATTGATATCATCTTACCTAGAGCGGCTTGGCACCCAGTGCACTGTGCATCCAATATTTCTTCAGCCTGCTCATTCAAATGCACCACTACTTCATACGGTGTACTTGTCACTCGGTGTTCAGGACACACTCTGCCTTTCACCCAACATTCTTCGTTGCAACGAAGGACTCCCACTTTTCCCACAGCGTTATCACCGTAGGTCTGTCTTCCTGATCTGTAAAAAATTGTTTGGCTATTATGCATGTTAAAAAGCTAACGTACATGCAAATAGGCAATAGCCCCGGAACAAAGTTATGAGGCTGCTAAAATTGGTGCCCTCATATCACTGACACTACAAATGTTTAGTTGGTAGGTGAATTAGTTTTTAATAAAGTAAATACTTTCAATGCAGGGTACCTACTGGTGTAATGGACAAAGTAGAAGTACACAATCCGCTATAGTATAGCAGATTGTGTACTGAACTGTATAGCAGCTATACCCTACGCAAACAAATGTATTGCACATAACCACTGACAAACAAAAAGTGCCGACAACAAATAGTATAAAAACGAGAAGTCATTTTAAAAAATATCCTACATTGTTAGGGGCAAGGAAGACACCAAATTATTAGCTAGACCTAAGCGTAAAAAGCAAAGAGCTGCATTACTATCTTTAGCGATTCTTACCTGCTTTCTTTGACGCCTCGCAATTCCGGTGCTGTATATACAGATTTGCCACTTAAATAGGCCAAAACCATGTCGACGTCTACATGTGGCAGATTAGTAGAATTTGCTTGCACATACCGATCCATTTTTCTAACTATATTTCAAGTTTTCCACCAAATAAAATATTAAAACAAAGATTTATTAAACTCGTCCACTGTAAAATGTAAACAAATATGCGTTTCTAACTTAAACCCGAACTTTCCCGAAGCTGGCGAGCACACGTGTGAATGTCTACGTCACGACGTCCGAATGTTTCCGAGTGGAAATTACGAACTTAAAATTAAAATAAAACTTAACTTACACTAAAAATGAGATAACTGGGCTCACAAAAACTTTAGTTTACAACTAATCTACAGCATTTCAACTCTAAAACGATTATTCCTCCCGCACCTGTATACCCCATTCAATATAACAATTTCTTGTTATTATTAGATATTGGAAAAGGTTTGTTTTTATTTAATAGTTTTGTCTCATGTGGAGTAATCACTGACTGAACTATTTTGAATATCGGCAGCATGTTGCTTTGCAAAGGCAATTTTATCTCAAAAGCATCAGAGCTGAAATAACTGTAGTAGTAGTACCTATCAGAAACCATTTCAAATGATTTAACTAGTAACAACTAACAAGCCTATGCACGTGCCAGTGGTAAAACCTCTTCCCTTCGCGACTCGCGAAATTGCTCTGGGAGCCAGTTGGCCCGAGTGGTACATGAATTATAATTTATACTTGTTAAATAAGGCTAGTCAAAAAACGTCGTAACTGCAAGCAAGCGCGACTTCTTGTTTTGCCTACCAACAGTCAAAAGGGCGTTGATTCGTATAAGTTTCTAAATAGGCCTACCATTTGACGTTGTTCTCACCGATCAATTCGAATGTTTGTAATCTAGCAAGTGCTTAGGGGCAAGAACTTTATTGTAGTCTAAGTGCATGAGGCCGTACTGATTTCTTAGTGTATATCTGCTGACATAATTGTATGGACTAAATAAGACAAAAACTAGGCTATTGTACTAACTACTAACTAACCCTTAGCTTAAATAAATAAACAACATAGGACATAAAATCCCAAGGTAAAATTAGCTACCTACACCCATATATTCAAACCAGTTTTCTCCGAAGCTAACAAAATAATGTTGCATCCGCCACAGCAGTGTAGGCCTACAGTTCTGGCATCAGCCGTTGCCTAGACAGACTTTCAAAACCAAACGGGGTACCTACATGATGAAAAAGTAGAAGAGAGATGTATTTCAAAAAGCTGTAATGTCTCTTCTTAATTAATTCTTACAATGTAGGCTATCTGTATTAGTGTTCACAATCGGCCACAAAATTCGAATCATACTAAAATAAAAAAGTTCGAGCTAGACATGTTACGATGGTAAGTAGCCTATGTTTCAGCTTGCCCATTGTCACTTGTAGTCGATATGGGTTGACATCAAGGACTTCAATCAGTCTGTCAACGACCAAAAATGTATGATGGAAAAAATACCAGTTTTCTGAAAAACCGATGGGGTCATTGGCAGGGCAAAGTTCAAAAAATATAAATATAAAAGTAGGTCTACGTCCATTAGCTCTTCCAAATAATTAATTAATAATACATTCCCACCACACATCGTTACCCTGAGGACTTATTTCGCTATAAATACTACTCAAACGTCATTACTACAGTGGAACTGGTTTAAATTGGATGTCACGGCATTTCATTGATAAGACTGGGTTTGATTGAGAACGTGAGGAATTCGTAAAAAGCTGATTTCCACAGTTTCCTTATCGATCCTAACTGAATGATGTCAGATCTAATAGTCTAAACAAGTTCCGCTATAGTAAACTTGGCGTTTGGCGAATAAGACCCGGTGCGCAAAAGCGATTTCAGCGCGCCAGTAACGCTGGGAAACTCGTCATTGGAGCAACTGGTACGGTTCAAAAGCACCGAGACATTTCAGAAGAATTCAGAGGCACTTCCGTCTTCCAAAGAAGAAAGCTTAGCTAGAGAAACATTTTGAGGTAGACTCTGTGTTATGCATCAACCTGTTTGTTCCAACGACGGGTTTCTCAGGGAGACAACAGCGTTGAAATTGCCTTGGTGTACCAGGCCTTTCCCCTCCTAT
Organism: Psococerastis gibbosa; assembly: GCA_963971405.1. Taxonomy (NCBI): domain Eukaryota; kingdom Metazoa; phylum Arthropoda; class Insecta; order Psocodea; family Psocidae; genus Psococerastis; species Psococerastis gibbosa. The sequence goes on along the minus strand of OZ020489.1, from coordinate 42,346,419 downwards.
GCATCGTTACATTCTGTGTCACATGCACAAACGACAGTAGCCGACATCTCAGCTGCTCAGCCGTTCATATTACAATCATTCAGTGTGGGGAGGGATAATCTGCTGGCATTCTATTTTCACCTTGGCAACAAAGCCCTGCTTCTCATCGTCCCACACGGCCGTTTTCAGGATGCTTTCCGCTTATCGTACTCCTCAAACGACGTCAACAACCTCTCCGGCACATCGTATTACTCTGCGTCACATGTACAATCGACAGTATAGCCAACATCTCAGCCGCTCAACTGTCCAAACTACAATCATTCAGTGTGGGGTGGGAAACTCTGCTGGCATTCCATCTTCACCTTGGCAATAATGTCCTGCACCAGCTTCTCCTCGTCCTCCCTATCCCCACACGGCCGTTCTCAGGGCACTTTCCGCTTATCGTACTCCTTAAACGACGTCATCACCGTCGACCTTCGCGAATAACCTCTCCGGCACATCGTAATACTCTGCGCCTCACACTCCCGCTTCACCTTTGCTATAATATCCGCAACGAGCTTCTCCTCACGCTCCCTCTGCCTAATATAGTCCTCCTTCATCTCGTCTTTAAGTGACCTCTTCCGCCGACCACCATACTCACTACTAGCCTTCGTCGGCTTGGCGACGTCCGTATTAACCGACACATTCTCCACATCTTCGTCTTCCTCTACTTCAGTCTTCGTAACAACTTCTTCCTCTTCTTCACGCTCCGCTTCCTCCACACTGCCATGCCTGGCGACACAATGCCCTATGTATCCTTTCCGGCTCTTGAAGAACGTATTACACTTTAGACACTTGGATAGGCCAGCCGGTAAGCCAGCTGCAGGGACATGTAGCTTGTACTTGTGGCGGTACCAGTGCGTCCGTGAGGGTAGCACCTCACCGCACCATTTACAGACGACCGAGCCATCTGTTTGAACGAGGTACTCGAGGAGGTCAGAGCGCGTCTTTGGAAGATTGTCGATGATTTCGTTGATGCTATCGCGCTCGCTGTAACCCTCCTCGGTCAGGAAGTGGAAGCCGGTGGGGACGTGTTCGGTTTTGATGGGGTCGTCTGTGGGGGTTTGCGGTGTCGGGGACATGCTGGTGGTGTCTTCGTCGTCTTGCGGTTCCTGTTTGACAGTGGGCGGGTCTGCAACAAGAAGAATGAGGATGGAACATTAGCCTCCAGACAGATTCATAGATTCAAAATGTCCCTGCAAGAGCTTGCAATACGAGAGAAAGACAAACTACGAATAACACTTCAAGAATTAAAAATTTTATACCGTACAATAGTTTTTGGATTTCGAGAATTCAACAGAATCAGCAGGAACTAAAAAAGTGAATTTTGTACCAAATGTATGGGCATCGATTTGTGGACAAACTAATCGATAGATTTCGAGATTCTAGAGACAATCGGGCTGCTTCCTGGAAAGGAGGATCTTGCTGTGAAGAATCGCGCCAAAGCTACTTGAAAGTGTTCTAATGTATAATGCGCTAGATAATAATAATAGAAAATAGAAGAAAATAAAAGAGAAATGGTGTTTCATGAAAAGAGAATTAGTTCTTTATTTTAATAGCCCTCTTCAAGTTTATATACGGCCAAACCCAATGTTCAGGGAGCTGAATATTTGACACTTGCTTCTAATTTATCTTACCTACTTATCTTATCTTGCTACAGGCTTAAACTGTATCTCCCACTCTTCATTAATGTACAGGGATGCACAATATTTAGCATAATTTGATACCGACATTAAAAACAGCTACGTTGGGCCCACAGAATACCATAACATTCCCTAGGCTAGGCACCTATGGAGACAACCCCATCCCAAAACTCTATTAATTCAATTTGACCACAGCCCGGGCTGCTGTCCTCAGGATAGCCTACCTTTCCTTATTAATAATAAATAAAATACAGTAACTAAAAGATGTTTAGAAAGACAGCTCTAAAAAATTATCCCTTTAATAAAATGAATGAGCTAAGGTCTTGTCCTATGCCTCAATCATCCCAGTAGAGCGTAAGAGAGCCGCTTGGCATTAACTTCGCTGTGATAGCAGGCTTATTATGTCTTATTTTAGTTTTTCTCTCAAAAGTCAATAAATAAATAAACATGGGCCTGTATTTGAAGTCACTAGAACTCACATAGAAAAATATTTCGGTGAAAGTGTGGGTTATTACACCTTCTATGAAAAATCTGATTTCTTCTTCCTTCAATTGTAAGGTTAAATAAGGCCAAAATTCGCCGAATATAAAAATAAAGACAATTTGCTTTCTGTGCAACTATCACAGGAACGGATCCAGCCCATTCGGGGAGGGGGTAGAAGAAACATTTGTTGTAGCTTCGATTAAATTCGAGCGTAATAAATTAACAATAGATTTACTAACTTTTGGGAGGGGCAGCTACCCCACCTGCCCCCTCCCCTTGATCGTACGGTATGCGCTGGATGGAGTCTGCTAGGGTAAAGGTTAGATAGCCTACGTCTTGCATAAACCTCTAACACTGATACTTGACACAATATTTAGTATAGGAATCATTCGCTAGGAAAGTTGCCGCGGCCGTACACCTTATCAATAACGTTTAACAAGTTTCCAGGTTTTAACTTTCTTTCGTTAGCTCCATTCAGATAATTAAATAAATATGGACTTTTTTTTCTTCTATGACTAAGCCAACCTAGCGGAGTTAGGGTTATAAAGCCATCTCTTACACTCAACTAGGAAGGCCCGGGGCCGCCTGCTTTACATGCCCTCCGAAGCATGACCAGAAAATGTAGGAAGTGCTGGACTCGAACCAACAACCTATCAGGTGAAATTCAGAGTCCGTACCACTACTCTACATATTGTCTTGACCGTGCAATGGCCTAATGGGTGGTCTTAAGCGAAGTCCATTAGTGGACAATGGTCAACAGGGTTGAAGGTGCCCCACCAATGCTTAGCCTTAAAAAATCCCAACAACTGGAGTAGGTTGTTAACACTATTTTGTAAAGGTGCGACAAGATTACCTGCCCGGTCAGGTGGGTGGGCTTGTTTCCAACCAAGGCGCCCATTCCACCGACCGGCTAGGGCTATTTACAAAAACGGTGACGTGGTAGCAGACATTCAAGACTTAGGCGGGGTTTCCACCGACCTCGCATTGCAGAATTGACGGAAATGTTTATTTTCCTCTATGCAATAGTTAAAATTGATCAATGATCATACAGTAAAATCACAAACTAAAATTAAAACAAACTAAAATTAAAAAATGGCGTCATGGGATATGTTAAGTACAAACATTTTAATAGATTTCTATAAAAAGAAAAATTCTAATTTCCGTCAATGTCATTTGCATTCCGCAATGCGAGGTCGATGGAAACGCCACCTAAGTCTTGAATGTCTGCTACCACGTCACCGTTTTTGTAAATAGCCCTAGCCGGTCGGTGGAATGGGCGCCCAAGTTCATTATAAATCCTCAAATTTTCTTATGGATGCTACCGCCACGGCTTATGCGAAGGTTATGTATTCTGAAGTATTCTATAAATCAGGCCTTATACTTAGGCGCCCATTCCATTGACCGGCTAGGGCTATTTCCAAAAACAGTGACGTGGTAGCAGACATTCAAGACTTAGGTGTCGTTTCCACCGACCTCGCATTGCAGAATGCAAATGACATTGACGGAAATTAGAATTTTTCTTTTTGTAGAAATCTATAAAAATGTTTGTACTTAACATATCCCATGACGCCATTTTTTAATTTTAGTTTGTGATTTTACTGTATGATCATTGATCAATTTTAACTATAGTATAGAGGAAAATAAACCTTTCTGTCAATTCTGCAATGCGAGGTCGGTGGAAACGCCACCTAAGTCTTGAATGTCTGCTACCACGTCACCGTTTTTGGAAATAGCCCTAGCCGGTCAATGGAATGGGCACCTTATAGGTAGACAGTCTACATAATTCATAATTCAAGAACATCATTGAGGGTATGGTCAAAGGCACCAATTCAAGAGGACGACGGGGTACCTGGATGATGTCACGAAGGAGCTATGATGCGACACCTATAATGTACTAAACGCACAAGATAGACAAGGCGATTGAAACATTCGCTGCAAACCAATCGATAGATTCAAACTCCATCAGCCCTATTACGGTGATTTTGGATTAACGTAACACAGGGGTTTATTTTTAAATACCGCATTAGTGAGGTCTCACGTGACGGTGTTAAAATATGCTCGGGAAATTCAAATTAATAGATTATTGGAATACAAGAGAATGTTTGTATTGTTATATAATTGAAGGAAATACTAATAAACATTAAAATGTACAGGTAAAATTTTGAAATATAAAACAAATATTAATTATTATAATACATCTAAGGGAGAAAAAAATTGAAAACTCACCAAAAATATAGCCGAGGATTTGTTTAGCAATTGGAATACCCCGCGCATTTTACACTCCCTTGTTTAAAACAATTGAATAAACCGCGGGGTTACATTAATCGCAAATCGCTATAATAGGGCTGCAGAAGAAGACATTATTCAAATAAAAAGACACAAAAACAAGCCAAGTTATTTACTTCTCTCGGACACTGCAACCCAAAAATTACAATTTGGCCAAACATTGTTGCCATCCTACAAAAATTAGAAGTGCGCCTTTTTTTTAAAAAATAAAGCTACTCGGCACCCCGCGGGTACCATGAAAATAAAGCATCTAACAGTGGGAATATCTAAATAGCTATTTCCGTTATTTAGTAATATAAATGTGGTTCACCCCATCTTTAAAAAAAAAAAATTATTTATCTACCCAATCAAAATCATCTACAATTTTATTAATTTTCCAATTTTTAGTTACTAGAATCTATTATAATTTACAATAAAAATTAATAGCTATTTACAAATTAGGGTATCATTGCACAGTTTTGGAGCTTACACGCATTTTATATATAGTTCGCACTGATACATGCTTTCAACCAAGACGTTATAACGTAGTAGAATAGATAATGTATTATAATAATAGACTTTTGAACCCTGGTGAAAGAAACTAGAGCTCTATATAGGGGAGATTGGACATTCGTTCCCCCCGCCAAAAATATTTTTTTTTAAATTTCTGGAACTACCGGCCATTGAAAACACATGGCAGGCTGCCACAGACATTTTAGGCGCGAGCGAATGTCCCATCTCTCCTACATAGAACATTAAAAGAAGCTACGTGGATATAAACTAAATCAAATCAAATACATGTTGATATGTGTCGCAATTTTAAAGGCTTGTTGAAATCTTGGACTATAGTAGGAGAATGATTGTTAGTTGACTATGTCCGAGACAGATACTAAGCAACGGAACAAAAACAATTTACGATGCAGCGTCCTCACGGTAAATTTGTTTCGCGGTGCTGCTTAAATTATTTTCTGTCTCCGACCTAGCTATATCTAATGAGACAAACGGACACCCCGACAGTCCACTTTTTAAAAATGAAATCCAATTTTACAGGAAATACGATTCGTAGCGCCATAAATGAGGTGTCATAAAGTCCATGAAATGGTCCTCTACATTTCGATTCATATGTGGCCGTGACTAGTAATTAGTTGGCCACAGTTTTGGAACTTTTTTTGACTCGGACACCATCAGTTATTTTTGCCAAATCAAGTTCAATAACTGTGGTCGGTCGGTGTTAGTGGCCGCCACACAATGTACACCAACATACAAGACAAGTAGTGGTACGGACTCTGACTCTCACCCGAAAGGTTGTTGGTTCGAGTCCCACACTGGCTACATTTTCTGGCCATGCTTCGGAGGGCATGTAAAGCAGGCGGTCCCAGGCCTTCCTAGTTGAGTGTAAGAGAGCCCTAACTCCGCTAGGTTGGCTTAGTAATAGAAACAATAAAATTCCTTATTTATTTACTATTAATACTATCATCCCTAAATTGCTTAGAGAAAGCTTTCTACACTGTCACTGAGGCACTAGCACAATGATAATGACAGAACTACCTAATTTTGACGATTTTACTATATACTTCCTTGTCGATTACTTGATTGTATTATTCAACAGAAATATATATTTATTTATTTATTATTAAGATATAGAGAAACATTTCTTCTACTTTAAATGACTCCTTATTTATTGCTGTATGTACGACCCATATTTCTGGTGATTATCTTTTTACACCCATAAGGTTTTTCCTCTTCGGGTTGGCTCTTGAGTGACATATTTCAAAATATATGATACCCAAGGAATGTTTTTTGTATTTTTGAAGAAGTTGATTAATTACTCATTCCACAGTGGAAAGGATATGGCAGCGGTCAGATGAAAAATTAAAAAAAAAAAGCTCCCATAGGAAATTTAAATGGTCTCATCTCAAATATGAGTACTTCATAAAAACATCATAAAGTGCATTAAGCAGATTTGATATTGTATGGGAAATAGACAGATTTTAGGGAAAACCTGAATGTTTTTTTACGAACTTTTTATTTTTCATTTGACCACTTGCATATCTTTGCGGCTGTCAAAACGTTAACTAATTCCGTCAAAAATACACGACCATTCTTAGATTACAAAATATTTTGAAATCTGTTCCTTAACAAAACAAAGCTACATATTGCATAAGGTAATATTTTACAATGTGGAAATTTGAATTTATAAAGTGGCTAATAAGCTTGTGTGTAAACTACTCTTATGTAAAAGTCATGTTTATAATTCTAGGGGCGTCTAAGAAGAATAGTTGCGAATGCATACAACACTGCAATGCATCAAAATGCTGCGCCAGGCGTCATTAAAATGGGTCAACCAGGTACACCCAGAAAATAACATGAAACAACAGTATGGAATAACGGTAATATGGGATTTCATTAATACGAATCCAATGAGATAAATGGACAGTATCACTGTAGGTCATTGGTAAGTTACAAAAAAAGACCAAATAAATTACGAGCAAAGTCAAAATCACTGTATGGGGTCGGCAACATGTCCACAACAGACAAACAACACATGGGTGCAAGGCCGTACCCAGGATTTTTTTTCGGGTAGGGTTTCAGAAATTTATTTGGATATTACATAGTAATTTTTATTTTTCCTCTCAAAATCCGATTCTATCTAGTATCAAGCCATTTCATTGGGGGGGGGGGGGGGGGTTAAACCACCATGAACCCCCCCCCCTTGGCTACGGCCTTGCTTGGGTAGATAAAAATAATAATAAGATTCAGACTTGAGGACTGGCAGAGTTTCCCTTTCCTTCATGGCATTATTAGGGATATTACGGTTTAAAACAAGGCCGTGCCCAGGTTTTAATTTCGGGGGGGGGGGGGGTTCCAATTTCTTTTTTAACGTAATTTATTAATGAATTAATGGATAAATTCATCAAACCATACAGGTTTACATACAAAAATGTATTTCGGGGGGGGGGGGCGGTGGCCGCACCCCATGGACCACCCCCCTGGGCGGCACGGCTATGGTTAAAAACATACTCGGCAGTCGCCTTTTACCCCGACTGAAAAAGTGAAGGCCGAGACCTTCCGAAAACGTAATCGATTTATCTCGAACCCAAGAAATCAGCTCCGAGTCCAGTTCTATGCCAATTGGGCTGAGTAACGACTGTTAATATTGAAATCTTTAAATGTAGGCTACAAGAATAAGATAATAGAGAATATTGCACTAGTTTAAGACTACTTAAATGACTATATATAAAGAAAATTAAAACTAAACTCACTGGTTTATTCACCGGGGTAAAACTTATTCAGACGGAGATTTCTAAATATTTTGTGAACAAAACCACGCCTGGGTATTTCTGGCTAAAAAATTAGTACCTAGTTTCACTGCCTATTGAAAAATTCACTAAAATAAAGGCTTTCGTAGTAAATTTGCACCTTCACACCTGAATCATTATTACTCTAGAAAAAAACAAAACAATCAAGTGCGCTAAGTCAATTTTATAGAATAGTACATAGTCTGCAATTTTAGAAAGCTATTTTTTAACAAATTTTTCATAACACCATTTTCTTTGCAGCTGTGAAACGAGGAATTAATTAGTTCATTCGAAAATGTCAATGTTTGCTTTGTTTACAAAAAAAAAATAAAAAAAAAAAATAAAAATGGAAATCCCTGCCTTAACCAGTGCTACTAGTTTACTTTTACTAAATTGTAATTTGCGCAGTATAACTTTAGGTGATGATATTACAATAACATGTTTTGATAGCAAATGACGTCATCCCACCTGTATTAGGCCGCTAAGGCCACTGGGCGAAACTACACATATATGGAGTGTCTACACTTTTCTTAGAACCTCAGGAATACGACAAACATGTGCATGTCCTATTTAAATGCTTCAGATTTAATTCATGGGCGAGAATAGGACCACTTGGAGGTCGGCGGAAACAAGGCCACAAGGTAGAAGACGCATCGGCAGACCGAGGACAACCCTCGAGGGAAGGATTGAACAACTCGCAGGAGCAAGAGGGAAAACATTGGCCGAGCTCAAGGCGTTAGCGTCCGAACGGGGCAACTTAAAGAAATGGGTACGGACGACCCTCCTACACGGCACTAAGAGGAAAGAGGAAGAAGATTTAATGCAATTGCTATTACAACGAGCGTTGTGAAATTCTGCGCATGTTCGCATGGGGCCGCTAATTACCTTATAAATCTACAAAAAGATAGGGTTTTGGTTATCCCTCCCTTTTCTAGTTGGGTGTGTCAACGGGACAGATTAATAGAAGCCCATTTCCATAGTGAGGGGCAACATAACCCAGCAGTCTTTTTATAAATCACAGGCAAATGACGTCAAATCCACTAAAAACAAGTTGAACTATGATCCATAGACTGACGATGCCTATGTTGAGTTTATAAGGCAAACCAAGACTACTGCAGTCTCAATTTCATAAATTTGACCATCTGGGGGTATTTTTTTTCCCTAAGGATAAGTAAAATAGGAACTCTTTCTCTTTCTTACAGTCATTAGGGGTTGGATATTGGGCTGGGCAGGGTACGTTAACTTTTAATGTGAGTGATTATTTACAACTTAAAATAATTACCAATATTTATTTATTTTAAGCTGTTTTGTGTGTGGGTGTAACTGCAATAATTCTTTGTGTGCCAAGAGAGGCAGCTATAAACAGATTAATATATAAATATCTCGTCGGTATGATATGACTTGGGCAGTTGGGTGACTAAAACCAGGCACTCTTGTCTTATGATAAGCTTATGTACTTTGTCACCTTAAACGTAATCTACGTAACATAATCTGTAAGACAGAGAGAGAGATTACTATGTTTTCTATGACTCCGAATGGTTTAAGTTATGAAATTCAGACTAAAACTACTCCAATTTTTTTTAGATTTTTAACGTGCAAGACCAGAAAAAACATTTGACAGAAAAGTACCAAAATAAAGGATTCGTATTAATAAATTATCTTTAGATTACATTTGAAGGGGTAAGCTCCATTTTGAATAGTATTGTTACATCCATGTTACAATATTACCATCGTTCATCTTAACCTATTTGAAAGATTTTAGTAGCTTATAGATTTTACAATACATTCGTTAAATAGCATTCGTTTCATTAGGGCTAAAAAACCTTATTTTTTTTCAGAAATGACAGGGACCATAGAATTGATTATTAACATAAGAATACACAATAGTAAGTAGATTCGGTTAAAAGTAATAAAAGCAAAGTGGAAAAACATTAAGGTTTCAGGACAAATGGGGCCCGTCAGCTTTTGTTCACGGATGTAAAAAAAATTAAGAATATACACGAATTATTATTAATATTATTAAGGACCACTGTATTGTTTGGGATATTGCAATCAGCAATATAACCGGCAGTTAAAGTTTTCATCTACAGCAGGGTTCGGTAAATTCAAGACCGATGGAAAATTTGTCTTCTCCCGCTGTATCTCGAACCCAGGCCTCACTGTTCATAATGAATTTCCCTACAACAAACTGAGCTAAAGCATTCCTCGCGCTATATACTGCAGAATTGGTATTTAAAAAAAGTATTTGCTTCTTAAAAGTGAAAGGCAGAAGATAAATATATTCATATTCTAGAGGTTTTATTCTAATAGGTAAGTGTTAGGACAAGTAGAGTAGTGGTACGGACTCTTGACATTCACCCGTAAGGTCGTTAGTGCGAGTCCCACATTTGCCAGACGTTTTGGGCATGGATCGGAGGACATATAAAGCAGGCGGTCCCTCAAGTTCCTAGGTGAGTGTAAACGAGCCCCAACTCCGCTAGGTTGGCTTAGTAATCGTAAAAAAAGTCAGTGTGGCAATAATGTCCAATAAGAAATAAATAAAAATAATGAAACGAATGCAGTAACAATAACTTAGAAATAGTATTTGAGTTACCAAGGCACAGAATCCAAGGCAACACTGTGTACAGAAATCACAAGAGAAAAGAAACTAAGCCATTCTCGGAACGTTGCAATCCATCGCTCTAAACCAACACTGAGTTGGTAACGGAATCTGTCGGACAATACAGTCACGCGCTATGGTTAACAAACAAAGGCACAATGCTGCTGTCAATAGAGCGAATGGGTTGGTTTTCGGGGAAAACCGTGCGACAGCGACAGGTCTATAGAGTACAATTTTCTAAAGTTGTAGACTCTGTGTTCTCGCACCAACCCATTTGCTCCAATAGATCTGCTTGTGTGCATCATATTCCAATGCATGACAAGACGCAGTATCCGTCGGATTCTACTTTCAGTAAGGTTACCAGAACATGATGGGAGCAACCCTTCATACCAGCAACAATAGGACTGATCAGCCCCCCAAGAATGACCAGTTGAAAACAAAAGTATATATATACATAATAACCGGGATAACAAAAAGACAACAAAATCAATAAAATTAACAGAATTGCGGTCAACTATATACATGAGTGCATAGTATCATAATTATATTAATTAATTAATAATAATATAAAGTAGAATGTTTCACTCACCCTCTACTACACCCATAACACTGGTTCTAAACTATGCAATTGCTAAACAAGAGCACCCATTTTTTTTATATTATTTATTAACAAACACAAACAGACTGCTTCAGTTGATTGTGGAAGACTCAAGGAGTTGGCGTCTCTGTTTAAAGCTACGTGGTCTTTTACTAAAAATATAGAATACAATAGAACCTTGCATTGGTGGCGAGGATCGGGAGTAGGTGACTGCAATGGTTCAGACGCGTAAGGCGGAGATTCCACCAACGTCAATAGTGATAGTAAATGTAGTTTTGACGTGGTAGCAGACATTTTAATATGTCTTTAATGTCTGCTACCACGTCAAAATTACATTTACTATCACTATTGACGTTGGTGGAATCTCCGCCTAAAGCGAATGGATAGCAATAGGTGCGCGAGGAAATGGTTTGAGGAAGAAACAGAGGGAACATCATAAAGAGATAGAGGAACCAGATTGAGGACTATCAGAGGAAGTGCTGAACTTGCACAAAAAACCGACAGGAAGATGAAATTTTAAACACTTACAGGTCGAAGTCAGAAACCAAAAAAATAAGAGTGGAGACAGTGGAGGAGGCTCACAAATCACACCTGGGCATATAAAATAAGGCAGTCAGGAAAACGATTAGGAGAATATATTAATTAGTGACACCGACTATCGTAGTAAAGTCAGTCAAAGGGTATCACAGCAGTGATTTGTGCAGATAAGAATTAAAATTGGGCCGGCCAACCTGAATAATTAAAAACACCATTAACCGATTAATATAAGGAGCCAGGTAGCTTTAAACAAGGTACGATATGTACACGTACATATACATGAGTAATATGTGCAACATGATAACCGAGGCTAGAGCATGCAATGAATTAAGACAGTAACTAAAAAAATGATGGAATAGTTAAATCCAGGCTAATACAAATGGTACATCTGAAAGTAAACTTCAAAACGCTACACAACGTCTGCGGTCAACGTCTTCAGGGCTATTGCGTCTCTAAGACACAATAGTAGAAGTCTACGTAGTCCCACTGAATAAGTCGACCTCAGATGTTGACGAAACGCATTCAAATCGAATCGAATTCAGCCTGGATTCTTCTCTTTCATCTTCTGACTCCGGCCGTAAAAAGGCCTTTGTAATTATAAAAATTAAGAGGATGTTAGCAATTAGCTAAAATATGTGAAAAATTCCATTTCGCATATTTTCCTGTTAATAATTATTGTATACTCTAGATGCAGGACTTAAAATGAGTTATAAATTAATAAAAGATGACTATTTACGGTACACACGGTATTAAAGAAAAAAAAAAGTAATGGAAGCAACTTGCAAATTTCTTACATCACAACCCATTTTTCAATAGGGAACTTGTATGTTAATTAATAAACACAGGGCGACTACGACTAACTGCCGGACGTTAAACCGAAAGATACATATGTCTGCTGACACGTTTGACCATGCAAGAAAACGCCGTGGTGAGAAAAATCAATGGCCTGAGGGACTGGCAGAGGATCTTATATTCTGACCACTGCTCCATTTCCTATATTGTGGGCAGCCACGTGCCCTGCTGATGAAGGCAAGGTAGGGCTGGCAGAAAATTTTTCTTTTAATATCGAGTCTCGAACCTCATCCTTCCGTTTCATAGCCTGGTTCTCTACCAACAGGACTTTTTCTGACCATAGCTATCAGATACAAAAACCTAAATTCCAGCCCGTGGTCCCCATCCTCCATATAAAAAAAGCTCGGGCTAAAGACGTTTATCATTTCATTTCAATGATGGCGACGATTAAAACGAAGCAACGGTCCAAACTAAACGAGGCGAAACGTCATCTAATGATGATGTGTCAGTATATGTAAGAATTAATAATAAGAATTTGGATGAGTAAAAATAAGTAAGTTTTGGAGGTTTCTCCGGGAAACTACTGATAGGCGCTAGAAAATTACCGAATTCATCGAAAAATCGTAACAAAAATGAAAAACACCTCAAAATATGGCGTATGAAATAATCCCCTACTACTTACATATACCATATCTTTACAACTCAAATATTAGATTTATTAGTAACTAACAGGCTCAATGAAACAAGCCGATGCATAACCAAAGACTTTTAAGCTCTTTAAAACATACTTAAAATCTTAAATAAATAAAACCAGTGAAAGTTCCCTATCGACTAGGGCTCTATATAGAAAGGTACTGCCATACGACATTTTGATTCCATCAAACTTGGTGTATATGCCAAGTTTTTTTTTTTTTTATATAAATACATCCATAATTTTTTTACCATTAAGACGCGAGCCACCCGTTATGAAAGGGGCTTCATTAAAAATAAAAAAAGGTATAGTGGTTTAGTAGTAGTTATTTTTTAAACTTTTGCTATTTTTATATTAGTTATATAATACTTAAAACATGGCGGCATGTAGGAATCAAAATTGCGGATGACAATACCGGGTATATAGTGTCTAACTACCGACCCATCAGACTTCACAAACAAATCACTTCTTCCCATTCTAAACAACACTGTATAACAGACTCAGGCTGATTATGGCGATTGGTATTAACTTACTCCTGGGATTAAAACCGTAAACCAACAAATTTTGAAAAGCACTTTCCATTATAAAATTATCTTGTTTACATTTTTAATACCAGGGTTTTATATTAACCCCGGTATTATAATCGCCATAATCAGCCTGCTGTTATCAACATATCTAATAGACTTAACATACTCTGGCTCAACACTATTACCACCAAAGTCATGTAATTTGTTGGTGAAACTTTATGAAGAAGGGGTCAACTTATTCGTCTCACGAAGCCATCGGCAGTAAATCAATTGAGACACTAGGGGTCTTTTTAGCCTACCAACAGTCGTCCCACACCTCAGCATTATGTACAAAATTCAAATGTGTGGGACCGTTAGTCTCTTAAGAAGATAGGTAACCCAATGCTCACGTAACCCTGGTACCAATCAATTAATTTGCAGTAGTATGGCTTATAAGTTGAACAGTCCTGAGGTAACGCAGTCTTCTTAAGTGCCAGAAACAAATATCATCACAATCGCACTAATAACATTGAGCTATAAATCCTATTCTGATAACGCTCGTTCACTAAAAGCAAATTTACATAATAGTTAAAGCCGACCAAATCGATAATTCTAAACCATTTAGAAAATAACCAATTCGAAACAAAACTAAACAAATTTTCCTTATATATATAAAAAAAAAACAACAGAACTAATTTTAGTTTTGTTATATGCCAGTATTGAAACAGAACAATCAATAAACAGTGGTAATTTGTTACTGTCGTATATACAAGACCAATCACATTCGAAGTTGAAAATATTGCAGCAGAAAATTTATAAAAGCTATAAACTCAGCTGCAGTTAATTGTTTAAATTTAAGAATGAATTTATTTATCAATCATGACAATGGAATAAATTTAAACAATTATCATCAGCAAAGTAACAGTTTGAAATGTCGGCTTGATTTAAAATTGATTAAAAGTTGATAAAAGTAAGGTGAAAATGGTTAAGATGTTATTAAAATTTGTCTCCGGCATTTTAGGCGAAATTCATTACATTCTGTAATAAGAAGCATGGCAGGCGACTTAATTAGAGACAATGGAGGAAGAAAATCCTTATAAGTGTAAACATCAAATATCTATTGTAGAGCAGTCAAAAATATAACAAAAAAAAAAAAAAAAAAAAAACATTCCCGGGCATTTTGATTGGTTATTTATTGCTTTTTTTACATCATTCTAACACAGAGTCCAAGAACTGTTGCCAATAGGCTACTTGACAGTTTTAACAATAAAACATGCAAGATAAGGTACTCATAGCTTATAGGTTCACATTTTTTAATAATAATAATGCGTGTATTTATAAAAAAAACATTACAATTTTTAGTAAAACTGGTGCCAAAAAGGCGCGTTGGGATCATTCACCAGTAACGAAAAATTAATTGAAAAAAATGTAATACGTACGGTAATGAAATTACTACGCTCAAGCTTCTGCTTATCGAGCTAACAATAATAATACAATATGTTTTTTGCATGAAAAATTGTAAATATTAAAAAATAAATAAATAAATGTTGGTGTTGTTAACTGTGGGTTACAAGAACCAAAACGCCGGCACACATGCGTGAACTTGAAATTAAGACACATTTCGTATTGGGTGTTAGGGAATTAGTATGGGCGGCTACTCCACAGACCACAGCGTCACTTTCTGCAGTCACGTGACCCGCTTTTTAACCATCAAACTTAAATTGACGGAGAAAAACAATATTTCGCTATTTCCCCCACTACCAAATTAAGTTTTTTTTTTTTTAAAGAAAAAAACTAATTTTAAATGGTATAATATAAATCTACTAATGCATTAAAATAGGTTTGTTTTCAAAAATTGTCCAGTAACCTATTGGCGTTAGTGAATGTCGCATGTCATGAATCGAAAAGTTGAAAAGCATTTCAGCTAATTTAATAGATATTTTTGGCGGCTCAACAATAGATATTGTTTATGATATTTATGCTGTAAAGACCATAAACTATAATAATCAGAAGGGGAGAAATATGAGGGAGTGGAGGAGGCTTACGTATCACACCCGGGAAACTGCACCTGATTATTGAAGATGATAACGATCTCAACTAGTCCACCACGTTGTTTTACAAAAATTGGAAACGAAAAGAGCGCCAAATCTTGACGAACAGATAATTTCAAATTGTATTCTTTCTATGAGACTAAATATTCCATGGAATTATCTTTCAGTCTACTCTACAGTACTAGAAGAGAGTTGAAAATTGCGTGATATTAGGCGGGCACTGCAAATAAATAAATAAACAATAAAGCTGAGACGCTAGAGATAACGATCTCAAAAAATTACAGCAAATTTAAATTTCAAGATTTTTTGTTTTTTGCTCCAGTGGCAACACCCGTCAACGAGTTATATTGTAATATCCGGAGGCCAGTCCAATTTACAATTAAGAAATTAAGAATATGTGCTTAGCTTACGACCGGAGCCAACTTGTAACAATTACACGATTGTACTTCATATAACCTCAGGCTATGATAGGAGTATCATAATAGAATATGCATTACTGTCAGCATCTTTTCCGGCAGCGCCACCCATAATCGCAGACAAAGCAACTACATAGCACCAGAAACATCACAAAACTAATATAACCTATATTACTAAGAACGATAGAATCGTAGAAAATATATAGACAGCTTTGATGAATTTTTCTTCAAACGTCTGATTATTTCAGACCGACTGATACGAGTACAATAAGAGAAAGACAGAAAGGAAGAAAGATAATAGACTTAAGAAATAAAACAACAACGTTAAAATCAATCAAGCCAACAAATCGAAACCAACATTATACAACTAGAAAAAAAAAGCTTCGCTAAACACCCCAAAATGTCCTTAAATAATTATCAAGGAACACTCGACGCGCTAACAACGGGTTGCGGGGAGGGAGCAAGAAGCAAGGGGGGTACGGGGGAAGGGGCGTGTTTAGGACTACTACCCGTCGGCTGCGGTGATTGGCCGCTCATCTGACCAATCGGTTGCGGCGACGGCGCGTTCTTCGGACTGCCAATCTGCGTCAGCTTGCCCGACTGCTGTTGGTGTTGCTGCTGCATCGATTGCATCGTCTGCGGCAGATAATAGCCGACGGGACCCGCAGGACTCGGCGGAAACACGTCCTTGAGCGGGAAACACTCGTGCACGGTCTTCATGTGGTTCTTCATCTTGTCGGGGCGCGAGAACTCCTTCTGGCAGACGGGGCAGGGGAAGACCTTACGCTGATGACCCTCATGGTAGAGGAATGCATGTCGCTGGAAGCTGTACTTGTTTTTGAACGTTTTATTAACGTCCACCTTCTCGCATTCCGTACACTTGTACAGGCCATCGTGGATTGATGCGTATCGGAATAGGTTTAGACCTGAAAAAAGGGTGGAATTGAGTACTGATAAAGGGCAATATCGTATGTTATCATATAACAACCATTAAGGGTATACACAATGTCGTTATTAAATAGTTATCCCTAGTTAAACGTGTCGTCAAAGTAGCTGAGCTTCTGAGTAATGCCTTATGGTTCAGAGGCGGAGACGTGAAAAACCCTAATCTGTACCTCCTCGCGGTGAAGATGGAAGCGCGTAGTGGCGACTGAACAGATAGGGGACCGAGTTTGAGCCAGGATAAGCGAAAAACATAGTCTTATCTGTGCAGGGTTTTCTTTGGCCCTGGGGTTGGGAAACTGTCCCCGAAGGCGGAGGCACTCAATGAAGAGTCAACGGCATAAGGATGCAGAAGGAAACCAGTGCATTACAATTCCCTAGAATGATCATCATCATTGCAACGACGATCGTCGGTCTAATTACGGAGGTATTACAAGAAGAAGGGCAGGTCGCATACTGGTAGCCGATCGAGTGGAATTTAAGGGACAGACTTCAAAATGTAAATTTCCTCCGAAAGTTTTAATTTGTTTTTTAATTAATTTTTTGTTATCTGACTATCATTGCGGCTGTGGAACGAGGAATTGATCACATATACACAACCGTTCAGGACTGATTTACAAAATATTTGGAAATCTGTCCATTAAGAAGTACCTATTAGTCATTATTTATTGAGACGCCTCGCAGTGATAACATTCCTGTCTGCTTGATTGTGAACAGCCAATCTATGTCCGTATAGTATATTTCCTGATTAAACGCATAGAAAAATCAATAATGTTAGTCCAAACAAACGAACGCTATTTGCACAGGCTGCTTGCACGCCACCATTATGGCTGTCCATAAGCGCATTATCTCCATTAATGTCTGTAAAGTAATAATAATATCGTAGGCAGCGTTAAGGCCTATCGCCTATTCGCCGTCTTCAGCATAAGGGCGCCCGTCAGCAACCTCTGACGCAAGACATATCCGAACAAAATATGGCACACCCAAACAAAGCTGTTGTCTGAGCGAAGAAAAGTCATTACGGAAAATGGTATTGAGGATGGCTCACTGTAGTATCTTTAGAAATGAAATTGCTGATAGTAAAGGAAAGCATGCAGTTCTAGAGCCCCAGTTCTCCTTCAAGAATGGATTCTATAAGGTGAGGAGATTCAACCACTGGAAGAGCCCTGTATGTAATACAAATTAAGCTTGCTTCGGCGGGTATTCCACATATCGTACGTCAATTTCGACATACTAAAATTCTGCTACCACGTCAATTAAGTCATTGTTACGTCATTTTTCAATTTTTCATTGACGATTGACGTATGTGGAATACCCGCCTTCAGCAGCACAATACCGTGGGATAATTAGAAGCGTTGCAGCCAGTGAAACAACGGGCCACATTGCCACAAACGAATACTTGCACCGCATCATTCGGCGGGGTTTCCACATACGTCAATGGTCAATGGTCAATGAGAAATATAATATAGTATATATAATATAATAATATAATTGAAATACACTTTTTGTAGTCGTTATTAAGGTAAAGAAAACCTAATACTCATTGATAGCTTTGGATGTGGGGGCAAAAAGCTAGACTCAATTTTCATGAAAAATGACTAAAAAATAATTTTCATGCGGAACATCGATGCTATTTAACTTTTGCTATGTTTTAGGTGCTAAGTAACAAAACCGAACAGGTTGCAAAGTTGTGTTTTTGTAAAGAAAAAAAAAAGAATAATTCGTGCCCCAACACATTGGATACCCTACTATTATTACTGTGTTGTGATATATTTGGCTGCCCGTTCTAGACTATGCAATCATACCATCGTTCAATTCAGTGCTTTGGGATAGAGTAAGTCGAGGCAACCGAAATTTAACCCTAGGACAATTATTTACCATGGCATTACTCTTATTATCTAACTCGGTACCTATACACTAATTGATAAATAAGAAAGCTTGTACGGGTTCCCTCGTACTGTTTTTTTTTTCAACTGTATTTAGCATGTAGCGAGAGCCTCCATGCTTAGATTACTTGTAATTTTCTAAGGTCCCTTGTCTAATGCCAACGACCCCATGTATTTCGGGCAAACTTGTATGGCATACGTTCTCGATAAATAAATAATAATGACTTTTTGTTTTATTACTAAGCGAAACTAGCGGAGTTAGGGCTATAAAGCCCTCTCTTACACTCAACTAGGAAGGCCTGGGACCGCCTGCTTTACATGCCCTCCGAAGCATGGCCAGAACATTTAGCATGTGTGGGACTCGAACCAACAACCTTGCGGGTGAAAGTCAGAGTCCTTACCACTAATCTACATGTCCTGACGATGTCAACCTACACCAGCTACAAGCGGCCTCCAGGCGTAATCTCGGTCACAACCTTTTGCCCATCTTACCCATCCAATTCATTCTTTTGTTCGTCCTGTCAGTGACTTACCTCTGACGCTCATCTCCGTCAGATGCTCCGCCGGGTCCTGACTGTTCGAATTCGCCCTCCTGCGAACTCGCCGCTTCACCACCGACTTCGACGCTCCTTCACTGCTCGTGTTGATAGTCCCCCCACTACTGAACGGACTACTCCGGTCCTGCTCACTTTTATACTCTTGCTTCACCGGCGTGTAGTCATACGTCATACTGCTCTCGTCCGAACTCCTTCGCTCCATCTTCGGTTGTTTTAACAGCTCCCCTAAAAAATGTTTAAGTGTGTAAGTACTCATCAGATTCTAGGGGGCTGGGAATAGGCAACTGGTTTAAATTTCAGGTACATGAACCGTTGGTGGAGAGGATAGCGAGAAGGAGACTACAATGGTTCGAGTGCACACGCAAAGCGAATGGATAATAACAGGTGCGCGAGGAAATGGCTGCAGGAAGAAATAGAGGGAGCGCGAAGAAGGGGAAGATCAAGGAAGAGATACATAAACCAGATTGAGGATGATCTCAGAAAAGTGGGCCTAGTGTCAGAGGTAGTGTTGAATAATCACAAGTGGAGAGATAAGAGGGAGTGGAGGAGGCTCAATTATCGCACCTGGGTTACTAGAGCTGATTATGATGGCACAAAGTAGACCAAATATGTCCTTAGAATCGAAAGTGAGAGAAGCTTGCCTCACCAGAAAACCGCATCGACCGGAAAGTCAAAATCCGACGGAGGGATGAGGTAAATAAGCCAGGAAGCTCAAGAATTTGAACATTCTATTGAATGAAGAAAAACATTATTTCTCTGAACTACGCTTAGCATGAAATTTAAACCAGTATAATAGCCTCACCCATTTCATGAGATTAATTAAATTATAATTACAAAATGAGACATCAAATTAAATGAAAACACCGAGAAAACACTGGAAGCAAAACGTGAACGGTACATATAGCAACAACAAAAAAGATGACAAACGCAAAACTAATTTCAACATTGAGGAATTGGTAATTATGTAACAAAGATAATGTGGAAGAGGCACTCTGTTGGGGACACACTGTGCCGTTAAGGATAAAAAAAATTAAAAAAAAAAACTTACCTCTTTATAAGTCAGAGATATAATACATTTCCTCAATGCATCTTTTACGCTAAAAGCTAAGCAAAGCATATTTACAAGCACGTCAAAACAAGGCCTCAGTAAATAAATAATAAATAAAATATTATCTAGCTTGGCTTGAAGCTAATTAAAATTTAGAACGTATTGCTGATACGTTAGTTCAGTGGTTGGCAAAGTGAGGCTCCAGAGCCACATGTGTAATAAAAGTTTAATAAACAAGCAGATTTGGCTCCCACTTTTTTATTTAAATTACTGAAAAGTTCATATTTGGCTCATTGATTAAGTTTGCCGATCATTGCGTTAGATAATGACTGTATACATCATTTCAGCGATATCCACCACGGTATATTTTCTAAATAAGGGTTTTCACCATGTTGGTTGTTACATGGTTATCCCTAGTTAAGTGTGTTCAGTCGAGTGAACACTCGTGGAAACGGATTACTAAGCTAACCAGCGTGCTAGATAAACGTACTGGTTATAAACGTATTGGTTAAAGCCAGTTTAACTGTTAAAAATTGAATGAAACGTCAGCCACCACCGCCATAATGTTTTTTATACCGGTGATCCTGCAACACTCACGATGTGTGTTAACTTGGATATCACTTCTAACTCGATAACTTCAAAATTGAGAATGCCCTTTATATGCATTTTGACACTCAACTAGGAAGGCCCCGGTCCACCTGCTTTACATGCCCTCCGCAGCATAATCGACTCTGGTTGGAACATGGAACAAATTTGTTGAGATACACATGTTACGCATTACAGTTACGTTACGGGAAACAGTTCTAACGAGCTTTAGGTATAATCACAGCTATAAATTTTGCTTGCAGCTTAGAGCTAAAAGAAAGGCACAGTAAGCAGTTTGGGTATGAGATGATTACCTTTTGCCACGCTGTGTTTGCGCTGAAGGACAGAAATGCACAAGCAGTTGTTAAACACGCACTATTAATAAACATGATTAGTAGTATTAATAATTGAGACAAAGCACCCGAATCCACCGGCCAATAAGTTACATGCGACAAATTAACTTAAATTTAGTGATAATTTTTCATTTTTGATAGTTAAATTTATAAATTTCTAATAACCATAAGTCGTTCTCACTTCATTTGTTGTAAACAAAATTAGATCGAGTCATTTAGAGGCATTAATGACTCAGTCGTCCTTTGTTTACGGAAAATTTGGAAACTTATTGTAAATTAAATTATTATTATTATTATTCTTACCACTACCCTATCTATTAATATCACATCGTATTCTATCGTTATGGTGTTAGGAAAATCAACACTATATTTGATTAAAACACACTGAAATATCTTTATATCTTTATGATCATATCTTTTCCACCTCACACACCTGGTTCCAATAAATTTAGCTTATTGGAAGGGCACGATATCATGTGTAACTATACCTTTTGATTCATATGTTAAGCATTGGACACACATTTTAAGGCCCATTCTATATTCATCGGACTTACATGCTATAGAAGGAAAAAACTCACCAATGGGGAAAATGCTTTACAGTGCACTTAGCCTATGTTCAAACATGTAGCCCATCATCATATGTCCATCGACATTGCGAATAGTAAGAATAGCATTGGATATAACAAAAAATCAGGGCTGATTCTACTTCATCACTTCCTTCGGGCCTTCTTAAAACACCTCACTAAGGTTTTAGGCCTAACAACACTTGAAGAGGATTCCCCTTATAGATGCAATGATAAAAAGAAGATGTGGATCCAGCCATGACCAAAAAGTATTCCTTCTCTTTCGAGCCTCGACCCTAGAACGTCCGGTCCACAGTCCATTGTTCTAGCAACTCGACCATGCCGGGCCTACTTACTAAACAGGAAAGGTACTGACCTAGTGGAAAAGGATTCGCCGAACCATGCGGCGGACCAGAAGACGACGACGTATCCGGCGGCAAATCGTCGTCATCCATATCGACGTCACCGTCCAACTCGCCGTCCCCATTGCTGCACCGCTCGTCCCGCCCGTCGTCCATCTTAATCTCGAGTAACTCCGGCAGGTTGAGTGAGTCGCTGCCGCGTTCGCCGTCCGACTCCACCTCCACCTCCGAGCTGCCCGACAGCTTCCGCGGCCGGCCGCGCTTTCGCTTCGGGGCTGTGAGCGCCGAACCGAGCAACGGGGCAGCCATGAGAGGGGGATAGCCAAACGGACGGGGGTTGATACGATGGAGTTGCGGCGGGGGTAGTACAGAGGTGGGCACCACCGGTAGCTCGCCTCCCCGGTCGTCTTTTACCTCTGTTAGTCCTGCGGAAAATAAATACTCCAATTAGAGACAATCACAGGGGGAACAGACTTATAAGTGTATACACCAAATATCTCATGAAATATCAACAGTAGAGCTGACAAAAACATTAGAAAAGAAGAAATTTTTCTGAACAATTTGATACATGTACCTTTGGTTAACATAACATAGGGGGTTCTCCAATTTGCTTAAAAGAGATTGTCGTCATTTACATCATAATCAATACCAGTCGTACTCTTCTGAGCTCGTCCCCAATCTGGTTCCTGCGCCCCTTACTATACGTATTTCTCTACTTCGCGTTCCCTCGATTTATTCCTCCAGTACCTACTGTTATCCATTCGGTTATAGCGTCCACACCATTGCCACTCCTCGCTACCTTCCACCCTGAACTTTATATATTATAATCCTATCTTTTCATGCCCTCTGCCGGGCTGTCGCATAGTAATAAAATTAATTATTTACATATTGGCATGAAATATGCGCTGATGATAGCGATACGCCACTGGTTGACCTTCTCTACTCTAAGGCGGGGTTTCCATCAATAGTGATAGTGATATTGACGTGGTAGCAGACATTTTTGGACTGTCTTTAATATCTGCTACCACGTCAATATCACTATCACCACTATCACTATCGAGGTCTGTGGAAACCCCGCCTAAGCCTCGTGAGTAAAGCCAACCGGCCGTCACCCATTGTATCAACTGAGGCATTTGTAGTTTAGGTTGAGCCCATTATACAAAGCTCAGCTCCTTACCAACTAAACCATCTCAACATACCTTTAATCCTGAGTGTCTCAGCGACTTTGAGGAACGCTGTAAGACGGTCCTGGTTCACAGACACCTCCCCGCGGTACATAAAGTCCAGCAGGCATCGCATATCTGAATATGGAACGTCCTTCAGTATG
This sequence comes from Psococerastis gibbosa, assembly GCA_963971405.1. NCBI lineage: Eukaryota > Metazoa > Arthropoda > Insecta > Psocodea > Psocidae > Psococerastis > Psococerastis gibbosa. The sequence goes on along the minus strand of OZ020489.1, from coordinate 42,322,898 downwards.
ACAATGGGGTGCTTGTCGGGGTGTTCCGTGAACAAGGTCTGGAAGTACGGGGAACACGCACTCAGGACCATCTTGTGCGCGCGCAGAAATCTGCCTTCAACCGCCAGTGTTACGTCAACGAAACATTGCTCCTAGAACACAAAAGGGACAACATTCAGTTTGACAATAAGGCACTTGCGGATTTCTGTGAACCCTAGTCTGGAAGTACGGGAACCCTCTCATGCCCCGCAGAAATCTGCCTTCAGCGACCAGTGTTACGTAAACGAACCACGATTGTCTGTGTGCACCGGGACTTACTATATAACGCATATTACGTCAATTATGACCTAATACAGATTTTTTTAATCTTACATCGTTGTCTAGCACAGTGCTGACGCGAATATGTTGATATGATACATATACTGGTATCCTCTATGGCTGTCGCCTTATGACGTCATACCTTGACTCATGACATGCTTGTAGACTGCATGTCTGCATGCATGTTGACAAAAAAAGTAGCAATTGTATCTGAAGCCTTACTTCATAAGCAAAACCGGTGCAATGTCAATCTATTTTAATTAACATCTTTGACAAATACCTGTAACAGCTGGTCAAAGACGGAAAGGAGATTAGACTGATGGTTGTTCCATCTGAGGCAGAACCGCTGCGACTGCGACGCCATATTGTTGTTTTCTAGCATTTGTTGGCAACGTTCCTCAAACACCTGAAACAACCAAAGACATACCGAGTAAATAGACTGATACATCCATAATAGATAGAAACGAGAAAGACAGACGTCCGACCAGAGATTCCTCATAAAACAAGGACGCGCTTGTCCCCCATGGTTAACTTAAACAAAGGGTATCTGGGTTAAAGAATACAAACGACTTCACACATGCGGGAATGTAGCTTCTGGAAATAGCAAATTCGACCGACAGATCTAACTGTTTAAAAAAGATCAGAAGAAGGAAGGCCCGAGACCACTTGTTACTTTCCTGTTTAGGAACCAATGTCGGTCGTGTTTTTTGTCAATTTGTGGGGAAACTACTCCGTGGATTTTTATTTTTTTGTAGGGTTTTATCCTACAAAGACTACTAAAACATTGAATATAGAGCCCTAATTGAAACGGCTCCAACTTTTTTTATTTATTTACATATTATATTGTAGTCGTTATTAATTTAAACAAAACCGAATAGTTGAGTTCTGGGGGCCCAATAGAAAAAAATACTAAATTTTCATTAAACAATTAATTAATTAATGCTTTGGGACAGTGAAAGTAGAAACCCCAGGACAATTATTTACTATATAAATAGTTACTCAAATTATCTATCTCGGTACCTATACCAATTGATAAATAGGAAAGCATGTATGGTTTCACTGTAATGCATGAAGTGTGGGACTCGAACCGACGACCTTTCGGGTGAAAGTCATAGTCAATACCACTACACTACACTCAGGAAGAATGGTGATTGACAGGAGGCATGCAAGTAGATTATGCACGTTGCACCTCTGCAAATAACGGGAATACCCTTAGTCACTTCCTCCCAGCTAATTCACCCAACGTCCTGTCTGCCTGAATATGCCTCAATTACACGTCAAGGGTATAGTCTGTTTACGTATTCAGCAGTCACTTCAGCATGCCTTCATACGAAGCCGCCTCATTTAACATACAGCCACCAAAAGGGATAAAAGTCTGTTGGAATTGAACGTGTGTCGGGTGGTATCTCCGCTCACTGGTCACGGGAATGTAACCTCGCCCGAATTGGTGCGCAATTGGACAATCTGTGCCAATATTGAGCGATGGAGACAGAAAGTGGAAGGCACGTTCTTGCTGAGTGCCATATGATCTGGCGCCCTGGAATTGAGCATCTATGGTGCGCTGTTGCTAAAGACGGTTGGAGCGTTGGGCTCCAGTAGTCCAACCTGCAGCCATAGCGAGATTCGCAGAAGAACTCTACAACAACTGGAGGACCGATGGACGCAAATTGTGGCCTGGGTCCAGACCCATAGAGATCATAAATACAGTAGGTTGGACTATGGGACACCTGTCCCTGCTAAGAATATTTTTTGAATTTCATGGTCCATTTCGCCCAATCAGCGCCACGGTTGGGTGAGATGAAAATGCATAAGAAGCGGAAGGAACACGTCCCATTTGCATGCATCTGACACGTTCCTTCCACTTAAAACGCTAATAAGCAGTGAGTATTCCCATCTACCATTGTAAAAATTCGACATAAAATGGGCTGTCAGTAAATAAAATAATTATTCTTCGGCGACCATTAATTCTTTCTGAAATTTTTTAAGTCAAATGAACAATTTATAACAAAATGTTCTGATTTCAGTGGGGGTAGCTAAAGTGAAATTTGACCAATCAGAGACGTCATGCAACCTGAACCACGTGATTGTTGTCCAAAGCATGCCTTCCAAGTAGCTGAGCTTCTGAGTAATGCCTTATGGCCTCAGAGGTGAAGACGCGAAAATCCCTAATTTGTACCTCCACGTGGTGAAGATGGAAGCGCGTAAAGGCGAATGAACAGATAGGGGACCGACCGAGTTTGAGCCGATATAAACGAAAAACAGTCGTTTCTGTGCAGTGCGATTTGTCTTGGGGCTGGGAAACTGAAGGCGGAGGAACTCAATGAATAGTCAACGACATAAGGATGCAGAAGAACCTCCATTACAATTCCCTAGTATAATTCGTAGATTACAATAATTGCCATTATCGCCTGTCTTCGATAGAAGAGGCATTAGAAGATGAAATCGTGCTTTGATTGGTCGAAGAAGACAAGACAGTTGGAGCATGAAATAAATAAAAACTACCTTGGCGGGAGCGAAAGTCTCATCTCTCTTATATAGAACTCTTGGTTTGGCTAGTAGGGTACTTAAAAGGTTGTTAACATGGTTGCATAATCACATTTGTGCAGGAAATAACTATATGGTATTGTAATGAACGTTTGTACAATTTCAGAACCATCCCGACGGAGTTGGACATGCTACGTAGAAAATGAGCACCCCAAAATTTGTTGTTTTAATTGACTTTTTATTTAATTAACAAAGCAAGTCATTAAAAATTTGGCTCACGGAAGTTGTAGAAGACTACTTTATGCATCATATAATAGGAAATATTAAACTTTGGTAGCCTACCTTACTTCTTTCATAAATACCAGAACAGACACGACAGGACTAAAATTTCGCGTATTCTGGGATTTTTGGAAGAACTACAAAACCGAAAAGTAAAATTACCCGATTATATGATGCACGAAGTAGTCTTCTAACACTTACATGAGCCGAATTTTTAATAACTTATACTGAGTTAATTAAATAAATAAAAATTTTAATTTTGGGGTGCCAATTTTCTACGTAGCATGTCCTCTTTAAGGAGTTAAGAAAAAGAACTGCTTGCTTTACCAGCATTAAAAATTATGGTCAGAAAATGTAGCCAACCTTCGAAGTATGGTACTCGAACCAACAACCTTCCAATTGAAAGCTCAGAATCTTCACCACTATTTGTTTAAAGTCCTAATAGCCCCAGCCGTAGCACAAACGGAAAATAAGAACTTATCCGGGAATTATCCTAAATAAAGCTACATGAATTCAATTGGCTCACTATAATTAAAGAGGATACTAATTAAATTGAAAATAGTTTGTCAACAAATATTAAATTATAGGGCTCAGTTTTGGAAAGTGCACTATGCTGTTACTCTAGCTGCTCGTTATACTAGAAACCAACAGAACACCGGTAATGGTCACTTTCAAAATGCTTAGAATTCATGGAAAGGGGGTGCCCATACACAGTACATTTTCAGTTGAGTCATTAACTTTAGCCATAACATCAAATAAACTTAAGTTGCCTCCTGTGGTAGAGCACCACCAGAGTAATATCAAACAAATCGGTCTCTCTACTCACAATGAATAAATCCTTTGCTTTTCACTCCCCTCACTACAATGTCGTAAAACTGTACAATTCTCTACCAATTGAAATTAAGTCACAAATCAATCATGAAAAGAAATTTAAGAAATCCATCAAGTCATGGCTAAGATCCCTTCATTAATCCATTACCTTAATTTAGGCTTATGTTAAAACAAAAAATGTTACAATAATTAAAATAATTAAATTTCGATTTCCTACTTTCTATTGTTACTTTTTATCTAGAAAAAGCTATTAATATACATAACAATATAAGCAAGAGTGTTTTTTTAACTATACTGCTCATTAATCCTCCTGTTACACATGTTTGTTCACGTCACTCCCCTAGTGCTCAACCAAATGGTTTTATTAGGGGAAGCCCACCATCTCATTACCTACCTATGTATTGTATGTGATTTTGTATTCTTATCACTAATTTGTGGGATACTGAGTTAGATTTTGATTTTTTTGTTTTGTTTTAATTGAATTAAATTTTTCTTTCTTTCTTTTCTTTCTATCTCGCATGTTTTTACTCGTAGTTTTAGACGACAGAATTTAATGACGACGCCCAGAAGCTAGCCCTAGCTAGCTTGAAAATGGCATGAATATAACTGATTTAACAGTTTATTTTCACTAGCACCCCTTGGCCTCTAGGCGCTGTTCATGGTTGCATCTGCAATTCGATAAGAAAACGTTTCCACCGGACCTGGGTCCACCGATCCCGAGTTGGTAACTAGAAGGGAAACGCGGCTGTCGGGTATGTTGCTAACCACAACGTCAAATTGAGCAACGGCGAAGAGAGAGAGAGAGAGGATCCTCTAACAATCCTCATGCCTAGACTACAACGGGTGGTAGTGTCACGGCGTTTTTCATGGGTCTCGAATATATATAAACAAAACTTTCAGTTAAAGTCACGAGTCGTCACCACAACGCTACAGACGATGGAATACGAGAACCATAATATTCAAGCAATGGGATTCAAACCAACAACCCTTCAAATGAAAGTCAAGTGTCCCTATCACTATTCAATCTCCAACATGTGCTGACATGTGATAGCTTGCAATATAATTCGGACAGGGGAAAATAATGTTCGATATTTAATAAAGGACCAAAATGGCCCTTAATACCGAAACCTTAAAACTGAAAATCTGCAGCTGATAAGCGAAGCCAAGCAAAAAGGAACAAGGGCGCAAGACAACCCCGCGATCAATGGCCCCTCATAAAAAATATAGGAAATCAATAACGGTCAATACATTAATACATGCGCATTAGAACCAACCCACATTCGAAAATATCACGACAGACATACGCCGCAATCATATTGACAGAAAACTCCAACAAAATCATCAATTAAAGTGTTGCGAAATATAAAAATTGAAGATGGCCTTGAAATCTTACAGGTGTTTCTATCATCTTCATATAAGCTAACCATAGACCTAATCACAACCCAAACATTTCGTAACAAACCCCCCCGAAATCGCGGTTGAATTGATGATAAATTTATTTGTTTGGCAACGTAACCCCACGTGGAGTGGTGAGAAATAAAATTTACACTGCCAGTTCTACAGGACAGCCATTTGCAAGACCACTCCCCACCCTTTGCGAAAATACGCAACCCTTTTTTGCATAAAAAACATTAGAAAAATATTGATTATTACACTTGTAAACATTGATTAATAACAAAGAAATGTTAATTTATATTTTCTACAAATTCTCTCCCTGCAGCAGGCTAGAACTACGCCAAAATGATCTCATGAAAAATATTGATTTTTACAATAGAATAGGGTGCGACGACCCTGTGTGTAGTATTCGATTATTTTCATTAGGAATTTTAGTGTATCACAAATTCACTGCACAATTTCAACTCACTGCACACAAAATATATATTACTGAATTAATATTTAACAACTCACCGAGACATATCAGGACTTAATAACTGAGTTTGGGGTAAAAATTGGTGAAATTGGGGACGGGTGGATGGATCACTTGTAGTTGTACGCCGCCATGTCAGCAAGTTGATGTTTTCAACCAATCAGAGAGCAGAGTCGTGGAATTAGTGGCATGGTTGCGACACTTTACAAACATTCGACACTCACACCGACACATCTTTTTTTAAACAAACTTTACATAGCTTCTTAATTTTGGCATGTTTAATTGGTCAGCCGGGGGTAGTTGAGATTTAGGGCATTCCCATTCTTCTTCTTAAAGTCCCGGTAGGGAATACTCGGCCATTGGTTAATGGACGTGCCATCCTCGTCCAGTATTCCTTATGGGCTTATGCCTTATGGACACTTTCCAAGCGATGGTGAGAGGAAATTTATTAATGAATTTTTTTTCATAATGACTTTTCACTGTTAGTGAGGGGCGGTTCCCAACGTCATAGTCAGTTTCCCGGACCCGGAACAAAGTTCCAAAGAAATCAGCGCACCGGACACCGGTACTTGATAGTTGATCCTTGGACCCCCGCCAGGTAGCTCTAGGAAAGTATGTGAATTGAGGAAATGTATTGAAAACTTACCATACATACTATCACAAATAATACAAAATGCAAAGCGACAGCTACGAAAGATTCAGTGGCGTAACTACAAGTTGTGAGCCCGGTGCAAGACAAGGGCCCCTAAAAAATAGTCATGGTCGAAATGGCCCCAAAGATCAGCCAACACAAAAGTGGTTAGTAAAAGTCTGCTTTAATTTTTAAAGATTTTCATGACTTAGTGAAGATGCATACAATATAGTATGTACGGGTAAGTCTAGTGCACTGCGCCACTGCATTCTACTGCACTGCACCGTTTCGCACCATAGTAGTTCCGCCGGTGAAAAGAGTGCGGCAAAATGTTAAATTGAACATTTAAAAAGAATTGCCTACTGTTGGTTATGATGCCATCACTTAGTGACCCTTCCACAAATTGGGAAGTGAAACTAGCAGAAGGCCTCGCCCTTGGCCTACCTAACGTCGTGTACGAGATCAAAAAACACAATATTTCGCCTGTTTTCAATTTTTTTCCCGGAGGAGTTCCCCGGTAACATGAATAAGTTTTGAGAATTAACTTAGTAAAATATCACATAAAAATATCGTCACCCGATAGTGAGGATATTTTTATATGTTTTGTAGTCTCTATTTTTTTCCAACTTTTCCCCCCGGGGGAGACCCCCCCCCCTGTCCCCTGTTTGCAGCAATGTTTTTAAGTCTTCGTCTGTAAATTATAGCTATACTTCACTGCTGAAATGCGTAAATCCCCGCAATTGTTTTAAATATCTCCGCCCCCTCCCCAGGGGGAGCCCCCAAACCCTTTGTTCAGGGTAGTGGCATTGGCAACATGACTATATCTATACCATTTACAAAAAAAAAAAAAAAAAACATCACTGTTGTAAATGGCAAATTGGATGTAAGCGTACATTGCACTTTGATATAGCTTTTCTCCTGGGCAGAGGCGGACGCAGCGACCAGCACTGCGGGCAATTGCCCCCCCCCCCTTCGGTAGGCAGTTATATGCTTTGCCTCTAAAATCCATGTGTTAACTGCACTCAAAATGCGTAAAACCCCACTATTTCAGCCCTATTTTCAAAAAATTTCTCCTGGGGTAGACCCCCGGGCCGCCCTTGTACACAATTTTATTAAATCCCTGTAATATACTAGTAGAAACCTTATTGCTCTGAAAATGCGTAAACCCCCAATATTTCAGCCCTATTTTTCAAATTTTTCTCCCGGGGGGGGGGGGGGGCCCGGGCCCCCCTTCATATCCTCCGAACCCTCTGACTCATCTGCAAAGGACACTAAGGTCATTAATGTAAAAGCTACGTATGTCCATGAGAACTGCTTTCCCCATTTTATATACTTTTATGAAAATGGGTGGAGGGGCGCCAAATTATATACCACCCCCTTCGAAAACCTATCCTTACGCTACTGACAAGACTTTTATGAGGTCTGGGACCGCCTCTGGTCCTGGGGAGGCGGAGGACCTCAATGAAGAGTCAACGGCATAAGGAAGCAGAAGGCAACGGGAAACCATTGCATTACACTTCCCTAGTACAGTCCTTACGACTACAATTGCCGGTCTTCAATAGAAGAGGCATTAGAAGGAGGAGAAGTGTAACTAGTTCTATATTTAAAAAAAACTTTAAATTATATCCGACAAAAATAACTAGATAATTAGATTGTTAGGTCATTAAAAGATATAAAAACAATAACCTCTGCCCCGTTTCATATCCCGAGGGCTATTGTATTGCAGCTCCATACATGTTATCATGAAAAATTGAATTGGAGGGAGATAGCAAGGGTCGTAGGCCGCTACCGGCCAAGGGGCTTGTACGAATGCAGACCGAAACATTCTGGACTGATTATAGTAGAAATTATCCATTACAGTTCAGTTGGCAAAGAGCTGGACTTAGCAACGGTAGGCTAATGTTCGATACTCGACATAAAAGGAAAAAGTTCCACACAACCCGGATAAGGGGGGGGGGGGAACGCGGCTCCAGGACATGTTACTGACCAGGGCGGGACATGTACCTAGAGTAGTGATACGGACTCTGACTTTCACCCGAAAGGTTGCTGGTTCGAATTCCACATTTGCTATGCCATGCTTCGGAGGGTATGCAAAGCAGGCGGCACCGGGTCTTCCTTGTTGGGCGATATATTTATAGCCCTAACTCCGCTATTAATAAAGCCATTATTTATTTATACGTATTCTTCTACTTTATCTACTTTGTTAGTACCCCTTTCAGGGTGTCCGTTATAGTACCGTTTTCATCTGGCTGTTATATCGGGAAAATCTACCGCGGGCTGCTTTCACATTTCATATTCCGTACTTTCCATTTAATTAAAATATATAATAGCAAATAAACTCCAGGACTCGAGAGCTACTAACTTTTTAATAGTTTTTGAGCGCGTTCGCGATATGTCCGTGAATTTTCCATTTGATAGGAAAGAGTGAGTCACCGGTGACAATGATGTTTAGGCTAAAACTTACAGCCGAATATAGTTCAAGTAAATTATATATCTGTTATAGAAACAAAAATTGACTAGTCAATGGTCTATTGTCTGGAATACTGTCAGATCACCGAGGTAATCACCCTGGTAAATTGTACCCCGTTGGTAAGATGATTGGGGTCAGGAAATCAGAGCAATTAAACAAAATGGGTTGATAGCCCACAACTTTCTGTCATCCCCCCCCCCCCGCCCGCCGTCCCCTGCGGCTATGATTGGGTCAAGGGTAGTTTTTATTTTTGAGCTGATATCTGGCATCGAACACTCCTGGTCATTAGTCCAGATTTCTATTGCCTGAGCTAGTCTCAGATCACTGAGGATAATATGCCCCTGGTAAATTGTACCCCAGTGGTAAGATGATTGGTTTCAGGGAATCAGGGCAGCTCAGCAATACGGTTTGATATCCGGCATAGAACCAACGACTTCCTGGTCAATCGTCCAACTCCCTGCTTGCTGGACTATTGTCAGATTACTGTGGAGATTCCCCCTTCCCTCCCCGTTAAATGGTCCTCTACGGCTGTATGATGATTCGCTTTAGGGAATCAGACCAGTTCAACAATATAGGTTGATATCCGGCATAGAACCAGCGACTTCCTGGTCAATCATCCGACTCCTTGCTTGCTGGACTATTGTCAGATTACTGTGGAGATCCCCCCTCCCTCCCCGTTAAATGGTCCTCTACGGCTGTATGATGATTGGCTTTAGGGAATCAGACCAGTTCAACAATATAGGTTGATATCCGGCATAGAACCAGCGACTTCCTGGTCAATCATCCGACTCCTTGCTTGCTGGACTATTGTCAGATTACTGTGGAGATCCCCCCTCCCTCCCCGTTAAATGGTCCTCTACGGCTGTATGATGATTGGCTTTAGGGAATCAGACCAGTTCAACAATATAGGTTGATATCCGGCATAGCACCAACGACTTCCTGGTCAATCATCCAACTCCCTGCCTGCTGGACTATTGTCAGATTACTGTGGAGATTCCTCCCTTCCTCCCCGTTAAATGGTCCTCTACGGCTGCATGATGATTGGCTTTAGGGAATCAGACCAGTTCAACAATATAGGTTGATATCCGGCATAGAACCAACGACTTCCTGGTCAATCATCCGACTCCCTGCTTGCTGGACTATTGTCAGATCACTGTGGAGATTCCCCCCTCCCTCCCTGTTAAATGGTTCCCTGCGGCTATGTGATGATTGAGTTCAGGGCAGTTCAAGGGAAGTGGGCAGTCCGCTCATATACGGAGAGTATTGCGCAACGCCCAAATAGCCACTTCATTCAACGTGACGATGTCCCATCCCAATGTCACAAGTCACAAAATAAATTAGTTTGACGAGGGTGCGTTAGGTGTCCTGTCTAGGCTGACCAGACGTACTCTTTTTTTAAGAGCAAAACAGAGCAGAGAACTGAACTATGAAGTGATGGTTCGAGACACTCATCTTGGGTAGTCGTGCTTCTGTTTATAAATTGCCACCTGCCTTAATGGCAATGCCTGGGTTAGTTGTGATAGAATAATGAACGAGTTAAGCATATCTGCATATACTATTTAGTATTCGGTCCGATCCCATTCGGATCGACTTAACTTGACTTAATTAGGCGCGATCAGCCCAGGGGGACTTTTGGCCGCTCTGACAATTTCCCTCCATCTTTGTCAATCCTCAGCAGCCGCTATTCAATCCGCTGCCTCGACGCGAACTCGAAGGAGGTCCTCCTGGATTCGGATCGGGCCGAGAGAAATCAGCTTCTTCTGCAGTTTCAACAATCGATTGGTTTGCAGCCAATGTTTCAATCTCCTTCGCCACTCTTGTCTATCTTGTGAGGTCCTTTTTAGCACAAGCTAAGTGTCGCGTCCTAGGTCCTTCTTGACATCATCCAGGTACTCCTTCCTCCGTCATCCTCTTGAATTGGTGCCTTTCACCATACCCATGAGTCCAATTCATGTCTGAGAATATGCCCCATCCATTTGCCTCTTCTTGTTGAAATGGCGACAATATTAGATTTATTTTCGTTTATTCTAAAGGAGCACGTCTTCGTTTGTTATATTATATTATCTCTCCATGATATTTTCAAGATAAGCAGTATAGTGTACCATGTATCTCACCCTTCTTGATCCGCAAAGTGCCGAAAACAAGGTTCTGCGGGCACTTTTTTTTTAACATTTGTGTTTTTCTTATTATAATACATAATATAATAAATAAATAAATATAAATAATAAAATATATAATTATCCTGACTGTAAGTAATGAAAATTTGCAATTAACTTTACCCAAGTCTCTAATAGGGGTATTTACTTGTGTTGGCAGGAAAGGGAAAATGGGAAAATAGAGAATTAGTTAAGCGTGAGGGTACCTCCGCCAACCTAACCTAACTTACTAAAGTTTCTTTGCCTTTGGCTATTAACTAATGAACATCTGCTGTAGTCCACCTCTTGCCAGATGTTTACTTTTTTTTTATTAATTTCTGCCGTCGAGTTAATTTTTTAAATTAAATAAAAATAAAATTCAAAAGCAAAACAACAACAAATATGGCCGTTTTCGATTCCCCGAGTGCAGTTCCCCAACCTACCGGTTTGGTAAAGTGGGAATATTAGAGAAACGCGTTTCTTCGTGGCATTATCTTTCTACGTAGAAAAACTGGAGTTCTATTGTTCTATTTTCCCTCAGTTTCCTACTTTTCCTTAGGGTAAACCAAGCCCCTATTAGAATACTACGGGCTGGGGTTGACTTTATAAATGTAAAATATATACAATGTAATATATTGCTTACTTACGAAACTGCAAATGTATACCTAAGGTTTCTCCACTTTCTTTAGAACACTGACAGGAATACGCCAATCATTCTCATGCTCGGTTTAATTAAATCGTTCCTAAAACTTATCCTTTGTGAGCACCGGCATTGTAAAATTCTGAGAAGGTTATAATGCAATACAATTATTGGCCCCTGACCAGCCAGAGCCGGATCGACCGTGTCACAAATTGCAATATATTGAAAATAATAAATTAAAATATAAATAGTCACCCGAGAGGGTATTGTGGGGGGGGGGGGGGGCAATCACACCGTCCAGTTCCACGGATCGTACGCAGTCAGCAATAGAGAGATACGTCAATAAATAGTTCCTTTAAATAAAATGTTCTAAAACGAGCTGTATCCATAACAATAAATATCCCTAATATTGTACAATTACTTACAGAAAAAAAAAAATCAAACTTACATCTTTAGTGGAATGCCCTCTTACATCTGACGACATTCTGATGATCGGAAGAAGCCGTGGGAAAATCATATAAAATACAAATTTACACTTATACAAAACTAATCATACAAAATTCAAGAAAATTAAAGCGGGTATTTTTTTTAAAATCGTGGCACCTGAATAGGGGGTGTGTGTACTACGCGGGTGCCGGGTGAGAGTCGACTGCTTGAGTACAAACGACAAACGTGGAGTCAGACTTGAGGGTGGCGAGCGACGAGCGACCAATAAGAGGCCACGCTGCTAGTTTTTTTTTATCAGCCTTGCACTTATCTAGAGTTCAACTACTAAAAAAAAAACAATTCAAGTATGTCAAGGGTAGTGGGGGAGTTTTTAACCGTCCCCGCATTGCTTTCAATTATTATTTTTTAAACAGAACCGGACAGCACCACTTCACTTTTTTTTATACAAAGTAGAACTTCACAGGAAGTATCCATAGGCAGGAGCCGGCCGCCATACCAAGTTGAATCCAGCGGTCCAGAGCAGGTTCAAAGCTGCAGATAACTCGGTCGTGTGCACAGTGCCGGTAGGGAAACATGGTAGGACTTGTCCTGGTCACCTCCGAACTAATCGTGTGAGTTCACTGTGTTTCCCAAGTGGTTCGGAATCCACTATAATCAGGAGGTCCACTGTCCTATGGGCCCACACCGTGGCCTGGGACTGTGTCCAACCATACTACTACTACATCCATAGGCAGAGCTATAAAAAATGCCGCATCCTTTAGAAGAAATATCCCTCTACATTTTGATGTATATTATTACTCGTATGTGGCCCAGGCCCGTACCCAGGATTTAATTTGGGGGAGGGGCAAGAACATAAATTTAAAAAATTGGTAGGTACATCCGTAGTGATTTTAGTAGTTTTAGCTAAAACTCTTACATTATTTATTACTTTTTATCAAATTTAGGGGGGCCATGGCCCCCCTGGCCCCCCCCCCCCGTTGGGTACGGGCCTGATGTGGCCATAACTAACACCGATTTCGGACACCTTCCAGCTGCCCTCCAAGGGTGGATCTCTGGATTAACTTCGGCATTTTCATTGTAATTTATGTGTTTAAAAAAATAACGGGACAGTTGTCAATTTGATGGGGGGGGGGGGGCGGTTGTCAATTCACTGGGGGTTGCTGTTCTTCCCAGCCTAGTAGCCAATTCATTAACAAACTAACCGTTCTACTCAATACCACCCTCCGCAGTAGAAGCTGGGGAGGCTTGATTTTTCTGGCAATGCCGCCACAGCGAAAAATACCTTGAGGCTGCGGCTACTTCCCTAATTCAGTTGCTATTTACTGCTACATGCATGAAGCCAGGGCACCCCTACCCTCCAGCGAAAGTTGTTTATCTTCCTCTTCTTCTGGCTGTTAGCTTTACTGCCAGCCCCCACCTACACAGGGACGTGTAACCTATTAAAGCTCCGCCATCAGGTGCACCCCATCTGGCTCCAGGAGCAATTTCTTCCTCGATATTTGCGTTGCCTTGGTCAGGAGTTTATTCCTTCCATCTATCGACCCCCCTATCGAACCCTACCCTCCAGCGAAAGGTTTTCCTCCTCCTATTCTTCTGGCTATTTGCTTTTCTGCCATCACCCTCTTGCACAGCGACGTGTGGCATCGTGTGGCCACTTAAGGCTCCGCCATCAGGTGCACCCCATCGGGCTACAGGAGCATTTCTTCCTCGATATTTGCGTTGCCATGGTCAGGAGTTTATTCCTTCCATCTATCGACCCCCCCTATCGAACCCTACCCTCCAGCGAAAGGTTTTCCTCCTCCTATTCTTCTGGCTATTTGCTTTTCTGCCATCACCCTCTTGCACAGCGACGTGTGGCATCGTGTGGCCACTTAAGGCTCCGCCATCAGGTGCACCCCATCTGGGTCCAGGAGCAATTTCTCCTTCGATATTTGCGTTTAGTATGGAGTTTAGTCCTTCCATCTATCGATCCGGTTGCGGCTTGCTGTTCCGTCTGACCGTGTGGTCTAGTTGAGAAAGCTCTTTCTAGACCCCAGGTGGCTGCGCCCAGCAACCTGTCCATGCAGTAGGTGCCGGGGGTCGTCCTGTACTTTCGATGCGTAATGAAAACAAAGTTCCCGGTTCGGTCCCTTTGAAAGAGGGAACGTCTTTGCAGGGGGACCGTTGTCAATTTATGAGATTATTTGAGTTTGGAAAGAAACTGTTGCTACCAAACGCACCCAAATCAGGTTTTGAGTTGATCATCATCTGACCAAGGCCGTAACCAAGGGGGGGGGGGTGGTTCATGGGGGGTTAAAACCCCCCCCCCCCCCCCCGAAATGAAATGGTTTGACACTAGATAGAATCGGATTTTGAGGGGAAAAATAGAAAGTACTATGTAATAACCAATGAAATTTCTGAACCCCCCCCCCCCCCGAGAAAAAATCCTTGCTACGGCCTTGTATCTGACTAATAAATGAGATGTTTTGAAATATTTTCATAATAACCTTCATTCATATTTCATGCCCCATTGTAGTCAGAATGGCGTAGAGGTAACGACTCGGACTATCATCCAGAAGGTGACTGGTTCGAGTCCCACCCGAATGCCAAAATTTTCTAGTGGTACAATTATTTATCTTCTGACTTCCATGCTTCGGAGGGCATGTAAAGCCGGCGGTCCCGGCAGTCTTCCCTGACTGTCGATAGGTTAAACAGGAGGCTGTTGATGCAACCTGAAAACTCCTGTACCACGGGTAGTACCACCCCGACACGAATTTACTTTTTTTTACTTTTTATATTTCATACAGATAAAAAAAGGACCGCTGTTCTCTTACGCTTCGACATTTGGCAAACAAAATATTAATTTACTTTAATTTTGCCCGATTTCTATACTGTATGTACCTGTATATCAACATTTGGTTAAGGACCGTCGTCAATTTTTTACAGTTAAAGGTAAATCGCCAATCAGAATTCACTTTTACTGCCCTCATCAGCGGTCTGTTATTTGTCATAATAACCATTTTCATGTGCCTTATGATTAGGAATCGATTCGCTCAAAGGTCCACGCCCCCCAGTGGCGTAGCCAAGGGGGGGGGGGGTCAGCGGGGTCCGGACCCCCCCCCCAAATTTTGAAAAAAAATTCAGATATTTCTTTAATTCTCCGGAGAGACCCCTGTCCCCCTGTTTCCAGTTTTATTAATAAATTAATCGTCTGCCAGATACAATTTTTTGCTGACAAACTATTTCACGCATATCTTTTAAAAAAACATTTCCCGAGGGAGCCCCCGGGCCCCCCTTGTTAGCTGTAATATTTTCCCATGTAAAATATAAACATAACTGCTTTCCAATTCCACTATTTCGGGCCTATTCTACTTCAAAATAATTCCCCAGGGGAGACCCCCCGGACCCCCCCTTCCTTGCAGTAGGTCTAATATTATTTGGCTGTAAAGCCTAAAACTTATTAGAATACGTTACAAGACGCACAGTATATACATCAAAATGTGTAAAACTCCACAATTGCAGCCAATTTTTTTCGAAACCCACCCGGGGGAGACCCCCGGACCCCCTTCAGCCTCCTGACCCGTCTGGTGGGGAAATTAAGATCATGCCCCTAATTAGAAGAAGCGTACGTCCATGAGAGAGGCTTTCCTCTTTTTCTACTATTTTACGAAAATACGGGGGGAGCGCCAAATGAAACACCATCATTGGCGTAAATAGGGGGTCCTGGGGGGCTTCCCTCAGGAGGACCAGTAGCCCCCCAGGATTTCTGGTGGCAAGGACATTACGGAGGCGAATGGTGCGTATCCACAATAAAGAAAGGGAAATTAATTATTTCTTTGTATGCTTATTTTACATGAAAAATTGACCTATTTCTTCAAACCTTTTCTTCGGGCGAGGCCCACGGGCCCTCCTCAGTGGCAGGTTTATTCATGAGTAAAATTTCAACTGTACTGCTTGCAAAATGGGTAAAACCTCACTAATTTGGATCTATTTATCAATTTTTCTCTCCGGGGGAGACCCCCGGACCCCCCATTCTCCAGGGTATATTATGCGTAAAACCTCACTAATTTGAGCCTATTTATCAATTTTTTTCTCCTGGGGAGACCTTCTGGCGCCCTTTTCTCCCGGGTATAAAATGCGCAAAGCCTCATTTTTTTTCTCTGGGGGATCATAGTCTTGGGGTCCTAAAGCCCCCTCCCCCAGAAATTTTGGGCATTTACGCCAATACACCCCATTCGAAAACCTATCGGAAGCAAACATAATGCATTGATGTCGCATGAAAACTGGACCCCTCCAAAAAAAAATCAGGCTACGCTACAGACGCCCCCCCCCCTCCACCGCCCCGAAAAATGATGAAGAAATGCCTATAACGTATGTCAAATGAAAGAAAATTTTAATTTATTTAATCTGCAACATGTCTTATCTTGATAAAGTCAGAAAATACCTGGCACGCGTACCTTGTGAAGTGAGGTTCACGAAATTTTCACTTGACAATAACTCCGGCAAGTCATACTTCCATTAAGAATACCTAAATAAAAGGCAAAACTTTAACTTAGACGTTTGGGCTGTTTAAACCTGAGCCTTACGGTGTAGGTTCCTAATTAGCATACCACATTAAAGGTCTCAAACAGAGCTTTCATTTGATTCGTAACATGACATGTCTTAACATTAAATAATTCCGAGATACCATCTATTCCAACTGGTAAATCGCCCCTTTCCGGTCTCCCGAAAAATGAATGGTAACAAAATATAGTAAGATCCCGAATTTTTAACCGCGTTTTAAACATTTTCATTATAACCGATAACAATGGGGTGTTCGAGTGGTCTGCAACATTATGTATATATGGTATATATGTGTATATGGTCATTAACGTCACAAAACAAATAAAAAAATGCTGTGGCCTTTCGAACTGTATGACAGGACAAAGAACGTAAAAAAACAACACGACCTTTAGTCCAAGGACTAATGTCGAAGTTCGAATCTATACTATAGACAGGATAAAAGGGAGAATGTAACAAAAAGAAATATAACACAAAACAAAAATACAAAGGTTCCAAGTTGTTCAAAAACGTATTCTTAAAATTATACACGGGAAACCAAATAAATTTCCCTGTGCTGAAATTTAAAAACTAGCTAACATCCTACCTGTGAGGAAATTGTACTTAAAAGAAAATCGTATTGCACCTGCATACTAACCCGCTTAATAAAGAACCGGTACATGCTTCCGATTTATCAATTTGGGTAGGCACTGCAATAGTTCCTTAGCAAATAATGGCCCTAGGGTTACATTTCGGACGCCTAGCTTTTCCCTATCACAAAGCACTGAATCGAGGAATACTTTTTTCAGCGCGCGTATCATAAATACTGTAGTACATGTTAATTCGAGGCAGTGGGGGATCCACGGGGGGGGATTCATGACCCCCCCCCCTTCCTAAATGAGTAAATTCATAAGGTACCTAGTAGAAAAAAATTGAAAAAAAATCAACTTTTCAACAAAAAAATTACCTATTAAACTTACAAAAAGCTTGTGACCCCCCCCCCCTTTAAATTTTCCGCTGGATTCGCCCTTGATTCGGGGCCAACGGAACTTTCCGAGGAAAAGTACTTATTTACTGGACTATATATATAGACTAGTATTCAGATAAGTAAGTTTTCCTTAAAAAAGAACTTTCAACTAAAGAAGTGCCCAAATTTTTGGCACAAGTGTAAAAGCACGAATTGAAGACATCAATGAAGAATTTGCTGAAGAATTTGCTAATGCAGATCCCAACCGGAATTCGGTCGGGGAGACAGGTTTTTCCTAGTTAAAAATGTATAGTATAGTTAGTACGAGTATATAGTAACATATTTTTGTTTTCCAATTTACACGTAGTATAAGGAAAGCTTTGTGACGGTCGAAATTTTCGATTCCGAGATTTCAACGGATTTACACGTTTTAAGGTCCCCGGAACCCAAAAAAGTGGTTTTTACGAAATGTCTGTCTCTGTTCGTCGATTTCCGGGCAAACTACTCGGTCGATTTTGATGAAATTCGGCATGAAGGTTCACAAAAATCATCGGGACCATTCATATTTTTTTATTTTGGGCTAACTCAATTTGGGGGGTTTGTATTTTCAAAAACTTCAAAAAAACGTCTAAAAAAATTATTTCCCAAAAACGGCTCCAACGATTTCTTTTAAATTCACATGTATTGTAGTTGTTGTTAATGCTGATAAAATGCGGGGGGTCGCTTGCCCCTTGATAGTTTGCTTCTGGGGGTAAAAAACTAAATTTTAATGAAAAGTGACTAAAAAATAATTTTTCTGCGACACCTTTCTATCGATGATTTCTACCTTCAGGTATGTTTCAGGTGTTAAATTGAGTAACGAAATCGGATAGGTTGCTTTCCCAAAAAATATTTGGCTTTGCACATAAAAATATTTTTTGAAAAAATGTTAGAAAATTCGCGCTCAAATGCATTGCGTGCCCTGCAATTATTGCTGTGTGGTAATTAATGTGTTGGTCTGACCTTTCTAGAATTTATCTCACTTCCAGTGACGTCAGGTGGACAACCCCCCCCCCTCCCGAAATAACGGAAATTTAGCCACTGGAAAATTATTTACCATGAAATTACTCATATTCTCTAACTACTAATGTGCGTCAAATGGCCTACCAGCCAAGGACGGGCGTTGGCTGAAGAAGAAGAAGAAGAAGAAGATCTACTAATGTTGATAAATTGGAAAGCATGTTCGAGTAAACTCAGACCGGTTCTTATCACTGGCTACATGAACGCAGGATAAACATTAAGCAATAAGCAGAATTAGCTACAAGTAGGCGTTATTGCTTTCCAATTTATACGTTGTACAAGGAAAGCTTAGTGATGGTCGAAATTTTCGATTCCGAGATTTCAACGGATTTACACGTTTTAAGGTCCCAGGAACCCAAAAAAGTGGTTTTTACGAAATGACTGTCTGTCTGTTCGTCGATTTCCGGGCAAACTACTCGGTCGATTTTTATGAAATTCGGCATGTAGGTTCACAAAAATCATACCTCGGGAACATTTTTTTTATTTTGGGCTAACTCAATTTGGGGGGTTTTTATTTTCAAAATACTTCAAAAAAACGTCTAAAAAAATTATTTCCCAGAAACGGCTCCAACGATTTCTTTTAAATTCACATATATTGTAGTTGTTGTTAATGTTGATAAAATGCGGGGGGTCGCTTGCCCCTTGATAGTTTGCTTCTGGGGGTAAAAAAATAAAAATGACTAAATTTTAATTAACAATGACTAAAAAAAAAAAATTTCTGCGACACCTTTCTATCGATGATTTCTACCTTCAGGTATGTTTTAGGTGTTAAATTGAGTAACGAAACCGGACAGGTTGCTTTCCCAAAAAAGTATTTGGTTTTGTACAAAAAAATGTTTTTTTTGAAAAAATTCACGCTCAAATGCATTGCGTGCCCTGCCAGTATTGCTGTGTGGTAATGTGTTGGTCTGACCTATCTAGAATTTACCGCGTCACCAGTGACGAGTGACGTCAAATGGACACCCCCCCCCCCCCCCCCCCGAGATATCGGAAATTTAACCGTAGGAAAATTATTTACGATGAAATTACTCATTTTCTCTATGTACTAATTTTGATAAATTGGAAAGCATGTTCGACTAAACTCGGACCGGTCCTTTATAGTGTAAAGCCATGTTCAGGATCCCCAGGTGGGGGGGGGGGGGGCGCAACAGGATCCCGGGCCAAAGGGACATTATTGCCCATTTCTTACTAAGTATTTTGAGGTACCTTTTTTAGCCTTGTCACATTCTGTTGGCCCTGCTGAGTATAATTGTTACAGTACTCCGTTTCACAAGACATACTTCCTTAATGCGGGACTTTGACTCTTTTCGCAGCATAAACTTTCCTTAGCTCAGGTAGCTCAAAAAGTCCTATTTTAACTTCGATATGGTCAGGTTTACCTTAACATAGCAAAGCCACTCAACAACCGTCACAAACAATCGCCAGCTCCAATCAGACCAGAAAGCGTTTACATTCTGTCAGGTTTAGGCAATCGCTAAGATGTATATGGCCATTAAGATTGTAAACAGTGAGTGGGAGGTGCCGCATTGAACAAGCATGGTATAAGAAACAACGCCGAAATAGACGTAATACATAACGAAGAAGATATAATAAAATCGCAACGCCTAAGATGGTCGGGACTTGGCCGGCACGTCGTAAGAATGTCCGAGGACAGCATGCCAAACAAGATGAGTATAACGCAAGCATGACAGCAAGACGACTGGCGGGACGTTCTCAAAAAAGCTGGAAGGATAAGTTGGAAACTGACCGTCGCGAGTTGGGAGTCCATAGATGGTGCAGCGTTGTACAAACCCGAGATCGCTGGAGGAGTTTTGTCGAGCGGGCGAAAGCCCATCAAGAAGTTGGAAACCGGAAGTTGGCGGAAGCAAGGCCAAAAGGTAGAAAAAGACCCATCGGTAGACCGAGGACAACCCTCGAGGAAAGAGTCGAACAACTCGCCGGAGCAAGAGGAAAAACAATAGCCGAGGTTAGCGTCCGACCGGTAGAGTATAAGAAATGGGTCCGGGGTGACCCCTTCACGCTGTACACGCGGCACTAAGAGGGAGGAGGAGGAGGGAGAGGGGGGGGGGAATGAAGAAGAAAAACAAGTGTACTTTCATAGATAGTCGCACAATTTCACGTTCTCCATGAGGCCGAACAGCAGCCACCTTCTCATTAATTTCTTAGGAAGTGGAATGTGAAAATAATTTTAAAGTGGTCCGTGGCTGCGTAAAGATTATGAAACCCTGCTTTAGACTCTTAAGTTTAAGTAAGGGACTCTAGGAAACCCTCACTGGGGAAAAATAATTAGGTGCGAGCTAGTTGCCTTTTTTAAAACTTTTTTTTTGTGACCGGTTGCCCCAACCCCCTTCCAGACCCGCTACTGCACCACAATCTTAGATTAATATGGGACTTACAGCATTGACCATGGCAGCAGCGGTGACACTATTCATCCCTTCAGCTACATTATAACGACAGCATACAGCACCTACAACAAGAAACAAATTGGTTAATTCACTATTTCGCCGGTAGATTTTTAATACTATTTTAAAAGTAATAATTGACTAGGTTGTCTTTGAATTTACTAGTAGTACTAACTTATTCCTCTTCATGACTACTTATAAATCCAAGCCCAAGAAAAAGTTTGGTGTGGTTGGAAAAAAATCAATAGTGAAGCCCAACTTTTTACAGGTCGAACTCTAAACCAAGCTATACTAGGGAGGCTGGCCACATTGCTTTTACATTCTACCCCCAAAGGGACAAAAACACTTCCTCCCCTAAATGCAAAAATAAAACATTCCCGAACGCCAAGCGTTCAACCATATCTTCAATCCAAGTCAACGACCCTGTGAAGCAACAAGTGGATATATACGGAACAGCGTAGGAAGGTGACTCAGATAGCCAAGCAAAGACAAGGCAGGGTCGTATAGGGAGGCTGGCCAAATAGCCTCTTCTCCCAAAAAGACAAAAACAAAAAAAAACATTCCCGAGCTCCGAATGTTCAACCATACCTCCAATTCAAGTGCTGGATATATACGGAACAGCGTATGAAGGTGATTCAAATAGCGAAGCCAAGACAATGCAGGATCGTATAGGAAGGCTGGCCAAGAGCCTCTTTCCCAAAATTACAAAAACTCCTCCCCTCCCTAAATGCAAAAAAAAAAAACATTCCCGAACTCCAAGCGTTCAACCGCCCATCGGCATTCGGCCCATACCTTCAATCCAAGTCAGCGACCCTGTGAAGCAACAAGTGGATAAACGAAACGGCGTATGAAGGTGATACAGATAGCGAAGCAAAGACTGAATGAATGAATGAATGAATTATGTCAATGACAATGCAGGATTGTATAGGAAGGCAGGCCAAGTAGCCTCTTTCCCAAAATTACAAAAGCTCCTCCCCTCCCTAAATGCAAAAAAAAAAAACATTCCCGAACTCCAAGCGTTCAACCGCCCATCGGCCCATACCTTCAATCCAAGTCAGCGACCCTGTGAAGCAACAAGTGGATATACGAAACGGCGTAGGAAGGTGATTCAGATAGCCAAGCAAAGGCAAGGCAGGGTCGTATAGGGAGGTTGGCCGGCCATTGGCTGGCTGGGGACCCGCCACGTGTTGGAACGGGGCTAGGGTGCTTGACCCCTTCATATAATAGGGGCCTACATATTCAGGGCCGGTTGCACCGCGCCCGACCCCCGCTGTGCTCCGTCGGCTGCGGTCGGCTGGTGCAACCGCGGCCCCGGCACTCCTCAACTAACGTTGGATCGGGCTGCGAGTTGAGCGAGCTATGGGGGCTCCGTTAAGGGAGACGCGGAGGTCCCCCTTGGTGGTTTTTCTATAGGGGTGGGCGCCCTTGTGAACATTTAAGGGTGGGTACAAGGGGTGGTCTTGCTAGGGGTGCGGGTGGGGAAGCAGTTTCGACAGGCATAAAATAAATGGGTGTACCCATGTAGTATTATTTATTTCAAGCAACAATATAACAGTAAGACAGCATGAGGGAAGGCAAAATTAAAAAAAAACTGTGCGCTACGAAGCACCATGTTATAAATTCTTCTATTTCACAGTGGCCTCAGCACTCAAAATGTAATAGTAAGCTTCAAAATCCCCTCCTCCCGAAATATTTTACCTCTGTACCTACATCACTTAACAATAAATTCTCAATTCCCATTATAAAGACGTTTTTAATTTCATTTAATTTTTCATAGACCGAAAAAACAGGCACTATAACCAAATCTACGTGGGAAGGGTTGAAAGAATGCTGCCCTCACCAGCTCACCTCACCACAAAGACAGGTGTCATGTTCCAGAGAGGTATACCACAAATATAGTTCCCTGAAAAATTTCTGTATAAATTATACGCTATTTGAATGCAGGGTATACCTGTAGGTACGTAGCAGCGGGCAAAATAATAAAGAAAGCCCACACAAAATATAGATAGAACGAACCTCAAATCAAAGATTGTGGGTCAGGCACCTGTCCAGCCCATTTGGGGGGGGGGGGGGGTACTTGTGAGTCAAAATATAACAAACATAATATGCAGTATCGATTAAATAAGAGCGTAACAAATTAACTTAGAACAGATTTACTAAATTTTAGGGGGGGGGGGCAGCTACGCCACGCCACAGCCTCAAGTTTTTCTACCAGGATGTTCTTCTGCCGGGAGCCGTCTGTCCGTCTATCTTCCCTTGGATTATTACATGCAGAAGGCGACACTTCGTTCCTCATCACATGGCCAAAATATGTTGCTTTCCTAACTGCCAGCAGGAACTCGGCTTCTGTATTCATTCACCTCGCGACCTCAACAGTGAAGCTGCAGTAAGGTAAAACGAAAAAAAGGGGGAAAAACCCAGGCCTGAAAAAAATCTGGGGTACCCCACGTCATCACGCTCCAATCTCAATAACCGATTAGACGAAGGAACCAGGCACTGAAACCAAATCTACCTGGGAAGGGTTGAAAGAATGCCGCCCCCCACCTGACCACAAAGACAGGGTTGCAAGGTACTGATACAGGTTCCACTGGACTGACCAAGCATGCTCAGGGGTGAACCGTGGGACCCCTGGTCACGTGATCACAGGCCATGACAAAGCAATATATCCCCATTGTCTCACATAGATGTGTTTGGACCCGGGCTTCCGAGCAACCCTTTTTTTTATCATTTTAGGCTGCGCTGGTCATCTTTTGGGTACGCCATTAGGCCGGTCATTATGTTGGATTTTGTCTGCTTGAAGGGTGGGAATGGATTTGAAATAATTTCAATTACATTTTTGTTGTTTTGTTTTCAAGAGTTTTTGTTTGTTGGTAGATGGAAAGGGGTCGTCGAAATTATCGAGATTTCGGTATTTAAACGGAATGACGCACTGTATAAACCATTGGCCATGTCTTTAGTAAACACAGTGCTTCTCATCTATACCTGACTTGCAGCTACTTGAAGTCCGATCCATCTGATGACATTGTGCATTCAATATACTGCTATCTTCAATGGCCTCAATTACCATGTACATGATTGAAATTTCCAGTAACCTGTAAGACTTGTCACACTTCACTGGTGAAATTACAGAAAGAAAATTCTTTCCCATGTGGGCGAATTTTGGTCCTTTCCAATTTACCTTTACTCTTACAATTAACCCATTAGTGGAATCCTGGAAAATTACAAGTCTTCTTCTTCTTCAAGTTATAACCGGATGGCTGGTTGGCAGCAACATGTGGCATCGATGCCTCCACACCCCTTGATCCTGGCACGCTCTCTTCAGCTCCACGTATGTATTGGCCCCTACATCCTCCATAACTTGCTGCAGATATTCTTTTCTCGGGCGCCCAGGTTGACGCCTTCTATTGTTCCCTCTATGATGCAGCTTATCAAGTTCTCGTGTCGAAGCATTACTTACTTTTACTTTTACATCGCCTTTGTCCTCAGGGAGGGTCGGCGGCACGGCAGCGGCGTTTCCAAACAACTCTGTTTAGAGCGTCTTCTTTGTTCAGGGCGAGAGTCCTTATGTCTTCTTCGATTTTTCTGGGGAGTGTCAATTTCGGTCTTCCCCGGGGGCGGGGTCCAGGGAGTGTCATATTCTGTGTACGCTTTAGGAGGGATGTTTCCTCCCTCCTCTACACGTGGCCCCACCAGCTGAGTCTTCTTTCCCTTAGCTTCAGTGCGACATCACCAGTTTTCATCTCCAACCTTATGTCCTCATTTCGGCGCCGGTCTTGCAGGGTCAGTCCAGTAATTAAGTATAATTAAGTAAAGTATATAAGAAAATAAGTACCAAATACAATCGACTAATTTTTCAGTGGAACGAACCAAAAATTAGTACCTTTCAGTACTGTAAAATCTAAGCCTATAACAAAATCTATAAATCCCCACTATTTTGGGCAGGCACGTAGCCAGGGAGGGGGCTTTGGGGGCTGAAGCCCCTCCCGAAATGTAAAAAAGGGGGAAAATGATTTTTTTAGTTTATTTATATTTGTTCTCGCTCGATCCAGTGTATATACAGTAGATTCGATAGTGCCAGATACTTCCGCAGATTACGGAAGACTTAACCCGCCGTTTTACTGGGGGTATTCCATACCCCCCCCCCAACCCCCTGGTAGTTAGCCCCTCCCGAAATAAACTCCTGGCTACGTGTTTTTTTTTTTTTTAGTTTTTGCTGTCAAAATGCGCAAAACCCATTTTAATCCTAAAAATAAAAAAAATAAAAAAATATCCTCCGGGCCCCCTAATTATATACAGTATGTTTTATTAACATTTGGTCATTTTAATAGGTCTTGGTCTGTAAAATCTAAATTTTACTGCTAACAAAATGCGTATGCACTAACACCCCTCTTTCAGAGCCTACAGCCTAAGAAAAGATTTTTCCGCCGGGTCCTAGGGTCACCCAACAATGGATATTTTCACAGTTGTAGAAAAATGCGGCAACCGTGTATATTGCTGATCACATCATCCCAAATAGAGCCAAAATGGCCCGGACCTCCCCCCCCCCCCCCGCCCCCAATAAATTAACTTACACTAGATAACAATGGGCTTACAGTGGGAATTATAAATTATTATGTTTTTTAATGTTATAATCCACTGAACCTGCCCACTGCCCCCCCCCCCATAAATTCGTGGCAAAATCCACCCTTGAATAGAGCAGTGGTCAAGATAGTAGTCTACCAGGTTAGGGAAAATTGTTATAGGTCTCCCTAGGGCGACTTTACAATTATTATGTATTAATTGTTTAGTGTTTCCGAACACTTTACTTACTTACTTAGTTCCCAGGCCATGACCTTCATTGGGTTGTCGTTCCCCGATGCATCGTATTTTTTGGCGGGAAATTCAAAATACAAACTATCTGGTGTCAATCACTGGGGCTAAAGCTGTGTATTCTACCACCAGACAATGACATCAGTGCTGGCATAGGGAATACCCTTGTTAACATGAGAGTCGGATTGTTGGACATGGCCATTGGAGCCTGACTGTAGTAAACCTGGGGGACTGCGGCCGTGGGGGCAGGTGGCCACAGTAATTATATACTCTTAACATTCTGCATTCAAATCACGACCATCACCTACCCCCTACTTACATTTTCCCACATCCGGGCCTGAATAATTTAGATGTGTAAAATTATTTAAATTTCAGAGCCCCTCCGACCATTTTCAGTATACGGCAGTGAGCAAGACACGCTCGTAGTTTGTTTACAAAATTTTGTAAACAAGGAATTTTATCATCGTGTATTTTAACATTTTTGACAAAATTTAGGCGGAGTGCTCAAAATGTTTTGTAAACAAGAAATTTTTGGACGAAATTAATTAATTGCTCGTTCCACAGCCACAAAGATATAAAAGGGAACAGATGAAAAAATCTTAAAAAATACGAGCTTTCTGTGAAAGCTGTCTATTTCCCTCACAGATTTACAACTGTGCTCCAAAATGGGTATAAGGCTTTTTATCCCAATTTTTTAAGGTAATAATATTTCAGTTCAGAAAATATAAACTTCCTGCGATAACTTGGATTTTTTATGAGTTTTTTATCTGTTCACTTTGTTATCTTTGTATCTGTGGAATGAGAAATAAATTATTTTCGTAAAAAAATCAGCAAAATTTCATGTTTACAAAACATTTTGAACACTCAGCCTTAAGACGGAGATTCACAAATGTTGTGTAAACAAACCAGGCAAGTATATTTCGGACCAAAATAATAATTCCTCGTTTCACAAATCTAACAACATCGACTTGGATATAAGGAAAAGACTTCTGAAAACTCTACTGTGGAGTGTGCTCTTATACGGAAGTGAAACATGGTGCATTTACGAACATGACCAAAAAAAAAAAAAAAAAAAAAACTGGAAGCCTTTGAGTTGTGATCCTACAGGTGAATTTTGAAAATACCATGGAGAGACCACATAACCATCGAAGAAGTGCTCCATAGAATAAACGAAAAAAAAGCTATATGGCCACCATTTCAACAAGAAGAGGCAAATGGATTGGGCATATTCTGAGACACGAAGGGCTCCTCAAGAACATCATTGAGGGTATGGGAACGACAGAGGACAGAGAACCTAGAGGTTGTCATGAAGGCCCTAGGGTGCAAGGGCGGATTTTGCCTTCAATTTAGGGGGGGGGGTGGTCAGCGGGCAGGTTCAGTGGATTATAACATTAAAAAACATCATTATTTTTCATTCCCACTGTAAACCCATTGTTATCTAGTTTAAGTTCATTTTATTTAGGGGGGGGGGGGTCCGGACCCCCCCTCAAATCCGCCTTTGCTAGGGTGCGACACCTATAAAGGACTGAAAAGGACCGCACAAAACAGACAAGAGCGGAGGAGAAGAATACAACATTCGCTGCAAGCCAATCCCTAGATTGCAACTCAAGAAGAAGTCACACGATGTTTACTATTCGGAACTAAAAATTATAAGCACGTAGCATGCTGAATCACATAGTGAGTACCCCTACTGTATACTGTAGTTAAGTGGTCAAGCTCCACCTGATACCCCTGCACAATGCACAGACATCTTTCCTGGTCAACGTGATAGTTGATACCCCTGACGGAGGGTTGCCGTGATTTGCATAACAGGTCGAGTATATTGGGGGCAGGTGGCACCAAGCTATAAAGTGGGTGGAATCAGCCCTCAGGCTTCCAGTCCATTTATATGTATTTACATATAACATGTAGTGTTAGTGGGAATCTTGCCAAATTTATTATAATATATAACAACATGGCATGAGAGCAAATTAAATAAATCATAAATAAATAAATAAGGACTATTTATTGTCTCTATTACTAAGCCAACCTAGCGGAGTTAGGGCTATAACGCCCTCTCTTACACTCGACTAGGTAGGCCCGGGACCGCCTGCTTTACATGCCCTCCGAAGCATGGCCAGAAAATGTAGCCAGTGTGGGACTCGAACCAACAACCTTTCGGGTGAAAGTCAGAGTCCGTACTACTACTACTACGCAACATGTCCCGACAAATTAATTTATTTTTCGTTTCAGGACCCCTATAATGACGACTTGGGATTAACGTAACACCGGGGTTTACTGTTTTAAACAAATGAGTGCAAAAGTCAAATTAATAAATTAATCCACGGCTATATTTTCGGGGAGTTTTCAATTTCTTTCCCTTCGATGTAGACACATTAATTAAAATTCTTATTATATTTATAAATTCTACCTGTACATTTTAATGTTTAATAGTAATTCATTCAATTATACAATAAAAAAATGCAATCACTCTCTTGTATTCCAATAATTTATTAATTTAAATTTCCCGCGCATATTATAGCACCACCACGTGACACCTTACTAATGCGGTATTAAAAATAAACCCCAGAATTATATAAGCCCCGGTGTTACGTTAGTACCAAATCGCAGTGATAGGGCTGCAGGGCTCCTATAATGGCCGGAAGGGGTGTTAAGGACACTTCACAGATTCGACAAGTTCTCACAGAAGACCAAATTAATAAGCCATTCGAACTGAACGTCATTTTAATGATGGCATATTTTTTGAAGAAACCGTGCAAAATTGATGCCGCAATACATTGCATACCCTGCCATTATTAATTTGTTCTTGACTATACAATCGTCCCATCGATCAGTTCCAATGCTTTGTGATAGGGAAAGTATAGGCAACATAAATTTAACCCTAGAATAATTATATCCCATGGTACCGTGCATATTATCCATCTCCTTGCCTATACTGAAAGAAGAAGGAAGAAAACTATTTACTGAATTTTCCATTTGAACGAAATTAAGAAAGAAAGAAAATTGTCATTATTTTCCATATGGGCGAATTTTGGGCCTTTCGGCCTACTCTTAAAATTAACCCAGTTATATTATTAGGGCATTTGGCCCACTTTAACATTTAAACCATAATACGTAATACCAAGAAATGGTTGTAATTAATCATAACTTATTAAAATTAAATTTAACTGTAAAACAAATATGTAACAAAAAAAAATTAAATACAATATATAAACTGAAAACTAAAAGGGCATTTACACACCATAACCATAAAATAGTCGTGACCCCGTTAAATTTATTTAGGTTTTTTTCATTTCTGATGGGGACCGACAGACCCTTCCAAAGCCTCACCGCCTGTATCGAAAAGGAAGTAGTGGGAAGTGTGAATTGTAAAGGATAATTAATTTTTATTTTATGTATATTTATTAAATTTGGAAACATTACTACCCTTCAAAGTTAAGTAATTATTTACTAAAAAGCCTTTTGGGTGAAATCTACCTCACTGTTCCAGACATATTCCATTATTTTAAATGAAACTAAATTAGTCGCTAGAGACAGCTACAGTAGAAAGAAATAGCGTCGGGGTGGAAGGACCCCCTTAAAGAATCTCACCAGAGTCCAACGACCCCATATGACAAAGTCTCAAAGACTTTTTTGTCCCATGCACCCTTTCAAATCTGCCCCTCAAGCTTTCAACTTGTGAACCTGTTTCCCATGCTTTTATACCCACCCAAGCTCACCCCATTGCATTAACTGGCCGCCCCCGCACCCTTCGGCAATAGATGTGAATGTGATATCCATAATTACCCTACCAGAACAGCTCATCACTTCAACATTCCTAAATACAGATTATCAAAAACTATGAATAGTTTCCTAAATTTGGTCATTAAATAATATAATTCACTCACGGTCCAGAGGGGATAGATAGGGCCAAGCCCCCGAGAAAAATTAGCGTACACTATATATAAAATAGGACATTCTAAACAAAAACCTTAGTATGGTAACATGAAATATGTCTTCCACGTTTAAATTATAAACTTTACTGCTGTAGGAATCGTAAAACCCCACTATTTTGAACTTATATTTTCAAATTTTTCCCCCGGGGGAAACCCCCGAACCCCCCATTGGGACCAATCTGCACCAGGCGCATGGGCTTTTCCAGGAATGCACAGTAAATTAATTTGCCTCGTTTCGCTAACAAACACACCAATTGCACAATCGCTAAAAATTAATTTGGTATGGTAGTCTACACCCAGCACTTTTCCCGGAATGGCCCCCTCCAAAAATAAATCTGTCTTGGTACCCACCCTTGATCACTGTCAATTCAGTCAGAAAGTCGGCTCCGATTTAGAATTTTTTTTGTTGAAAATAAGCTTAAACCGCAATCTATCTACTTGATAAAATAATCGTATGAATTAGGTTAGAATTAGCTTCACCACCATGTTCGAGTATATGAAATGTTTTAACGAAACCCTCGTGGTGATAACCTTTTTTTTTTCTTTAAAAACCTTTTTTTTTTCTTTAAAAAAAAAGGTTAATCGCATACAAACAATTTAATAAATGTATCCGATTGACCTCTTCAGTCGCCTCTGTAGGTTAGTATACCCGTGTTGAGTTACGACACGTCTCCCGTGTTGAGTTACGACACGTCTGGCTTGGCTTGTAGCACGCTACCAACTTGCCATCGAAGTTGATTTACTATGGGTTAGTATTTCGTTAGTTAATTAGTTTTTACTTTAAGTTTTGACGATGTGAACCCAGCTACATGTACTGGTATTTAAACGGAAAGTTGAATGAGGAACCAGTAGAATCCGGGCTGATGGGCCGTGGTCGAAGTGAAAGTGAACTTTTCGTTTCGTCAACATCAGTCGCTGCTGAGCCTCCGAGATACAATCTTAGAAGTCTACGCAGTTCCACTGAAGATGTCGACCGCAGATGTTGACGAAACGTTTGGAAGTTCACTTTCACTTCGACCACGGCCCATCAGCCCGGATTCTACTGGTTCCTCATTCGACTCCGGCCGTGAAAGCCTTTGCAGTTATAAACGGAAAGTTGTTATACGGATTATAATATACAGTACCTACAGTATATACTCTGCGGTATGTAATGAATTTCACCATCTTTTATAGGCTACCAAGCCCAGATCCAGCCAATTATTTTGGGAGGGGTAGCGGTGGGTCAAAATACCTTAGAATAAACACATATTTTATTATCGATTAAATTATCATGTAATTAATTTACTTACAACAGACTCACTAAATTTTGGGGCGGAGGGGGGGGGGGGGAGGTGCAGCTTTATTCAATACTTCTATAGGGGATGCAGACCTCTAGAGGCCAATGAGTGATTTTAGGGCCTGTCAAACATTGCAGAATTAAAAAAAAAAAATTATATTAGCCTTCCTCAGTAACTGTGTGACAGTGAAGGAAACTACGAACTGGTTTGGTCAGTAAACCTTTAAAATGTATTGTGGGGGAGGGGGGGGGGGGAGTCGCCTTACCCAGTGAATTTGTCCTGGCTACGGTCAGGTTTCTAGTTTTGTTTTGGCCTCTCCAAAATAAAGTCATAGTGAGTAGTTTGGAGGGGGGGGGGGGATTTAAGAGAAAAATAAAATTTAACCAATAGAATACATTTTATTACAGACGATAAAGAGAAAGAAATAGTAAAACATGTTGGGGAAAATTATTTCGGTGGGCCTCGAACCTACAGTCTCCAGGTTTACACGTACTTCTCAGCAGAATACACCATCTCACTATTCTTAGCTATTTAAAAGAGAAAGTCCAGGTTTTACCAACCCAGCAGAACCCCTCCTGGTTGACTTCTCGAGTCTTCACGCCAGGCCTACCGTCCTGGAGTCGATGCCCTTTCTATGGCCCGCCCTTAGCATAACAAAACTGCCTCCTCTACCTAACCACAACACCTCAGCGTCTCATCTTAGCCATGCATTCCACCCGCATCCCTTCCTCTAGAAAGACGCCGCGAGTGGTTGAGACTGCAAGGGAGGGCTACCCGTCTTAAGGTGAGCACAGGGCTCCACGTGCACGCTCAGGGTTACTCCAGTACAAACCCCATTGGGCAATTTGCCTTTGTCGTGGGACTGTGTCAATTTGTTTACAAGATCTCTAAATGGAATGACAAGTTTAGGGCGCACCTACGGGGCCGCATTGTTTTTGTTAAATAAAGAATGATGCTGGGAGTGAAGAGCCAAACAGAGCACCACCAATACCCGTTTTTTGTACTAAGTTGATTTTCATAGGAAATATCCGATCGTACAGCCGTCAAAAATTAAAATTAGCAGAAACGCTCATTGGCGTAAATAGGGGGGCATGTGTCCACCCGTAGCCCCCCCCCCCCCCCAGGATTTCTCTTGGCAAAGACGTTATGAAGGCTAAAGTCACAGGATCCACAAGAACGAAAGGGAAATTAATAATAAGTGTGCTTATTGCTTTCCAATTTATACGTAGGCTAGTATAAGGAAAGCTTTGTGATGCTCGAAATTTTCGATTCCGAGATTTCAACGGATTTACACGTTTTGAGGTCCCAGGAACCCAAAAAAGTGGTTTTTACGAAATGTCTGTCTGTCGCTCTGTCTGTCTGTCTGCGCGTCGATTTCCGGGCAAACTACTCGGTCGATTTTGATGAAATTTTGCATGTAGGTTTACAAAAATTATACCTCGGAACAATTTTTTTTATTTCAGGCTAACCTAATTTGGGGGGGGGGGGTTATTCTCAAAAAACTCAAAAAAAAGTCTAAAAAAATTATTTCTAAAAAACGGCTACAACGATTTCTTTTAAATTCACATATATTGTATTCGTTATTAATTTTAACGAAATGCGGGGGGTCGCTTGCCCCTTGATAGGTTGCTTCTGCTAAAAAAAAAATAACTAAATTTTAATGAAAAATGACTAAAAAATAATTTTTCTGCGAAACTATTCTATCGATGATTTCTACCTTCAGGCATGTTTTAGGTGTTAAATTGAGTAACGAAATCGGACAGGTTGCTTTCCCAGAAAAGCATTTGGTTATGTAAAAAAAAATGTTTTTATGAAAAAATTATAGAAAATTCACGCTCAAATGCATTGCGTGCCCTGCCAGTATTGCTGTGTGGTAATGTGTTGGTCTGACCTATCTAGAATTTACCTCACCTCCAGTGACGTCAGGTGGACAACCTCCCCCCCCCCCCCCCGAGCTATCGGAAATTTATTTACCATGAAATTACTCATCTTCTCTATCTACTAATTTTGATAAATTGGAAAGCATGTTCGAGTAAACTCGAACCGGTTCTTTTACATGAAAAAATCAACATATTGACCAAGTACTTTCACAAAAAATATATTACTCAAAATGCTTAAAACCCCAATACTTCAGAGCTATTTTTTCCAAATTTTTCTCCGGGGGAGACCCCCCCCCCCCCAGTGGTAGGTTTATTCGTCTATAAAATGTCAACTGTACTCGTACTGCTTGCAAAATGCAGAAAACCTCACTAATTTGGGCCTATTCATCAATTTTTTTTCTCCGGGGGATCAAAGTCTTGGGGTCCTGAATTCCCCCCCCCCCAGAAATTGTGGGAATTTACGCCAATGGAAATGCTTCTGCACATTTGAATTTATGACTTGTGGCTTTTACTAACAATAATAACAACACATCTGCAAAAAGGTGACGGCAGTTTTTAAAAAAATTGTAGTGGTTTACGCCCTTTGACATCATGCAGTAGTAAATATTAAAGTTTTTTTTTATATATGCAAACAGGGGAGTTTCCCCTGAGGAAAAGTTTTTAATAAAAATGTAGTAAGTAGTAAAATTTAGGTTATACAGACCTATTGAAATGACTCCAAGCATATTTTAAAACAGGTTGGGTTTTACGCATTCTTAAAGTGAAAAACTATAGATTTTAAATACGAAGACTTATTAAGGATTTAAGGGCGTACGTCCCTTAGGGAATTGGCAGCAAGAAGTTTAATACTTCTTATTTTTTTAATTAACTAAGCAAGTTATTAAGTTATATTGGTTCATTTAAGTTGTTCATGCCTATATAATAGGGTATTATTAATTTCTATCTATTTTTAGCCCTAAATAATAATTTTATGAAAAAGCTACTGTACCAAGAATTAAATATACCCAATTATATGATGCATGAAGTAGTCTCCTACAACTTAAATTAGTCAAATTCTTAACATCTTGCTTTGTTAATTATATAAAAAAAAAGAAGTCAGTAAAAACAACGGATTATTGATTATTTCGTAATAACACTGCCCCTATTTTTTTTTATATTTTTTTTTGATATACAGGCGTGTGGTGTTTTTCGGGTTTTTCGAGACACAACTTCAGGTCTACCTAAGCGCAGGCCTGAAGCAGCCCCCTCCTTCGCCCATTGTATCTAGTGTAAGTAGAAATTTTTTTCGGGGGGTTGATTTGAACTCCAAATTCCCTCTCCGCATACTTGCCACGCAGACGAACAAAATATAAAAATACTCGTACTGTATCTAGCTGTATTGCAGGTAGTGTATCGACGATCCCACCTATCATCACAAAATTAATTGCCCCCATTACTAACTAACCACCTGTTGCAAGAAAACCCCAATCCAACACACAAACTACCCACAATACCAGCCACCACAAAATTATTCCAAAGCAATAATTTATCAACCAATTTAAGGGGTTAAACGAGCACTAAAACGCCTAATGGCCGAAGGAAGTTCCATACGAACGCCCTCTTCCGGGGCCAGCTGAAATACAAGCAACATCTGGGCAACCCTTAAAACATCATTTAGACCTCTGGCCCACATACTTCACATATCTACCAGACGATCAAGAACATATAGCGTC
Source organism: Psococerastis gibbosa (assembly GCA_963971405.1). Classification (NCBI taxonomy): domain Eukaryota; kingdom Metazoa; phylum Arthropoda; class Insecta; order Psocodea; family Psocidae; genus Psococerastis; species Psococerastis gibbosa. The sequence continues at coordinate 42,288,258 of OZ020489.1, read as the reverse complement.
TCTGGGCTACCCTGCAACATCACCATGACCCTCAGTTCACATAGTTATCTTACCTACCGGTAGACCAAGAATACGTAGTCAAGGAGCTCATCCAGGGGGTGATGAACCTCCCCGAAATATCACTGCATCGTTCCCAGGGCGGTCGTCGCTCTTTTTGGAGATATTTTGGTTCAACGTCCTCCCCCTCCCCTGGGGTCCCCAACCCCTTGACACCCTGTCTCCTGCGTCCTGCTTCCTTCCGAGGGTTAGGGGGTCACTCCATCTGCTGTCGTTTTGGGTTACTTGGCCGTCTTCCTGCCTTTTTTATTGCCGGTCAGGGGATTATATTTGTCTTCCTCCTCTTCGGCAGATGGTGCCTTTTCTTAGAAGGTCAACGTCTCAACGGGTTCGTTCATCAGGTTTTGCTTTGAATCCTTTGATAAATATAATTTACCTATTATGCCATCCTTCATATTTCCCTTGGCCCCTTTGCTGTTTCTATAAGTCAAAGACATTCTTAAGGTCTAAAGCTCTAAAGCAGTATCATTTTCCAAAAGTTATTCGTTCATTTTCGCGTACAAGTCTTACACATCTCCGCGCGTCACCACTTTTTCAGTTTCATCAATTATATAAGTGATCCTCAACTTTAGGAACGCCAATGAACCTTCTTCCCTTCTAATTGGTAATGGGTATTTAGTGCTGAATTTATTTCCATCGATAATCCGACACTTTAAAATCCTACGTACTCGGTAGTCCGACGCGTCACCGGCTGGCTTGTCACAGACTTTTTCAACATTACTGTACACTGGACAAACTGGACAATAGCATACTGACTAGTGTTCATACTGTTTACGGTAGTGTGTTTTTACATCGTCCTACCTATTTAATGATTTTTAACACTATAAAAAATTACGATTATCGAATATATCGATCAAACGCATTACGGAGAAGCTTTTTTCGATAATCCGACAATTTTGCTAATCCGACACCACGTCGGTCCCGTACCTGTCGGATTATCGACGGACAACTGTACTTATATTATGCGTTGACAATACTATTTATTCATTCATTCAATTACACAAGATCAATAAAAACAGCACTGAGTACGGAGATAGACAACCAACAGAGCTTTCCACAGCCCCAAGTTGGCGTGCGCTTTCTTTGCGCACCTAGCAGTTGGCAAAGAGATACCACAGTAGTCTACAGTCCAAAAGCACGGTCACGGTTGAAACATCGCGCAAAGGTACTACAATATGACCAATAAATACACACCAAATCTCAAAAGTCAAAAGGCAAAAGTATGCGGCAAACAAAAGTGAAAAGGGTAAAGGGGCTAAAGAACCAAAACATAAAGATAACAATGATGAGAAACAGGTTGGGGGTAAACAACCCCAAGTATAAACAACTCTCACTGAAGGAATTGACAAATCTGGGTGACCCATAAATAGCGAAAAAAAAGGACACAAAAAAGGTTGAAGATCCCAAACATAAAGGTCATGGAGGGGCTGGATTTGCAGGCTAGCTTCAGGTTTGGGGTAAATAACCCGCAGATATAAACAAACCTTGGGTTGGTGAATCGTAGTAAAGGAATCTGGGTGACTCAAAAATAGCGAAAATGCGGAACAAAAAAGGATCCGTAACGATCTATATAAGGGTGGAGAGCTCTATTAATGTAAACATTCCATCCCTTTGACGAGGGGTCGGTTTTTGTAGCGGCAGGTTTGGGGTGAACAACTCCAGGTATAAACACACCCCTGATGGCTGATGAGTTCTTTTATTTCCTTCTTCCTTTAGGTGACTCCATTTCAATGCCGCGCGGATAGCAACCTTCGAGTTTTCAGACTTTTGAATTTTCGTGGTTATTTCCGGCTTCCGCTATCGCACCCGGGTTGTCGCTCGTAAGCTGCCTCGAGGTTTCTGGTTGTAGGCAGCCAGACTAGCAGATCCTTAGTGGATTGGTTCATATATTTCTAGGGCGCCCAGGAAAAATTTCCAAAATCAACCTCTAGCTCCCTTCGCTTTGCTTTGCCATCCCAATTGAGGATTCTTCTTTCTTCTCCAATCTTACATGCATTTTCCTATAATCGTCCCTTCCCTTTCTTTCTCTCTCTTCCTGTCGGTTTCTGAAACTCGTCGACCTCTTCCTTGGCATTCTCCTCTTTCAGATAACCTTTTCCTCCGCCTCCAGCCGCTTCAATTCGCAACGTCTTAACTTTTCTCTATTCCCTTCGTGTGCCCGAACCAATCATTTCGACATTGGCGTAAATTGCCAAAATACCGGGGGGGGGGAGGGGTAGGACCCCATGTGTTCCATGCCCCTTGTTTTTAAAATACGGGGGGAGGTTGTTCAATCAATTTGTTTTATTTCCTGGAGAATCCTGGGGGACTTGACAAGCACCTGGGGGTGGCTAAGCCAGGCCCGCTTAATGACTGTCGTCTGTAAAACTGTCTCATAAGTCATAACTCACCTTATATAGCAAAATGTATAATGAAAAACCTATAATAACCGACCCACAAACTGTGAAAGTGAAAAACCATAACAAAAAGAACCGTAAGGGTCGTATAAGGGTGAAGAACCCCAAACGTAAACATGCCAACCCTATGACGAGGGGTTGGTTTTTGCAACGACAGGTTTGGGGGATGAACGACCCCAGGCATAAACATCCTCTTTTGGATGATGAATGGAGGTTGTGTTATAATAGAGGGGTTGTCCTTTTTTTACCTGATGATTCCCGTAGGCGGCAGATGTGTTGCGCGGGGTTAACACACCCTGCGTGCCCTAAGTTCATTGACTTTTGATGTTCATTTTTCCCAGCCCAGTACTTAACGGTCCATATAAGCAACCCAAGTACTGCTTAGCCAGTCAAGGGCGGATCCAGTGAAAAATTTAGGGGGGGGGGGGTTACAAGTTGTGTGTGTAGGTGAGCAGCCTACCCTCCTGAGAAATTGCTTTTATAAAAACTATTTTTTCTATCTCATGAATGTACTCATTTAGGGGGGGGGGGGGGTTCATGACCCCCGTGGATTCATCATTGTAGCCAGTGGCTCAATTATAATGCAAAATGATTGTAAAAGAGTACCGAATGACTTTCCATTCCTCAAAACGTAACCTATTCTATAAAGTATTCATTCATTAATGTTAGGTTAGTTTATGGGATAAGTAGTTAATGTTAGTTAGGTTAGGTTCGGTTCTGTTACTAGTTAGGTCAATTACGGATACAGGGGAGAAGTGGGGTAAGGGCCCCCTCCTCCCCTAAATTTAGTAAGTCTGTTGTAAGTCAATGAGTCAATATATTACGTTATAAATTAATCAATACAATACTAAATACGTTCATTCTATTTTGACCCCCCCCCCCCAATGGGCTGGGTCCCATGTACCAGTATGTGCAATGATATGTTGGTTAGACAGTAAGTGTTTTAATTTGACATACTGTACATACATACAACCAAAAACCCCTCCTGCATAAGTGCCTGCTTTTACACTTGTATCTTTACAGAACGAGGAGTTAATTAATTTCCTCAAAATGGGTGGCCCGTCCTTGTTTTTGAAATTTCTTCCTTAATAATTTATGTATGCTTAAGGTTACCAGATTTCAGAAAGCTCAATTCCTGACACCTGAACCAAAGTATCATTCTATATGGTGCAAATTTCCTTCTTAAGTGTCACATTATATCTAGTGTAAATTTACTTGTGCATTTCACTGTTAAAAACTGCTATGCTTGAATTAAAACAAGCAATTTTGCATTATAAATAAGTTCCCGCCAAATTTTGGATTAAATTTAAAGCGCGAAAAAGTTTATCATTTCAGTAAAAAACTTTATTTCTCATTTTTAACGTTACGAAACCCATTTTTTTGTCATTTGCATGTTTCTAGCAAAATTCCTGACATTCACCCGGCAATTCCTGACATTCCTGTCGGCAGCCTGAATCTCTGACTGTCAGGGCGAATCCCTGACGTTTGGTAACCCTATATATGCTCCACCGCCAGCAGCGTCCGAAGACACAAAGGCACAAAAATAGGAAATCAGAAAGGCGCCGTTGCCACCAAGCCCCGGCAGAGGAAGACATAGCCCGGACATAGGTAAGTATAGAGCATTGTAATTTGTATGTGGTAGGTAGAACCCTTGAATAAACCAGCGCCCTCTGTGAGACGATACCATTATTAATATCCCTGACATACCCCGTGGTTCAGTGACCCTGACCCGACAGATGCCTGAGGACTACACCCAGGTAGAGAGACCCATGACGAGCAAGGGTTCCCAGCCCTAGGGATTTGGGATCGGCCATTCAACTCCTAGTTCAATCAAAGGGTTGCTTGATCCATCGCATCGCTCGATGATACGCATCCGGTACATTCACCCTTCTGAACTTCATGTTTTACTGCACATACTACATCGTTGGCAGGCGCGGATCCAGAGGGGGCAAAGCAAGGGTTTCCAGTCTCAGGGAGAAAGGGTTTCCAGGATTTAGGATAGGCCATTCAAATCCTCAATCAAAGGGTTGCTTGATCCATTGCCTCGCCCGATACGCATCCAATACATTCACCCTTCTGAACCTCCTGCTTTACAGCGTATACTATGTAGTTCGGCACAGGTCTGTAACCATGACAGGCAGGCATCCAGAGGAGCAAAGGGTTTCTAGTCGCCGGGATTTAGGATAGACCATTCAACTCCTCACTCAAAGGGTTGCTTGATACATCGCACCGCCCGACACGCATCCGATACATTCACCCTTCTGAACCTCCTGCTTTACAGCGTTTACTATGTAGTTCGGCACAGGTCTGTAACCTTGACAGGCACGCATCCAGAGGAGCAAAGGGTTTCTAGTCACCGGGATTTAGGATAGACCATTCAACTCCTCACTCAAAGGGTTCCTTGATGCATCGCATCGCCCGACACGCATCCGATACATTCACCCTTCTGAACCTCCTGCTTTACAGCGTATACTATTTAGTTCGGCACAGGTCTGTAACCTTGACAGGCACGCATCCAGAGGAGCAAAGGGTTTCTAGTCGCCGGGATTTAGGATAGACCATTCAACTCCTCACTCAAAGGGTTCCTTGATGCATCGCATCGCCCGACACGCATCCGATACATTCACCCTTCTGAACCTCCTGCTTTACAGCGTATACTATGTAGTTCGGCACAGGTCTGTAACCTTGACAGGCACGCATCCAGAGGAGCAAAGGGTTTCTAGTCACCGGGATTTAGGATAGACCATTCAACTCCTCACTCAAAGGGTTCCTTGATGCATCGCATCGCCCGACACGCATCCGATACATTCACCCTTCTGAACCTCCTGCTTTACAGCGTATACTATGTAGTTCGGCACAGGTCTGTAACCTTGACAGGCACGCATCCAGAGGAGCAAAGGGTTTCTAGTCACCGGGATTTAGGATAGACCATTCAACTCCTCACTCAAAGGGTTCCTTGATGCATCGCATCGCCCGACACGCATCCGATACATTCACCCTTCTGAACCTCCTGCTTTACAGCGTATACTATGTAGTTCGGCACAGGTCTGTAACCTTGACAGGCACGCATCCAGAGGAGCAAAGGGTTTCTAGTCACCGGGATTTAGGATAGACCATTCAACTCCTCACTCAAAGGGTTCCTTGATGCATCGCATCGCCCGACACGCATCCGATACATTCACCCTTCTGAACCTCCTGCTTTACAGCGTATACTATTTAGTTCGGCACAGGTCTGTGACCTTGACAGGCACAGATCCAGAGGGGCAAAGGGTTTCCAGTCTCAGGGGGAAAGGATTTCCAGTCGCCAGAATTTAGGATGGGTCATTCAACTCCTCAATCAAAGGGTTCCCTGCTCTATCGCCTCGCCACGATACACTCTCTGAACCTATTGCTTACCCTGGATTCAACCCTGACCGGTAACGCGCAGTCGCAAAATATTAGCAAACAGAAAGGCGGGGTAAAACGTAAAAGGGGGTGGTTAAAATCGTAATAGGGGTTGGGCCCCTTTGAATGAAACACCTGTTGAGTTCTTTTGATTCGAGTTTTAACATCCTATACACCCCTTCTGCTTCGATGGCCAGGTGGTAACGTGTTTGCACTTGTGCGAGTCTTTACACGCCATTCGATCGGAGACGTGTCGTAACTCAACACGGGTACTAACCTACAGAGGCGACTGAAGAGGTTAATCGGATACATTCATCTAATTGTTAATTGTTTGAATAATAATAAAAACAAAAACTGTGAAGGAATGTTACTATTACTTAACTTTGTAAACGTCCTGCCCTGGGGTACACATACTACAATAGGATAATAGTTTTTATTTTTTTATGTTAATTTTAATTCCTCCGTGATATTGTATATAAGATAATGTAATACATAAAAAGTATTAATAATAATTTACACACAATTTCGTCACTCGTTTTTTTCGGTGGAACATTCTATCGATACTTTTTTACTTCAGGTATGTTACAGGTGTTAAAATAATAGAGTAACAAAACGGAACCGGTGTCTTTCTCAACCCAAAGTTTTGGTTTTGAATTAAAAAAATTATGGATAATTCATGCCCCAACACTCTGTATATTATACCCTTACCCGGTTTATTACAATATATTGGTCTGACCGTTCTAGACTATGCAATCGTCTCATCTATCAGTGCTTTGGGATGGGGAAAGTCAAGGCAACCGAAATTTAACCCTAGGACATTGTTTATCATGGAACTATTCAGATTATCCTCCGCGGTACCGGTTCTTTCCGTATGCATTTTTGGTAATTGGCAAACTGTTACATGTCCTCTATGACAGCATACACCGGCCGGACAATCGGAGACATGCTTATACCATTGACACAATGTAAGAATGACTTCACCAACTTCGGGTACGAGTCGCGCCCCCTGGCGAACGCTGATGCCCTGTTTTAGTAGGAAAGCACTAATGAATTGAACCCGAATTAATATTTATAACAGAGGAAATCCGGGTTAATTTCCATAGGTAAATATAGGGTAAACCAATGTTGGGATGACCCGGGGGAGGAAGGCAAAGGGTTCCCACCCCGCACTTGTTGAACAGGTTAGACGGGAAGTGAGCACCCCCTCCCTATACCTCTTGTGTACAATCATTTATGTCTTCCGGGGATGCTACCACCTGCCCTTTTCTGAGTTCACCCACCTGTACTAATAGGTGAGGGGGTGATGGGGTCATGCCCCCTTAATGATGGGAAAGTTCATACAGTAGTTAAGGATGCGTAGTTTCTTGAAGGCAATTGTTTAAGTTTAAGGAACAACCGGATGGGATAACCTTAAAAACAAAACAAAGAGAACCAGTCCGAGTTTACTCGAACATGCTTTCCAATTGATCAATTAGTAGATAGAGGAAATGAGTAATTTCATGGTAAATAATTTTTTTATGGTTAAATTTCAGTTATCTCGGGGGGGGGGGGGCAACCTTTTCGTTTCGTTCCTCAATTCGATTCAAGAAATCGTTGGAGCCGTTTTTGAGAAATATTTTTTGGAGTTTTTTGGGAATAAACCCCCCCCCCCCCAAATTGAGTTAGCCCAAAATAAAAAAAAATGGTTTCGAGCTATGATTTTTGTGAACCTACGAGCTAAATTTCATCAAAATCAACCGAGTTGTTTGCCCGGAAATCGATGAACAGACAGAGCGACAGACAGAGCGACAGACAGACATTTCGTAAAAACACTTTTTTGGGTTCTTGGTACCTGAAAACGTGTAAATCCGTCGAAATCTCGGAAATTTCGACTATTACAAAGCTTTCCTTATACTACGCATAAATTGGAAAGCAAAAACACCGTGGCTTGATAAACTAGGCTTGTGGGCTGGTAGAGGGTCCTTGGCCATTGCTATATTTGGGTCCATTAATAATTAGGTTAATAATTGTGGGCCCAAAGTCCCAAAATTCGCCTCACTGATATGTTTTGCAGTATTATATGGTATATACAATAGAACACTGACATTAAATTAACTTTGGTTGAAAGGTAAATTTATAGCCGAAATTAGAGGATATGCTATGGAAAACTTATGTAACAAGTAATATCATATAAAAAATTTCACGCAATGTAAAGTTCATGGAGAAATGGTCAGCGGCGTAGCCAGATTTTTTTTTTTTTTAGGGGGAGTCCAGTTTTCATGCAACATCAATACAGAAAGTTTGCCCACTTACGAGTTTCACGGACCAGTGGCGTAACGATAGGATTTCATCGATAGGTCTTCGTAACGATAGGTGTTGTTTCATTTGGTGCCCTCCCCCCATTTTCATAAAATAGTAGAAAAAGAGGAAAGCCGTTCTCATGGGCGTACGCAGATTCTAATTAGGGGGCATGATCTTAATTTCCCTTGCTCAAGCCCCCGAGGGTTTGGGTCTTTGGGAGACCAAAGGGGACCCCGGGGGTCTCCAAAAAAATAGGCCTGAAACAGGCACGTACCCAGGATTTAATTTTTTTTTGGGGGGGGGGGAAGAACAATTTTTTTAAATAAATGATAGGTACATCCGTAGTGATTTGAGTAGTTTTAGCTAAAACTGTTACATTATTTATTATGTTTTATCAAAAACAATTTGGGGGGGGGGGGCATGGCTCCCTTGGGTACGGGCTTGGCCTGAAATAGTGGAGTTTTACACATTTTGATGAAAAAGAATAGTCCCGAAATAGTGGAATTTACGCACTTTGAAAGCAGTTATGTTTATATTTTGTGAAGAACATTACTGCTAAGAATGGGAATGTTTTGAAACAAAACAGGCTTGAAATATTTGGCTGGCAAAAAAGTTTTGATTTTGCAGAAGAGAACTTTATGAACAAAACTGGAAACAGGATGATCGAGGTTCCCCCGGGGGAATTTTGTAAAATAAATATATATGAAATGTTTTGCTAAATTAGGGGGGTCCAGACCCAGGGGTCTCCCCCCTGGCTACACCACTGGAAATGGTAGCACGAACGAAAAGGAAACATACCCTATGATTTTGTGTATAAGTCTTCTAAAGCTTTTATAGACCAAATCGTTAAAGCTTCCGTGGTAAATAATAAAAAAAAATTACAGCTGATTTTTGCGTGATCCAGGGTAAACCAATTTCTACATTCCATATGCCAACGGCCTTACCATGTTGATTCCATTAAAGCAGAGCATGTTTCAAACTGCGGCAACTTGGTAGTGTGCACAGCGTTGGCAGGGGAACATGGCGGGACATGATAACGCGCTTAGGCAGTATAAGTCGAGTCCTGGTCACCTCCGATTTAATCGTGTGACTTTACCATGTTCCCCAAGTGGTTCGGAATCCACTATAATCAGGAGGTCCACCCTGTTAGTCAACTCCCCTTTCCCCGAGGTGAAAGAGTCTGCCCTTAGGGTGCCTCAAGTTAACAAACAGACTCACTCCCCCCGCCAGGCTGACAGGGTTGCTTAAAGCAGAAATGCTGAAAGCAGGCGTTAGAAACAATAAACAACACATTCCATATCCACATAATGGCCCATATACTGTAGTTACGAGTTCCGCAGCGGTGTTATTATTCGCTCCGCAGACTATTTATTGTAATGTAATCGTCATGCAGGCTGATATGAGCGCTATCTGAAGAGGGGTGGCTAAGAGGGGAACCACCGGTGCAGAACCTGAACAAATACCAGATTACACCAGGTAGGGGTACTTGCCCCGTGGGAAACGTATACGTAGCGTAAACTCACATTTAAAGAAGCACAATCAAAATGCAGGTGTAGCACCAACGTAACGCTAAAGAATAACTTGTTACCCGGGGAAAAGTGTATATAATATAAATATGCACCAATGAATGAATATTACGGTATTCTGGGTCAACCGGAAGGGGGGAAAGGCCTAAGAATCAAAAACCTAGCTCATTAAATATCAATCGTTGAGCTGTCAAAAATATCAGGACAGACATAAGAAACTTTTCGGAGTATTTTGTATTGGCGTAATTAGGGGGGTCAGGGGGGGGTCACCACCCCCAGATTAAGACCCCCCAAGTGTGATCCTCTCATAAGCCTAACTCAAACACAAGCTTATAAGATTGCCACCCGAGACTCAGGCAATCAACAATTCCCGCATCACTTCTGTTGTCATTTTTGCATGGGCAGAAGACAATTCGAAACCTGGTCACATTACCTTTAGCATTTCCCCTTATGTCATCGCTAGCCATCGTCTATACTTAGCTTATGGATAAACGCGATCCCTTCGATTGGTTTATCGTTGAGCGCAAGCTATAGTAAGCAGTTACATTATTCAGACTCAGGCAATCAACAATTCCCGCATCACTTCTTTTGTCATTTTTGCATGGGCAGAAGACAATTCGAAACCTGGTCACATTACCTTAGCATTTCCCCTTATGTCATCGCTAGCCATCGTCTATACTTAGCTTATGGATAAACGCGATCCCTTCGATTGGTTTATCGTTGAGCGCAAGCTATAGTAAGCAGTTACATTATTCAGACTCAGGCAATCAACAATTCCCGCATCACTTCTGTTGTCATTTTTGCATGGGCAGAAGACAATTCGAAACCTGGTCACATTACCTTAGCATTTCCCCTTATGTCATCGCTAGCCATCGTCTATACTTAGCTTATGGATAAACGCGATCCCTTCGATTGGTTTATCGTTGAGCGCAAGCTATAGTAAGCAGTTACATTATTCAGACTCAGGCAATCAACAATTCCCGCATCACTTCTTTTGTCATTTTTGCATGGGCAGAAGACAATTCGAAACCTGGTCACATTACCTTTGGCATTTCCCCTTATGTCATCGCTAGCCATCGTCTATACTTAGCTTATGGATAGACGCGATCCCTTCGATTTGATTATCGTTGAGCGTAAGCTAGTAAGCAGTTTCATTATTCAGACTCATAGTAATCAGCGATTCCCACAGTTGTGACGCAACTTCAGCGCATCACTTCTGTTGTCATTTTTGAATGAACAGAAAACAAATTTCCAACCTGGTCACATGACCTTTGAAAGTTGACATTTCCCCTTACGTTTGCCCACCATAATGAGCATATGGTTAGATGCGATCCATTCTATTGTATTATCAGTGAGAGTAAGCTAGTAAGCAGTTACATTGCTGACTGGTTACACGTGTCTCCCCCAGCCCTAGGGGCGAGCTATTCCGGGAGAAGGGGAGGCAAGCTCGGACAATTTATGTCCCTCCACTCCTAATTGTCGGTATATTCACCATCTGGCATTCAACCAAACGATATACCCCTTCTAAAATCAAAACACAAATTAAGAGGACCACCCTACCCATAGAGAACATAACTACTAGTAGAATTACTTCTCAACCAAACGAATCCCAACTTCGTTTACTGTTTTGTTTTTCAACTAACGATTAGTCCTTGACGTTAAGTGCTGACTCCTAATTTTCCACCTGTCAGAGGCGGACGCAACCGGCACTGCGGGCAATTTCCCCCTTTTGGAAAGCAGTTATATTCTTTGTCTCTAAAATCAAAATGTTACTGCACTCAAAATGCGAAAAACCCCACTATTTCAGCCCTATTTTTCAAACGCTTTCACCCGGGGGATACCCCCGGGCCCCCTTGTTCACAGTTATATTAATTCGCTGTAAAATATAAATCATATTGCTCTCAAAATGCGTAAAACCCCAATATTTCTGCCCTATTTCTCAAAATTTTTCAACCGGGCCCCCCTTGTTCATTATTATATTAATTGCCTGTAAAATCTCAAAAGTTATTGCTATCAAAATGTGTAAAATCAAACTATTTCAGGTATGTTTTCTCTCAAGTTCTCCCCCGTGGGAGACCCCCGGGCCCCCTTCACATCTCCCGAATCCTCTGGCTCCTGCGCATAGGACACTAACGTCATTAATTTAAAAGCTGCGTACGTCCATGATGAGAACGGCTTTCCCCCTTTTCTACACTTTTATGAAAATTGGTGGTGGGGCGCAAAATTATACACCGGCCCTTCGAAAACCTATTGTTACGTCACTGACAAGTGTCCCCCCCTCTTTTTATTTTTTATGAGGTCTGGGACCACCTCTGCCCCCTGTAGTAAACGTATAGCAGGTAAGAAACTGAAGACGCTTGAAGAGTTTGAAATGTGGTGTTGCAGAATGATAACCGAATTTAGAGGGTATAGAAAAAACTGGACTTGGCGGGATTGGAACCCAAGTTCTACACCTAGTCGTCTTAACCGCTGGACCATAAGCCCGACAAGTGCAGTCACCTCTAGTCTAAATCCTCTACTTATGCTTTTATTGACAAAATTCGTATTGCTAGATAGGTTAGCACAGCTACACATCTAACTAATCGATTTCAACAAAAAGAAGTTGGGCGGCCCTAAAGAAGGAACGACGACCCTGGAGAACGGGGGGCCGGGGGGGGGGGGGAAATTGATAAATAAGCCCAAATTGGAGGTTTTACACATTTTGCAAGCAGTACAGTTGGGATTTTACCGACGAATAAACCTACCACTGCGGGGGGCTCAGGGGTCTCCCCCGAAGAAAAAATTTGAAAAAATAGGTCTGAAGTATTGGGGTTTTAAGCATTTAGAGTAATATTTTTTGTGAAAGTACAATACTTGGTCAATATGTTTTTTTTTTTTTAATGATGTCTTTCATGTAAAATAGGCATATCAAGAATTAATTTCCCTTTCGTTATTGTGGATAACCATAACGTCTTTGTCACCAGAAATCCTGGGCTACGGGTGCCCCCAAGCCCCCCTCCCAGTACCCCCTATTTACGCCAATGGCTAATTGACGCGTTTTCTTTAGACAAATCCAAGCATGCCTTGCAGCCAAGACGGGATTTGTTTGTTGGACGCGCTCAATTCGAACAAGACAGGTGGTACCAGCCATTCCAAAAAAAAAATTCCCTTGGCTAGATCAAATGTCGCATCTCTCCTGTATAGAACTCTAGTTACCCAGAATCCAGATATGGCTTGGGAAGGCGAGCAGCGTCCAGACTCCAGAAAGTAGCGCGGGAACAGTAGGACAGTGACAGGTCTAAAGGTATGGTGGTCCGACACCCTAAATATGCGGCAACAATCCCTTGGTCGGCGGGCTGGTCGACCGTCACCCGGGGCAAGCACCACTTGTTTGCTAAAGATGAACCCCGACTCCCAAAAACAACACGTCATTCCTTGTTATAGCCACCCGAATAGACTGTGGAAACTCTCTAAGGCTCTCGGGACACGATGCGTTTTTCCCAAGCGTTCAGGAAAAACGTTGCGTTTTAACGTGCATATACACGACACCCAGTGATAAAACGCACCGGCAAAACGCTGGGCGCGCTATTTGGAATTCGAAATGATCCGATTTCTTGGGGCATGCGTTTTCTCGTCGGTTAGGCGGGCATCGTGACAAACACAAAATCCATGCTATTTCGCTACTAAAAATGTCTGCTTCCACGATTTGTTTACTATCAAAAGAGACAAAATGGCGGAGGAACTACAATAATATATTTTGTCTGAATTTTTTTATGCGTTTGAGTCATTTCCGAGCCTCAGGCACACGAAACATTCAAATTATTTAAACTAAATTATGAAAAATTGCTTGGCATTAACTGTAGCTCCTTAATAAGTCTAACATGGGAGTAATCGTACCGATTTAGTAAAAACCGTGATTTAACTTATTGCCTATCATGTCTTTGCTCTTCTTCGAGCTTCATCTGTAGAATTAGGAGCATTGCAGCAAATATAGTCTTTTTTTCTTCTTCTTTTTGTTCTAGGCATGTTAAAAAATTAGTTATGCATTGTATATTTTTAAGCAAAAATAACAATAAACAAAAATGGCGGACTAACGATTTAGCTTCGGGAAAAACGCATCGTGTATTGTACCCTTCCCTGCGTTAAAACTGTGCGTTTTGACCTTAACGCAACTAGAACGCTTGGGAAAAACGCATCGTGTCCAGAGAGCCTTAGATATAGTCCACGCAAAATGAGAAAGTATGGACATGTATGGAATGTTCTGATCCTGTACGACACTGTAAAAATATTCCTTGCACCATTTTGTGTTACCTTAACAAAAATTGTGCAATGAATATTTTTTAGAGTGTTGTACAGGATCAAAACATTCCATGTCCATACTTTTCTCATTTTGCGTGGACTATAATAGTAATAATAATAATTTAATTCCCAAATAGTACAATATATAATATGTTAAGCAACAAAGATGTTTGGGAACCCTCACTAGGTGTGCTTTTTTAGAACGTGGAAGTGAGGTGCAGCCAATAGTTACAAACAGAGGCGGTCCCAGACCTCATAAAAGGGGGAGGCACTTGTCGGTAGCGTAACGATAGGTTTTCGAAGGGGGCGGTGTATAATTGGGCGCCCCTCCACCCATTTTCATAAAAGTGCATAAAATGAGGAAAGTCGTTCTAATGGACGCACGCAGCTTTTACATTAATGACCTTAGGGTTCGGAGGATATGAAGGGGGGCCCGGGGGTCCCCCCGGGTAATTTTTTGTTGTTGAAAAATAGGTCTGAAATATTGGGGTTTCACGCATTTTCAGAGGCAAAGAATATAACTGCCTTCCAAGGGGGGGGGGGGCATTGCCCGCAGTGTCGGTCACTGCGTCCGCCTCTGGTTACAAATAGGAAACAGACAAAATCTAACAAGTTACATTAGTGCAAATAAACAATAGTGCGCTTTGTACAATACATGAATAGACTTATGTGGGTAATATGAGATTAAATTAAATATAGACTACACGGTATCATATCTGGGTGTTCAAATAAATATGACTTGCATTTCTTGCTAAATTCAGTCTGGCTTGAGGCTTCCTATGTTTATTAGATCAGGGGGTAGCATATTAAATGTATGAGATCCAATGTATACGAAGGGCCGAAGCTTCTCTTTCTCAGATATAGTGAACATTTTAAAGTGTAACTTCTTATGGCGGGCTATTGAATGCAGGATTGTTAACTTTCTGGGAGACGAAGAGCGAAGCCATATAAAATAGTAGGAAGCACATGTACACTGGACTTGTTAAGAATTTGAGCTGATAAATTGAGTTCTCAAACTGTGGCCAATCCGTCAGTGGCGTATACATTTTAGATTGGGGGGGGGGGGGGCAAGACAAGATCACCTCTAGCTGTCAATGTTTTGCCGCAGGCAGGGGCTGTGACGACATTGAATCCTACCAACCAAATGTTGACCCGAACATCTATTGGACCTGGCAAATTAGGCATTACAACAACAACTCACATTAGTTGCTTTCATCTTCCATTTTCCCATTTCGGATCCGACTTAAATACGCCACTGCATCTGGTTGTGGCCACACATTATGTATCAAAATGGATAGTTTTTGCCTATGGGATGCGAAATTTATTATAAATCTACCTTTCCCATAAAATTCGACATAATAAAAAACACGTTTGCTCTCTAGGCATCACGTCCAAAACCATCAGCTGCTTTGCCCAACAATGCCATAGCGCAGTGGTATAATTTCAATATTTTTCAGGGGGCAAATGAAAATTTGGTAGATTCCAAATCTTTTGTACTTAAGTCTTACAACTTCGTACTTAAGTCTTACATCAACAGTAAAGTAAAGTAAAGTAAAAATGTATTCCTCCAAAACATTACAGAATATTTTCATTGACACCAATTTTCAATGCAACGACAATACAATACAATACAATATATGCATGACTGCTTGATAGGCCATCCACCCTGTGCAATGAGAAACTCGTGTCTGCACGGATGGAAGGCATATCAAGCAGGACAGAGAAATGTATATATCAATGATAATTGAAAAGAGTTGCGGAGAGCCTCCCACTATAAGAACTCTTGTCAAAGTGGAGGGCTAGAGCAACGTTCGTAAAGCTATCTGTGCAATTAAAAAAAGGTTTAGGGTCAATGTCAGATTTTTCAATCAAAGTGAGAGGGCAATTTCCCCCCACTGGGACCCCAAATAACGCCCTGCCATGGCGGATCTAAATCGCTGGAATCGCCCATACAAATAGAGAAATAGAGAAAACTCAACAGGTGTAAAAATCACAGCAAATAAAGCTATAAAAAACCAGCATTGACTCGGTGTCATCGTTCATCTTTAAGCCGCTTGTACTTCCTTTGTGTAAAAAGATAGAATTTAAA
The DNA here is from genome assembly GCA_963971405.1 of Psococerastis gibbosa. Lineage (NCBI taxonomy): Eukaryota > Metazoa > Arthropoda > Insecta > Psocodea > Psocidae > Psococerastis > Psococerastis gibbosa. The sequence goes on along the minus strand of OZ020489.1, from coordinate 42,272,248 downwards.
ATGCATTTCTCGCGGCGGAGATAAGATGACTAGGGCAGGGCATAAGCTAAGGGTGGGTGCGGTATCGGTCCCCTATCCCACTTAACTCGGCTCCAAGGCCGCGGTTTGGGGTGGACGAACTCCGCTGGGCCGTGTAAAAAAGTCAGGCAAGGGTTATTGTACATCATCATTTCTCAGCCCTTTTTCAAATGATATTTGATTTTATGATTTATGATGCCCTCTTACAAGGGATAATGTTTTGAAGTACTGTATTTGAAAGTATGATTATGGCTCAATTATGTAAACCAGTGGTTCTCAAACTGTGGGCCATGGCCCACTGGTGGGCCTCAGCACCCTTTCAGGGGGGCCATAGGACCTCGGGAGGAAAAATTTATAAATTTTGGGAAATGTATGACATTCGAACATTGGGAGATAAGGCTCAGAAAATATTGACTCCATTTCCGACATCATACCTCTATGAACGGTCCATAACGCTTCTTTGGTTGAAATCGAAGAGCCCAAACAAACTACTTCTAAAGTGAGAGTGGTTATTAATTCGCAAAATACTCGTTCCAACAGCAAAAAACTTGTCAGTGAAATGCCGCCACATTTGGCCTTATTAAAAAAGCAGCAATTAATTTTTATTTATTTTTCCATGTAATCTGGGTATGGGGCCACAGACAATTAATTGGCATGTTTAAAAGTGGGCCCCGACATTAAAAGTTTGGGAACCACTGATGTAAACCTTGCAGGAATAGCCGAATAGAACATAGAATCTGCGAAGTCTATTAAAGAGATGCTGAAAATATTAAATAAATAAATAATGACTTAATTTTTAGCTGAGACCACCCTAGCGGAGTTAGGGCCATAAGGCCCTCTCTTACACTCATTTAGGGGTCAGCAACAAAAACAGTAGTAAAATTTACAATACCATTTACAATAAATTCGAAACTCATATTTCCTTAAAACTAAAGAAGCACTCACACACACAAGCATGGGGCGGTTCGAATAAATTCTAGCCTATATTATATTTAAAATTAGGTGCTCCTTGAGTCGAGTCCTGAAGACGTGTAAGCACGGCGATTGTTGAATCTCACGGGGGGATTGAGTTCCACAGTAACATTGAGGAAACCAAAAAGGATGAATGGAACATATGCGTATTGGGATGGGGAATTTTGTTTGAAGGGACAATAATTGCACAGTATAGAATGGACGGTTAAGAAACGGAAACTAACATTCGTCAGCCATGTGATGTGGGAATTTTGAGAGCTGACAGCATCCAGGGCAAGGTTACAGGTGGTGGAGCGACTCCCCCTATACAAATTTTTAGAGAGGCTTTTCATAGAGGCTTTTTAGCTGATTTCTTTGACATATTGACAACGCGAGTCAATATAGAAAATAAATGTGCCAAATAGCAGTGTTGACTTGAAAGAGTGGCGTATCCGTTGAAATGATGAGCTCTACGCGATATACAAGGAACCTACGATAGTAGCCGAAATCAAGAGAGCCCACATCAGGTGGCTAGGGCACGTGCAACGAATGCCAGACAATAGGGCTACAAGAGCAGCCTTACACAAGGTGCTACAAGGGAGAAGACGAGTGGGACGACCACGGATGCGATGGCTGGACGACGTCGAGGTAGATCAGGCGACCCTTGACGCCGAAAGAGATCACATGTGGCAGAGCAGACCAACGCCATTCAGCGCCAAGGACTAAGTAACTTAGTAAGTAGGCAGTTTTGGATATTTCCATAGCCAATGCATCCATGGTACCTGAGCTAGGATATTTTTCCATTTAGTTGTAATCCTCGTTTAAAAAAAGGTCGATCAACACAAAGCTTTACTCCCTCCCCCCCCCCCTCCCTCAGGTATCCGATAGATATATATCCACAAGTTTTTTTTTCTCTACACTCTTAATCAAGCCGCCAGCCGGACACAATAAAAAGTAGCATAAAAAACAGTAGCAATGAAATCTGCTGTCGCTCTGAAAGCGGAAATGTAGTAACCGCAAAGCAACATAGTCTACCAAAGTCAACAACAGCATTTGCACCCTGTGACAATATCGCTATCTCTGCTGCTGTGGACCACCTGTCTTCTGCAGTAATGGTGGTGGCACCTGTCAATTCACCACCCTGTACATCGCTCTCAAAGACTTCTTTGTCCTCGGGGTCTGCAGGTGAGGGAGTAAAACGTGGGAACAGACGGCTTCTTAACGACCACTGTCATTCAATCGATGAGCTTCTTCTAATTCGCCTTCTACTGAATTAAAAGCTTTCGCAATTTCGTTTAGATGTCCCTGACGCCGTCTTTCAGTCATGCTTGATTTGTACATTACATTCAGAAAGCTTACTTCATTCGTATAACGTGTTCCAGCCACTTTTGACATTGCGTTGAATATTTCATCTACTTCCAGGTTATATCTTATCTATGCTATTCTCCGTTTTCAGTAATTGTGGCGGCACCTGACGATTCACCACCCTTAACATCTTTCTCAAAGACTTCTTTGTCCTCGGGGTCTGCAGGTGAGGGAGTAATACGTGGGAACTGACGGCTTCCCAACGACCACTATCAATCAATCAATGCGGCATCTTCTTCATCTTCTTCGTCTTCTACTGGTTCCACAGCTCATGAAGGGATTTAGCCTCTTCTTCAGCCATCTCGGTTTTTACGAAGCTGCAATATCTATGGGCTACCAGTTTCTATTTCGTGTTTCCTTGAAATCCCCGAAGCCGTCTTTCAATCATATGCTTGTTTTGTAAATTAATACGCACTGGAAGCGGTCCTTTGTCATTCTTACAACGTGTTCCAGAAATTGTAGATGTTAGTGTTACACCTTTAATACAACGGAACATGACTTCTGGATTGAGTATTTCGTCGGTTCCATGCAGCATTGTTTCTTATATACGCCACCCTCCGTTTTCGTACAGTGTCAGCTGCAATGGTTACAGCTCCTGATGCTGACATTTCGACACCTTGCACATCTCACTCGTAGACTTCATTGTCTTCGGAGCCTGCAGCCCGTGGGAAGGCAATTCTATTAGGGTTGGGTCGACCCAGGTCAGGTTCCTTCTACGTCGAGTCTCGAACCTCCCCCTACCGTTTTATAGTCTAGTTCTCTACCATTCGCGACCATTGTAGCCGAGGTGAAAAAACGCTCAAATCAGACGTCCGGGACACGTGTAAAGTAAGCCTGAGCGAGGTGAGAGGCGAGGAGAACCTTGCACACAACACGCTAGAACAGGAGAGGAGTGCTGGGAGAACATTATTTTACGATAGCTAGACGAAGCGAAGTCGAAAGAATCCCTAGTTACCTCGGCGTCCATGACGGGTCGACTATGCCGCTTGGTAACAACCTAACTATAGGCGACGGAGTTGTTATCTGGGTTAACCTGGGGTTAAAAATGTAAACAAAACAATTTTAGAGAACACATTCCATTGTAAATTTTCCTTGTTTACGTTTTTAATCCCAGGTTAAGTTATTGCCAAACGGCATAACAGCAGCCTGATCGGGGCGTTTATAATACCGGTATTTATTTAATCCACTGGTAAACAAGATAATTTTATAATGGAAAGTGTTATTCAAAATTTGTTTGTTTACAGTTATAATCCTAGGGTATTTATTTAACCCCGGTATTATAAACGCCTCGATCAGACTGCAGGCCCGCTGGCGTGGATGCGCGCTTGGCCTGTGCAGACTGGCGCGACGGAGAGCGGAACAAGATGGAATTAGATGTTCCCAAATAATGGACAATAACTGCCTGCTACCGTTTGGAACTTTTTGAATTTGAAAATGTAAGCTATAATTTATTGTCGCTAAGAATAAAGTCCAATTAAGTGTCAAGGAACCACCGACAGATAAAGTAATCTGCTAAGTCTATTAGGTCGAATTATAAGCCTTATGTAAGCAATAAGTCATATTTATCGGCTGATAAATAGATCATAGACAGTGAACCTTGCACTGGGGTAGTGGCGTGATGTTTACCTTAACAAAAAACAAATGAAGTAATAAACTATATACTTAGGACTATGGCGTAAAAGGTCGAAAGAAGGGCGATGAGGGAAAGTACCCTTTCAGATCAACCACGGCTCCTCATCCCAGTTTCAACTGTTTCTTCATCGGGGTCCAGGACGTTAAACATTTAGAATCGCTCAGAAAGGCCGAAGTAAAGTGATAAGAAGAGAATTTAGTGTTGAGTAACCATTGAAGAAAAGGAGACTGCAATGGTTAGAGCACGCAAAGAGTATGGGTAACAAGTGCGCGGAAAAGCGGCCGGAAGAGGAAATATGATAACGTACAAGAAGAAGACCAAGGAAGAGATGTAATAGAGAGATTGAACCTGAGGGCGTTTTTAGAAGACAAAGTGGACTAAGAAACCGTTATGGTCAGTAGATCCCCAGTCGTCTCCCCCTGGATGTCAGGTGTTATGAATTTTACTGAATTTTTACCAAAATTTTGGTAAGAGTGTGTGCGTGTCGTCAGAGAGGTTGGCAAGTCCACAAGGTAGAAGAAGACCCGCCGATGGACCGAGGACAACCCTCGAGCCTCGAGGAAAGAGTCCGAACTCGCCGGAGCAAGAGGAAAAACAATCTGCAGTACTAATTCTACTTTAACTCCCGTAGGTAAGTGAAGTTCCATTCATACTTACTATTACTTATTTAAGAGGCCATGCTACGTAGAAAATTAGCACCCCTAAATTTGTTGTTTTTACACACTTTTTATTTTTTAATTAATTACCAAAGCAAGTTATTAAAGATTTGGATCATGTAAGTTGTAGAAGACTACTTCATGCGTTATATAATAGAAAATATTAAATTTTCGATACCTTTGTTCTTTCATAAAAACCAGTGGGGACTAAATTTTGCGTAATCTGGGATTTTTGGAAAAACAACAAAACTGAAAAGTAAAAATACCGATTATATGATGCACGAAGTAGTCTTCTACATACTTAAATGAGCCACATTTTTAATAACTTACTGAGTTAAATAATTAAAAAAATGGAACTTAATTTTTAGGTGCCAATTTTCTACGTAGCATATCCTCTTAATCTAGTTCCCGAATAACGGGATAAGTTATTCTTTAAGCGCCCTAGTAGGCCTCCTGGCCCTAATCCAGCAAAAAAGGCAGTAGCGGCCTACCCTCTGGGGTTGTGATCATCTTATTTGAAGGTTGCTTATGGCCCCCAAAAAAACACCATACAGCTCTGCATGATAATCTTATCATACAATAATATCTTATCCATAGGTGTGGCCAGCTATACGTAGGTAAAAATTATTTATAAGTACCCTTAACAAATTCATTTAGCCCAGTGGCGGCAGGTTTGAAAATATTGCATACTTAAAAAAAAAAAATATTTATTGAGTAATACCTATTAGATATTTAAGGGGTTTGATCATGATTCATGATCTTTTAATTGGCTAATTTAATTTAGAGAATATACTGTCTATAAGACTGGTTAACATGATCAACATGATCAACACACATCTTCCAATCAAATTCCGGGGGGGGGGGGCTCCTCCTTTCGGAAAAAGCCGGGGGGGGGGGGGGGTGGTTCGAGCACATGAGCCCTCCCTAGATATTGCTCACTTCCCGCAATAGCTCTCATACTTTATTTGGCGAAAATATTTTTTTTACGAAAGTCTTACCCCCAAATGAATCCCGGATACATGCTTCAGTCTTATTAAGTAAAAAAGGTGGGCATGTCGTCCTAAAGAAGCCAGAAGGACACATGGCTACCGACCTCATTATATCCCTTTTGTTTTGGTCAGCGGCTTCGAAACCCCATAAATCCGTTATTTCTCCTACGTTTCAGGTATACCAGTGTAGGACAGCTACAATAGCTAGCGACTACTTGTAATTATAAAATAGTGTAAATGATAATTACGGTATACAATAATTAACCATGCTGGGAGGTCTGCTGGCTATGCCACAACCCTTTTATAGGTACCGCATGACTTTCAGGTTGGGAGGTCCGTCGTAAACCTACACTTCATTAGGGGGCGAGACCAATTTGTACAATTGTTGGAGCAGACTTTCTTCTTTATAATCGAAATACATTACGCTAGGGAAGAATACATTAATTAATCCATATTACCGGTCAGTGGATTGAAACGGAACCGCAAATAGGGGACTTAAAATACAAAGCCAATAGGTGCATGTCATAATACTCTGTACATAGGACGTACCAGTCCTTGACTGCATTGATTAAGAATTACACACCCCCCAATTCTGGGATCCCTAGACACCGGACATGGCGGGGAGCAGGTTCCCCCAGTCATTGGCCCAGGCGGCCCCTTCTAATAAGGAGTCAATAGAAGCTTGGATCACTCTGTACATCTGCCCTATCCTCGACACCTCAGTCTTTGGATTCCTTGGTACTGGGGGAGAAGTTTAATGACCTTTGAATAGGTACCCCCAACCACTGACCCAGACAGTCATGAAGAGGATTATTCAAAAACAGAAAACCTATTAAAGGAGCATGGAACACTCTACGTGGGACTGCGTTGGTTGAGACTACACACTCTGAATCCTGGGACCCCTCGGTACTATAGGGGGGGGGGGGCACTGATTAGGTACCTGGCGAGGAATGCGTTCCCCCAACCACTGTCACCGACGTGAGGAGCATGAATAGGGGTCTTCAAATACAGTCACAGAAAACATATTATAGGAACATGAAAGATGGAACACTCTGTACATGGGCCGTACCTGTCCTTGACTGCATTGAGAATACACACCCTCAGTCTCGGGATTCCTGAGTACCGTGGGGGGCAGTGACCTCTGAATAGGTACCTGGCGGGGAGCGCGTGTGTCCCCCAACCACTGCCTACCTACCTTGTCCTACTTATCATACAAACTCACATCCTCTTCTTTAGGCTAAGGGCGACTCCAACCAATTACCGGACAGTTATAGAACCATAACTGATGCCATGACTTGCCCTGTCCCAAAGCATTAGTAATCTATCGACTATATGTTGGCAAGGAATTGTCTGCAAGGGCGACTCCAACCAATTTCCGGACAGTAATTGAATCGGGCAGTTCCACCCGACGGACAAATTTGTCTACAGCTTCATTTTACCCTGAGAGCATGTGCAAGCCATCCAAAACGTTTGGTCGTAAGGGTAACTATGGCCAGTTGCCAGACAGGTGCATCTGGTGGACCGTTTTTTGTTTGCTGCCTCGTCCTATTCTATTCCAAAGCTTGGGCAACCCATCACCCATCTGAAATAACGGTCTGCATCCTGAACTCAGTTAACTTTTGCCGTGGCACAACAAAACCAATTGAATGTTTAGGCCTCAGGACTGGTAGAGGAAACAAAACAAACTTGGGCCATGTGATGAGGAACGAAAAATATCGCCCCATAATGCAACAGGAAGGATATAGAAGGACTGAGGGTTTCCGGCAGAAGAAGAACATCCTGCCGGCAAAAGTACGGCTGCCCTTTTCAGAGCAGCAGCCTCGCTGATGATCGCCAATCGTCGCTAGAAGAGGAACGTAAAGAAGAAGAACTGGTAGAGGATCCTATTTCATGCTTACTACTATATATTAATTAATACGACACATAGTATTCCCGACAAACGGGGGGTTTCTCTTAACGTCCTACTTCAACTGGTGAGCACAACGGAGCTTTATCATTCATAATACTGTCAGGACAGAGTAGTGATACAGACTCCGACTTCCCCCTGAAAGGATGTTGGTTGAGGTTCGAATCCCACACTTGCTACATTTCCGGGCCATGCTTCGGAGGGCATGCAGAGCTGCGGTCACGGGTCTTCCTAGTTGAGTGTAAGAGAGGGCTTTATAGCCCTATCTCCACTAGTTTGGCTTAGTAACAGAACAAAAAAAGTCAATATTTATTTATTTATAATACCTGCGGCTTATCCTCCGGTATACATAGAACTGCTGTTGCATCCCTCCTCCGCCACCATTAAGCCGACTTTGACAGCTATCCCCCCCTTTCCAAGAGTACTTCACACGCCACGGCCAGCTCAAGGACAGTCTGATGAAATCTAGCAGGCCTACATAATATAAGGTAAATTTCTAGACGTTGTGGAAATGAGTTCCCATGATAACCAGCCACTCATTTCAGATAAGACACGTTGCGCCCTACACACAGCTACGCCTATTATGCTAACTCAGACAAGCGAAGGGTGATGTGTGAAGAAGTATAATATAGACATACGATAAGTCCAGCAATGATGCATAGGCATTCATCTAAATGTGGGAAAACGGTGAGACAGTATGGCGGCGACGGATGTGGTGCAGTGATTAGCATACCACCCCGGCAAGGTTGAGACTCGGGTTCGAATACCAATAATTCTCTCCATTTTTCCATGTCTTTCTAACTCTACATCCATTATCCGCAAAAAGTATTTCGGTCTCGGAATCGGGGGTTGCACCTTCGATTGAGAATGGTGAATTGTAATGGGTTCCATACTATTCGATATTATACAGGCAATAAAAAGGTATAGAGGGAATTTTTTGGAACACAATTTTTGACATCGTAACATTGTTTTGACTAGTGCCATGGAGAAGACATTGGGGAAAAAGAAGGGGAATCGAAGACGAAGAAGAGGCAATTCCCGCCCAATGAGAGCAAAAAATTGACTGAAATGGTATACTGGTACTACTATAAGGGTTAATGTAACATGGCATTATTGTATTTAATTATATTATTATTATATTAATTTAATATATGGCAGAAACATAGCAGGGGCTCGCAGTTTCCGAGATATTCCGAGCGAAAAACAAAAAAAATTGGTACCTTCAAGGCCTCCCTCCCCCCGGCTCAAGGGCTACGGGTGAGGACTTTTGATATGTTCACCTTCTAACTAGACTAAACAAAGTTACGAAGTCAAAAATTGTGTTCCAAACAATATCCTTTACGCCTTTTTTTTTAGGGTTCAATTTTACCGGTTGAGTTTACTCCCCCCAAACCATAACACGACGACTTACTGACAAAAAAGGGGGTGGGGGGTTGCAAATATAGGCGGAAATATACGGTTTTTTAGAATTTCTAGCTTATGTATTTATTTCAATACCAAATATTGTAAAAAAATATCTGCATGAAAGTTTATATTTTTTTTAAATGTAAAATTTGAGGTTTGGCGGGTTCCCACCCCACTATAGCATGGGTCCCGGGCTATTAATTCACCCTGCCTACGGCCCTGTATTCAGTATCTGTTGGTTTTTACGAGCTATCAAAATGACTGGGTTATCATATAGGATATGGGGTTATTATCAATCAATTATACTTCTTTTGCATTTCAATGTATAAAATACAGGCTTATAATATTGGAGTTTACATTAGGGTCATTCGGGGTACTTGCTTACCTGTGGTAAAGATGAAAAAGTCAGGTAAGATGGGAAAATAGTGGGTATGGTTAAGTATAAAAGAATTACAACAAGAAACTTCCCACTACGATTTTACCTAAAGTGAAGGTGTTCAAAGGTGACACATATAACCCGAGTTCTTTATAGGAGAGATGGGACATTCCACTGCGCCAAAAATATTTTTTTGATTCCTGGGTCCTCACGATACGTTTTTACAGTGGCGGGTTATAGGAGTGGCGAGTAGCCCCAGAAATTCAAATATATTGTTTTGGCGGGAAGGGAATTTCAAATCACTCCATGTATACCTGTACAACTCTATATATGCAACCCTTAACCGACAATCGGAGTGGGAAAAACTATACGGGTATAATTGAGATGTCATAAAATAGATAAAATTTCATGCACATTATGTGTCAGTCACTAACTGTCATTCTACTTGACTTGTAAAGTATGATGAGGGAGTCATAATAAGTTTTAAGACTGCAAAAAATTGGTGCTAGTGACGGCCGACTTGCTAAAGTTATCATCAAAATGTAGATTCTTCTACTTTATGACACTTCTTGTACGGCCCTAAGATTGATATTTCCTGTGAAATTGTATTTGATAAAAAAAAGGACAGAGGGGGATTTGTTCCATTATATGGAACATCAGGGATGTGAATAGTTCTATATGCAGAGGACAGTAATCTTTATGCGGTTTGTGCGTAGCCCCCCAAAAAATCATAATTGTTTAGGATGGTACCGCAGGTAAGATAGCGCAATAAGAAGGATGGCCAACAGCGGCTCGAGCTGCAGCCCCCCCCCCCCTCCCCCCCGCCGCCCACCCCACCATTTCTGCCCACACTCTACTTTCCAGTGCCGGCAGTAAATTTTTCTACCATCGCCCCTCTAATGTAGGCTCACACATTGGACACGTACGCTCACTTATTAGCTACACAGGCTTGAAGGCCGGCTTGCATGCAGTAGGTGCAGTAATAGGCTTAAAGACTGTGGCGATGTCGTATAACCTCCACTGCCGCTCGGTTTTCGTACATAGAGAATAACGATTCTGACGAGTGGCACTAACGAGCACCCAAGGTCAAAGAGGAGGTGTGTAGGTTACTTTGCGCAGGGTCCCTACTCCCTACCGCTCCCTGCTAAACACTCCAACGCGCAAACGGTCACAATAAGCGCCCTTCAGTGACTGGCCTTGTGTTTTTTTAATTGGTCAGCGAAATTCCTACTTCTAACTTCTTGCGCCAAAATAATGTAGTCTAAGTGCCTAGTTCTGCGAATCTACTTGCATTGGACAGACTTTTTAAGATTTTTAGGGCAACGCACACCTTCAAGGTTGATAAAAGCAGGAAATTATCATTTAGAATGCACTTACCGTAAATAGAAGAGGAATTCCCAGGGTTGTAAATTAAAATATTCTCAACAAACACGAAAAAATCAACTGTTAATAAATTAAAAAGAGTGAATTTTAAAATCTAGCAAGTTTCAAGTTTGTATACAAACTTTAAAGTTAAACTTCCGAAAACACAAACAGGAGCTTCCTTCTGTAAATAGAGCCAAACGTTTCATTTTCGTTTAATTATGCATGTTTAGCTTACGTACAAATATAGGTTGTAACCATCTTTAAAACTTAATGTACCGACAATTTATGTAATAAGTTACGATAAAATTTATAAAATATAGTTTTTAATTAAATGAAATATAAATAAAAAATAATGTATTAATAAAATCAAAAATAACAAAATATAAAAGTGTGTCGCAATTTCACAAACGTGTCATTAGAAAATAGAAATCTAATGACGCCTAAAAACATAAACGTCAAAGAAAGTCATATTAATTTATTTTGAAATGTTATTTTCAATGATTTTGGACAATATTTATAATAATTCTTTAAGGTAAAGCATAACTATGAATGAATGCAACCTTTAGCAGGAGTTGGAGACGAGATGATGGCTTATGCCATCGAAAAAAGGCCTCTAAAGAGACTGAGGCTGGGACCTCCAGACGTCTATCCGCAAGATCCGAAGCAAAAAGAGGTACTGTGCTACTTAAATACATTCTGTTTAATTGCCCCATAGTTTAACAAAAGTATTAACATATGTTAATCATCCATATTTTGACTAGATGTGTCACAAAATTTCTAGTGCTGCATGCCCATATGGCGTTGCTGTGTCACGCTTTTGAGCATTGGAACCCCAAGGCTGGTCTGTAAGGATTGTAAATAGGTAACTAATTGTAATTTTCTAGGATGAGCTCACCCAAAACAATGTCAAACATGGCTTTAGCACTAGTCCACAACTGTCAGAAGAGTTTGGAACTGCCAGGCACTGCAACGTTACAGCAAGTAAGGTGGGCGCCTACTTTGGAGCAATTCAAAGCAAAAAGGAAGAACTCAATACTTTCCCTGACTCGGGAAGAAAAAGGCAACAGATTAGCACGAAAGACAATTTTTGGCCGGCGACGGCTCGTACCAAAAATGCTATTGAAAACTGGTTTAAAGACTTAGCTGGGAACAAGAGTCTGAATATCCTCTCCAAGAAGGTAAGATTGAGGCCTAATAGATTAGACATTGCAAACTTACTAGATCTATTATTATGTTAAAATTGGTACTTTTTGGCGTTGATTTGTTACTTCCTGCAACTATAGCAAATTGATGGAGCTGATTTTATTAAGAGAAGTGACTCATAGGAGGGTTAAAGATAGTACTTTCACTAGTTTCCGGATTTGGTGCAGTGGTCAACACAACACCGTGGGAAAGTGGACGGACTCGGGTTCAAAGCCTGTTTCTGACCATATTTCAATTTCTTTTTTGGTGGTGTCATGGCGTTTTTCATTCACCCCAAACTCAGAAAAGCTCAATGGTGTTAATTCAATTCGGATCATGTGCCCCATTCGCTTGGCTCTTGGATGTGCTGACAAGCGCCGTTCCACTGTAAAGCACCTCTAAGAAATGACTTCTTCATATGTTATGTGATCTCGATGACAATAAAAAAAAATTGGCTACTAAAAAAAATACAAACACGTTCTTTCCATTATTAATATAGCCAATAAATTGCATACTTATTGAGATACAGATTCGTTATATTATTTTGTTAGCATTGCTATTAATTTCTCGATAATGGGAAACTAAAAAAAGCTGTTTTCTTAGATTTTTTTTAGATATTGTTCAAAAGCGATACACTTCCCTACACTCATTTGGCTGATTGGGGGTTTTAAGCAAGACGCGGATTTTTTGTTGTTTTAATAGTATTTAAAAAATTAATGATAGCGATAATAAATATTAAATTCAACAATTAGGTAAGCAGCCAATAGCCTAGTGCCGAAACTGTTCGCCTTAAGGGTGTACGACCCGTAGGAAATAGGTTTCCCCAACTCCGTTGTTTTTACAGACTATTTATTTTTATTTAATTAACTAAGCAAATTATTAAAGACTTGGCTCATTTAAGTTGTAAAAAGCTGCTTCATGCACCATTAAATCATAAAATAGGGTATTTTTAATTTTTGGTACCGTTGCTTTTTCATAAAAATGACTGAGGGTTAAAATGTCACGTAAAATAGATACTATGAAAAAACTACAAAATTAATAATGCCCTATTATATTATGCATGAAGTAGTCATCTAAAACTGAAATGAACCGATATTTTAATAACTTGCTTTGTTAATTAAATAAAAAAAATAAGAAGTATTAAATTTTTGACTGCCAATTTCCTACACTCTTAATATACTTTTTAGTAATACTTGACAAAGCTGTGTATTTTATTTGTTTTTAATGGCTATAAAATTAATAATAATTAGGCCACAAAGTAAAAGTAGAAAATATAATTGAAATAGCGATATTATGGCCACACTCTAATATTTAAAAACCAAACGGGGGAGTAGGCGAACTAATGTTCCCCCGGGTCCTGTACTTAAGAAGAAGAGGTAGTCGTGCATGTTATTCTGAATAGTGGCGGGAACGTAGCTAGCGCTCCTCATGCGTATGAACATGAGTTAGAAAGCCTAAAAGTCAGATTAGATCGAAATTGATTGCCTTTTGTTCTGTAACCAAAGCATAAAATGTCTTCTTTCCTCCAGGCTCCAAATTTTAACAAGAAAGAAGAAATGTTTTCACTACTGTGTGAGCATAATGTTCCTCTAATGCGAGCAGCATGGTTCCTCAAATTGAGCTCTGCTTACACAGTTGTAGTTTCTGAAGCCAAAATGAAGAAACGGCAACTTCCGGATCCCTCAGAAGGTAAATTATAATTTTCTGTTTTCTACAATAATTACAAAACGCAGGATAATGTATTATATTTTTATTTGTACAGGTACAGTTTACACCTGTACTAAAGATAACAAAATATCATAGGTAGCATGAGAATGGAAGTGCGGTTATTTTCTGCTATGCTCTTCCATTACAAACGTACGAGAAACCATAAACAAAAAAGAACAGTGAAAAAATATAACTAAAACTATTAACCTTATTTGTAAAACTGAGAATTCAACATCTGTCTGGTATACGATTTGAAAGTTTTAATAGATAGGGACTACACAGAAAAAAAAAGTATGGCCTAAGTTTTCCGATTTTTACTCCTAACAAATATTGGATGGAAATCATAAATCATTTATTGTCAAGGATACTTCTGCCATCTTACTTTTCACGACAGTGCAGTGGTTAGATTGAGATGAGGAATGTTTCGCAATGTGGTAACTTCTGCAGGGCGATAAAATAGTATAAACTCTAATAAATTGCTTAATATTGAAATTATACACGGATTAATACGTCTTTTGCTTAAGCTTAAGTTCTACTGCTATGTTTCAACAATTCCCAAAAAACTTACATATTTTTTTATATTATTACTACTACTACTACTAAAGGGTATTAATCATTGCCTTCAGTATTACTTCTAAATCCATTTTTCTTTTTAGTTCTTGAGATGCAAATTACATACTATTTAAAAGGCCTATTAAGGGTGAATTGAAAATATGGTTTTTACGGTGTTAAGGCAGAGATTTCCAAATATTCTGCAACCAAAGTATTTTTGACTAAATCAATGAATTCCGCAATGTAATTAAATTGGGCTAATGAAAAATGCGTAAAAAGATGCGCTTCCTAAACTTCTTACCATTTATCAGACTGGTTCACAACTATTATATAAAATCGATATAATAAACTTTATCGTGTAAAGTGGAGCAAGAATATTTCCGGTATGAAAATGCAAATTTATTATTTTTTATAGAATAGAATATTTACGTATTGAATCATTAACATGAAACAATAGGCATTCTAAAACATAAGACACAATAACAATAAATAAATGAAACACTAAAAAATAGCCTAAAGCAATATGCCAGTTGTTGGTAGTGGTTTTAGTAATATCTGCACTCTAGTTCCACATCATGTCCTCCACATATAAGCATTGGTTTATGAGGTGCCTCTTTAGTTTACTTCTAAAAGCTGTCATATCTTACACCTCTCCAATGTTCCTAGGCAGCCCTTGTAAGTATCTAGCACCTGCATAGGCTGGTGCATACCTACTGGTTCTATGCAGACGCATCACGAGGTAATCCCTGTCCCTAGTACCATAGGCATGAGTGTCACCCAGCCTAGGCAAGGTGCCATACACCTTTACATAGGTGCACACCTCCAGAACATAGAAAGATGGTACCGTTACTACAGTCTACACACAGTCTTTTGAAATGTGGACGACATGATGCGACTCTAGGCATTATCTTATTATTTTTTTATAAGACTATTTTCATACCTTTATGACTATGCCACACATAATTAATTAAATTGGTACAAAACTCTTACGTCTCCTTTGTTAACAAAATATTTGGGAATCTCTGAGTTCAGCTTCATCTTCTATTATTGTAAACACTTTGTTTTGTTTCTAGAGTGGACTAGTACCCTAGCACGTTACCTAAAGGATCAATTAAGCAAGCTGCAGGATTACTATACCAATAGTTCCAATGCTGAAATGTCAGATGAGCAAAAGTTGGCTTTCAAGCAATGGCAATACTGTACGCGACTAGCAAAGTATCTGTACGAGGTGAGATATAAATCCTTAACCAGTCAATTTTCAAATGACCTGATTTTGGACGCTAAAATATTCCGTATCACTATACTTTGAGAGCACCCAAAATGCTATAAATACATTATAATAAGGTTGAAGATGAGGGGTGACAAAGGCGCCCATTCCATTGACCGGCTAGGACTATTTCCAAAAACAGTGACGTGGTAGCAGACATTCAAGACATAGGTTGCGGTTCCACCGATCTCCCATTGCAGAATGCAAATGACATTGACGGAAATTAGAATTTTTCTTTTTATGGAAATCTATTAAAATATTTGTACTTAACATATCCCATGACGCCATTTTTTAATTTTAGTTTGTTTGTGATTTTACTCTATGATAATTGATCAATTTTAACTATGGCATAACGGAAAATAAACATTTCCGTCAATTCTGCAATGCGAGGTCGGTGGAAACGCCACCTAAGTCTTGAATGTCTGCTACCACGTCACCGTTGTTGGAAATAGCCCTAGCCGGTCAATGGAATGGGCACCTCATTAAAAGACAATAGGAGGGGAAAAGCCTTATGTTAGTAAAAATTCAATGTCTCATGAAATATCAATCATAGAGTTGAAACGGAAGGCATTTTTCAGAAAAATTTGATTTGATTATTATGTATCTCTTTATAACAGATTGGCCACAATTATTGAATTTGATTTGTTTGGCAGTCTCGAAGAAGGGGTTAAGAACTGTGGCCAATTGGTGTTAGTGAAGGCCACATGCCATACATTTTATATTAATTATGAAATCCTATAAATTAATATTGATTGTTTGAAATAACGCCGAAATAGACTTAATAACGATTCATAAAAGCGAAACGCATAAGATGGCTGGGACGTGTCGTACGAATGTCTGACGACCGCTTGCCGAAAACGATGTACAAAGCAAGCATGACGGGAAGACGACGGGTCGGATGTCCTCACGCAAAAACGCTGGATGAATGAGTTTGAAACTGACCTTCGCGAGTTGGGAGTCCGTAGATGGTAGAGCGTTGTACAAAACCGACCGGAGGAGTGTTGTCGAGAGGTCAAAGCTCATCAAGGGCTGAAGAAGAAGTCATGCATCGAAATGTAGAGGAACATTTCTCCTAATTTTAACGTAAATTTTTGTCGACTCTACGATCTCGATATTTCCTGTAAAAATCGACTTTGTACTGAAAACACGTTGTGTGGGTACTCCGACTTGCCCTTAACTGGAACCAGTCTGAAACGGTTTCAGTAAAACAGATTCTAACGATGCAATCAGCATATCGAAGACAATTCCATAAACATCAGACAAATTGGCCAACATAAAGTTTATTTACATATCTGGGTATTGTGGTAGAGTTAGACTTTTAACTTCTCATCTTAACAACTCGCACTGTTCGTTCTTGTGTAAAAAGCTTAATTTCACTAGAAATATCGATCGTAGAGCTAATATTTTTGTATGCATAATAGTCCCCTTATTAACTTTGTACACTCATTAAGTCACTCATGCTAAAAATTAAAAATATTAGTACAGGTATATGTTACAATTATACGACCGGTTGTATAACATTATAACGTAACGTTCACTGTACTAAGGCGCAAATTCCACCGACCTCGATAGTGATAGTGATACTGATATTGACGTGAGTAGAGTAGAAAGGGGGTTTCTGGCGCTTACCCCACCCCCCGTCGAGCTACCCCACCCCCCGTCGTGCTACCCCTCGTGGGTGGTCTGATTTTTTTTTTTTTTTTTTTTTTTTTTTTTTTCCACCCCCCCCGTCATGCTACCCCTCGTGGGTGGTCTAATTTTTTTTATTAATTAATTATTATTAATTTATATTATAATTATAATTATTATTATATTATTATTAATTATATTATAATTTATATTAATTAATATTATTAATAATTTTTTAATTAATTTTTTTTTTTTTTTTTTTTTTTTTTTTTTTTTATGGTGTTAATTGAATTAAAACATTTCTTTCTTCTTCTTCTTTCTTCTTCGTGGGTGGTCTTTGTACCCCGCCGTGCTTATCCCGTTGTCTATCTATCTCTGTACCAGGTGGGTGGTCTATGACGCACCCCCCCCCCCCCCCCCCCTCCCCGTAGTACAGCGTACATCTAGAATGTTCCAAATGTGTCGTTACAAAAGGCATCGCCTTGGGTTGAGGAGCTTAGTTGAAGCCAAACCTTCATTCAAGACTCAAGTAATACCACTTTATAAGTAAAATTGTATAATCTTACAACATGACATCTCTATTCAATAAAGTTAATGCCATCAACCAAGTAGCCGGGCCTACCATATCAATGCGAAAACTAGTGATTGGAGTTAAATACCTAATATTGAAAATAGTGCAAATCGAAAAAACAGAATATGGACCAGCTGTAAAAGTCATATTGCGAGGATTGGAAAAAGAAGTCGTGGAATGTTTTGTGCCTCAACAATATCTGCCAGCCTTTCAACAAAGTGAAGTTACTCCAGGAGCTGAGATGTATCTTATCGTTTCAAGCCATCGGGGAAAAAATAGTGTCAACCTACAGATCATAGAATGAATATTTCATGATGTATTATTATTGTAAACTACAGAAATAATGTAAATATATGAATAATTTCTATATATATTTTGTTCTTGTTTTATTAATTTCATAACTAGTTTTAAGCTTACAGTTAGATGATGATGAGTATTAAAAACTAATGTTTGAAAGAAACAAGCTATTGCTTCAGTCATAATCGAGTACTTGAACGGTGAAGGGTTATCATAATCATAGACTATGAAATGATGTAAATCAAATAATTAAACGAGTACATTAGCTAATTTTAATAAATCTATCCGAAGCATAGGTTTATGGGAAGTATTGATTTGGTAAATAGTTAACCGTGTGCAGGTTCAAACCTGTTGTGAATCACCAGGTGCATATAACTCTGTACAGCCGTCTAATGGTTCAGACAAACAACACATTAATAAATCTACCCCTCGCGGACAGTCCATTGTAAGCTAATGTGATTTTTGTTTTCGTAAATCTATCCAACACTTATATTGAAGGGAAGTATTGATTTGGTAAACAGAGTGCAGGTTCAAACCTGTTGTGAATCACCAGGTGCATATAACTCTGTACAGCCGTCTAATGGTTCAAACAAACAAGCCATTAATAAATCTACCCCTCGCTGACAGTCCATTGTAAGCTAAAGTGATTTTTGTTTTCGTAAATCTATCCAACACTTAGGTTGAAGGGAAGTATTGATTTGATAAACAAATAACAGGGTGCAGGTTCAAACCTGTTGTGAATCACCAGGTGCATCCAACACTTAGGTTGAAGGGAAGTATTGATTTGGTAAACAGAGTGCAGGTTCAAACCTGTTGTGAATCACCAGGTGCATATAACTCTGTACAGCCGTCTTATGGCTCAAACAAACAAGCCATTGATAAGTCTACCCCTCGCTGACAGTCCATTGTAAGCTAAAGTGATTTTTGTTTTTGCATTAGTTGCAATCGATCGTTAGAAAATGAATGGTGTCTTAACAACATATTATCCGCTTCGTGATGGACAATCTATCCCTGTACCCTTACCATCTATCCTTAGTGGGTGGTCGTCGCTACAAAAGGCATCGCCTTGGGTTGAGGAGCTTAGTTGAAACCGAACCTTCATTCGCGTAGTACCACTTCATTGTAGTGAATTTGTGTAATCGTACAGCATGGAATCGAAGAAAAGGAAACTGAACGCGAGGGAATATGTGTGTAGAATATGTGCTGTGAGTTTCACACTAAATTGTCATTTGAAAAGGCATGCTATAAACAAACATGGAGTTAGTATTATACATATGATGTTAAGTTAGGTTACATTGAATTAGGATAGGTTAGATTAGGTTACATTGGGTAAGGATAGGTTGAGTTAGCCACAAACAAGCTATTAATAAATCTACCCCTCGCTGACAGTCCATTGTAAGCTAAAGTGATTTTTGTTTTCGTAAATCTATCCAACACTTAGGTTGAAGCATGGTCATTATCGCATTATAGATATGTCTTAGGTTTAAAAGTTTGTTTTAAGTGATTGTATGTAAAGACATTGTTTATGAGGGAAGATTTTACTGATCATAATAATAATTGCACAATTATGAGCGGAGGAGCACTATCTAACGAGGGGAACTTTGTATGCAAAACATCTATAGCTCTAGATGGTGTTGTAAAATAATACAATTATAAAAACATAACCATACGTCATGATCCCGTTGTATATTTACATAATATGGAAGGTGAGGTTGATTCAATTACAACTGAAAACATAAAACTTTTTAAAGTGATTAAATGGTATAAAGGATAAGTCCCGTGCTGGGCAATTAATAAATCTATCCAACGCACAGGTTTAAGGGAAGTATTGATTTAGTAAACAGATAACCGTGTGCAGATTCAAACCTGTTGAGAATCACCAGGTGCACTCAGTACACCCATCACACCAGGGGGTCCATTGTAAGCTAAGTGAATTTTGTTTTTGCATCAGTTGCACCCGGCAATGATAAAAACTATACTGAAGCATGGTTTCTTGCTAAAAACGAACAACTTCTCCTCACTGATGACTCCACAATAAAATATCAACAAATAAACAAACAACATTTACAATATTAAAAATGGTAGGGGGGGGGGGGGCCTTTAAAAGCAAAAGTGAACATTACAATTGCAAATACAAGTAAAGAAAAAATGTACGAATTAAGTAAAAAAAATTTTTTTTAAACGTTAATAGAAAAACAATTGTGCAGGCAGATAACTGAAGTAATGTAGGCTAATAATAAAATATTGGTTGACAATCGACACTGAGAGAACATCCACTTTACAGTATGTATCCCAATTTTCATTAAGTCTAGTTGCTAAGTAGGGACGTGATGTTATTGGGGTTGGAGGAAATTAGGTATTTTATGTGTCTTGAAACTTGTTATGCTGACGGAGTCCTTTATGTTGTCCGGTAGGGAATTGTACAATGGAATAGACTTATACATAATATGCGAATGCATAAAGTGTTCCGTATTCGGTTTCAAAGTTTTTAGGTTGCGTCCGGTACCAAGTCTGGTATTAATGTTATGATGGACGAAATCACCTTGCCCAAGAATGGTTTTTGCCCTTTTTAAATCGAAAAAGTAGAAGTTGTTTTGCACATAGCAATGGCAATGGGAGGGCATTGAATTCCTGAAAAAGAAAATTTGAAGGGTAGCGGCGAGGCTTCCCTATAGCTACCCTGATGGCTATTCTTACATCAGTTTCTAGGGAGCATATATGGGAAGAGTGAGCACCACCCCAGGCTAATATGCTATATTGGAAAATTGATTGGACTAAAGCATGATAAACTTACCTTACAGAGTGTCAACGTTAAGTGTACACCTTAGCATCCTTAATTTGTTATAGGTTCTTCTAATTCGTTTTGATGTTAGGAGGATTTGTTCATACCACTTGAGATGATTATCAATGGTAACGCCTAAATATTTAATAGTATTTGCTTTTGCGATTATCTGACATGTGCATGGATTAAGGTTGCAATTATTATGGAGTATTAAACTGAGATAGAATAGAATAGAAGAATAGAATAATGTATTTCGTTCCTTCAATAATACATATACATGCACACCAATATAATGAGGTAGGGGTGGCCCAAAGGATTTCTCCCGTGCTGGGGACCCCTTAATACTATAATAACTAAGCTAAAACTTTATCGATAATAATTAATTTTATGTAGACTCTAAGTAACATCACTAAGTAAGGAAATAAGTAAGATCATATACTAAGATGGTTTATCACTCTGTTGAATCCGGGGTTGTTATGCTAACGCACTATTGCTGGAAGATTTCTTAGTTGATTTTGGGACAGATGAAAGCTAATTTTACTAATGAATTTTTTTTTTGTTTTTTTTTTTTGATGTAGATTTTTTTTTTATGAACTCAGGAAGGCTGTTATATAATGGAACTGATAGGTAAATGTGAGAATGTGTGAAAAGGGTAGTGTTATGATTGGGGATCTGAAGATTGCGACCAACACCAAGTCCAGTATAGCTAAAACTATGGAAGAATATATAGCCTTCAGTATTGGAGAGTTATGCTTTTAAGACACTTACCAATTTATGGCCTCCTCATTAGATTCAGTAGTTAAAAATCTTGTTGATGCGGATAAAAATAAATTTAAAATTATGAAAACATGTTTTGTGGATGAAAAATTAGACTTGATGTTGAGGAAGGGTGTCTTCCCCTATGAATATATAACGCACGAGTCACAATTTAATGAGGAACACTTACCTACAATCATTGCATTTTTAGTCAATTAACTCAAGAGTGGATTTCACAAGAAAAATATGAACATGCTCAAAAGGTGTGGAATGCTTTTGATATAAAGAATTTAGAAGAATACCAAGACTTGAATGTATTAAACAACACCCTTCTCTTTTGCGATGTTTTTGAAGCCTTTAGAGCCTAATGTTTTGAAAACGATAACCTCGAAATTTGTCACATGTACACTGCACCAGGGCTAGCTCTTCAGAGCTGTCTGAAAATATTAGTGGGTTTCGCTGGATGGAGGAGGAAGAAATCAAAAAATTTTAATGTAATGCTCGCACCTAATGAGGACGATGGTGGGTTCATATTACATGTGGACTTGGAATATCCACAAAAATTACATGATTTACATAATGAATACCCACTAGCAGCTGAACATTGTGTTGTAACTTCAGACATGATTTCTCCATATTGCAAGGAATTTCTCGCTGAAAATAATATATCTTTAACATCCACCATCTCAATGCTTATTCCCAACTTAAACGATAAACACAACTATATAATACATTATCGAAATTTGAAGCAATGTTTAGAATTGGCATTAAAATTAAAAATGTATACATAAAATTTTAGCTTTTAAGCAAAGCGCTTGGATGCGACCCTTTATCGATTTTAATTAGCTTGCAATGATTTCGAGAACAAAAGTATGGTGATAAATGATGAAATTCGCATACCAATCCATCAACAAGATATACTTATTACTCTACCATGTGAAAGCCGACTGCATATTGAAGGTGTGCTGGAAAAAGGTGTGACAACAATTGCTTATCAAGGTGAAGACTGGCTTAGCGCTAATGCTATGGCACACTTATTCTCCGAAATATGCTATGAACTCAATGGAATAACTGTTGATCATGTGCGAAACCCTGTGCGAATGATTTCTTCAAGTGAAAAACCACGGTTTGCTATTATTGGCTTCCAAGCAGCACGAGCAGATGATATTTGAAAGACGCTACTGCCTTCGATCAATGTGCTGTACGACAAATGCAACTATTCCTCGGCTCAGAATGCTATCCATACCATCCGCTACAGGCGAACTTCAACAAAAAGGTTGTTGCTGTATTGTATGAACATTTTCTCAATTTCCGGAAACAATACTACATGCAGGATGAAGCATCCCCGAACGTTTCCCGGGTCATTATCGCATTATAGATATGTCTTAGGTTTAAAAGTTTGTTTTAAGTGATTGTATGTAAAGACATTGATTTCTTTTAAAATATGTGTATTATAAAATTTGTATATCATAAAATGGTTTACATTCGTTTAGCTCATGGTCATTATTGTATTATAGATAAGTCTTAGGCTTAAAAGCTTGTTTTAAGTGATTGTATGAAAAGACATTGATTTCATTTAAAATATGTGTATTATAAAATTTGTATATCATAAAATGGTTTACATTCATTTACAATAGTTGATGTACAATACCAGTTAAAGGTACATATTCATATAAGCAGTCGCTGATGAGTAGACAGTCCCTTTATTTGCCATGCAGACAACCCTTTATATATTGGAGTGCATAAGGTTGGTGGCCATTTCAGTCCCCCTCGCATTAAGATTATGACACATCGCTATTAATTCAGGTACGCCGATATAATAAGTGCACTCAGCATCTTAAAAGAAATGTATTAATCCCACAATAGGTGTTCAATATACCCACCAGCCGTGTTTATAAAAATGAATTTTCAATAATCCCAACTAAGTCTCAGTTTCTCACAATAGGTGTGCAATATACCAGGCAGTCGTGTTTTCTATGTAAGATTTAGTTACATTGGGCTAGGACAGGTTAAGTTATAATATTAGGCTAGGTTAAATTTTTATATCAAGTTAGGGTAGGTTACATTGGATTAGGATAGGCCAGATTAGGTTACATTGGGTTAGGTTAGCTGTTTACCTAGATTAAATTCATCATTATTTTTTTTTTTTATTTTTTTTTTTAACAAAAAGTTAGCGGCTAACTTAACCTATCCTAACCCAATGTAACCTAATTTAACCTATCCTAATTCAATGTAACCTAACTTAACATCATATTTATTTGATATAAAAATATTTTTGTTTAAAAAATGATGAATGTAATCTAGGTAAACAGCTAACCTAACCCAATGTAACCTAATCTGGCCTATCCTAATCCAATGTAACCTACCCTAACTTGATATAAAAATTTAACCTAGCCTAATATTATAACTTAACCTGTCCTAGCCCAATGTAACTAAATCTTACATAGAAAACACGACTGCCTGGTATATTGCACACCTATTGTGAGAAACTGAGACTTAGTTGGGATTATTGAAAATTCATTTTTATAAACACGGTCACCTTCCATATTATGTAAATATACAACGGGATCATGACGTATGGTTATGTTTTTATAATTGTATTATTTTACAACACCATCTAGAGCTATAGATGTTTTGCATACAAAGTTCCCCTCGTTAGATAGTGCTCCTCCGCTCATAATTGTGCAATTATTATTATGATCAGTAAAATCTTCCCTCATAAACAATGTCTTTACATACAATCACTTAAAACAAACTTTTAAACCTAAGACATATCTATAATGCGATAATGACCATGCTTCAACCTAAGTGTTGGATAGATTTACGAAAACAAAAATCACTTTAGCTTACAATGGACTGTCAGCGAGGGGTAGATTTATTAATAGCTTGTTTGTGGCTAACTCAACCTATCCTTACCCAATGTAACCTAATCTAACCTATCCTAATTCAATGTAACCTAACTTAACATCATATTTATTTGATATAAAAATATTTTTGTTAAAAAAAATGATGAATTTAATCTAGGTAAACAGCTAACCTAACCCAATGTAACCTAATCTGGCCTATCCTAATCCAATGTAACCTACCCTAACTTGATATAAAAATTTAACCTAGCCTAATATTATAACTTAACCTGTCCTAGCCCAATGTAACTAAATCTAACATAGAAAACACGACTGCCTGGTATATTGCACACCCATTGTGAGAAACTGAGACTTAGTTGGGATTATTGAAAATTTATTTTTATAAACATGGCTGGTGGGTATATTGAACACCTATTGTGGGATTAATACATTTCTTTTAAGATACTGAGTGCAACGCCGAGTCCCACCCTTACCGTCTATCATTCGTGGGTAGTCCACTGTTTCAAATTAGGTAATTAATATGTGCATTATTCAATGGCGCTCACCCTCACTGGTCTATCTATCCCTGTCTCCCATTAGCTCAAGCGTGTTCGTCGATGTAAATGTAGCTGATAAAAAATTAATAAGAAAAAACTTATATTAATTTATTTTAAGGTTTTTAAATACTATGGGTGTCTATATTTAGCTTATCTTTACTCAATGTAGTGTACTAAACATTATGCATTAGCTCAAGCGTGTTCATCGATGTAAATATTGCTGATAAAAATTAATAAGAAAAAAACTTATATTAATTTATTTTACGGTCTTTAAATACTATGGGTGTCTATATTTAGCTTATGTTTACTCAATGTAGTGTACTAAACATTATGCATTAGCTCAAGCGTGTTCATCGATGTAAATATTGCTGATAAAAATTAATAAGAAAAAAACTTATATTAATTTATTTAACGGTCTTCAAATACTATGGGTGTCTATATTTAGCTTATGTTTACTTAATGTAGTGTACTTAACATTATTAATTAGCACAATCGTGTTCACCGATGTAAATTTATCTGATAATAAATAATTAAGAAAAAAACTTATATTAATTTATTTTACGGTCTTTAAATACTATGGGTGTCTATATTTAGCTTATCTTTACTCAATGTAGTGTACTTAACATTATGCATTAGCTCAAGCGTGGTCATCGATGTAAATTTAGCTGATAATAAATAATTAAGAAAAAACTTATATTAATTTATTTTACGGTCTTTAAATACTATGGGTGTCTATATTTAGCTTATGTTTACTCAATGTAGTGTACTAAACATTATGCATTAGCTCAAGCGTGTTCATCGATGTAAATATTGCTGATAAAAATTAATAAGAAAAAAACTTATATTAATTTATTTAACGGTCTTCAAATACTATGGGTGTCTATATTTAGCTTATGTTTACTTAATGTAGTGTACTTAACATTATTAATTAGCACAATCGTGTTCACCGATGTAAATTTATCTGATAATAAATAATTAAGAAAAAAACTTATATTAATTTATTTTACGGTCTTTAAATACTATGGGTGTCTATATTTAGCTTATCTTTACTCAATGTAGTGTACTTAACATTATGCATTAGCTCAAGCGTGGTCATCGATGTAAATTTAGCTGATAATAAATAATTAAGAAAAAACTTATATTAATTTATTTTACGGTCTTTAAATACTATGGGTGTCTATATTTAGCTTATGTTTACTCAATGTAGTGTACTAAACATTATGCATTAGCTCAAGCGTGTTCATCGATGTAAATATTGCTGATAAAAATTAATAAGAAAAAAACTTATATTAATTTATTTAACGGTCTTCAAATACTATGGGTGTCTATATTTAGCTTATGTTTACTTAATGTAGTGTACTTAACATTATTAATTAGCACAATCGTGTTCACCGATGTAAATTTATCTGATAATAAATAATTAAGAAAAAAACTTATATTAATTTATTTTACGGTCTTTAAATACTATGGGTGTCTATATTTAGCTTATCTTTACTCAATGTAGTGTACTTAACATTATGCATTAGCTCAAGCGTGGTCATCGATGTAAATTTAGCTGATAATAAATAATTAAGAAAAAACTTATATTAATTTATTAGGTATTTAACTCCAATCACTAGTTTTCGCATTGATATGGTAGGCCCGGCTACTTGGTTGATGGCATTAACTTTATTGAATAGAGATGTCATGTTGTAAGATTATACAATTTTACTTATAAAGTGGTATTACTTGAGTCTTGAATGAAGGTTTGGCTTCAACTAAGCTCCTCAACCCAAGGCGATGCCTTTTGTAACGACACATTTGGAACATTCTAGATGTACGCTGTACTACGGGGAGGGGGGGGGGGGGGGGGTGCGTCATAGACCACCCACCTGGTACAGAGATAGATAGACAACGGGATAAGCACGGCGGGGTACAAAGACCACCCACGAAGAAGAAAGAAGAAGAAGAAAGAAATGTTTTAATTCAATTAACACCATAAAAAAAAAAAAAAAAAAAAAAAAAAAAAATAATTAAAAAATTATTAATAATATTAATTAATATAAATTATAATATAATTAATAATAATATAATAATAATTATAATTATAATATAAATTAATAATAATTAATTAATAAAAAAAAAATTAGACCACCCACGAGGGGTAGCATGACGGGGGGGGTGGAAAAAAAAAAAAAAAAAAAAAAAAAAAAAAAAAAAAATCAGACCACCCACGAGGGGTAGCACGACGGGGGGTGGGGTAGCTCGACGGGGGGTGGGGTAAGCGCCAGAAACCCCCTTTCTATACTACTGACGTGGTAGCAGACATTAAAGACAGTCTAAAAATGTCTGCTACCACGTCAATATTAGTATCACTATCGAGGTTGGTGGAATTTGCGCCTAAGCATTTTAATTGTTACTATGAGAATCTTTTTTGCTGTACCTCGGCCTGCTATTGGCTTAGCCAAGGGGCCGTAGTAAAATAAATAAATAAAAACCAATGTCCTTTTTGCGCAGGAGGGTCTCCTAGAACGACAAGAAATGCTGAAATGGATCCTGGAGCTACTGGACCGTCTCAAGTCGCCGTCGACGGAGGACGGCGTGCTTCGTCTGCTGCTGCCTTTAACCGAACAGTATCTGGACGAGTTTGTCCAATCAGAGCTGTTGTCACGGCGTTTGGCGTATCTGTGCGCGCGCAAACTGTCGCAGTTAGCCGGTGGCGGAAAAAGCGCAAGTGCTAGCGCGACCCGGCCACCCATTCTTTCAGCTCCCCCACCCACGGTTGCTACCACGAACGGGTGAGTTGTTTGTTTTTGTTTTGATTTTTGTTTCCGGCTTACTAATCCCGGGCTTCGACCCGCGGAATAAAAACCCGGTTCGCCCTCCTTTTTGTAACCTGAGGCTTCACATTGTGTCCCTCTGGTTACACCGTCCCTGGTAGCCCTGGGACTAAGTCTTGTTTTTGCTTTGCTATAGTCTTTTTCTGATTCGTCCCCATAGCATAGTCACTTTACAATACAACCGCGAACCTTTTCTCAAACTTGCCTACCAGACCAGTAAGTGTCTGCACATTCTGACAGGGTTTTGGCAGACTCTTATCATGTACACGGTCATTGACGCAGCAGCCTCAGGATGCACACTATTCAGATTGTTCTCTTCGACAAGCTACCAGAAGCCAGATTCCGACAAGGAGCACTGCGTTTCACTAAGCTATGCCGATGGTCGACTGCCGTTAGTAGTCCCCGTGATAAGCTTTGCGGCTGTCTATGGCATGAAGAAAGGGTTTGCTTGCAGGCTCGTAAGATCCACAGCTAGGCAATAAATCGGCAAAAAGTTGTTTCATAGTGTAAGAGTTAAAATTGCCGCCAGGTTGACCTACAGTATATGCCCTACCTCGCGCGGAACGGCTCTGCGGATAATATCGTATATTATCATATAACAACAGTTAGAGGTACAGCTGGTGACTGTTAAGAAACGGAAACTAAAATACTTCGACCATGTGATGAGTATATGGCCTTCTGCATGTTATAATCCAAGGGAAAATGGAAGTACAGAGGACTCGCGGCAAAAGAAGAACTTCTTCTTCGGTTTTAATCTAACGATTGGTTTGCAGCAAATCTTTCCACCTCCTTCTCCATTCCTCCCTGTCTTGGGCCGTTCTCTTTAGTTCCAAGTAGGTTACGCATCTCATATCTTTCTTGAGGTCTTCTGCGTACGCCTTCCTTGGTCGCCCTCTTGCATTGATGCCTTCGATTGTGCTTTCTATTATGGTGCTTAGGAGTCCTTGTCTGATCAGGTAAATCATCCATTTTGCTCTTCTCATCAAAATGGGGGTAATTAGGGATATTTTATCGTTTATCCTTTGAAGTACCTCTTCGTTCGTTATGTGGTCTCTGCAAGATATTTTCAACATTCTCCTATAGCACCACATTTCCTCAAGCCTCCAGCTTCTTTTTGTTTCTTTCGTGTATGCACCATGTCTCACAGCCATAAAGCAGTATGCTCCATACTAGTGAAAGAAGAACATCCTGGTTGAAAACCTTCGGCAGTGGTTTGTAGAAAGGGTCTACAGACATATCCTAATGGAAGCGCATTCACGAAGAAAATGCAATTCATCTCGTGATAAATGATGATTTTTAGCCATATCAGATCATTCGGTATTTATACCTTGAGTGTCTGAAGAAACTCCTAAACGAGAGCGATAAAGTCCTTCTGAAATTCTTTTCATCTCCCATTGCTTAACATAATCTTGTGGCAACAGTTTCTAAATTGTGTTGTTGTTGTTGTTTAGGGATGCAGGAAGTCCGCCTGCTGGGCCGTTTGCGGACCTGAAACAGTGCAGCCACCATCGCGACATGGTCATCTCGCTCTCCGCCATTATACAAGTCATCTGCCTCGAGTGTCCGACGGCGCTCGTCTGGAACTGTGTCGGCGAGGGCAAGTCTCCGTCGCCGCTTAATTGTAGCCCGCTGGATCAGCTGCCTGTTGCGCCGAGTGAATTGCCCATGCCGAATAGAGGCAGTAATACATATTTTAGGTTAGTATTTTATACCGTCCAGAGACGTCTCGAACGACCGCAGCCCTGGTTACTGGCTCGTTCAGAGCCCACATGGCCAAACTGGGTCATGGAGGTCTTACCGTCTGCTGGTACTGCAATGAGTCCCAGGAAGCCGCAGAACACGTGGCTGGCCAATGTCCGGCGAGCACGGACTGTTTTGAGGCTGCCTACATCGAACAAGTCGATCTGATTGACTTACCGTTGACATGGTTGTCTTTGCTAACAAGGTTAAGCTGCTGTTTTTCGACAGTTGATTAATAGGCTGTGGTCAATATGAATGATTGGGTTACCCTGATGGGATCCCAATTATTATACTGTTTAAAGGGCTGTGGGACCTATGTCAGCTCAACAATAAATAATAAGAATGATATCCCCCATTTTATTTTATAATCATGGGGAATTGAGATGGATAAAAATTTAATTACTAAGTATAGGCCAAAGTTTTGTGTGGTTCGATTTAATAATGCCATTGGCGTACTGGAAAGGCGGCCCTAGGCGCTATCCCAGAGTGTTCAAATGTATGGCGCAAATTCCATCGACCTCGTATTGCAGAATGCACATGACGCTGACGTGGTAGCAGACATCATTAATAAGTCTTTAATGTCTGCTACCACGTCAACGTCATGTGCATTCTGCAATACGAGGTCAATGGAATTTGCGCCTAAGCAACGGTTAAATTGCACATCTAATGATAGTTCTTTTAAAGACCTTTCATTTGTTCTACTATTTTTTGAACCTGTGCCCTAAGGTACGTGATTAATTATTAAGTAATTGCCATAACACTTGACTATGGTTTTAATTTTTACAATTCTTACGAATCCACTCATTGAAATACTTTATGCAGTGTTCTGCTACTTCTTTATTTGCTCACTATTACCTCGGTTTCAGGCATCAAATTAAGCTGGCCGAGGAGTCGATCAAGTCTCGCAGTCGGGCTGCAGAGTGCCGGTGGTCTTGTGATAAGTGGCAGCAGAGTTCGGACGGACAAACGACTACACGTGTATTGAACGCTTTGGACGCCCTGGATAGACATTGTTTTGACCGCACCGATGCCGCAAATAATTTGGACACCCTGTACAACAATATATTCCCCAAGGATAACCCCTCTGCTGATAATGTAAGTTTACTCTAGAGTTCTATATAGGAGAGATGGGTCATTCGCTTCCCGCCAGAAATATATTTTTGAATTTCAGGCTAGGTCTCCAGTGACCATACGTTGTAGCAAATGTCCTATCTCACCTAGTTTACTTTTTAAATCGTATCATATTTAATTATTTATTTATTTATTTAGAGCATTTGAAGAGGAGGCAAGAAGGTATAAGATCAGGAATGAGAGTCCGGGGTTGAGGAATGAATGGTGAGAATAGCGTGAAAGAAACTGTAATGGAAACTGTAATTAATGTCCTCTCCATCTCTCCGTCTGGCAGTTGTCAGGACATGCAGAGTAGAGGAACGGACTTTCACCCGAATGGTTGTTGGTTCGAGTCCAACACTAGATACATTTTCTGGCCGTGCTTCGGAGGGCATGTAAAGCAGGTGGTCCCGGGGTTCCTAGTTGAGTGTAGGAGAAGGCTTTGTAGCTTTAACTCCGCTAGGTTGGCTTAGTAATAGAACAAAAATTAATTATTTATTTATTTGTCTGTTGTTTTCGCTATTCTGTTCACCTCAACCCCGAATCCACTTAATTCTTGATCGTATCCCCTCTGAAAGGCTGTTTTCATAAACTTAACTTCTGCAGGATGTCTGTTGTTAGGGCAAACTGCCTCGATCGGGTGCACCCATAATTATTCTATTCTCAAATTGTAGGTGGCGTCGGACGAGTGCATTGTAGAGATCCTATGTGAATGGGCTGTGAGTAGTGTACGGTATGGCGAGCACCGAGCTATGGCGGTAGCCATGTTGCTAGAGAAGAGGCAGGCCTTCCTAACAGGCGAGACGACCGAAGGCGACGACAAGGACAGTGTTTCGTCGTTGACGGGTCCTCAACCAGCGGTCCCCCTCTACCAGAACCTCCTCATGAAGTATTTGGACAATGAGGCTCCTGTTCTGGGTGAGTAAGCTACTGGCCTTTTTGAGAGGAAAGGCCCAGGTGAAGCTAGACCAACCTATCGTGCTGCTGACTTTGAACTGAGCCAAAAGCAGTATGAGACCACAGTCTACAACGGAACACTAGCTCTGGGAAAAAATGGGGGAATCTTGCTGCGTTAGGGCCAATTCCAAGAAATCTTGAAAAAGCACTGGCCACGATTTCTTGCAATTGCAAGCCCACCTTGACCTTGCAGAAAACGGCATCTGCCCGCTAAGCAAGCTTGCAAGCGGAATCATGAACGGAGACCACTTGAGGGCTTGCACCGCCCTCACCCACCCAAATGTAGACACTATAAATCACTGCTGGGAGACTCAGCGTTGAACTGTTGGGGCGTCGGATAAAGTAAAAGGCTGGGAAACTAATGAGAATGACATGCAAGTGGCACATAAGAACTTGCTCCTGGAACGGACATCCTGCTAGGCTACCCTGCCTGACGTATCTAAATACGCTGGTGTCACGCAACTATAAGTCGCTGGAGATTGGCAGATGACCCGTCTTACTACTTCGCGCACCTGCAGGGTGAGGCTCATCTGCTCACCTACCCATTTCTGGACGGCGTAGTGACGAAGGCTAAGGACGCGACGAGACCATTAAATTTTTGGAGATGCGTGTCGTAAGGGACAGAAGGCGACGTTAAGGGGAGTGTTTCTTCGTTGGCAGGTCCTCAACCAGGGGTACCCTTCCACCAGAACCTCCCCATGAAGTATTTATGCAATTAGGCTCCTGTACTGGTACTGGTTGTAGACAGCTGGTTGTAAGAGACAGGTTTTAATGACGGTACGTATCACAGAATGGGACACGTCTATTGTATCACAACCTCATGAAGGATTTTTTATTTGTATTTCAGAGGATAACGGTTCTACCAGTAATAAAGCCATGTTCACCAATCTGGTTCACTTGTTTGGAGAGCTGATTCGTCACGATGCCTTCTCCCACGACGTTTACATGTGTACATTAATTTCACGGGGTGATCTTCTTTATAACTCATCAACAGGTAATAATATTTCATATAAATATATAAATAACTTAAAATTATTATCAATTTCACATCGACTTTGTTTGAAGGGGCGTAGTACGCGATATACAAAGAACCTACGATCGTAGCCGAAATCAAGAGAGTCCGCATCAAGTAGCTAGGGTACGTGGAACGAATGCCAGACAATAGGGAAAAAAAGCAGCCTTGCACAAGCTGCCACAAGGGAGAAGACGAGTGGGACGGCCACGGATGCGAAGTCGAGGAGGATCTGGCGACCCTTGGCGTCGATGACTGGTGAAGGAGAGCTCAGGACAGCGCAGGCTGGCGCGATGTGACAGAGCACATCAAGGCCCTTCACGGGCCGTAGTGCCAAGGAGTAAGTAGTAAGTAAGTTTGGTTGAAGAGGAAATATCATCGTTATAAACAAAAGTAGAGAATGAAGGAAAACCCGGGATTGTAGTGGCACGATGCCCCGGCAAGACATAGATCGTGAGTTCGAATTCCGCCAAGACCAGATTTTTCTTGAATATGGCGTATTGTCCTTGTCCTCCACTTGCTGGTCTGATGGTAGTTGGTAATTGTGTGGACTTCATCGGGTCCCGGGGCAGCCCCACCTATTTTATTTTACTAATTACCAATTACTTTACTACTATATTATCGTTGATTTTTCCATTGCAGGTGGGTATGGTAGCAATAAACCGGAAACTCCGGGTGATGGACGAGGTCCTGCCAATGAAGACGAGGGAAGTCTGTTTCCGGGGATCGATCTGAAGCCGTCCAAGATGGAGGTTCAAGGTCATGACTATGATGACAGTAAGATTGACGATGATCTCGACAAGTTGCTGCAGCATATCAAAGAGGAGCAGCAGAACTCAATGGTATGTTGTCGTCATTTAGAGAACACACAATGGGGAAAAACCTTACGGGTGTAATACTCAAATATCTCTCCAAATATCAATCAGAAGAAAAAGGTACGTAGCATGTAGCATGTAGCATATCGTGACCGCAATTATTGAATTTGATTTATATAAAAAACGATTGGTGTGGTAGTCTCGAGGAAGGGATTCAAGAGCAGTGTCAGTGAAGGTCACATGTCAGGATGTCACAATATGTCATATCTTATATCGAAATGTAGCATGTAGCGCTTAAGAGCAATATCGAAAGACTCCCTTGTGGTCCAGCTGTTAAGACGACGCCCCGGTTAGGCGTAGATCGTGGGTTCAAAATCCCGCCAAGCCCAGTTTTTCTATATCCTCTAATTTCGACTCATGAAATCTCAAAAATCACTTAATGTTATAGCCCTGGCCATCTTTGCTGGCATGATGGCTGGGGTAGTTTCGCGCTAATATTCAAATATCTCATGAAATGGGGTTTAATGTGCTTTACACGTGGTGTTCGGGTCCCAGTCGTCGGGTCCGCAATGTTGGCTTCTACTACTGGGTTTAATTTGATTTTAATAAATTAAATTAAATTTGAATGTTTTTTTTTCAGGATCAAGCTGATTCGCCAAAAGACGTGCCAATGTCTCACGTGGTGTTTGGGACCCAGCCTTCACGCCATCTTCTGTATACTACGCACTTCCCCCTCCCCCAGGAGGAAGGCAGCAACCACGACTGCAACCAGCGGCATGTGTTGCTCTACGGGGTGGGGAAACTGCGGGATGAGGCTAGGCATACTGTCAAAAAGTCGAGTAAAGAGATATCGAAGCTGTTCAATAAGAAGTTTAGCATCGACGCTGCTGATGGTTAGTGTAATCGCTACTTGAGGATGGCGACCTAGTAAGACATGGTCGGACCACCTCTTCGAGGAACTGAGAGCCTGCAGCATCCACTTCGACGCATGGAGGGAGTTGGCGGAGAATCGCGCGCTTTGGAGGGGCTTGGTGCGACAGGCGGGAGGTCCTCACGGACCGATGGAGCCACCTTCACTAACTAACTAACTACTTATGGATTAAGTACCATGCCCATTGGCATCATCGTTTGAGCTAAAATATCATTTATAACCTATTTCTCGTTAAGAGGAAAATTGGCGCCCCACAATTAAATAGGCTACTTTTCAATTTTTTATTTCATTAACTCAGCAAGTTATTAAAAATTTGGCTCTCTTAAGTTGTATAAGACTACATCGTGCATCATGTAATTGGGCATTTTTACTTCTCGGTTTTGCAGTTTTTCCAAAAATTCCATTTTACGCGAAATTGAAATTTTTTATGATAGAACCAAAAATTTAATATTTCCTACTATGATGCTTGAAGTTGTCTTCTACAACTTAAATAAGCCCAATTTTTAATAACTTGCTGTTTTAATGAAGTAACAAATATAAAGTCAGTAAAAACAACAAATTTTGGGGTGCTAATTTTCTACGTAGCTCTTAATTTTAAAATTTATAAATGATAGTAGGATTGATAAAAATTCTTTGTTCTGTTTTCAGGGAAAGTGAAGAAGTACTCTAGGAACGAGTTTAACTTTGAGTCGGTGACCAGCCGGTTTCAGTCGTTGTCCTATTTTGACCAACACCTTGTTACCCACCAGTGCAGTCAAATCGTTCTGGAGATGCTCATGTCTTTCGCAGCAGGTGAGCTCCCAAATCCACGCTGTTAATTTACTGTTAATGTTTAATGTTAATAAACTAAAAAAAAAAAAAAATCTGAACTAAAAAAATAACGAGACAGATTTCAAAATCTTTTGCAAACATGCAATGGTCCTGTATTATATATGTAAAAAATACAAGCTTTCTCTGAAAGCTGTCTATTTCCCTTACTGATTTACACGCAGCTTAATACTTTATTACTATTAAATGCGTTAAAGCGCACATGGGCCAATGCCTTGCGTATTATGTATTATATATTATACATCAATTAACTGGAATGGCAGGAGCTATAATATCCCTTACGGGGCTCCCGTTAGCCATAAGCCAACTATAAGTACCAATGTAAAAAATATCGAAGTCTTAAATATTGCAGCATAGCATAGCATAGCAAAACGGATACCTGGACCTGGTCAAAACTCTGTACTTAGCTTGGGCAGGCCCACTAGCCGCCATATTGATAATGGTCTATAGCACCGGGATGCTTGCGGTAGATAATTGCTTTATAACTTCTATTTTTTGTGAATTGTTAATAAATAATTGAATTGAAAATTTTTAAATAAGTTTTTTCTACAATAATATTATTTCCTTGATTTCTTATAAGTTTTTCATATCTTTGGGGCTGTGGAATGAGAAATTAATCAATTATGTAAAAAATACACGACCATTTCTTGTTTAGAATTTTTTTTTAAATCGACCCCTGAGCTATCTTCTTACGGCGCTTATTCCACCGACCGGCTAGGGCTAAATACAAATACGGTGACGTGGTAACAGACATTCAAGACTTAGGCGGGGTTTCCACCGACCTCGCATTGCAGAATGCAAATGGCATTGACGGAAATGTTTTTTTTTACTCTATGCCATAATTAAAATTGATCAATGATCATAGAGTAAAATCACAAACATACAAACTAAAATTAAAAAAATGGCGTCATGGGATATGTTAATTACAAATATTTTAATAGATTTCTATAAAAAGAAAAACAAACATTTCCGTCAATTTCATTTGCATTCTGCAATGCGAGGTCGATGGAAACCCTGCCTAAGTCTTGAATGTCTGTTACCACGTCACCGTATTTGTATTTAGCCCTAGCCGGTCGGTGGAATATGCGCCTAACATCTATATTACACTTTTACAGGGTCTACTAACTACCTGCCTGTACCTGAACACATTGCCTTCCTATTCGACCTTATGGAGCTGTCCCTGAACATTCACTGCCTTGTAGAATTGTGTATTAATATTGTCAAAGAGCTGCCGGCCGTCGAAAATCAGATGACCCAAAAAGGTTGGAGCTCGGACCGGAATTACACCAACACACTTAGTCTATATGTGGTCGGCGTTCTCAGAAGATACCATGCCTGCCTTCTACGTGAGTACATAAATAATAGTGAACGTTAAATTAAAATAAAACGCCCTGGCACGATAAACCATTGGGCCAACGGGCTTAGCATGTTGAATCCATTAGAACAGAGCATGTTTCAAACTGCGACAAACTTGGTAGTGTGCACAGCGTTGGCAGGGGAACATGGTGGGACATGATAACGCGCTGAGACTATACCAGTCTGTATACGTGCGTGTCGAGTCCTGGTCACCTCCGATTTAATCATGTGCCTTTTCCATGTTCCCCAAGTGGTTCGGAATCCACAATAATCAGGAGGTCCACCCTGTCAGCCGAGGTGAAAGAGTCTGCCCTTAGGGTGCCTCAAGTTAACAAACAGACTCACTCCCCCCGCCAGGCTGACAGGGTTGCTTAAAGCAGAAATGCTAAAAACAGGCGTTAGAAACAACAACACGATAAACCATTGGGGTGTCGGCCCTTTACACACGGACGATTATCGCAATGGCGACTAGTCGACGTCTTGTCCATTGCCGGATATGACTTGGTGAATAGTTGGTGTACACCCACAGAATCTACTCCAGAAGATTTCTATTATAGACTGAGATAGACTGTATATTATGTGAAGGTAACGTGCTGGTTAGTTTTGGGTGGACCCAGGGTCGGTGGAAAATGTTTCCTTAAGTGGCGAGTCCTAACATCGACCTTCCGTTTCATATTTCAGTTCTCTGCCAATTGTACTATTCCGGCCCATCTATTGTTAACACCAATTTGCTTGCTAATTTTTATTGTTTTGTTTAATTAACGGTTAATCGCATACAAACAATTTAATGGATGTATACGATTGGTCTCTTCAGTCGCCCCAATGAGTAAATTTAGTACTTGGTGTGAGTTACGACACTTCTGCGATTGCACGGCTCGAAGAGACTCGCTCAAGTACAAGCACGCTACCACCTTGCCAACGAAACCGATAATTATATCACTATAAGGTGTCCGATAGTATGTGGACACAGACAGCAGCATCACAGACCACAGTAAATTGTTGATTGAATATTAAACCACATGTTTTTAAACTCACTGGAAAATACAATTTTAAAGTGATGCAAGCGTTAAAATGTATTCACTTATTATTTAAGTGCTTACACCTGGCTCTCAGGTGATCTTGTGCTTATGGGCAGCCGGGTAGATGATTAAACCATATTATTAATATTCTCTTGATTCCGACGCACTAATTTTCTTTATTTTTCAGTGTCACGTGAGCAAAGTACGGCCGTCTTTGAAGGCCTTTGCAACGTCGTCAAACACGTCACCAACCCAGCCGATTGTTCCTCGGCCGAGCGCTGCGTCCTCGTCCACCTCTACGACCTTTACTCGTCATGTGCGCAACTCAAATCCAAACCGCACTGCGTCGAGCCCTTCCAGAACGCGTACCCGAAAATCAAACAGGCCCTCTATTGCAGCATACAGCCCAGCCCGAGCAGTCATGTCTACAACGCTGCCTTTATGCCCGACATGTTTGCGCACGCGCGTCGTAACAGCAAAATCGACCAGTCTTTGGCGCGGCAACTCAACGAATCCGCGAGTAACCGCTACAGTCTCGTTTGTAATGCCATCATCGCTGTAGCTAACGAGACGAACAACGATAAACTAAACGATATTGCGTTCACATGCGCTGAGCTGACGGCTTGCTGTAACTCGTTGTCGGCAGAGTGGCTAGGAGCGCTTCAAGCGCTGTGCTCCTCGTCTAGCCTCTCCTGTTACTTCATGGATCTCCTACAACAAATTGACCTGCAGGATATAGCTATACACAACGCTCTTGCCGTGTTTGTTTCCATTTTGATAGCCCGGCATTGTTTTAGCCTCGTTGACTTTATCCAGATTGCGATACCGTCGCTTGTGGGTCGGGGTGTTGATCTGGATGGGGAGTGCGGTGCGCGGCTCACGTGTCACCTACTTCTGCGGCTCTTCAAGACTATCGAGTGTCCACAGCCGGGGCTGTACTCGGGTGGTACGTCGCCGCACCCGTTGGAGGCCCTGTGTATGAAGCTCTCGTGCGACCGTCACCTGCTGACGGCGACGCATAATACGATCCACGTGGGACCGGTGTTGGCTGTGCTGAAGGCGTTGCTCGTTGTGGCAGATTTGGGGTCGAAGCAGAACAAGCCGATGAAGAAGGAAACGAAGGTGACGACGCCTCTGGGCTCGGCTGAGTTGAGTATCAGTCATATTTTGGGGACTTCGGATATCCTCGGAGCTGGTCATGATCTCACTGTTTTTTCTGGGTAAGTTTTCAGGTAGATTTCCCTTTTTTATACACAGGTGGATAGCCGCTTCTTTAAATTCATAAAGTCTTAAGAGAGAGTTAGTTCAATCTTTATTTAATGCACTTCGGAATTCACATGTTCCTTGTATTGATCACTTTTCCCACCAATATTGGAATCGGGCTTTAGAGGGACATTCTTGTTAAGGCTTAAAACAGACGGCATCGGTGTAAAGAAGAGGTAGAGAACTGGCTTATGAATCTGAAGGCTGAGGTTTGAGACTCGATGTAAAGGAAACAAAAACCGTAATGGGGTACCCTCTCTCCACCGGACGGGGAGAAGAGCGCGGCTGACGAGCATATTGCTGCAACTAGACATCCCAAACTAAGCAGTGGTTAAGAAAGAATAGCATCTACCGGACCTCAGCCTTAGGCTTGGTTTTCGTCCTCTTTGATCTGACCAAGAGTCAGAAACACTGGTCTTATGGATTAGACCAACCTAACCGTGATTGGCACTTGGATCGGTAATTTTATCACTCCAGGGGTGGTAGTAACAATCGATGTGATATCAGCACAAGTATCGCCGACGTCGAAGCAGCAGCTCGTCATCCTGTCTTTACTTGTCTTTCCCATATCCGACGTTTTAGCCTACTCGTGGTGCGCGCCAAAATTTAAAAATTTTTGCCATCATTTCTTCTTAGTCGTGAATACTGGAACTGCTGGTCTGCAGAAGAACTGCTATTACGTGTATTTGCTTATTTCTATCCTAAGTTAACTGTTTTATTACTCACCAGGGGCGGTAGAAGCAATCCATGCGACAGCAGCGCAAGCCTCACCGACTTTGCACACCACGTACTGAAGCAGATCACGTCGCAGGAATGGGTGTTAGAACGGTGTCTGCAGAACCCAGAAGAACTATGCCAGCCCGACATGTTGCTAGACAACATGTTGACTCCTAAACAGGCGCAGAGACTTCTACACATGATCTGCTACCATTCTTCAGGGCTCGATGGCGCTATGGAACATAAGTTTATTATCGCGAGGATACTAGAGGTAACATATAATATTTTTAGTTGATAAATTGTAGTCGTAATGTTCGTAAAAAAGCTTTGCGAGGAGACTTTGGCCGATATTGCCTTTATTGTTCGGTATTGCAGAAATATTGTGCTTGCAAGACATAATGCATCACCATCCCCAATAATCAGCTTCGGTTGCCCGTTGCCCTGTTACGCGAGTCTCTTCTTCTCCCTCCCAACTATCTACTTGTGATTATTCAACTTCCTCTGGTACCAGTCCCACTGAGTTCGTCCGCAATTTGGTTTCTGTATCTCATCCTGTGTCTTCTCCCTCTTCGTGTTCCATTTCTTCGCGCACCTGCGCTAAGGCGCGGTTTCCACAACCTACTAGTGCTAAATACAAATACGTTGACGTGGTAACAGACATTCAAGACTTAGGCGGGGTTTCCACCGACCTCGCATTGCAGAATGCAAATGACATTGACGGAAATTTGAATATTTCTTTTTATAGAAGTCTATTACAATGTTTATACTTAACATATCCCATGAAGCCATTTTTTAATTTTAGTTTGTTTGTTTGTGATTTTACTCTATGATCAATTTTAACTATGGCATAGAGTAAAACAAACATTTCCGTCAATGTCATTTGCATTCTGCAATGCGAGGTCGGTGGAAACCTCTCCTAAGTCTTGAATGTCTGTTAGCACGTCACCGTATTTGTATTTAGCACTAGCAGGTCGGTGGAAACCGCGCCTTATCCATTTGCTTAAGATACCCAAAACATTTTCACTATATTTTCCACCAACGGTTGTTCCACCCCGAATTTTCTCCTCATCCTTTCATTTCTAAGCCTGTCCCTTATTGTCCTTTGCAGGGCTGTTCTAATCCTCGTGTCGTAGGATAATCCGCACCAACCCTGTCTTGTACTGTCACCGTTAGAAATGAAATTACCAGACCCTTGTCAGTTCGCCATAAAACACCTGCAAGGGAATTCAAAACAAAAGCTGCACATTAGGCAGTCAGTCAGGCTTGAGTTCTTTATAGGAGACAGGAGTGAAGGATTTATATCATGGGCCACCAGCCACGTCGATCCATGACCAACTAAGTCCCTTACAAGCATCAAGAATCAACAAAAATGCAAGGCGTTCTCCGCTTCGGCAAAATAAGAAGAGTCAAGCTATGATTGGTCCAGGTGGCTCATGAAATTAAAAAGCAAACGTGATTGGCTCTCCATATGCCCTATCGAACACTATATCAGGTAGTCAGCAATCATAAAAGTTTTTGATTTGCTTTTCACAGAACTTAGACCTATGGACACTGCGCATCTCGTGGCTAGACCTTCAGCTCATGTTCAAACAGTTCCCGCCTGGCTCGCCCGACCTCAACCAATGGCTTGACACCGTGGCCAACGCTAGCATTGAAGTCTTCCAGTTGGGTTCCTCGAGTGATGGTGGGAGCAAGGAGGAAAAGGCAGCAGTGCGCAGGCGCGGCGGCAATATCTGGCTAGTGGCGCCCCTGGTGTCCAAATTGCCAAGCCCTGTGCAGGGCCGTGTTTTACGGGTCGCAGGTAAGCACAGCTTTATTATTTCGGATTGTTTTTACATTAAGGACACGTTCGAGGTGAGACCAATAATTTTTCTTACGTAACTGACAAGTACCTGGGCATATCTGGCAAGTTCGCGCCGGCTTGAGGTATTTGTAATTCATATTGTACTTATTTTTTTATAAAATACACGAACTCTGGTTATTTATTTAAAATTCGGTACATTCTCCTTTACTTATAACTAAAGAAGTTAGGTCTATTTGACAAGTATATAGCAAAGATAAATTTATGTTGTGGCTGTTTCTAACTGAGCCGTTTAACGAAGAAGCCATCATTGGAAGTAATCAACATTTTTTGTTTGTTGTAGCTGATAAACTGGAGAGTCAAAACTGGTCTGGTAAGACGCAGAAGCGGAACAGCTCACTACTGAGTCACCAGCCGTTCCTGTCGCTGGTCCTGACGTGCCTCAAGGGGCAGGACGAGCAACGGGAAGACCTGCTAACGTCGCTGCATAGTCAGTTGTCGCAATATCTCACTTTCGGCAAAGAGGTAAGCTCGAACAGTCTCCTAATTCTTGCTTCCTCTTCCAGCTCTGCAGGGTTTTGGCCTTCCTCGACAACACTCATCAAGTTATCTCGATTTTGCTCGATCCTCCACCATCTACGAACTCCCATAGGTCAGTTTCTAAGCCGACGCTTCCTGCGGATTCGTGGGCGTCCCTGCAGTCATCTCTCCGTCATGCTTGCTTTGTACATTTTCTTCAGCGTGCGGTCTTTTGACATGCTTACAACGTGTCCCAGCCATCTTAGAAGTGGCGCTTTTTTTTTAAACAAACCATGTCTTCGCCGTTGAGTATTGCGTCTATTTTGGCTTTGTGTATTACACGTCACTCTGCGTTTTCGTTCAGGGGTCCATAGATACTACTTATTGTCTTCCTTTCCAATACTAGCCTGACCTCAATAACAGTGACCCGTCTAGTCATCTATAATCAACGGCCAAGTGTGATCGTGATGCATGAGCTTTCTTCAGTTCTTCTTGTCCCTCTTCTGATGATTCAGCACTCTTTCCGGTTTCAGTGTCATCGTCCTGAGATTGCATTTAATCTGGTTTCTATAGTTCCATGTACCCTCTATATCCTTTCTAACCACCACCACAGTCTATGTTATTGCACCTAAACCCATCTCCGCTGCGGCCCTAGTAGGGCCTGGGCCTTTTACTCAATTTTCGCGGAGAACTTCTTCTACATGCAGCCAACGCTGTATAGGCTTAAATCTCGTCGGTGATGAGGCGTGGGCCGTCGTCAATTTCGATGTGCGTTGGTGGTCGTAGCATTGCTTGTTTTACTGGGTGAGATTGTTAGCACCACAGCTGTTTTGGTTTACCAGGTGACCATTGAGGACGAGCCCTTGCCCATATCCCATATCCGCCATCTAGAGAGGCTGGAGATAGGAGACCGGAGAATCCTCCACCAATTATTGTGGTTCTACTATTGTCTGTATCTCTGTCGCAGGAGATGCTATCAATGCACGAAGATCTGAAAAGCCTGGCCCAGGTACAAGACGCGCTGCAGTTAAGGTTCAGCCTTGTGGGTGGGATGTTTGATACTGTTCAGCGTAGTACATCGTCCACCACCGAGTGGGCCATTCTCCTCTTGCAGCTCATCACGTACGGTGTCATTGACCTCAACAACAATCCAGATCTGTTTACCACGGTTATGGACATGCTTGCGACTCTGATTCACTCGACCCTGGTATCGGACTCAGAGCGATCGGATGAGAATAAGAAGCACTATTTGAATCTGATGAAGAAGTTGAAGAAAGAGGTGAGAAAGAAGGGGTTGAAAAGTGGGGAATTTGGCGGGTATGTGAACTTGTATTAAATGATAAAGTTACTTAACGTGTCCGGACCTACTCCGGACGAGCCTCTGGCGGACAAGAAGGTGGTTGTCGTCTAACAGTTGCCCACATTCGCAGATCGGGTCCTCTGCCAGCTCCCACCCACACAGGTTCGAATGATGTGTTAAAATTTGAAGCATCATTTGTATGCATTGGAAAAAGAGTAGGACCCAAATCTATTCCTTGGGGTACACAATGAGTCTTCTCGCAACGCACGAGTTCAATGACAAACAACATTGCAGATTTATGTCTCACTGTTACGGACATGGTTGCGATTCTGATACCCT
Organism: Psococerastis gibbosa; assembly: GCA_963971405.1. Classification (NCBI taxonomy): domain Eukaryota; kingdom Metazoa; phylum Arthropoda; class Insecta; order Psocodea; family Psocidae; genus Psococerastis; species Psococerastis gibbosa. The sequence goes on along the minus strand of OZ020489.1, from coordinate 42,228,916 downwards.
CGACTCTGGTATTTAAAGCAATCGGTTGAGAAAAAGAAGCGTAATTTGAATTTGAACAAGATGTTAAAGACGACGGTAATGGGCAGGATATGATAAGAGCTAGCCAACGTTATGAAGCATTTGTATAAATTGTAAAAAGAGTGGAACCAAAAACAATGCCTTGTGGTCTCATCAGCAATATCTACCTAACAAACAATTTCAATCTGTTTTCCACTGTTAAGGAGATTCTTACTGTTTTTAGTGAGGGAATGGTCTGATGCAAAATGTTGTGATGTCTTTTGTTTAGGTGGGGGAGAAAAATTCGCCGTCCATGTCTCAAGTGCGTCAGCTGTTGCCGCTGAGCAAGCAGCAGGTGGAGGTCATTGCCTGTCAGCATATTGGCACTCTTACTGACAACAAGGGGAACAAGATTGCTTTTGACTCGATTGATAAGAAGCAGGTAACCTACACTATATGACCAGTTTATTTGTTTACTGATAATGAAACAGTGCAAAACTATTGTCGATAGGAAATATATATAAATTTGGCTCTTATAGGGTAATGCTCATGTTATTTGACTCGTTCACGAATTTGGTTAAGTCAATGTCTCAATAGTAAGCATGTCTCAGCTTGACCATTGTCGCTTGTAGTCGGTGAGGGTTTACATCGAGAGCGTGTACCTGTTTGCCTGCTGCCCACCTTCTAACGTGTCAATCAATCCAGAGCCCTATCATCACTATACTGGCAGGCGCGGCACCAGATGGCGGTAAAGCCAAGAGTGGTCGTTAAAGTAAATTAAGTGTTTGCCAATGGCCAAAGTTCGTGCGGAAGCAACACCAATAATGTCCGTTGGCAGCGCAACCTTCAATAGACCATTACGTGTAAGCCTACGTCCATAAAAAGCCCTTTAAGATTGCCAGCCTCCCAATAAAGTCTTATGCTGCAGGGTCTTCAAATCTGCGAGAAACAGAAAGTAGCTGCATGGGAGATGCTAGAGGGCCATAAGAACCCCGCGCCACTCTCTTGGTCGTGGTTTGGCGCGGTGCGCCTGGAGCGCAAGCCACTCTGGTACCAGGACACTCACCGCCTTTTAAAGTTCCATAGCCATAATCTTACGAAGCCGTCCTCGTACTATCTCGACCCGCCGCCTCTCCCGCCCGAGGACCTCGACCCCGCACCTGAGAAACCGGTAAGCTATATTGTTTTAGCTAGTGTCCATTAGGCCCGGTACATAAGGACTATTCTCCCAGTTGCGCTTTGCTGACGTCTATTCCGTTGCAGGGATAAGGCTCCTAACCACAGAGTCTAATTCAGAAGATTTCTATGATCTGCCGTGTCTATGGGGAACCCTTGCACTTTTGTTAGGTTAGGTTAGGTTAGGTTAATTGTAGAGTGGGCCGGAAGGCCCAATTCGCCCATATGGAAAATAAAGACTTTTTTTTGTTGAGGTCTTTGCGCATTCGCGGTACCTACTGTATGTGTTGATTTACGTGCGTTATTTTTTTTTTCTTTGTTACAAAGTACCTTGAACAATGGTTTTGCCTTTGCAATGTTGTAAATACGGCCCTTATATCATATACTTTTATGAGTCATACACACGCGCATAACCCATCCATACCTGTGTAAGTGAACCAGTTAGTTAGTATTGCAGAAGTTGATGGTGTATTGGCGACTGTTTCAGTGTTCGTGCGTATACTGCAATCAGCTGAAAGACGACAAGGCAGACACTCCGTCGTCGGACACCTCCCCCCGAGGCAAAAAGGGGCAGAAGAAGGCGGTCAAGAGGAGAAAAACGGAGACGCTTACACCACAGCCTGCCATTCACCAGCCTATGCAGGTATTTGTAATGAATGCAGCAATTATACATTGCATACGCACTGAGGATTCGAACGAGACCTGCTTAGGCGGCTATTCCATTTGTCTATATTCCGTCATTTGTGCATCAATATTTGATGCGATTTTTGTTTTAAGGAGACTATTATGTAGATACCTAAGTTATCTATTATAAATTAAGTTATAATATAGCAGACACTTATTATTGATGCATAATTGACGGAATATTGACAAGTGGAATAGCCGCCATACAAACATGTCAACGAAACCCATTATACAATCACAAATCATCTTCCTTTTTGGTGCAGGTGGTGAGGCTTAGGAACTCTCTGCTCGGACCCTTTCTGAAATGAAAAAAAAGTTAACAGAAATTTAAGGGTGCTTAGAACTATGTCATACACAACAACAAGAACAATTAAAAAACTAGACCAGCAGCTTTGAACGCACTGCTCCTTTTATGTTTACCTACCTAATTATGAATGATTTGCTCCCAACCCCAATGAGATACATTTTTAGATGTGTGTTACTTTATTAAATGTAAATCGAAGAGCCTAGAGACAAAAATAAATATTCGAGATAATTGAGCATAATGTTAGTAACTCAATTGAAAATGTAAAGGTGCTAGCGTAGAGTAGAGCTAGAGTAACAAGCATAGTGCATTTAACTCCGAAACGCAAACGCTTCTAGGCGCCTCAATTGTGTTATTGTGAATAAATGTTTCTTTTAAAGCGCAGGCCCCATAGGGTATACGCGTTTTCTTGCAAATGATATAGACGAATGTTCGCATCGCATACATAATTTGAGAGGTGATTGCTGCTCGCGTAACACGTGCACAGTATGCCTCAATTCAGCGTATTTTACCTATATCAATTGTGTAAATTTCTAGTATAGTATAATATGGGTCTACCGTATAGAATGTACTCCAAAAAATCTTAATTCCCTGCCAAAATTCGTATACTTTCTTTTCAGACGCAAATACAGATGCAACAGCCAATGTACCAGGGGCAGGGACAAGCCGGGATGTATGGGCCGTGTCAGCAAACGGGCCAGCCACAGCAAATGGGGCCTCAGCAGGGGGTGGGGCAGCCATGGGGCTACCAACAGCAGGGCATGGGACAACAGATGATACCACAACAGCCAGCGGGCTACTTCCCACAGCAAATGAATCAGCCAGGTATGTAAGATTCATAGAATGAATTACTGGACACCCAGCCAGGCACAGCCCTTGGGCCAGTCAGGCAGGAGCAATCATCGGTGCATGGACGGATCAAGCCCATTTTTGGGGGTTAGTTGTGGGTCAAAATAAAAATAAACTGATGTATCGATTAAATTATAACGTAAAGCAAATTGCTTTTTCACTAGTAGTAACGAAACCGCTCTAACTATGTGTGGTGAGTAGTTTATTTTAATTGTGATATTTTTTTGGTCAAGTATTACGGTACCACAGAGGAAATAATTTGCATGACTGAGATGTGAATGTTGCGTTACTGTCTTGGTGACAACTAACAGACAGGAGGAGAAACGAGGACATCCGGGCAGAGATGCAAGTAGCCCCTATCACCGACAAAGTCAGGGAACGAAGACTGGCGTGGTGGGGCCATACGATAAGAAGAAAAGATGGACACCTGCTACAACGTGTGAGGGACTATACGGTGGAGGGCACAAGACCTATAGGACGACCGAGGATGTCACTGGAAACAAAAGTGAGGGAAGACCTCAGGACCCTTGATCTCTCACCGGATGATACCCAAGTCCGGAACGCCAGGAAGTTGAAGATCCGTGCCGCCGACCCCGTGGGAGGGATAAGGTGCCGTTAAAGTAATGTAAGGTTAAAGTATACCTAAATGATGGTGTCTATGCTATGCATTTATTTTTAATGAAATCAGCTGGTGACGACCAAATCATTTCAAGCTTTCAATTTTACTTGGAGCTTGGAATGGATAGATTATCATCACGATTGAGTTGGAAATTTTTTTCCTCAAATTGTGTAGCTTGTTTTGTAACAAACTGAATTATTACAGGAAATCGTTTCGAGCGGCCAAACAACCAGCAGAGCAAGGTAGCGCTGACCAACATGTTGCGGATGCGCATGCCCGCGCAGCAGCAGTTCATTGGTCAGCAGTTTCCCCAGCAACGACAACAGTTTATGCGGCAGCAAATGCGGCCGCAGGTGGGCATGCAGGGCCCGGGCCCGGGGATGATCAACATGTACCCCATGCAGCAACAAGGTAAGTCAACCATGTGACATTGAGCTGGGCAGTGTTTAGCTTACGCACGCTTCTCATAGCTGTTGGCATCTTCTTGTTGGAACTCGACTTAGCAGTAACATGTCAAATGAACAACTTGTTATGTATATCAGTGGTCTCAATAGCCGTGATAGAAGTTGCCAAAGCCATGTCGCTGGGCTGAAGCATTTGTGGATTGGTACTTTTTTGAAAAGGGCTCAATTGGCCACTAAAGGCTTAAGTGCATACAGTACCCCAAATATTAAAACGAATCACGCTACAGAATGAAACTATGCTATCGTAGGTGACATCGATTGCCTGCTGTTTAATAGCCATTAGAGGCAGGGGCCGGGGGAGGGCCGTGGTTGAGTAGTTAGAGAGCTTGCATTTCAATCGGGAAACGAACGGTAGTTCGAATCCTCGAGGGGATCGGATTTACTCAATAAGTAGAATACAAGAGCAATGAGTCAATCGTCCAGAAACCACCAGTCCTTATCAGAACTAAACCATCAGTTTTTCTCAGGACTTGCTGATGGGAGTAGCACCCACTCCCGAAACATCGCCCCCTTCCCCTGACAATGGGCTCCACCCCTGCTTCGAATGACTATTAACACAGCAGGCAATGAAAGTCAGACTAACCCTTTGTTAAATAATATTACACTAATGCCATTAACCTTTACCAATAGAGGAAGAAAATCTGTTGTCGTGTATGCACTCCAATCCCACAAAAGAACATCTTATGGCAAGTTGCCATATCTAACGTAATAACATCATGGTGGCTTATTGTAGGTGGTATGAATCAGAACTACGGTGGATACAGCAACCAGCAGCAGCCGATGATGGCACAGTCTGGTGGCATGTTTCCGAACTTCCCGCAGGGCGGTCAGGGTGGACAAGGCGGCGCGGGAGGAATGATGGGGATGCAGCGGCCTGGGGATTACATGCAGCCTGCCCCCTGTATCACACAGCAGCGGCCTTACTTACAGGTAATTTAACTGACACATACATACTGTGTATATAGCACTTGCTCGGTCTACGTACCTGCTTGACTGCTTCTTGGATACCTTTCGTCATTGCGTACCTCAAGTCTACCCCTCTCTTCAGAAGACCCTGAGAAGAATCTGGGGTTGACAACAACATGATTGTTGAAGCTCAGAAGGGTAGAAAAATTATTAAATGAGAAATAAATTTATAAGACAAGGTTTGGCTGCAGGAAATGAATGACTTTCAAGATAGGCAGCTTATTTGAATTCGAAAGCTCTCCATGGTAAACATACCATTTGCTTGAATATTCCTAGAATTTCTGCTAGAACCTACCTTTTACTGCTTATAAGAATTCAAGACGTGTAGAGTTGTGGGGCGGACTCTGACTTTCTCCCGAAAGGTTGTTGGTTCGAGTCACACACTTGCTACATTTTCTGTCCATGTTTCGGAGGGCCCCAGGCCTTCCTAGTTGATTGTAGGAGAGGGGTTTACAGTCATAACTCCACTAGGTTGGCTTAGGAATAGAACGAAGTTTTCTACTTCTTGAAATGCATCTCCTAGCGAAGATTGGCAAGAACACCTTGCCCAACAACCACTACCTCGGGAGCTTCGGGATGTAATTTTTCTGCTGGGAACCCTCAGTCCTTCTATCTGCCTTTGGATTATTTTCACATGGCCGAAGTCATTATTTATTTATTTATTTATAATAAGCCTTAATCAGATAATTTTTATTTACAGCAGTCGCCTAATGTAACGATGAACGCTATGGGCGGCGGGATGCAGGGACCCGCGCCCCCCTACCCCCGCCAGCAGCCCCCCAACCAGCAGACCCAGCAACAGTTCCAGGTAAATATTAAAGCTCAAGCTATCAACTACCATCCGACTTGGTGAAATTATGCTTACGCCTGTTACATTATGTCAATGGCCAGCTTGTCCATTATCGCTTAAGTAGCTTGTTAAGGTTGACAACGAGAATATGTACCAGTTTGGCAATGGCCAAAAGTGCATATGATAAGGAAAGAACCGGTACTAGTGAACGCGTAAATGCTTTCATATTTATAAATATTATAAGTACGGGTAAATTGAGTTAGCCCAAAAAAATGTCCCGAGGCATCACAGACAGACAGGCATTTCGTAAAAAACACCTTTTTGGGGTCATGCGACCTCAAAACGTGTAAATCGACTGAAATCCCGTAGTCAGAAATTTCGACCATCACAAAGCTTTCCTTGTACTACGTATGAATTGGAAAGCAAAAATACAAAATAGAACATGTGGACATTATTCCCTATGCAATTTCTAGTCATTTGTTTTGTGTTATAGGTGAATCAACAGCGAATGAGACTGATGGCAATGCAACAAGGGAACAACCCGAATCAGCAGCCGACGCCGGCTCTGATGGCCCAACTGCAGCGGCAAACACAAATGACGTACCAGCACCAACCTCCGCCATATTGAATTTCTCATTGATACCAATTATGAAACTCTTTGTTACATATCCACTATGTAAACGTAAGCTTGCTGTTTCGCCACATGGTTAAAAAATGGCGGAATGAGAGTTCTAAATAGAAGATAGGGGACATTCGCTATTTCGCTTTTTTTAATTATGGGCCACCTGCCACGTCTTTTCAATTATAAGTCATTTAAAAGGACCTGGCACCTGATATTAAAAAAAAATTTTTTTTGCTGGAGTGAATGTCCTCTCCTATATAGAACTCTGCTTGAATTGTTTCTGAATTTGAGTTCTATAGAAGAGATAAGGGACCTATGGGCCACTATAAGTAGGCCTGGGTCCATAAAAAGTCCTTAAAAAATAACGTCTATAGGAGAGATAGAATATTCACTTCACGTCAAAAATATATATCTTTTAATTTGGTGTATTTGGCCTCCTGCCACACCTCCTATAATTATTAATTCAAATTCAAATTAAAATAAATATTTTTAGCCGGAGGGAATTTCTCATCTCTCTTTCTAGGCGGAAGGTTTCCGTTTGAAGAAATTATTTACTATTTCTTGCTGACAATTATTTATTTTCACATAGCGATTGTGTAACATAGAAAACTTAATAAACAATTAGTGGAATTTATAAAAATAAGCTTTTACTTCAAAATTTGAAGTAAAAGGTTTTGCTTCGAGGAGAAAAAGGTGCATTTGTATTTAGTCAATGGAACATATGGTTCAGGTTATGAAATATGTTTACTTTTTTCTACATTGTGAACAAATTAACTTTGTTTTACGTAATTTTTCTTACCTTTTCCTCATGAATCAGATACTTGAATACTATGAATTCCACTGAATAATACCATACGCTTTTTTATGGTAACTAAGAGTATAAAAATAATGCACATAAGTTAATAAGAATAAATTCGGATCTTGGAACGGTGACTGTCACAGGGTTAAGAGACAATTGGAAGGGGAAAAGCCTTAGAAGTGTAAACATCAAATATTTCTTGAAATATCAATTGTTGAGCTGTCACGATTGGTGTGGTAGCCCCGAATAAGGAGTTCAAGAACTGTGGCCAATTGGTGTTTGTGAAGGCCACTTGTTATGTATCGAAATCTAGTGGAGCATTTCTGCTAATTTAACGAATATTTTTGACGGATCTACGATCTATATTTCCTGCGAAAATCGACTCTACTAAAATACGCAGTGGGTACCCCAATTTTCTCTTAAGAGGCAATCGGGGCTCCCGTACTGCCCGTTTTTGAAACAAAATGTCACGTCCTTGGACCTGCCATCTTCACTGTCCGTTATTTCAATAATAATTTCCACATTCACATTAAGACTTCGTCATAATAAAATAAACAAATGACACACAATTTTGCCCAGTATTACTAAAATTAAATTTTCTATGACCGGTTTCGGCACTAGACCATCGTCAGGATAAAGAAACATTGTGTCTATTTAGCCTGACGGATGGCCCAGTGCTGAAACCGGTCGTAAATATATTAATTTTATTAAAACTTGACAAACGGGTTATTTGTTTATTTTACTCAGTGTCCGTTATTGTTGAAATCAAGTCACATGTTGTGTTGTGTTGGGCCACACATAAAGATGGAACTAAGTAATATTTTATAAAGAAGGTTTTTCCCCTCCGATTGTCTCTTAAGGCCCCTAGAAGAAATGATCCTCTACATTTCGATGCATAGTATGTGGCCGTCAATAATACCGTTTGGCCACAGTTCTGGAAAACACGCTTTTCACAGTTGTGACCATACATACGGTGACGACCACGTGTTCCGTATAAAAGTCTTGGGGCACACTTCTTTAATTTATGAGACCAAATTAATAGCTCTGGTCAATAGTTCCTGTTTAATTGGAATTTGTGCAAAAGAACAGACTGTGTTCGATGTCCTCGTAAGAGCAATGGATTTTAGACTTGCCGATAACCCATTTTTCGGATTGCCTTACTGGATTGAAGTATTGAAATGTTCGTGGATGGAGCCTTTTGTGATTTACTGTAACTTTTAATAACCGACTAGTAAATACCATAACCATAAATTTAAATAGTTGTTGCGAGTTCCACGTTGGATGTATATGTATTCTAAAATTACTCAGGTAGCCTATTGGTTAAGGTCGATTAATAGACTGGGCGTTTATAGCACTCGCTACGATGTAAGGTTCTACTTATTGGACATGCGACGAATTAATAGATGAACGCTACTTTCGTAGTGGGTACCACCCAGGTTTAGTCTTTTTAACTGTCCTGGGAAAATGTCGTCAAGTCATATCTTAACTTCCTGCGTAATGTGGGCGGGAATCGAACCTGCTGCATAGTGGTTTATTAGCTGATAGCATAGCTTGCGCAAACACTTGCAGTCTGATATGAGTCGGCAAGTTTGTACAGCGGTTGTAGGGTGGCTACGTTAGGGGAGCGAACAATACCCGTACTATAGCGAAGCATAAACAAACAGGGGCTGACACAGCTAATGAGCTAATAACAGGTGTAGCCAGAGAGTCACCATGTGAAACCTCAGGTTACAATAAGCCAAAGGCTGGAATAAGAAGTAGGAAACCCAACCGGTTTCGACCGTAAAAAAATTATTACCTTGTAACTTATGGTGAATGTAATTAAAATAGTTTTGTTTTTTCTAATTAAAATAGTGTGTTATGGGTATATATCATACTAGATCATACATGAAAAAATTCAGCTATATTTGGGAATCGATCCTACGGCATAGTTTACGGCTTTACAGGTCATTGTTACTTTATTCATGATGATAAAATTTTCTCAATCGCCCTGATTACATACTTCAATATTTATTCGATCGCGCTTACTTGCGGTATGCTGTGAAAACCGACAAAATGTAAATTGTCTTTTTTGTTTACATAAATTATGTGTATGAATCACTTTCGTGTAGAAATCCTAAATGTCGGCTGAACATGTAGCCATAGGAATGAGGTCGAACCCCATTGTTATGATTGTACGAAAGAGGTTCTTTTCTTATAGACAAAATGGCGGAAGCACTTTCCGCCAAAAAACAGATTAAGCGGACCGCTACGCGTTCTTTGTACAAAGTTACATTTCTCGTTAAATATCGACCATACATCCATAAATAAAGTATATAATATATATACTGTATATATACTGTATATATATAAAGGTAAAGTAGATAGATGTCCCTCTACATTTTGTTACATAGAATGTAACCGCCACTAACACAGTTTGACTACAGTTTTTGAAGGTGTGAAAAAATTCAAGGTTGAATTGAGGACAGTAATTGTCAGAACAACAAGGTTAGGATAGGTCCACGCCCTTAAAAACTGTGGCCTAACGCTGTTAGCGCCTGTTACATTCTATATGTACATAATATTCTCCTTACGGTATTAACTTTGATAAACTTACTACTTACTTAAAAAAAGACTTATTATAATTTTACGTTACATTGTATATTATTATTTTTATTAATAGGTATTTCTTTTTACAACCGGTTTTGGCTCAAGCTATTGACAAGTGAAAGAAAACAATCGTGATGCGTTCGTGATGATGGCGATAGTGTGAGTTGAAATCTGTTGGAAATTTTTAATACATTTCGAAAACATTACGAAGTATTAATTTTTACAATGAGTTCCATACTATGTATTAAAATGTAAGGAAGCATTTCTTATACTTCTACTCTCATTTATTGTACTATGATCGATATTTCTTGAGAAATTCCCGTACTTGTATAGTCCACGCAAAATGAGAAAAGTATGGACATGGAATGTTTTGATCCTGTGCAACACAAAAAATATTCCTTGCACCATTTTGTGTTACCTTGTTGCATTGGATGCGAGGCATCACAAAAATTGTGCAAAGAATATTTTTACAGTGTTGCACAGGATCAAAACATTCCATGTTCATACTTTTCTCATTTTGCGTGGACTATACAAACAACGCATAGCATCCGATTTGCTCATAAACATCGAAATGAAGTAAGAGAAAGCCATTGTTGGGCTACGCAACGTATATTTATAAATGGGCCTCAGGTGCGGTACAAACGGACGTTCGACGCCGGCGTCAGACGCTGTTTATATTATTCATAGGAGCAAATGGGTCTTGTTGCAAATCGTCAGAGTCTACTTCAGGAGATTTATGTCGCTGATTTGTCACCATGTTGTTCTGACTTTCACCTCTCTATATATTATATATATATCGTATTATATATACTATCATCCAATTTTAACGGATCTTAGCTTATAAATAATAATTACAGTAAATCCCTTTGTACAATATTATAATTTCAAAAAAGGTTTGATGGGCACTGACACAACGTTTATAGATAAAAATTAAAATTATTATTATTACTCAATTCTTGTTCTGAGGACCCACGATTGGTTGGCAGCAACTTTCGGCATATCATCTTCCAGCTCACTTGGTCCTGCGCCTTCCTCTTCAGCTCTTGGTACGTTCGAGCTCCTGCGCCCTCCTTCAGTTGATTACCTACTAATAAAAAATTCCATTCATGCTTACGTCCTTCTGGCGCTATTTTCCGAACCTACTCCTTTTTACTACCTCGGTTGCTTATAGGCTGTCTGATGTCGGATCAGATGGCTGCACGTCCAATCTAAGGAAAGCCTAGTATCGCTTATGCAGCACTGATCTAGCCAAATGCAACGGTAGTGGCCAGGGACGGATCCGGCCCCTTTGGGGCGGGGGGGGGGGGCACCTCCCTGCTCCCCACTGTAGCTCTGATAGCCAGGTGCACGGTTTTCCCCTTGACACCCCAATGATCCAGAAATCTTCGTTCGTTCGTTTAGAAACAGAATATTTGTTGCATCAACCAATCTCCATGCTGCCATGACTAATTTCTCAGCGTTTGACGCGGGCGTCGAACGTCCGTGTAGTTAATATCATTGCAGCGTAGGCTATGAAAATAATGAACTTGACACTATAATCATTGTAATTAAATTTGTTATCATAATTTTTATTTATTGTACGTCTACGTTTTTTAACTGAACAATTTAGTTCCTTTTATTATACTTTAATTTATTGGCGGTGATAATGGGTGTTTTATCGGTCTTTTATTGCATTGTTTTGACCGCAATAAGGACAATCAGTTAATGCATGCTGCGCTCAGCAGCTAATATACTAGATACTACTAATATATACTAGGCCGTAGGTATAGATTTGCGAGGGGGGGGGGGGGGGTCGAAAGTCTAGACTCTAGGGTCAAGGGCGGATTTTGCCTCCAATTTAGGGGGGGGGGGTCAGCGGGCAGGTTCAGTGGATTATACCATTAAAAAACATTATAATTTTTAATTCCCACCGTAAACCCAATGTTATCTACTGTAAGTTCATTTTATTTTGGGAGCCGGACCCTCTGACCCCCCGCCAGCCTAAGGCCAGAGGCTACAGTAGTACTATAGTTTATACCGAGCTTACAAAGCAAAACTAAATTTTGGTAAGGCACAAATTCCACCGACCTCGATAGTGATATTGACGTGGTAGCAGACATTAAAGACAGTCTAAAAGTGTCTGCTACCACGTCAATATCAGTATTACTATCAGTATCGAGGTCGGTGGAAATTGCGCCGTAATAGAACAAGTAGAAATATAGACTCTCATGTTGTTCATATTCCTAGTTTGTTTAGTGTCAAGCAGCATGTACTTTTTAATCTTTCACGACGGGGGGGGGGGGTCTGGATCCCTGGATCCTCCATATACACGGCCTTGATACTAGATACGGCACTTTAGGGCCACTCGCACTGGCGTAGTCCAGTTGATAGAGAGCTGGGCTATGAATCGGAAGATTGAGGTTCGTAACTCGACATAAGAGGAAACCTTTACCGGCTTACATACGATATCGCACCTTAGGTGAAAACTGCGGCTGTCTGTCATGTTGCTGACTAAACCAACCCAAATTGAAAAATGACGTGACATGACAACCCAATGAGGATCTAGACCTGAGGACTGGTATATAGGATCTACTCTACTCTATTTGGGGTTTTTAACACCCCAGATTAAGAGTGTACATCTCGTAAGAAATTTCGTAGGTATCCCAAAATCCGTTGTTTTTACAGATTTTTTATTTTTTATTCAATTAACAAAGCTATAGATATTAAAGATCTGGCTCATTTAAGTTGTAGAAGACTAGGTATAGTCTACTTCATGGCTCATGCATCATAAATAGGCTATTTTTAATTTTTGGTACCGTGGCTTTTACATAAAAATGACCGAGGGCTAAAATTTCACGTAAAATAGATACCACGAAAAGACCAAAAATTTGAAATAGGTACCCTATGATGCATAAAGTTGCCTTCTGAAACTTAAATGAACCAATATTTTAATAACTTGCTTTGTTAATTCAATAAAAATATTTTAATCGGCTGCCAATTTCCTACGGGACGTACGCATAGTAGGCTCTTCTGCTACTGCGATGGAGGCCGAGAGTGGATGGCACATTTTCGTGGAGCGCCATGGGATCTGGCGCCAGAGACCCGAACGGCCGAACATCTAGGTTGCACTGTTGCCACTGACGGCTCATGTATGTATGTATGATTTTGCAGTCGGGACCCAGGCCACAATTTAGGCCCATGGGTCCCCCAGTCGCACTAATCGAGCCCCACTGCTTCTGCGAATCTCGCCATGGCCGCGGGTTGGACTACTGGAGCCCAGCCGTGAATACGTCATAGGCCGGCCCGCTGCTAGGGTGACCTCTGGACAATGGAGTACTTGCGTAGTGACGTCACATGATCACCAATAATTTTTTTGTCCGAAAGTTACATAAGCAAAACATAAGCAGCAACCAATAGTTGTCCGATGACGTCTACATTGACTCCATGTATAGCATCCCTGTTTGATTTACCTGCGCAAGAACTCCATTTGCTTAAATCCGCCAATTGCCGCGTTTTGTCATATCCCAAACTATTTTAGGGTATCATCCGTCATCAAAATATGGTCGGAGTGTTAGTCCTCCATTGATTAGTAAAGCCTCCCCTGGCTTATCTTGTACTGATGAGATATACAAAATTTATTATGGCCGTTTATAATCCAACACATATAATCCACCCTGATAACGCACCGCGACTAAAATCTTTCTTGTCTCAGTACTTCCCTACTAGCTACGTACAGTAATGTACATAGCTAATTAATTAGTTTGCTTACAAATCAAAATACGGTACCTACCTACATTTATTTTGAAAAAGGTAAGTGCTGAAAACAAAAGTTCATTCAATAGGAATTATCCTTATAGCACATTCTACAAACGTATGGTCATATTATGATAGAATTCATCAACTCATTTAACTTGTTTTCTGCATATATAAGTGTACACAAAGCCGTAGCCACGATTTTTTTGGGAGGGGGGGGGGTTAAAAATTTCTTTGGACATTACATAGGTAGTGGTTTTTATTTTTCCCTCTCAAAATCCGATTCTATCTATAGTATCAAGCCATTTCATTTCATTACTGATAGTGCGGTGACATGTACTTACTAGCTAACGAAGGTTTGCGAGGCCTGTAATGAAAGGTTAATGTACTGGTTTAAAGGTTTTGCCAGAGGAAAAAAAGTTGTTAAAAAAACAGCTATAGGGTGTACCGTACTCATTTTTACAGAAAAAAACCATTAGCCTAAATGCTACAAACTAAGACTTTATTATAATAAAACGGCAAACGGGAGGGGACAGAGGGTCTCCTGCTCTTGTGGGAATTTTTGAAAGGATATAGCCTAAGCCCAAAATAAAAGTTGAGTTTTACACATTTCCGCAGCGCAAACCTTTACATTTTACGAAGTAAATCTAATTAATAAAACTTCAAACAGGGGGGGGGATATTTTTCTGTTGAAAATAGGCCCAAAATAGTGGGTAGGGATGTATACACCTTTATATGGCAGCATCGTTATGATTTTTCTGACAGTCTTATTAACAAAATTGCCTTCTCTGGACGTACCCAGCTTTTAAGTCAGGGGATTCAGGGTGTGTATTGGGTTCTACGCATCTACGCATTTTGAATGCAGTATAACACTTTGATTTTAGAAGCAAAGAATATAACTGTCTTCCAAAGGGGGGGGGGGGTGCAATTGCTCGCAGTGCCGGTCGCTGATGGGTCCGCCTCTGGTGCAAACTCCTCTAAAAGTCATAAATCTACCAGCATTGCAGCAAAAAAAAAATAAAATAATAATAATAATAATTTCCCGCCAATTTCAAAACTTTTAATTTTTTTATATTTTTTATCTAAAAAAAATCTCGTTTGTGGGTGGCCCGAATTTTAGGCATCTTTGGGGGCCTGAGCGCCAAGTGCCCATGGGTTAATCCGGCACTGCTGATAAGAATGAATATACAGGCAGTGTCGGAGAGTGCAAATGCAAGGCCGGATATTACTCTAAAAAATCATTATTAGAATCAATCTATAGGAAGCCGCGAGCAAATAAGATTGTATGAGCATCATGTTATCAACGCAGTCTAAGAAAATTATGAATCTCGTGAAGTTAGAATTCAAATGTTTTCTTTTTTGTTTTCAAATTTTTACTTTTTAAGAAGACAGAACATAAAATGATGCATATAGGCCTATATATTTTTTTAAAACTTTAACACCATAAATACCGTACGTACCTATTTGAAAGCATTACACTCTCAACTCTCCGCCACGGCGCCACCGAATATAGGGATATATAGGCAGTCTTGGATTAACCCTTGTGGGGTTTCATCAAAATCGGATAATATTTACGGAAGCTAGAGTGTTTCCTAAAATCGATTTTTTTTTTTTTTTTTTTTTTTTAAATTGGGGTACAGGTGTTATCTGTGTGCACTTATTAAGCCTATTGTGCCCCCTACAACAAAGTATCTACATCACTTCTACATCACTTTCTCGAGGCCTGTCTCCCTCAGGAGAGCCAGGATCTTGAGGGGATTCAGAAGTGGTAGGTCTTTTACATGTAACTGCAAGCTTCCCGAGCATACTGCTCTTCTTCGTGCGATTGCATCGCATCGCATTGCAGGTCCTCCGCACCTTCATTACAGAATCTGCAAGACTATAGTTGTCTCCCCAAGAGACTCCAGATATTTAACCCCAGGACCAAAGACGCCAAGGCCTGTTCTTGGTTTTGTACTTCCCATATCCTATAGCCATCAGTAAACCACTTGATTGTGTGACTATTGAGAATTCCTGCTGATTCGCAGCATTTCTTTCATTGTCCCTAATATAGTTTCGAATTCCCTCCTAAAACAGTATTTTGGATGGATTCTATCGCTTGGCATATCAGACGTAGCCATAGAGAGGCGGCTGAGTCTCTCTTAATTGCCCTTCCACTCCTAATAATGCCATTTCGGCTGAAGTTTCCACTGCAACATGGAGGGGTGGGAAGTCCAGTACTATCTCCATTGCTGCAGTGGGGCAGGATTCCATAGCCCCTGTAAAGCATCATGTTAGAGAATACGGGCTTCTGAATGTAGCCATAATTTGGATTGTTCAGAGAAAAATTCTCATGTGGTTTGATTTTGCCGTGTCCATGATGAAGCCATGACCAATGGTATGGTTTCAGCAGGAAAAGACAGGCTGTCAAAATCGCGATATACAATATACATACATACATACACCTATATAATATATAACATTTTCATTGGAGGGTGGTTTTAGGCTCAGGGGGTCATGAAATGAAAAGTTGTGAAGAAATTTTCGGATTGTCGAACATTGGTCGCCATCTCATTAGGTAGATGACTCTCCCTAAAAATTAGTGCCACTTTTCCCCGCCAATTTCAACAGTTTCAATGGTTTTTTATAGTTTTTGTTTTCTTTTAGAAATTTTCACTGAAATTATTTTTTTGCTTGCGTCTATTGTGGGGGCCCTTTGTAACTGTTTTTGTGTGGGGGCCCTGAAGCCTGGGCCTAATGGTTAATCAGGCATTTTTATTTTTTAATTATTTCAGCACTATGAAAGACCTCTTAGCCCTGGCAATCAGCTTATTGGCGCTAGCGCAATTAGTACCTTCAGCACAGAGTGAAGCATCCCTCAGCATAACCGACTTTGTGCAGGGCCTGCAGGAGATAATAGACAGTTTCCGCACTGCTGAGACGTCAGATGTTGCTGATACTTTAGTTGATCATCCTGCTGTCGGGGACACCAAAATCAACCTAGCCTACAAAGTTCTGCTTGAGCAGCTGGGTAAAAAGATTCCAACTTTGACCAAAATGCAAATTCCGACTATGGGTAACTCAACTGGGTGAGTAAGCTAGGCAATATTAATTTTATCTTTATCTTAACTTTAGTTAATTTAATGATGTCAGTGTTATATGTATATACCATAATATAGCCTAATACTGCAATCCAATGTGTAAAGTTATCTTGTATAAATTTTTAATCCCAGGTTTATCAGATAAAAAAAATAATCTCCCGCCGCTGTAGCCTATCTAATTTTATACTCAGTAAACCAATATATACAATATATAATATAATAATATAATATACAAGGCCTTATTTATGGACCCCTGGACCCCCCCCCCCCCAGTCGTGAAAAATTCCATCACCCACAAAGTATTTTCGTACACTTTGATTCTTTTCCAGTCCCTTCAAAAGGTAGTTTTTAAATTATTAAAAAATAAATTTGTTCTGTTCTTATTGTACTAGTACTATATTTCTACTTGTTTTATTTACCAAAATTCAGTTTTGCTTTCTTAAGCTCGGTATACACTACTATGGTAGCCTCGGGCCTCAGGCTATCTTATCCTACACCCCCCCCCCCCCCCCCCCCGTAGCAAATCTATAGCTACGGCCTTGGCCTTATAAATGCCCACTCATTGCTGAATGCCCAAAGCTTACATTCCATTACCAAAAAATCCAATTGGTCCATGTAGTTACTTGATGGTACCCAAAATTTTCATTAAATAATTATATACCGTACCCATAATAGTGCTTTAATCGCGGTGAGCTTGGCGCCTTATATTTGACGACCTTGATTTAAAATAGACATATTAAATTTAAACACATATGACAGGATACTCATTAAGATTGAACATTTTTTCCCCCTTTATTACCCCGCAGTTATATTGAGCTATTATCATATATGTAGGCTATAACAATAATAACTGTCTTTGCATATAGTTTATTGCGTTAAAAGGTGAAGATCATGGTCGTAGCGTGCAGAATTATGTGACGCTCTACGATCGGCTCTGTGATTAGATTGCACCTAAGTACCCCCTGCAAACGTAAAGAATGAAGCACGCTATTGCGCAGGTGTACCAGGCAGGCTTGTAGCATAATTAAATATTATTTTAATTTTGGAATCAGGTGCCCATTCCACCGACCGGCTAGGGCTATTTACAAAAACGGTGACGTGGTAGCAGACATTCAAGACTTAGGCGGGGTTTCCACCGACCTCGCATTGCAGAATTGACGGAAATGTTTATTTTCCTCTATGCCATAGTTAAAATTGATCAATGATCATACAGTAAAATCACAAACAAACAAAGTAACAAACTAATATTGAAAAATGGCGTCATGGGATATGTTAAGTACAAACATTTTAATAGATTTCTATAAAAAGAAAAATTCTAATTTCCGTCAATGTCATTTGCATTCTGCAATGCGAGGTCAGTGGAAACGCTACCTAAGTCTTGAATGTCTGCTACCACGTCACCGTTGTTGGAAATAGCCCTAGCCGGTCAATGGAATGGGCGCCTTATCAAATTATCGGATTCTACTGCGGTTCTTCAATTTTATAGCGACTGAAGAGGCAGCCTCCTCGTTATAACCGAAATTAGAGGATAAAAAAAAAAAATTTGGACTTGGCGGGTTTCAACCCACGATCTATGCCTTGCATCGTTTTGCCCCTACACGACAAGCCCCCAGAAAGGTGTTATTATATTATATATTATATTGATCCAGTACAATACATTATATTGATACAATAAAATCATATACCGCAAGGTTTCAGTCAGCCCGTGTGCGGTTTCGGTTATGGATAAACAGTACATGTAATTCAATCGCAATACAATACAGTAGATAAATAATTAATTATTGGTTATTAGTATTAATCAGGTTAGTTGTATTAGTAGTTGCATCAGTAGATAGTTAGTAAGTTAGTAAAAGTTAATTCAATTAGTAATGTTTATTAGTAATTAATTTCTGTTCTCAGCCATTTCTCTAAATTATTATATATAGACTATTATTCGTGGGTTCTAATCCGGCCAAGTCCAGTTTTTTTTGGTTCTTTAATTCCGATTATTTTTGAAGGGCTCTTTGCAGGCCCGTACCCAGGATTTAATTTTTTTTTGGGGGGGGGGCAAGAACATTTTTTTAAATAAATGATAGGTACATCCATAGTGATTTTTGTAGTTTTAGCTAAAACTGTTACATTATTTATTATTTTTTATCAAATTTAGGGGGGGGGGGCATGGCCCTTTTAGCCCCCCTCCCTCTCTCCTATTAATAATGGAAAACATAATCCCTTCTATTCTCCATCTGCATGTGTGTTTCATTTTCTAACAGTGGTGGCGCTAGAAGTTTTAAGGCGGGGGGGGGGCATGGAGGGGCACGACTTCTATCTGGGGGGGCCAATGAAAAAACAAAACATTTTTCATTGGGAGTAGGTATACCGTTCACTAATTCTGCAATTTAGCAACATGTAAAATATCTCAAAAGTGGGGGGGGGGCCCCGGAGGGGCCGCAGAAACCTTGGGGGGGGGGCAGGCCCCCTCGGGCACCCCCGTAGCGCCGCCGCTGTTTTCTAAGCGTTAAATGATATACGTAAATATAACTAAATAAAATAAATATATATATAATATTTATTTCTTCCAGTGCGTTATACGTCGAAAATGTGGCCATTTACGGTGCTAATAACACAATTTTCGGATTCGACGCGCCTGGTAACAGCTACAACATTGAAAACTTAACCCTGAGCATCCCCTATCTCGACATATTCGGCGATTCCTACTCCATGAACAATCTCAATCTCTTAGATATGGTCACCCTAGACGGACAAGGGCCTTTTCAGTAAGCAAGCTTACATCCTATAGATTACAATAGTATTTAACAAAGGGTTAGTTGGACTTACATTGCCTGTAGTGTTAATAGTCATTAGAGGCATGGGCCTCATGGTCATCGAACAATTAGGGCGGAGCCCATTGTCAGGGGAAGGGGGCGACGTTTCGGGAGTGGGTGCTTAGTGCTACTCCCGTCATCAGGCTTAGTCTTAAATAACAATTGCATTCTTCATTCCTTAAAGGAATTAAGAGAAGGAATTATGAGATGTAAGTATTCATTATAAATATATCATTGTGTATATTTAAATTAGTCCATATAGTAGTTCCATAGACCAAAATAATCTCTATAGCGCAGTACCACAATCAATCAATCAATATAATACGAACAATATACATATTTTGTGATACAAAAATACTGTGGACCCGGTAGGCCGTGGCCCGCGATGGGTCCAGAACAACTGTGGTTATTGTTAATAAATTAAATGTTGTTTTTTTGTTTTGTTTTTTCCTCACTTTTATCCCTAGGTGGGGTCAGCGATATGGCAGGTTCCCTTCTACTCCTTCCGATTCTGTGCTTCGGCCGCCGTTGCTCCGACAATCCTGAGGTCGTGGCGGACTTTCGCTTCTATACTGTTAACCCTCGTCGCAGTATAAATTAAATAAGAAATAAATACTGAATACTCCAGGGGTAGTAGTAGTAGTGTTCGTCGGGTCCATAGAGCGACCCCGACTTGACTGTCCTATGCCAGCCCATAGGACAGTGGACCTCCTGATTATAGTGGATTCCGAACCACTTGGGAAACATCACAGTGAAGTCACACGATTAGTTCGGAGGTGACCAGGACAAGTCCTACCATGTTTCCCTACCGGCACTGTGCACACGACCAAGTTATCTGCAGCTTTGAACCTGCTCTGGTCCGCTCAATTCAACTTGGTATGGCGGCCGGCTACTCCTGGGGTAACCATTATCTCCGTTCCACATCCACTTAATTGGAGCCCCCCCTCCCTCCCTCGGGACGCCAACACCGTTTCTTGTAAAAAGTCGAATTTCACAGTAAATATTAATTGTAAAGCAGGAAAAGAGATTTTAGGCATTAGAAGAAATATTTCTCAACATTTTATTACATGATATATAGCCATTACCAGCACCGTTTGGCCACAATAATCAGAATTGATTTATAAAAAACGATTGAGAAGGCGCCCATTTTTGTACAATATATCAACTCTGATGATTGTGGGCGCATAATAAAATCTATTTGTTAGCTCTACTGTAAATATTTACTGTGAAATTCGACTTTGTTAAAAAAAAAAACCGAGTGGCGCAGATGTCACGCCGCGGGAGAGGGGAGACTCCTATTGGGCCCACAGCCGTAGCCAAGCGGGATTTGATACATATCCAATGAAATTTCTGAAAGGGGCAGAAGGGAGTGGAGGAGGCTCACTTGCCACACCCGAGCAACTGGGGATGATGATGGTGATGAATGATGATGATAGTTAATGATAGTTATACTTTTTTTTTTAACTGTACCTGAATGGCTGAATCATAGGCTAATAATTTAAATACCAAATGAAATCTCTTGAAAAGCGTTTTCATTTGATGTGCAACATGACATGCCTTTACACTTGAAAAGTTTGGATACCTACTAATTCCGTACTTTCGCACAACCCGAACAATCTTTAATTATACAAAAAATTGTTTTACCCCGACTTTGTTATTAAAGGGTGTGTCCGGGTGGTCAGGAACACACTGTCTAGTACATTAGTGTTAATGAGGCTATCAGGACCTTTTGGGTTACTGTTTTAAAAAACTAAAAAAGCCTAGGTACCGTACCATGAAGAAGTACTTATTGGATTAATTTTTGGTTTCAGTATAAGATTGGAAGGCTTGTTCCTGCACTGCAAACTTCTGGTGAAGTACAGATCTTTAAAATTCGTTGTTGAACATGTCCCGATCTTCGAGGTTGCCTTAGCCAAAGCTTCAGTTAGTACCTATAACATTAAAAAAATATATGTCATAATAGTATGCCATTAGTAGTCCACCGGATATATTAGTGAAGGCTACGTATAGACTAACCCTAGATTACCAATAGTAAAATTTAATTATAGACCTATATGATAGCCAACCGCTTTCACAACGGTAACCATAGACGGGGTAGCTGCCCCCCCAAAAAAAAATTTTTTTTTTAGTAAATCTTTAATCTATTGTAGTTTAATTTATAACGCTCTGATTTAATTGATACGGTACGGTACTATGTTTTTCCTATTTTGACCCACTTCCCGCCCCCCTCTCAAATGTCCCTGCCGGTAACAAACCCAAAATTCAGAACTGCTATAGTATATATTATGTACTGTAACAAGAGATGTGAGAATGTGAGACAAACAAGGCAGAACATCGACAGGGCTTTGCGGGACCAATGCAGAGACAACGTGGAAAATGAAGTGACCAGTGAAAGATGTCAGTGGTAGACTGGTAGAGGAAGACGAAGGGCCGGATTTTCTGAAGAGATAGGTGGTGCACTGGTGCTAGGTGTAAAAAGAGCGAGGCCGGCCATGTTGGATTTCTATACGAAAATTGTCCATTAACCAATTTCTCTATATCCCCAGGTGTATTTCAAAAACATCGGAAACGGAGGTCTGGAGCTGGAGAAGATGCTCAACTCCATCGCGGCTGACATTCTTCCAATGATCGTGGAGGCCCTCCACAACGATGTCCAGGCCGCTCAACAGGACCCCGACGTCTGGGCCGCCACCGAACCACAGTTCAACAAGTTGTTTACCACTGTGCTCAACACTCTCAAGGAAAGCCTAACTTAAAAATGGTTCAGTAGTGATGGCTATGGGTTAATTGAGAATGGGCCGAAAGGCCCAAAATTTGCCCAATTGGAAAATAAATTTTTCATAATTTCTTTCATTCTTTCTCTCAGACGAGACGTACCTTACTACTGCAGTATTAAAAAAAATATATATATACCCCTATATTATAATAATACCAAATCGCCATGATCGGGCTGCAAGAAGGTTCCAATTGTTTGTTTGTTTGCAAACTAAAACGCCTGGCTTATTTCTCCCTCGGTCTTCCTTCTATGTTATAGGCTACGGGAATGCTGGACCACTGCTGGTAATACCTAAGTTACAATACCGTAACCCTGCAGTTTTTACTAATTCACCTAGGATATCTACAAGATGAGGTACTAACTATTATTACATTAATTCAATCAATCAATCATAACGTGTATTGTACAGAAATACACAATGCCTGTAGGGCGAGATGACCCATAACAGACTGTTAAAATAAAATATAAGTAAATAATTTAAATACAAAATTGTTTAACCCGTGAAAAATAAATAATTGGTTCAAATAAGGGTTGGTTTTATTTATTTAATTTTGGTCCACTTCCGCCTTCAGCTCATCCTCACGCCACCACGGACAGTGACTCAATTTCAAAGTTTTTTGGAGAAAGTGTATGGTACCTACCCACGATGCTGCAAAATCATAATAATAATAATAATAATAATAATAATAATAAACGTCTTACATTTACGGGGCGAGACTTAAGACTAGAAAGTAGAACAATGCATAAAAAGAACTAATTCTAAACTGACGTGACGTCAAAAAAAAAAAAAAAAAACACATACAGTAAATATCTAGGCCTAGACAGTATTCTTATTCTAAACCTATTCTGTTCCTAGTAATTTTTCAGCAACTGGCTTTTGAACCCACGAATCTTTGGCTGCGATCCAATTTCCTTATCTAGGGAATTCCACTGGCGGCAGACATTTACAAAAAAAGAACTACCATATAAAGCTGTGTTATGTCGGGGTATTCGCAATATACAAGTCCATTTCTATGGGAATTCAATGGCTTTAGGCGGTCATATAGATATGGAGGAGCTGCACTGTTCAAAACCTTATACTAATAATAGTGAGTGGAAAGTTCTTCTTTCAATCATACGCTTTTGTGTGAAAAGCGATAAACGTGTTTATTCCAGGAGATTTGGCCAACACCATGGGCGTAGCTATAGGATTGGATCCAGAGGGGGAGGGGAGGCAGGTGCAAAAGTTAGATTAAAGAAATTGGTTTTCACGGGCTTATTTGATTTATTTAAAAATATAAACATTAAGATTTATTATAGTATGTCTATATAGTTTAAATTCCCCGCACTTTTTCGTATTGGTTAAATTCATTAAAGAAAATCCAATTCTACCTAGTGTTCATAGTTAAAAAATTACTTAGTACAGTTTTACGTAATAAATTAAAAAACCCAAAACCGGTTTCGGTTCACGTCTTCGTCAAGTTCCCGGTTGTGTGTTTTTCAATTTATTACATCAAACTGTACTAAGTAATTTTTTTACAATGAGTGATAGCAAGTTTTACAAAGTTACTAAAGAGATTATTATGTTTACTACCTAGTCTTATTAACTCGTTGGACGTATGCCCCCCCCCCTTGCACCTCTCTGGCTACACCCATACCCAACACTGCATACTTCCTGTCACCCTTATGGTCTTAACACCTTCCATCAAGGTAGGTAGGTCCCCACTCCGCACTCCCATTAAAAAGTCATTTCGTAAATTATTTTTAAAATTTTATTTATTTTTAAATAGGTAAGTTGTTCTCAGATCACACTGTGGGTGTTTTGCCTTACCAGCGGTTAAACTCTAGGAGGGGCGGGACAGGGCTCCCAAAGCAGGCTCTAGGGGGGCAACGGATGGTCTAGGAGGGGGCAGTGGCCCCCCTGCCCCTCCCTGACATCGCCCTTGCCTCTCTGGCTACGCCCATGGCCTACAATAATGCATACTTCCTGTCGCCCTTACGGTCTTAACATCTTCCATTTGCCATTTACATATAAGACTCGTTAGCCTACCTGTTCTTAATTTGTTTCTTCGAATCGAACGTCAGGGTCAGTTAAAGTTCCATGCTCAGTACGCAAGTTGCAGTCTACCAGATATCATGACTAGGTACCGCGTATGCAGTCTTCTACTTTTCACAGTAGCCGCATCCGAAGCTCTTAACGCTGGTAAGTGGTCTTTCTGTCATTGTGAGAATTCAGTAAGTCAGCACTAAAAAGAAGACATGGAAATTTTAGGTATAAAAAGTAGGGTAAATAAATAAAAGAAATTACAATTTAATTATAATTACATAGGCTTTCACGGTTGGAGTTAAGGGGCGAAGCAGTAGAATCCAGAATGATAGGCCGTGGTCAATATGAAAACGTACTTATAGTATTGTGTTTCTGTTGCAGCGGATTTCTTCACAGTATGTCACACAAAAGATCCAAAATTTGAGGAATGCATAAGAAAAACTTTGGAAGACCTTCGTCCACTTCTCAAAAAAGGTAAAATTAGGTATAGGTATTGATTATTGAATATATAAGACTAGTCCCCAGTAATTTTCATGAAATAATTAATTACGACACCAAAAATTAGGATCACCGGCCATGGCGGCGGGGGGGGGGGGGGCTAACTGTGATCAACAAGACGGTTCCCCCTGGTAGTCGCGTAAATAACACCCCCGCATCCCCCGCGGTGCGGGGGGGGGGGGGGGCAGCATTGCTGGGGGGTGCACTTCGGCTCCCAGTTCCAGGTTTGTGCTAAAAAAACTTATAGGTGCAATTAAATCATCCCAGTATTTCAGCCTTATCCTTGATCCTTTATACAGCTCAAGATGTATTTAAAATTGATCAACTGCATGTTATACTGAGGTATGTCTTTGTTTGCAAAACATAAAATTTTTTTGCTGACAAAATGCACAAAACCACACTATCTCAGGCAAGTTTTCTCGAAGAAATTCCCGGGGCCCCTTGTTTGTAGTATATTCTTCGTTTTTAAAATCTAACTGTTACTGCTCTCAAAATGTGTAACTACTATTTCAGGCCTATTTTGAAAAAAAAAAATATTCACTTGGGGGAGACCCCCGGGCCCCCTTCTTCGCAATTGTATTAATTAATCAACTGTAGGATCTAAACAATACTGCTATCTTAGTGAGTAAAATCCCACTTTTTCGGGCCTATTCATGAATTTCCTAAGCATCTCCACCGGGGTAGACCCCCAGGACTCTATAAGTTCATTAATTTAAAAGCTACTGTACGTACATCCGCATAAGAACGGCTTTCCCCTTTTTCTACACTTTTATTAAAATGGGGGAGGGGGCGCTAAATTATACAAAGTTTCCCTTCATAAACCTATCGTTAAGCCACTGGGTAGGGCGCACCAAAGGTCTTGCGGGGGGGGGGGGGTTATTTACGTCACTGCCCCCTGGACGAGTCCTTGCCGTTGCACTTCAACTTTGATGAATCCTGCGAATGCCCCAAATGTGGGCATGCTGGGCGCGTAAAACCGTGGAGAGGCGTGATTTTTTTACTATTTTTGAATTCTATTTTGGAATTTTCCATATCGTCTCGCCTAATAATTTTGGTGAGGAATGACAGAATCTTCTTCTTCTTCTTCTTCTCCATCCCTGTTAGTACCGCGTGCGCAGCGTGAGGGGGTCGCCCCAGACCCATTTCTTATTGTCGTCTGTTTCCGGTTGTCTCCGAGGCTTCCATTTGTGCTTTGAGTCAGTAGTACCACTGTGCAGGAGATTTACCTATTATCAGTGGGGAGATGGTTTCTCTCTCAGCGCTCATCTGTCTACGCTGGGGTTTTCGGCTAGGGCCCTCCCATAGCCTTTGGGTGTATACCCTTCCCTCAAGGCAGAGGGGTGGCTGGTTCCTTGCTCTTCTGTCTCCTCCACCGTTGTTGTGTTTCTAGGCACCATCTTCCACCATTGGAGCCATTGGCATTAGAATAAGTCATTATTGTCAAAGAATAAGCCATTGGGCTTGGGCTCATTTGAAGGCGATGCTGACGCCTTCTTCCGGTCGGCGTGTTGTGGTATTTTGTTAGGCGGGGTTTCCACCGACCTCTCATTGCAGAATGCAAATGACATTGACGGAAATTTTTGTTTTACTCTATGCCATAGTTAAAATTGATCAATGATCATGGAGTAAAATCACAAACAAACTAAAATTAAAAAATGGCGTCATGGGATATGTTAAGTACAAACATTTTAATAGATTTCAATAAAAAGAAAAATTCAAATTTCCGTCAATGTCATTTGCATTCTGCAATGAGAGGTCGGTGGAAACCCCGCCTAAGGGAAAACCCCTTTCCTAAGTGGAAACCCCCCCTCCTCGCCGCTTGGGTTTCCCGTCACCGCCTCCACTATCTTTCTAAAACGGACTCGGGACAGTCTACGGCGAAGTTAGAATTGGGTTCAACGCCCCCAAAACCATAAAACCTAAAAAAAAATTGAGTACTTTCAGGTCAGACTCCAACTTTCACCCGAAAGGTTGTTGGTTCGAGTCCCACACTTACGAAATTTTCTGGCCATGCTTTGGAGGGCATGTAAAGCAGGCGGTCCCATGCCTTCCTAGTTGAGCGCAAGAGAGGGCTTTATAGCCCTAACTCCGCTAGGTTGGCTTAGTAATAGAGCAAAAAAGTCAATATTTATTTATTTATTTATTTTACTTTCCTGAAATGTGCGGTTTTTCTTGCATATTAACCTACACCATTATTGCCTGATATTTGTTGAATAAATCTAAGTCAATTAGTAGCATCTTCTAAGCAAGATTACGATTTTTTATTTATTTTCTAGGTTCAAAAGAGCTGAAAATACCCTCAATTGAACCAATGGTGGTGCCTAAGGCAAAAGTGGACCAAAAAACTGGTGCCGTGAATGTAGACTCCACCTTCACCAATGTAAAAGTCACCGGGATAACCAATTACAAAATCACCAAAGTAAGGCAAGTAGCCTATTCATTATAATTACAGTCACGTAAGTGGAAAAAATTTACGGGTGTAAAAAATTATATTTCATATGAAACATAAAAATCAGCTCTTTTGCAGATGATACGCGTATAGTATTAGGCCTAATTAATAAAAATTGTATACAAGTCACAAATGATCTGCGCATATGCGGATGACATAGTCATAATCACTAAAAATGGGAAGCAACTAGGAGAGATACTTGCTAGACTATGTGTAGAGGCGAGTAGAGCTGGACTAGAAATAAAATAGAATAAAAACTAAGTATCTAGTAATGTCAGCGTTAGAAAGGAGACGGAGAAGTGACAACCTGACTGTACAAGGAATGGCTTTCGAGAATGTAAAGAGCTTCATCTACCTTGGTGCAGAAGTAAACAATCACAACAAAACTAGCGCAGAGATAGACAGAAGAATAACAGCAGCCAATAGAGCATATTTTGCCAACCTAAAATTGCTCAAGTCAAGACTTAGGCCTATCTCTAGAGCCACAAAACTACGAATATACAAAACCCTTATAAGACCAGTTGCAACATACGGATCGGAAACCTGGAATCTCACTGTAAACGATGCCAACAAACTACGTGTACTCGAAAGAAAGATAATAAGGAGGATATATGGACCCCTTAACGAGTACGGAGAATGGCGTATAAGAAACAATGCTGAAATCGACGCCGCTCTCAACGGAGAAGACATAGTAAGGTTCATTAAAGCACAACGATTAAGGTGGCTGGGACACGTTGTAAGGATGTCTGAAGAACGCATGCCACGAAAAATGTACAAAGCAAGCATGACGGGAAGACGACTGCCAGGACGGCCAAGAAACCGCTGGAAGGACGAGTTAGAGAATGACCTTCGCGAGTTGGGAGTCTCCAGATGGTGGAGCGTTGTGCAAAACCGAGAAGAATGGAGGAGTGTTGTCGAGCAGACCAAAGCCCACCAAGGGCTGTAGAGCCGGAAGAAGAAGAAGAAGAAGAATAAAAATAGAATAAACCTATACGAAAAAGCAAATGATGATTTCTTAAAGATAAAAAAATGGCTCACAACCAATCTCTTAACAATCAACTTAAAAAAAAAATTATGTTCATGGAGTTTAACCAGCCTATCACAGCAAAGAAGCCTAACAGCACAATTACGACCAGCACTCCGAATACAATTATGAAAAATTCACCCGAAATTCAAGATATTACGAAAGTCAGCTCAGCCAAATACCTTGGAATAACATTCAATAGTAAAATTAAATGGGAAGAGCACATTTTAAATGTGGTTCCCAAATTAAGAAAAATCATATATATGTTTTACCAATTAAGACAGATCTTGAATATAAAACAGCTAACCAGTGTCTATCATGCATTAGTACAGTCACACTTAAATTATGGAATTATAGCATGGGGCGGAGCTTACCAAAATGTATTTGAAAGAGTAAATATCACCCAAAGAAAAATACTAAAAGTCATACATAAAAGAGAGAATACTTTCCCAAGCAAAGACCTCCATAAATTAGCTGAAATACCCACAAAAAAACAGTTATTTATCATAGAAGCAATATCACATACATTTAAAAACAAACACAGAATACCACAATTACAGCACTATTACGTCACTAGATACATGTATATCCCTTACAAGACTGACCTACATACAACGACAGGCCAAATACGTAGGACTTACGCACTACAACAGACTCCCGATATGCGTAAAAACTATTAAACAATTGAACGTATTTCGAAAATATCTAAAAACAAATCTCAACGAGTTAACACCGACAAACAAAGACTGACTGACTTACTAACTTGCTTACTTAACGTAGATTAAGATTTTTTTCCAAATTTAAGCTGCACACGGGTAGCATATGCTACTGTATAACTTAACTTTTTATGGAAATATAAATTTATTGCATTGTATTATTGTATTGTATCTGTCGTAGCGCGTCATAAAGTAGAAGAGAGAAAAAAAGAAAAGAAAGAAAGTCCACCTTAATTAACAATAATATTAATGTTATTTCTTTTTCAGGGCCGATCTTGATAAAGGGTTACTGGAGATCGGGGCAGAAATGCCATATCTGTACGTGGATTCAAACTACAGTATAAAGGGCAAAATTCTTGTACTTCCCATCACCGGAGATGGCGACAGTCACACGAATTATAGTAAGTTTCGAGCAAAACAAATTACCCGCAACAATCCTGGCATGACGTACCAGGCTTAATTAACCCCGGGTTTTAGTGCTTACTTAACACATATGGGACATTTAAACGCACCAAAAATATTTTTTGCATCATACTGGGGCCAGTGGCGAAGCGTGGGATAATTGCGAGTATATATACCGTACCTCCATCGTTAAAGTTTAAAAGAGAAGAAAACACGTGCATCACGATCTTCTCGCGATGCCTACTAATTTAATCCAAACCTTGCATGCCTCTTTTCTCGTCTCGTCAGTTCTCCTACGGAACTCCCTGCCCAGGCACATAAAGTAATCTCCCTCTCTACCAATTTTCAAAATTCGCTATCGGGTGCATCTTATGTTATTACATTGTAGTATTATATGGTACATATAACACTAACATCAAATTAACTTTGGTTGAAGAGGTAACCTCCTCGTTATAAACGAAATTAGAGGATATGGAAAAAACTGGGCTTTGCGGGATTCGAACCCACTTATGTTATGGTTTACTTTACCATATAGTATATAGGCTGTATATATAAAAGATAAATCACTTCAGGGAGCCTACCCATCAGTAGTCTACGAGACATGTAACTAGCGCTCTGATTGGCTAATAATGACGCACATTGACGACGTAGGCCATATATATAGGTATATTGGTACACACGTGTATTACCTTCAGACCTAGCTGCTCAAAGTGAATCATTATTATGCCATTTATTACATATAACATATAAATTTATAACATATATTTAGGACAATTTTCAGCACAACATTAGGCTACCTAATAAACTAAACTCGCCAAGATCTGATATTATTTCGCTATCCATGCGTGAATGGATGTGTAAATGCCTCTCTGCATTTTAGCGTTATAATTCTAAAGAAAGAAAGAAAATTGTCTTTATTTACGATGTGGGCGAATTCTATATGTATAAATGTATTTATTTTCTTTTGTTTTTTGTTGGTAATAATTCATATGTAACGCTATTTAGCTAGCCCTCTAGTTGAGTGTAAGAAAGGGCCCGAAGGCCCTAACTCCGCTAAGGGAGCTTAGTATAATAAAGAAATTAATTACTATTATCATTTTATATAGCATGCTCTATCTTCTAAAAAGTAAAAATTTGAAAACCAAATAGAAAATAATTGAATTCTAACGTGACGAGATCCTTAATTTTCTTAGACTGCGTTGATAACATCATGCTCATACGATCTTCGTGGCTTCCTATAGATTTGAACGAAGCTGCTCTTATCCATTCTAAGGATTTGTTGAGTGTAATGCGACATTGCCCGCCTTACATGCACGCTCGGCCAATGCCTGGGGCCACCTGATGCTACATCGCCTATGACCAGCCATTGAAAAAACGTACCAGATGGTCCCAGGATGCAAAAATTATTTTTGGTGCGCTCAAGGCCGTGCCCAGGTTTTGATTTCGGGGGGTCCAAAAAATTTTTTTTACGTAATTTATTAATGAATTATTGGATAAATTCTTCAAACCATACAGGTTTACATGCAAAACTTTATTTCGGGGGGGGGGGGGTCCGGACCCTATGGACCACGGCCTTGGGTGCGCTCTTATGTCCCATCTCTCCTATATACTATAGAACTCTAGCCGTATAACTTAACCTTATTAAAAAGCCTGCATAAATTATTTTCAGCTGGAGTTAGCGGGATAATGACGATGAACCTCAAACCTGTGATGCGAGACGGGGTGAAATATATGAACCTAGAAAAAATCTCATTTGACGCAGGCGTCAAAAAAGCTGATGTTCACATGAACAACCTTTTCAATGGCAACAAGGAGCTCGGTAAGTATAACAGACTACGAGCCCCCAAACATCTGCAATTTGTGCTAAATCAAATTTTAATGGAAATATTGCCTCAAAACGAGCCCAGATTCTACCGGTTCTTCATACTGTATGCACTGTATTGAATAAGCTCCAAGCTTTTATCGTACTAAATAAAAAAACTTCCCTTACACTTTTCGCCAAATTATATCATTGTATTTTCAGGTGACGCCATGAACAAATTCATCTCAGAAAACTGGGAAGTTGTCTATCAAGAATTTAAGCCAGTTAGCGATGCCGTAATTGCCTCCATATTTGAAAGCATAGCTACAAAAATTTTCCAGAAGTTTCCAGCCAATGAAATCTTGCCTGACTGAGTAAATTCTTGCTGGCTTTAATAGGACAGTTAGGGTAACCCCCACGACTGCTTGAAAAGTCCCGGTAAGAAATGAGTTGCCTGTTAGCAAAAGCAATCCTCTCCATTTTTTTTCAGTTTTGTTTTTGTTTTTCAATACTCTATCCGATGAATCAGATATTGAGACGCAAAAGCAATTCTAATACTGTTAAAATTAGCTTTAAAAACTGTAATGTTATACCTCATGGTGTTGCGGCACAGCAGTTTTTTGCGGTTCCTGAAAAATCGACCTGGGTGGACAGGATTGCTTTTGCTAATAGGCAACTCAAACACTGCACGGCATCGCCCTCCATTTCAGGCTTGTATTGTTTAGTGAGCCTTTCTAAGCGTTTGTGGGATTCACCCTTAAGGCAGGGCCCACTACCTAGTGGCGGCCTTAAAAATTGTAAGGCGGGGGCAATGGGGTGCATGACTTCTATCGGGGGGGGGGGGGGGGGGGCAATGAAAAAACAAAAAAATGTCATTGGAGTAGGTATAATGAAATTATAAGTAACTTGTAACCAGTTTTAATTCTGACGTTTTTGAATCACAAAAATTCTGCTATATATAGGCTATAAGATGTAACATATCTCAAATATAGGGGGGCCCTGGGGGAGTCGGAGAAACTTTCGGGGGGGGGGGGGGAAGGAGGCCCCACCGGGCACCCCCGTAGCACCGCCACTGCCACAACTCTCAGAACTGTATATCCAAAAAAATGTATTGGTTTTAAAAAAGACAGAACAAAACAATTTTAAAATAAACCTGCTATAACAGTGAAGAAGGCACGCCTTGCATTGCAGCAGTCAAGTACTCCTTACCGAAACATTTCTTAGGGTGGTGGTTTGTAAAAATCCTCTTCTGACGCATGACGGTGTGAGACCCAGGGACGGTTTCAGAAAAAGTTTTCGGGGGGGGGGGGGCGGTGACCTGAAAAATATCGCGTTTCCCTTACTTGAGTAACAATTTCTCTTCATTTCCTCCAAAAGTCCATTCTATCTAGTATAAAGTTATTTTTCTCGGGGGGGGGGGGGGGCGACCGCCCCCCACCCCCCCCCCCCAAGGATCCGTCCCTGGTGAGACCCTGCCGATCGTGAGATCGAACTCAGGCGTGGATGATCAATTTTTTTTTGCTGAGACTTGAAGTGGCTGATTTATACATTAGTTATTTGTCTGGATGGATACATTACTGTATTATGATATTAAATGAAGCTTGTATTATGTCACATTAATGTATCGTATTTTTCTTGTATTTTAACTTTATGGTACGACGGTATGCACCTCGTTCATTTTTAATGGCGGTGTCGATCTTGACGAGATTATGATCGACGGGAATTTTTCCGTTTTGATTACTGCGAAGTTGTTTTCTGGAGTGTTAATCATTTTATCATCAAAATTCGTGAATGGCACCATTGCCTAACCATTTTTCTGTAGGAGTAACCAAACTACAATAACATCCAACCGTTAATAAAACCTTGTAATAAACTAATAATCACCATCGCATCCTTCCTATATAATATTATCGCTACCAGACATCAATATGAATGGTATTGTATTTGTATGCAAAACACCTGGGAATAATAGTTGGCACATGATAAGCTACCTGTTTCCGAATTACATTGATAGGTTGAGTCAGCTCGTTACCTCGACGGTACCTGGCTCTCTCAGTCTCAGTGTCTCATTAGCCATCCGCAGGTCTTCAAGGTGCCACTATGTACCTGGTAAGCCTGCTTGTCGTCACCGTTGCCGCTTCACACGCTCTTAAGGCTGGTAAGTTATAAGTTACACTTTTACTTAGCTATAAAGATTATAAACCTATAGTGTATGGCTCAACCTCAGTTGAGCCATTAATAAATTCTTATCTACTTTTACTCCTGTCTATTCAATATACAGTAGAATCCGTTTATTATGACATCGAAGGGAATTGACAAATACACCTTAATAAGCAGATGTCATATAAAGCGTATATACAAAGCCAAAAACGTATTTACAAAGCCAAAAACTAAAAAAAATTGTTAAAATTTACTTGCCAAAAATTTGCCATGAGGATGCTCAATAAAACAGGGTACAATGTTAGCACGAGGATAATTTTTAAGGAGTTTGGAATTTTGTCATTTGAACTATTGTACAAGAAAATTTTACTAACAATGGTTGTAAGTAACTTGAGTAACTTTCAAGGTGACAGAATTTCTGCTAATAACATAAGCACTAGGCAAACAGGACTTGGATTCCTTACGGTTCCTAATTACAAATTAACACACAGTAGAAATTCTGTCAACTATAGAGGTTTGAGTTACTATAATGATATGATCAGGGCCGGATACCTAGAAAATATTACATTGTCTGCAATTAAGAACTATATTTTAAGTCTACTCACTGATACAGAAAACTAACATAATAAAGTGAATTGTGCGGTGATCCCAACGCGCCTTTATTGGCTTTGTAGCACCGGTTATTAGAAGAATGTGAAATGTTTTTTTTTTGGTTAAATACACGTATTATTATTATTATATTAATGAAAACCAAACTTCCTTGTGTAATTATACGTCATACTAGGCGGTTGGTCAATATAGGCGGAGTCATTATAAACGGATTCTACTGTACTTAATATACTGTATGTATGCCTTTATTGTAATTTACATTTGTTCCGAGTAAGTTTTTTTTTGCGTTGGTGATAGAGCAGGACGTGTAATTAAGTTTGGACATGATGAGTTCAAGATGTATCCAAAATTTCCCTCAAGAACCTACCCCCTCTTAAAAAGATACAGATAGCGGGAAACCTTTTTTTTAAATGCATAACCACGAAGGAATTTTATTGTTCTAGGGGATTTCTTCACGGTATGCCATACCAAAGATCCGAAATTCGAGCAATGCCTGGAAAAAACAATAGAAAATCTTCGCCCTCTTCTAAAAAAAGGTAAGAATAATCTATTGTAATTTGCATTAGAATGGAAAATTGCGGGAATTATGAAACACTGGGCAGTGCGGGGCTCGAACCTTTGATCTGTGCCTTCCGGGGCAGCGGGTTATACCTGAATGAATGAACTTCCTTCAATTCCTTCTTTTTCACCCCCGAACTCTCCTAGAACCGCTTTTCAGCATTACTTCAGAATTGTCGTGTCTTTTTCTGCTGTCAGAGTTGGTTAAGGTCTTCTCTATCATCTTGCGGAGTTGCGGCTCAATGCCAACTCCTTCACAGCACAATAAGCCACCTCTGACTTACTCGTAGGCTAATCATTTTCAGCACTATGCTCACATTTAGAGTTCCGATCTTGGCTTCAAATGCCCTCCTCTCGTTTTGACACCGCCGGCAGTCAATATGAAATGTGCGGCCACATCCTCTTCCCCGTCGTATATGCACCGATTTGTATAGTACTTCGTTTGCACTCATGAAAGAATGCCCGAAAACTGCCATGTCCAGTGGGTCGTTGGAAACTGTTTTAAGTATAGAAGTCGAGTTGTCCATGCTTGCCCTTCAATTCCTGGTTGCACTGTGCATTAATATTGTAGTGTTACGCTCCTGGATTTCTTCTTGTAGGCTGGTGTACAGCCTAGAGCCTATGGCTACCTGTTTATTTTGTCATTATATTGAAAGAATCTTCAAGGTGAACAACACAGAGCAACAACAAACACTTTTCACGTGATTCTCTCTGCTACTTTACAAGCCTAATTGTGTTGAAATTGGCAGAGGAAAACCTGAATCCTAACATTACTATGAACACTATTAGGTTGATACCGGTAGGTGGCGTATGTGATCAGGTATTTCAGAGTGAAGCTATACTGGGATTCCCATACTACTGTAATTAATTTAGGCAATATATGTATCACAATTATATGTAAACGCAAAAAATGGAATCCTGTATAATACACGGCCTTCGATGGCACAGTTGGTAGCGTGCACAAACCCTACGAAAGGCGCCCATTCCATTGACCGGCTAGGGCTATTTCTAAAACGGTGACGTGGTAGCAGACACTCAAGACTTAAGTAGCGTCTCCACCGACCTCGCATTGCAGATTGCAAGTGACATTGACGGAAATGTTTGTTTTTCTTTTTATAGAAATCTATTAAAATGTTTGTAATTAACATATCCCATGAAGCCATTTTTTAATTTTAGTGTGTTTGTTTGTGATTTTACTGTATGATCATTGATCAATTTTAACTATGGGATAGAGGAAAATAAACATTTCCGTCAATTCTGCAATGCGAGGTCGGTGGAAACGCCACCTAACTCTTGAATGTCCGCTACCACGTCTCCGTTTTGGAAATAGCCCTAGCCGGTCAATGGAATGGGCACCAAAGAGTACAGTCTATGTACACACCAGCATGCGATCGGAGACCTGTCCTAACCCCACAGACGACAGAATATAGTAGATGGCGCAGGACCGTACCCAAGATTTTTTTTTTACGGGGGTTTGTTGTGTGTGTTAGAATTTTAACCACGATGCATGAGGTTATTTTTTTCAAATCTATCTGTCGAGGGGGGGGGGGGGAGGTTGAACCCCTAACCCCTCTGGGTGCGGCCTTTTGATAGCGGTCATGTATGTTAGTTTCCGTTTCTTAACCGTCAGCAGTGACTCAGTTTTGGTATCCAATCGCCGCGCAGTAAAATCAATAGAAAGGAAAAAAAAATCACGATTTTTTTTTTTTTGAAAATGTTTTCTTATAGGATCCAAAGAATTGAAAATACCCACAGTGGAACCGATGATTGTACCTAAAGTGTCGGTGATACAAGGCTCAGGTCCTGTCAGCATAGACTCTACCTTCATCGACCTGAAAGTCAGTGGCATCTCGAATTTCAAACTCTCCAAAGTCAGGTAGGTACCGTCAGGAAGGGATCCACATCATTGCGCGGGGGAGGGGGGGGGGGTAGTTGGGGGTAAAAGTAAAAAGTAAATTCGTGTCGGGGTGGTACTACCCGTGGTACAGGAGTTTTCAGGTTGCATCAACAGCCTCCTGTTTAACCTATCGACAGTCAGGGAAGACTGCCGGGACCGCCGGCTTTACATGCCCTCCGAAGCATGGTAGTCAGAAGATAAATAATTGTACCACTAGAAAATTTTGGCATTCGGGTGGGACTCGAACCAGTCACCTTCTGGATGATAGTCCGAGTCGTTACCTCTACGCCATTCTGACTACTTGTTGGGGGTTAAAATATAAGAAACACATGTAGTATCGATGAAATAAGAGCGTAATTAATTAACTTACAATAGATTTACTAAATTTTGGGATTTTGGAGGGGGGGGGGGCAGCTACTCCCTGTATCCGTCTATGGGTACCGTACATTAGCAATATCTTCTCTGGTCTCTGTGTGATGCAAATAGCCTATGCTAGAGTTCTATATGGGAAACATGAGACTTTCCCGCCAAAAAATAAAGGCATATATATGATTTATTGTGATATACAATATGAAATTCGGGGACCACTCGCCATGTCTCCTGTGACTAGTCTAGACTAGTCATTGAAAAACCGTACTAGGTGACTTCAGGATTAAAACACTTTGTTTATTCGAAAACTAAAGCGGAACACCGAGTTTATTCGATTTTTACAAGTGCTCCAAGATGCCGTCCTATCGTGGTCGGGTAGTAAGTAATTTTATAGCGGTTGTTGCCACTTGCCACTTGCCACTTGCCACTTGCCACTTGCCACTTGCCACTTGCCAGCCAGAGGTGGATCGATTGGGGAATAATGAAAATTTTAATGCCCCGGGAATCTACCGGCCTATAGGCTGAAGCCTAATCAGTAATCAGCCTGTGGGATATAATAGCCCAATTTGTAGGATTTTTTATTTTTTTATTTTTATCATCACTTTTTTCAGAGCCGATCTAGAAAATGGTTTACTAGAGTTTGGAGTTGAAATCCCATACTTGCGGATGGAAGGTGACTACATAATGCGGGGACGTATTCTCGTCCTTCCCATCAACGGAGACGGCGACAGCTACAGCAATTACAGTAAGTACGGTACTAAGGCGGGGTTTCCATTGACCTCGTTTTTGAAAGTGAGCGAGATATTGACGTGGTAGCAGACATTAAAGACAGTCTAAAAATGTCTGCTACCACGTCAATATCTCGCTCACGTTCAAAAACGAGGTCAATGGAAACCCCTTTCTCTTTTGCAAAAACAAGGCTGAGGAACCGGTACGAGTGAACCCGTACATGCTTTCAGGACATGTAGAGTAGTGGTATAGACAGGTTGTTGTTTCGAGTCCCACACTTGCTACATTTTCTGGCCATGCTTCGGAGAGCATGTAAAGCAGGCGGTCCCGGGCCTTCCTAGTTGAGTGTAAGAGAAGGCTTTACAGCCCTAACTCCACTAGGTTGACTTAGTAATGGAACAAAAAGTCAATATATATTTCCTATTGATCTATTAGTACAGGTACCGAGAAAGGTAATATCAATAGTTCCATGGTAAATAATTGTCCTAAGGCGGGGTTTCCACCGACCTGCTAGTGCTAAATAAAAATACGGTGACGTGGTAACAGACATTCAAGACTTAGGTGGGGTTTCCACCGACCTCGCATTGCAGAATGCAAATGACATTGACGGAAATGTTTGTTTTACTCTATGTCATAGTTAAAATTGATCAATGATCATAGAGTAAAATCACAAACAAACTAAAATTAAAAAATGGCTTCATGGGATATGTTAAGTACAAACATTGTAATAGATTTCTATAAAAAGAAAAATTCAAATTTGCGTCAATGTCATTAGCATTCTGCATTGCGAGGTCGATGGAAACCCCACCTTGAATGTGTGTTACCACGTCCCCGTATTTGTATTTAGCACTTGCAGGTCGGTGGAAACCCCGCCTAAGATTAAAATTCGGACTTTCAGTATCACAAAGCACTGAATTGATAGAGGGGACGATTGCATAGTCAGGAAGCAATACAATACAACACAGTAATAATGACAGGATACCGTATGTGATATGTATTGGGACATCAATCATTACTGCAGGCAATATTAACCCAATTTCCGTCATACATTTTCTCATTTCATTTTCCCTGGGCCATCCCATACTCATATAAGCTACTGTTCAGCGTACAGTCATCCACAAAGAGCAAGCCACACAGAGAGAGTGGCGTATGCGTAGAAATCATGAGCTCTATGGGATATACCAAGAACCTACTATAGTTGCCGAAATCAAGAGAGCCCGCATCAGGTGGTTAAGTTACCTGGGACCAGTGCCAGACAATAGGGCTACAAGAGCAGCCTTACACAAGGTGGTTGAATTCAGCGGACCAGAGCAGGTTCAAAGCTGCAGATAACTTGGTCGTGTGCACAGTGCCGGTATGGAAACATGGTAGGACTTGTCCTGGTCACCTCCGAACTAATCGTGTGACTTCACTGTGTTTCCCAAGGGGTTCGGAATCCACTATAATCAGGAGGTCCACTGTCCTATGGGCTGGCGTAGGACAGTCAAGTCGGAGTCGCTCTATGGGCCCAAATATGAGGCCTAAGTCGTTATTAACCCGACGAACACTACTACTACTACACAAGGTGCCCCAAGGGAAAAGGCGAGTGGGACGACAACGGATGCGATGTCTGGACGACGTCGATGGGGATCTGGAGACCCTTGGCGTCAATGACTGGCGAAGGAGACCGCAGGACCGCGCAGGCTGGCACGATGTGGCAGAGCAGTCCAAGGCCCTTCACGGGCCATACCGCCAAGGAGTAGTAGTAGTAGTAGTACGGTATTTCATTTTCCCTCCAATGGCAGATTCAGCGGAAACTTTAGGGGGGGGGGGGGGGTCTCAAGTTGTATGTAAGTTTAAAAAGTAATTTGTTAGTTGAAAAGTTGAGTT
Organism: Psococerastis gibbosa; assembly: GCA_963971405.1. Taxonomy (NCBI): domain Eukaryota; kingdom Metazoa; phylum Arthropoda; class Insecta; order Psocodea; family Psocidae; genus Psococerastis; species Psococerastis gibbosa. Next base: position 42,189,558 of record OZ020489.1, on the reverse strand, counting down.
TTATTAAATTAAAGAAAAATTATCATCTTACGAATTTCCTGATTTGTGTGGATCCGCCATTGTCTTTCTCCCATACGCCAGCAATGTAAGGGATACATGCATCCCCAAAAACCCCTTCAAATAATGTACGTGTAATAATAGAGGTGACTACAATTTTTATGCCCAGAAAAATATATATATTATCAGTTTTAGAAACGTTCTAATTTTTTTCAGCCGGTGTAAGTGGAGTTATGTCGCTGAAATTGAAGCCAGTGATGAGGGACGGCGTCAAATACATGGACCTCGAGAAGCTCAGTTTCGATATTAAAGTTAAGAAGGCGGATATTCATATGAATAACCTGTTTAACGGTAACAAGGAACTCGGTAAGTATAGGAGAGAAATTGACCTTGAGCAGCAGCCATAGCGCCAACGCAAATAATAACTCACCCCGGGGGAATTAACTAAACCATTTTAATACGGGTTTAAAATTAATCTGTTCCTTTAAGTCAGAAGCGGACGCAGCATCCGGCACTGCGGGCAATTGCCCCCCCCCCCCTTTGGACAGCAGTTAAAAGCCTCTAAAATCTAAGTGTTACTGCACTCAAAATGCGCGCAAAACCTCACTATTTTAGCCCTATTTTTCAAACATTTTCTCCCTTTCCACAATTATATTGATTCTTTGTAATGTATAAGCCTTATTGCTCACAAAATGCGTAAAACTCCAATATTTCAGCCCTCTGGCTCCTGGGCAACCTTTATGAAAATTGGTGGAGAGGCGCCAAATTACACATCTTCGAAAACCTATCGTTACGCCACTGACAATTGCCTCCCCCTTTTATGAGGTCTGGGACCGCCTCTGCTTTAAATACTAAGTATGAGGACAATTCATTGTTGTCATGGAGATAAAAACATATTGGTGCTGTTTTTGCAATAAGTAAGAAAGAAAGAAGAAAGAAAATTGTGTTTATTTTCCAAATGGGCGTATTTTGGGCTTTCGGCCCACTCTTACAATCAGGGCCGTGCCCAGGTTTTTGTATGGGAAGGGTACAACTATTTTTACGTATTTTATTAATGAAAGTCCCTTTTATTTCGGAGGGGGTTCGGACCACCTTGGACCACCCCCTGAGCAAGACCTTGCTTAGAATTAGCCCGACCGTGAATGCTGAAGAAGCTTTGCTTTAAGGCAGTAACAAAAAACTGTATTAGATATTAGTTTAATATCAGCAGTTAACAGCACATCATCAGAGTACCCGCCCCCCATGCGTTTTTTGTAAAAATGAAAAAATTGATTTTGTTACACTTGAGTTCAGCCTGCTTATATTAGCCTATATTTAAAAAGTTTGGCACCCTTGTTACCAATAACAATAGATGTAGTCAATGCTGGTGGTGAATAGGGTTAAAAGATTAAAAGGTATATATATAGCACTCAACAACTAAAACTAACACTAACTAAATGTAAGTTAAACTGTAAACCCTTCTCTTCTCAAAATTCCTGGATAAGACCATGGGACTTAGAATGAAGGGATCCAGCGGAAAATTAAAGGGGGGGGGGATGAGAGGGAGGGACCGTGTAAGTTTAAAAGGTAATTTGTTTGTTGAAAATTAGAGTTTTATAATTTTTTTACCATCATGAATTTACTCATTTAAATAAATAAATAATAAATAAGGACTTTTTTTTGTTCTATTACTAAGCCAACCTAGCGGAGTTAGGGCTATAAGCCCTCTCTTACACTCAACTAGGAAGACTCGGGACCGCCTGCTTTACATGCCCTCCGAAGCATGGCCAGAAAATGTAGGTGGTGTGGGACTCGAAATAACAACCTATTTCGAGGGGGTCATGACCCCCTGACTCCCCCCTCCCCGTGGATCCGCCATCGCTTAGAATCAAACGAATGCAAAATGCAAGTTTTGACCCAGGCCGTAGCCAGGATTTTTTTTCGGGGGGGGGGGGGGGGGTTAGAAATTTCATTGGGTATTACATAGTGGTTTTTATTTTTCCTCTCAAAATCCGATTCTATCTAGTATGAAGCCATTTCATTTCGGGGGGGGGGGGGGTTGACCCCCCATGAACCCCCCTTGGCTACGGCCATGACCCCATTCATCACCACCGCACGACCCTATTCTGCTCCATTTATGGTACTGAATAATACCAATTGATTATTAACTATTATTCAATTACTTCAATATGATTTCAGGGGACGCGATGAACAAATTTATCTCGCAGAACTGGGAGGTTGTTTTCCAAGAACTCAAGCCCGTTGTTGACACTGCAATATCCTCCATCTTGGAAAGCATCGCTTCGAAAATATTCAAACGATTTCCCGCCAACGAAATCTTTCCTGACTGATCTCTTTTTTGTGTTTTATAAAATACCATAAGGGTAGATCAAATTAGGAGACAGGTAAAGATGGTACTTATTGGCTGAGTTTGGCTTACTCTAAGTCTTATATATAGTCGGTTTAAGTCTTCTGTGGTTATTTCATGCTTAGAGTTACCATCCGTACGTAGGTACTGATTTTGTCAGTACAGTATCCCCTCAACGTCAAAGTACTGTTTAATTTTTCACAAATCTGGTCACCAAATTTAAGCTGCAGAAATGCCTGAGTTGCATGCAAATGCAGAAATAAGGAGAATACTCGTTAATTCTCTATTCAAAATGAACTATTGTACGAAAAAGGGCTGGCTTCTGAGAGAAACTGAGAAAGAAGTCGTTTCTAGTAGTAAGCAGTACGTTATACATTGTGCCTTTGACCTCCTGAGTCCAGCTGCTTGGTGAGTGAATTTAAAGAACTTGAACGCATATAGTGCGAGAAAGGCACATCTTCATATAACGACTGCATTAGGAATGTAAAATAAAGGCTATGTTTGTTTAGGATAAAAACGGCACAAGTTGACGTCTCTCTACTGAAAAATTGGAAGGTCCTTCCAACTTCCAAGCGCACGGTCTTTCCTAGTTTCTCTTGGAAGATGGGCAAGCGTGGGCTTTTTAGGTCCAGCGTGCAACTTCTTACAAGATTTCATTAATATGCTGATCTTGTTCTCTATTTTTCCATGTACACGTGCATTTTCATAGCAATGACCGTAGAATACGTAAACCGACTATGCACGTATTATACCGTGTCTACAATACAGACTAAGCTAGCCTCAGCTTGTCCTTTGTCGCTTTCAATCGCTGTAGGCTGGCATCATGAATATGTACCGCTTTGCAATATTGCAACATACCTAAATTTAATGATGTCTTTGCTACATATTTTGACTTTAGAGTACATAGACTATATATAGTATAATGAGCCTTAAAAAATCCTTCAAAAAGGATTTGTGGTGTTCAACCATTGTGATAAGTAATTGTATTTTATATTCTTGCTCCTTGTTATAGTCGAAATGTACTATTTATTAAATTAATAGCATGTATATGGTAGGCAAACTGATTTCAATATTATAGTCAAGACCAGAGGCTGTCACAGTGTGATCCGCAGACCACTGGGGCTTTTTTATATGAGGGGAGGGGTTTAGCCGGGTTATGCTAAAAAAGGTCTGCGGAACTGTAGGCTATAGTATTTATTTAGGGGTGGAAAGTTTGCAAACCCCTGCGGGCTTACTATGGTGATTATAGAATTACCTTATTCTTGGGATTGATTACATTTAATCACCATCTAGTTGGCCCGTTGGTCAAGGCCGTAGCCAGAATTTTTTTTAGGGAGGGGCCCATCTGACGTCACCGGAGGTGAGGTAACCTCAATATATTTAAAACTTTTTATTTTTAATTACACCATAGCACTAATAAATAAATAAATAATAAATAAATAAGGACTTTTTATTGTTTCTATTACTAAGCCAACCTAGCGGAGTTAGGGCTATAAAGCCCTCTCTTACACTCAACTAGGATGACCCGGGACCGCCTGCTTTACATGCCCTCCGAAGCATGGCCAGAAAATGTAGCCAGTGTGGGACTCGAACCAACAACCTTTCGGGTGAAAGTCAGAGTCCGTACCACTACGCTACATGTTCTGACACTAGGCTTCCGCCATCAGCTTTTTTGCAGCCCAATACAACACATAATCTGGTGAACCTCTGCTACTGACAAGAGCCTGGCACGTCTTAAGATGATTTCCGTCCATCTCTTCCCGGGTGTCGCATTTTAAACTACATTCTATCTATAGTGTAGTGTACGCTGCAAATATCTCGGGGGTGGGGGGCTGTCCAGTGTCCCTCTGGCTACGGTCTTGCCGTTGGTATAGAATAAGTAAATCTAAATATTAATTGTAGGTGCGGGATGCCATGTGTCGACTTTTTTAACAAGTATTGACTACTGCAATATTTTTTTGAACTTACTGTTTTTCTTACAAGGTTATAGTTTTGAACATGTTCATTTTTGTCTTTAAATGCTTTAATTTAAAAATTGATTAATGAAACCAAGGTTAAACGTGTGTTTTATTACCAATAAATATGGAATAGGCCTGCTATAATCCGGACCCCTTGGTAATCCGGAAGGGGTCTGTAGCTAGTCGAAATTGAATAGGCAGTGTAGACTTGAAATGGTTTGTATTGCAGTGCTTCGACTCAAGTTAGAGTAATTTAACACACAGTGGTTACAATATGAGCTGTGAGACGAGAACGATACATGCTTACAATTAATACTGAATTTGATCCAGCCTGCTTCCATATAGAAAAACCAACTCTGTGTCCACAGCTAAAGGAGCTGATGAGACACAGAGGGTAGATTAAAGATATTATTGAATAAGAGAAATAAATACGTAAAAGGAAGATTGAGGAATATTGAATTATCTGAATGTGAACAGCGCCATCTACCGGGAAAAAGGTGAAGCTGGAAGCAGACTGGTTATTACACATGTGGGACTAAGTGGTCCCCACAGGTCTAACGAGGCCCTACTGTAGTTTGAAAGGCAATGAAATTGCAGCCAAAACCGCTCAAATGATCTGGCAATCATTCTCGAGAACATTTTGAGACAAATCAAATTCTCTGACGTATAGAATAGAAGAGTTTGCCGCGAAGAAGGCTAGAAAGGTAATTAGATATACCTTTATGTAACAAATGATGTAAAAAAAAGACAGGGGGAAGAATGATGAATGTCCATAAAAGTAAATTTCGAGAAAAATTGATTTTAAGATTTCACTCTCATCATTTTTTCCCATGAGACCACGGTTTCCTCAGGCCGCTGTATCTTTGTAGTTTTATTGTTTTTGCCAATTCTATAAATGCAACATCGGATTCCTCTAAAGAAACTACGCAAGAAACGTGTTATACCGTAAGTTGGCAAAAGGGACTTTTTTGGACATTCATCATTATTGTAACTGCAAAGGCTTTCACGGCCGGAGTCAAATGAAGAACCAGTAGAATGGGCCGTGGTCGAATTGAAAGAGAACTTCCAAACGTTTCGTCAGCATCTACGGTCGAGATCTTCAGTGGCGCTGCGTAGACTTCGAAGGTTGTACCTCGGTGGCTCCGTAGCGAGAGTGTCACAAACTGTAAAGCTTAATCCGCCAATATATTGAGGTTTGATGTGCCTATGCTCTCATACAGGTGTATGCAAGTAACACCATAACCTCAAATGAATCCACTAGATATACAATTGCATTGTCACGAACAAAAATTTACTCCACAGCCGCACCACCGAAAAAAAAATCCTGGCTGCGGGCCTGTAAAAATACAATGCTGTATGATTTTATATAGGCTATTCGCTGTCCTAAATATTGTTATTCAATCCAATATAATGCATTATACGATACCAATAGTCCAGTATAGTACCTAAAATAGGGGCAAGCCTCGGAATTAGTGCTAAACCGTGGGTTTCTCATAGAAATTTCCCCATGGTATTCTCTAACTAAAATATTTACTGGTCTAAGAAAATCAGAACAAGCGTCTTTATTTACTCAAGGTTAAAGAATAAAATAGGTGCTTCTTTTCATTAGAGTGATGTTTTATAGATTAAAATACAAGGTCACGAGCATTTAATTGTACCGGTACCTATCGAATGATACAGTGTTTGTCATCCGCCATCATTTCAGCTGATGGAATCACGCTAAAGGTAGTGTCTAAAAAGTGACTTTTACTTTGATTCTACAAATTTGATTTTCATCAAACCTGGCATTTCGTCATTTCGATTAACTATGCAAATAGCTATTGACAAAAAATTTGGGATGCGCGGAAGTTCACTACAGGTAGTCAAGTTTACCGGGAAAAAGTGACTATAACTTCTTTGGTTCGAACTTATCCAATTTTCAACGTAATAAACTAGATGTCAAAATCCACTGACAGAAAATTAGTAGCAGACGAGCTATTAAGTGCTCAAGTTCCTTAACGGGAAATTTGGCCCTTGTGCTACCGTGCTTCCCAATTTTCTGTAAATTTTTTATAGACAAAATTAGTCACTATTACAAATATGAAGAAAGAGATCGAGACTCCACTATCAAAGCGCTACTGAAGACTTGCAAACAGTACGACAGTCGATATATATTCTGATAATAATAATTTAATCCTCCTAAACATGTCATGATGTCAAAAACCAAAAAGTTTCCTGATAAAATCATTCATGAGAACCTCAAAAGGCTTACAACCTCTGCAAGCCTATAGAAATGCCTGTAAATAGAGTAACTACCCCTATACGTTAGATTGCAGTATTAGATGGTGTAGATAACACTGACATTAAAAATTAACTTTGATTGAAGAGGTAACCTCCATACAATAACCGAAATGTGAGGATATAGAAAAACTGGGCTTTGCGGGATTCGAACCCATGGTCTGCGCCTAACCGGGGCGTCGTTTTAACCGCTGGACCACAAGCCCCTATACAGGAACAGTGTTGATGTATATCCTCTACTTACCCCTGTATGGTTATATGATTGGGCGAACGCGGCATTGACGGAAACAGCAGTTTATTATTATTCCAAAGAAGAGATAAACCTACATCGACTAATTTTGCAACCAGGATTTGAGAGCGCTATCACAATTTCAGGGACTAAAAGGTTTCACACCTTTATGCCAACGTAAAAAAACAAGTTATTCCAGGAGCTGTAAAGTAATTAAAATTTACAACAGCAAAAAATACATAGGCTACCCATTTTTATTACCTCGTCTTCGTCTTGAAATGCCTTAGATCAAGGTGATTTGGACCTCACTCGATTTAAATCTTCCAAACAAAATTTAATTGATTGATCAATAATTTAAAAATGTTGGTCATTGTAATAAATTTAATCAAATAAATTAATTGAATTTTGTGCCATCCTTTAGTACATAGTACTGAATAATTCTAAACCAGTGGTTCCCAAGGGTAGGGTCGCGATCCAACAAAGGGTCGCGAGCTCATTCTCTAGGGTCGCGAAGACGCCAAGGCAAATTATGTAAAGTAGGCCTACCTATAGTATAAAAAAACACATAGCTGTCAAGACATGTAGCGTAGTGGTACGGACTCTGACTTTCACCCGAAAGGTTGTTGGTTCGAGTCCCACACTGGCTACATTTTCTGGCAATGCTTCGGAGGGCATGTAAAGCAGGCGGTCCCGGGCTTTCCTATTTGAGTGTAAGAGAGGGCTTTATAGCCCTAACTCCACTAGGTTGGCTTAGTAATAGAAACAATAAAAAGTTCTTAATTATTTTTATTTTTTTATTTATAACTCTTTCACACTGAGGTGCGCTGGTTAACTAAACTCTGAAGGTAATATGCTGGCAAGAGTGTGTGAAATGCCGGCTGACGATTTCTTTGGAGATTAAGGATTCTGCAAAATTCGATGATGTTATTGGCTCATATTAAAAATTTGAAGATACAACAACGGTGGGTCGCGAACCCACGATGAGCAGAATTTTGGGTCGCAGCAACGGTCTTGTTGAGAACCACTGTTCAAAACAAATTGAGATAGCCTACCATTCTCGAATTTTGTGTGTTGTATTACATTATTTCTATTGTATATAATTATATTTATGTAAAAAAAATTAAAAAATGCAACGCTGGGAAAATTGGATTTTTAATATTAACTTCCGGTTTAATTTAAGAAAAAAAATTTTTAATTTCAAATTTTAATTAATTTCTAAGAAAAATAATAAATAGTCTGAAATAAGGAAACACGATTTAGTTATATTTTAGCCCACCCAATCCACTTGATTAACTGCATTAATATTATAGTAGCATTGAAAAAATCAGTCCCTAAAAATTTTCCAAGTTTTTGAAATCGCATAAATTGGAAACTAAGCTCCAAACATGAGAATAATTATGCACATCATGCTCAAAGTACAACAATTAACCCAATAAGGCGGCTATTCCACCGACGTCGTTTTTCATTGTGCATGTGCATGACATCATTAATAAGTCTCTACCTTATTCTAACTTAATTTGTAATAGATAAGTTAAGTATCTACATTATAGTCTCCTTAAAAAATATGGCAGAGACTTATTAATTATGTCTGCTAGCACGTCGTGCACATGCACTATGAAAAACGACGTCGGTGGAATAGCCACCTAATGAACAAAATCCAGCACCTGACATTTTTTTCGTTGTCCGCGCCATTTGAAATGGATCAGTTCTCTTCTCTAGAACCTCGCAGTCCCCCTCTGAAGGTCTTCAAGGTACCACAATGTACCTGATTTGCCTGTTCTTTTTAACTGTTGCCGCTTCACACGCTCTTAAGGCTGGTAAGTTTTATTACTTTCCTATTTATATGTTTATACCATTAAGAAAAAAAAATATAGGCCTATATACGTTAGTAGGCCTATAAGGAAAAAATTTAAGAATGATGGTACCAAGATTTAAACTAACTACACGTTACGAGATGCTAGGACTAAAACAAATTGGTGGATTTTATGGGCATATGAAATATCTGTTTGTGCATCGATTTGTTGACAAACTCCTCAACTGAATTGAGAATTTAATGAACTTTGACGTGCAGGCTAAACAAATTATTGTCAGTCGTAGGTTTTGATTAATACATTTATGGGGTTTTATCCCCCATAAACCTTCAAAATTCGACTAAAACATTTTTTTACCATTGAATTGAAAACGACTTTATTGAATAAAAACAAAACAAAAGGCGAACAGAATAGTCTTATGACTATAAAGTCTTCTTTTCATGCTAACCTTAAAAACAAACATAAATTTATTGTATTAATATATAACAACCTTTCCCTTTCCGATCAACACCTGCTGGCCAAATTGTTTTAGTTTTTTAATTTTGTATATAGATATTGTTTTAGCTTTTTATAATCAACGCACTTTTTTTATGTAACCTTTTAATTTTGTTTTTTTGTTTTATAAGTGAAACTTTCCACATTTTAAGTACCGTACACATTATTATAGGTACGACTGAATAATTTAAGTTTTTAATTGTATATTTTAATTGTATCCCGGCAACACAAGTAGGCTATTGAAGAACTTAGGGCCGGGATAACTAATAGTGTTTCTTAATTGTAGTTTTTCCCAAATAAATATTCATTCATTCATTTTTATAGATATTACTCGTATTGCTTGACTAGTTAGCATAGGCGCCCACTCCACCGACTGGCTAGGGCTATTTACAAAAACGGTGACGTGGTAGCAGACATTCAAGACTTAGGCGGGGTTTCCACCGACCTCGCATTACAGAATTGACGGAAATGTTTATTTTCCTCTATGCCATAGTTAAAATTGATCAATGATCATACAGTGAAATCACAAACAAACAAACTAAAATTAAAAAATGGCGTCATGGGATATGTTAAGTACAAACATTTTAATAGTATTCTATAAAAAGAAAAATTCTAATTTCCGTCAATGCCATTTGCATTCTGCAATGCGAGGTCAGTGGAAACGCCACCTAAGTCTTGAATGTCTGCTACCACGTCACCGTTTTTGTAAATAACCCTAGCCGGTCGGTGGAATGGGCGCCATAGCTACACAACTACTTACTTACTTTACTTTATCCAACGCCCACTCTTGGCGTTACCGCCATCTGGTGCCGCGCCTGCCATTAAAGTCATGAGATGTCATTGGTAGGGCTGTGGATTGCTTGACATGCTAGAAGGTGGGCAGCATTCATGCGTCCGCTGTGGCAGAGTGGGCATTGGACTGAAGCAGCCAGGCCTATGCGAAACAGGTGAGCTTGCAGGTATAGTAGAAGAGTAGTAAAAGAATCTCCCTCTCTTCCAATTTTCAAAGTTCGCTATCGGGAGCATCTAATTAGACTAATACACTAGATTCGCCTAGATCTGATGTGGTTTCGCTCTCCATGTGTGAATGAGTGTGTGAATGAGTGTTATCATTTTTTGTGTATTGCAACTATTTTTCTATTTACAGCTCTGTAACAATAATTAACTAGCCCTCTAGTTGAGTGTAAGAAAGGGCCCGAAGGCCCTAACTCCGCTAGGGGAGCCTAGTGCAATAAAGAAACAATTATTATTATTATTAGTAGTAGTAGTGGCCAGTTATGCAGCGAAAACGGGCGACAGACGTGGCTCTTGGCAGGTCATGTGGTCAGGGATTTTTTACCAAAGTTTCCCATAGCTGTCCTGTTGCGCTGGTTGATAGAGCGTTCTTGTGTCTCCTAGTTAAGGGTTCTTACAGAGTGGAGCCGGGATGTAAGCTGGTAGCTGGGATGGTAGCTTACTCGCTTAGTCGATGAGTACCTGGCCGGAATGAGGGGTGTTCGTGTTGGCACTGTTTTAATCGCCGGTTCCTTCCTTGCAGTTCTGTTTTGTAGTTCAAGATGGATGGATTATTAGAAGAAACAATATTGATTGATAGTGCTGCTACTAAGTGGTTTTTATTTTTTAGTAATGACCGTGAGTTTAGTATTCACCCTGTGAATATGGAAAGAGACCAAGAGAACTTCCAGTTCGTTCGCCACTTCGTTCCATAACTTAGTTAATATATGTCTGTTGTGGTGATCAGGATGCGCCTGATTCCATATAGGGATCCTGTATTAAATACTTCGGAAACGAGTTTTTCTATGTCCATTGTGAATATCCAAAAACTATCTGAAATCGTAAAACAGTAAGTGTATAAACACTGACAGACCGGGATTGTTGATTGTATCGTAGTAATAGCAGCAGTCACTTCGACACTGGAGGAGGAGGAGGAGGCCAACTGGGCATACGTACGCCGCTCGACCAGCGCTTACAAGCTATGTAACAATCTAGGTAGCAATTATAATTCCTTCCATCTAGGCTCCCTGCGCCCATCTTGGTAACCTGCTAGGCTCCGTTGTGAACGGGTACACTGCCTGCTGAGGCAACATTGTTACATAGCGGTAAGCGAGTAAGCTACCATCCCGGCTACCAGCGTACATCCCGGCTCCACTCTGTAAGAACCCTATTGCACTGTTAATAACCTGCTTCGCACTATTTAGTGTTAGAGGAACTGCCGAATTCGCTGCACTTGTGACTATCTTGGCTAGCAGGTCTTTCATTTCCGGCTAATCCCACGTGACTCGGTATCCATCGGACAGCAACTGTCCATCGTAAAGATTTTAACCTGGCTAGATCTCCCCTACATTCAATCGTCCTCAAACATTCTGTAGTTGAGTTGGTGCATGCCGCTGTGATCGCTGTCTGTAAGTCAACAAGGAACACAACCGGTCGAGAGTGTAGGTTGGCCAGCCTTTTACTTGCAGCGAGCAGGCAGCTACCTCTCCATCGAATTTGCTGGCAGGGACACCAACCGGGACTGATTCTTCAAATATTTTACAGAAATATCCTGCTCCTGTTTGTGGTAAACTACACAACTATCTCACCGAATATGTCTGTAAACTTACTTAACGACATAAAGGAAATGCTTTATTCATTACATATTGCTGTATTATATGTTATATACAGTATATACCATACAATACTGCAATATAAACTTCAGTGGACCTGACCCGCATCTGAAATTGGTTAAGTCATGCTTTCACCTGTTTCATTGCGATAATGGTAAGCTTGTCTCAACTTGTCCATTATCACTCGTACCCGGTGTACCTGTAGGTTGACATTGAGAACGTATATACTGTATATACCAGGCGCGGATCCACGGGGGGGGGGGGGGGGGCCACTAGGGTCCTCAAAATGCTTAAAACCCCAATATTTCAGTCCTATTTTTCACAAATTTTCTCCCGGGGGAGAACCCCGGGCCCCCCTCATGCTCGATTGTATTAGTTACCTATATTATATTATATTATGCCTTACAAGTCCTGTACCTCGGCCTGATATTGGCTTAGCCAAGTGGCCGTTAAAAAAAAAAAAAAAAAAAAAATGCGTAAACCCCCAATATTTCAGCCCTATTTTTCAACAAACAAAAAAATCGAAATTTAATCTTAGCCCCCTCCTTGGTCTCATTCTAGATCCGCGCCTGGTATGTACCAGTTTGCCAAACGCCAAATATTCATACGGAAACAATGCATAGAACCGGTCCGAGTTTACTCGAACATGCTTTCCAATTTATCAATTAGTAAAGAGAGAAAATGATTAATTTCATGGTAAATAATTTTCCTATGGTTAAATTTGGGATATCTCGGGGGGGGGGGGGGGGTTGTCCATCTAAAGTCACTGGAGGTGATGTTAATTCTAGATAGATCAGACCAACACATTACCACACAGTAATAATGGCAGGGCACGCAATGCATTTGAGGGTGAATTTGCTTTCATTTTTTCAAATTTTTTTTTTGGGAAAGCAAACTGTCCGGTTTCGTTACGCAATTTAACACCTAAAACATGCCTGAAAGTTGAAATCATCGAAAGAAAGGTTTCGCAGAAAAATTATTTTTTAGTCAGTTTTCATTAAAATTTAGTTATTTTTATTTTTTTACCCCCAAAAGCAAACTATCAAGCGACCCCCTGCATTTTATCAACATTAATAACGACTACAATATATGTGAATTTAAAAGAAATCGATCGAGCCGTTTTTGAGAAATAATTTTTTAGACGTTTTTTTTGGAGTTTTTTGAGAATAAAACCCCCCAAATTGAGTTAGCCCAAAATAAAAATAAAAATAAAACCCGAGGTATGATTTTTTTCAACCTACCTGCCAAATTTCATCCAAATCCACGGTGTAGTTTGCCCGAAAATCGATGAACAGACAGATAGACTGACAGACAGACAGACATACAGACATACAGACAGAGCGACAGACAGACATTTCGTAAAAAACACTTTTTTGGGTTCCTGGGACCTCAAAACGTGTAAACCCGTTGAAATCTCGGAATCGAAAATTTTGACCATCACAAAGCTTTCCTTATAGCCTACTGCGTATTAATTGGAAAGCAATAATTTCCGAAATCCATGGTGCTGTAGGCATTGGACAAGGGACCTATAAGTAAGCCTGGGTCCATAAAAAGCCCTTCAAAACTTACAATTTCAGTGGACCTGTGACTTCTAAGATTGTGTCTCGGAGGCTCAACAGGAACTGAATTGCAGTTCCACTGAAGAAGTCGACAGCAGATTTTGATGACACGTTTGAGAATATGCTTTCATAATGACCACGGCCTATCATCCGGTATTCAACTTGAACTCGCTGCAAATGCAAGCCAGATTCCAACATGAAGCACTGTGTTGCTATAAGCTAGACACTGATGGCGGCGGTCTATTTGCGTATGTATAGTGTATTGTATACAGTATCTGATTGTATTTAATTGTACGTGTATTGTATTTTTTATATTTGCAGGCGACTTGTTCACGGTGTGCCATACCAAAGATTCGAAATTCGCGGAATGCGTAGGAAAAACAATAGATGATCTGAGTCCCCTGCTTAAAAAAGGTGAGAATGCAACACAAACAGCTAATATGATATGAATGTCAGTCTAGGGGGTAATAGGGCCAAAAAAGGGCAACGGCCAATTTTTATAAATTTGTTTTCAGGCATCAAAGATTTGAAAATACCCACGACCGAGCCAATGTTCGTACAGGAAGTGAAGGTGGTACAAGGTACAGGCCCAGTTAGTATAGACTCTACCTTCACGAATCTTACAGTCAAAGGTGTCTCCGATTACAAAGTTTCCAAAGTCAGGTACGTATGGCTTTATAAGGCGCCCATTCCACCGACCGGCTAGGGCTATTTACAAAAACCGTGACGTGGTAGCAGACATTCAAGACTTAGGTGGCGTTTCCACCGACCTCGCATTGCAGAATGCAAATGTCATTGACGGAAATTAGAATTTTTCTTTTTATAGAATACTATTAAAATGTTTGTACTTAACATATCCCATGACGCCATTTTTTAATTTTAGTTTGTTTGTTTGTGATTTTACTGTATGGTCATTGGTCAATTTTAACTATATGGCATAGAGGAAAATCAACATTTCCGTCAATTCTGCAATGCGAGGTCGGTGGAAACCCCGCCTAAGTCTTGAATGTCTGCTACCACGTCACCGTTTTTGTAAATAGCCCTAGCCGGTCGGTGGAATGGGCGCCTAAGTTAATACACATGTAAAACGGCCTTAACATGTTGATTCCATGAGAGCAGAACATGTTTCAAACTGCGGCAAACTTGGTAGTGTGCACACAGCGTTGGCAGGGGAACATGGTGGGACATGATAACGCGTTGAGACTTTAGGTATACGCGCGTGTCGAGTCCTGGTTACCTCCGATTTAATCGTGTGACTTTACCATGTTTCCCAAGTGGTTCGGAATCCACTATAATCAGGAGGTCCACCCTCCCCCGAGGTGAAGGAGTCTGCCCTTAGGGTGCCTCAAGTTAACAAGCAGACTCACTCCCCCCGCCAGGCTGGTAGGGTTGCTTAAAGCAGAAATGCTGAAAGCAGCCGTTGGAAAACAACAAACAACATATATGTAATACTCACAAATTCTTGCCTGATAATTATGTTTCGGTTTTAATTAAAATTTAAAATCTGCGACTGGTTTCGAGTTCTTGTCTTTAAGCAAAAGTAAACGTACCTATAAAAAATAGTAATAATAATAATGTCCTGAAGTAATTTTTAAGGACCTAGAGGTCCTTAAGGTCCCTTGTCCAATGCCAACGCCCCATGGATTTCGGACAACATTTGTATCTGTGGCGTAGCCAAGTGGGGGGGGGGGGTCCGCTAAGTCAGGACCCCCCCCCAAATTTAGCAGAACAGCAATTTTTTCAGATATTTATTTTAAAAAATTCCCCCGGGGAGACCCCCCTGTTTCCAGTTTTGTTAATATAGTTCTCGTCTGAAAAATCAAAATTTTATTGTTGACAAACTATTTCAAGCCTATTTAAAAAAAAAAATCCATGGGGGAGACCCCCGGGCCCCCCTGTTATTATATTCTACAAATATTCTTCACATGTAAAATTAAACATAACTGCTTTCAAAGTGCGTAAATTCCACTATTTTGGTCACATTCTATTTCAAAATAATTCCCCCGGGGAAACCCCCGGGCCCGCCTTTCTTGCAGTACTATTCTATGGATATATAATCTGAGCGGTTATGTAATACGTTACAAGGCGTATGTATACATCAAGATGTGTAAAACTCCACAATTTCAAAATTTTGAAAACCCCGGAGCAGACCATGGCCCCCCGAACCCTTGGGTACCTGCCTAGGCAAGGGAAATTATGGAAATTAAGATCATGCCCCCTAATTAGGAGCTGCTACGTCCATATGAGAACGGTTTTCCTCGTTTTCTACTACGAAAATGAGGGGGGGGGCAATGAAACACCGCCCCCTTCGAAAACCTTTATTAATAATCTTTATGTATTGATGTTGCATGAACACTGCACCCCCCCCCAAAAAGAAAAATCTGGCTACGCCCCAGATTTGTATTGTTTCCGTACGTATGTGTCTTCATTTCTCAGTTGCCTCTTCTGTGTGTTAATAATAATAATAATAATAGTCAATCCAAACAACAATATAGAAAGTATAAATAAGTTAGTAGGGAACATATTTAATTAAGTAGGTATATTTAATTATTGAAGTTAGGAACTATTTGAGGTAGATAGGCCCTATTCTGCATTATTCAGGAATTGGCTAACTAGAAACTTTTCAATTTTTTTCCTTTATAGTGCCGATCTAGATAATGGTGTGATTGCGTATGAAATCGAAATCCCACATCTCTCCATAATAGGAGACTATAAAATTCGGGGACGTGTTCTCATTCTTCCTATCGTTGGAGATGGCAAAGGATACGGAAATTTCAGTAAGTAACTAAGGCGGGGTTTCCACCAACGTCAATAGTGATAGTAAATGTTTTTTGACGTGGTAGCAGACATTTTTGGACAGTCTAAAAATGTCTGCTACCACGTCAAAAAACATTTACTATCACTATTGACGTTGGTGCGGAATCCCCGCCTAAGGGTGGATTCTCTGTATGAGTACCGTAACTTAGAGTTTGAGTCTATCTTCGTTTGTACTGAGTATTCAGGAGAGATAGATACCTAACCGATTCTCTCTCAATTTCTTATACTCCTTAACGGTTCCTTGGGGAATTAAATGTCTGAATATACAGTATGTTGTCTAAAATGAATTCATCAAAAAAATAGTATGAATGCAATTCAGTCCTTAACTGGCAATTGATGTGTGGGACCACAGAACAACATAATATATAATGTGTGGGACTGTGGGAGCCATAAATAAATAAATAAATAAGGACTTTTTTGTTCTATTACTAAGCCAACCTAGCGGAGTTAGGGCTATAAAGCCCTCTCTTACACTCAACTAGAAAGGCCCGGGACCCCCTGCTTTACATGCCCTCCGAAGCATGGCCAGAAAATGTAGAAAGTGCAGGACTCGAATCAACAACCTTTCGGGCCATGCTTGTTGTTGATGGCACAATGGCACGTGATTGACGCTGATTGGCTGAGGTGGAGTTAGCATGTTTTGAATCAAAGGAGAAGATGGAGATACTATAGTATAGGCCTATACATAAATTTTTCAAATAAGTCAAACTTTAGAGAACTTTGAAGAAACTAAAAAAAATATCTTCGGTGTAAGGGAATGTCTTATCTCATTTCTCCTGTACTGAACCCTATAAAGAACGGCTTTAAAAAAAAAAAAAAAAAAAAAAAAAAAAAAACAACAACAGCACCCCACCCCTGGGGCGTAAAGTTGGCGGGGGCGCGGGCACTGAACCGGTCGCTCCAAATCTTTCAAGTTGTACAGTGTAAAAGTACCTCTTCCATATCGTCACACTGTACAATTTGAAAGATTTGGAGCGACTGGTTCAGCGTAGTCGTGATGACCCCTCTAAATGGCGCTAACGCCAAATGGAACAGGACGCGCCATTTGGCTTGATTTGGCTCTTCCCCACCCTATGTTTTTATTTGATTTTTAGCCGGTGTAAGCGGCGTCACTACAATGAAACTGAAGTCAGTGGTGCGAGATGGAGTCAAATACATCAACTTGGAAAAGCTCAGCTGTGACTCTAAAGTCAAGAAAGGGAACCTTCACTTAGATAACTTATTTAACGGCAACAAGGAACTCGGTAGGTACCTATAGTAAACTTAGAGAAGGGTAAGAAAAATAGAGCCATGAAAACATAAGTTTGCTGTTTAGCTCTGCGTCCAGCCTATATACACATTAGATTAGATTAGATTAAAGTTAGGTCGTTTGACCCTGGTGGGCCTTGCGAATCGCTTTGACCTTAAGATCTATTGCGATTTCCCGATCTTGTTAGTCCCAATCTGTGATGGTGTTCCTTATGAACTTGACCACACTTCTTGGTGCTAGTTTGCACACTTCCACTGGATCTAGGAACCGAGAGTCGGTGGCTACTTGGCGTCGGTAGGAGATGGCCGGGCAGTCGCATAGTACGTGCTCCGCAGTCTCAGTGGCTTCCTTGCAGAAGCGACATGTGTCCTCAGTCACTTTTCCCATGTTTTTCAGGTGATAATTCACCGGGCAGTGTCCTGTGAGGATGCCTGTGTTTTGTTTTGTTTGTTTTACTCTATGCCATAGTTAAAATTGATCAATGATCATAGAGTAAAATCACAAACAAACAAACTAAAATTAAAAAATGGCGTCATGGGATATGTTAAGTACAAACATTTTAAAAGATTTCTATAAAAAGAAAAACAAACATTTCCGTCAATGTCATTTGCATTCTGCAATGCGAGGTCGGTGGAATTTTTAGTAGGATGTCTTTAATGTCTGCTAAAACGTCAATACCACATTTACCATTGGCCATTGACGTAAGAGAGTGCTTTCAATTTGTTATTTATGTATAATTTTATTTTTGACTGCTTTTGACATCATATTCTGGTTTGTTATAGAAGTGCTTAGAGTATATGTTGAATGTTGATATTTACATACTGTATGTAGATTAGTAAGATGACGTTCCGTATACTATTCATCATATTAAAATTGTTGCAGGTGATGCGATGAACAAATTCATCACGCTAAACTGGGAAGTTGTTTTCCAAGAACTCAAGGCCATAATCGACGTTGCAATAGCCTCCATCGTGGAAGATATTGCCAAGAAAGTTTTCAACAAATTTCCCGCAAGCGAGATTTTGCCTGACTGATGACTGACATACAGTAAATGATAAGTCTAGGCTATTTTGGTTTCAAATACCAAAGCCAATTTTTACATATTTGAAGGGGCTACAAATGATTTTTAAATTGTGGTTATCTAGGCTACGTCTGGCATTGTACGTATGGTAGGGAGATTTTTCTTACATAGAAATACATGCGACGGTTATTCTGACTGCACCAAACAATATATAATATTTGAAAGTTCTTTTTGAAAGTTTTTTATTTCATGTCTTCCTGAACCCAAAACCACGTTTAAATAAATAAATAAATAAATAAACAAATAAGGACTTTTTTGTTCTATTACTAAGCCAACCCAGCGGAGTTAGGGCTATAAAGCCCTCTCTTACACTCAACTATGAAGACCCGGGACCACCTGCTTTACATGCCATGGCCAGAAAATGTAGGCAGTGTGAGACTCGAACCAACAACTTTTCAGGTGAATGTCAGAGTCCCTACCACTACTCTGCAATTATAAACCTATTTAATGCTTTCGTAAGAAGTCGTTTAGAATATTGCTGCATCATTTGGAATCCTTTCCATTCGACTAAAATTGCATTACTAGAAAAAGCTCAAATCAAATTAGCAAAATTAATGGAAAAAAGGTTTTTGAATAATGCTACTGTAAATTTTTCGAATCTTAATCCAGATTTTTATATATCCTTATTGAAAAAATTTAATTTAGTATCACTCGACAAGAGAAGGAAATATTGCTATATTTCATACCTTTGGAAAGTTTTAAATTTCAAAGAAGATAATAATTACTTTTTGGAGAAAATTAGTTTTAATGCTAGAATTAGAGTAAACCGCTCAACTGCCACTTTTGTTATTTCAGGTGGTAGAGTAAATATTTCGTTATTTTCGACTATTAACAGGGTGTGCAGAGAAGCCAAGAGCTGCCCAAGCATTGACTTCTTTGCACACTCTGAAATACATGTAAGGAAAAACTTTTTTGATTAATTTTCTTCACCGTACCTACATTTCTGATCAAGTAATCACTGTCCAGATAATCAATTCACACTTTTATTTTGTACTTTGTAATTGGGGGCAACCCTTTATTTGTACAATATACAATATATATTTCTATTTCTATTTCTATGTCATTTTTTTTTTAAATTGGGGTACAGGTGTTACCTGTGTGCACTTAAGCCTATTGGGCCTATTGTGCCCTTCTATGTCATTTACCAACCCTATCTCTAATAAAAAAGTATATATATTGGATGTGTAGTATGGTAGATACTAGACATCTGGGTGTCCCGCGGCAGGGGGTAGAGTGCCGGATTAACTCATTGGCACTTGGGGCACAGGCCCACGCCCCCCCCCCCCAATGCCTAAAATTCCGCCCCCCCCCCCACATGAATTTTTTTTAGATATAAATATAAAAAATTAAAAGTTTTGAAATTGGCGGGAAATTATGTGGGAATTTTTGTTTTTTTTGCTGCAATGCTGGTAGAATTTTAGAGGAGTTTGCCCTTTTCACCCACGGCACCCACATATCTTGTTATGCCTATACGGCCCCCACAGATCTTGTGCGCACGGCCCCCCAGGTGTTAATCCGGCACTGAGGGGGTAGGGGGCTTGTTAACCAGGGTGCTGAAATCTGAAGGTCGGGGCCTGGTTCCTGGGACCTCAAAACGTGTAAATCCGTTGAAATGTCGTAATCGAAAATTTCGACCACCCCAAGGCTTATCTTAACTAACGTATAAATAGGAATGCTAAAATGCTATAAGAGTATCGAATGAGCGAGTGAATGTAAAATTAACTATCATTATAAAGTTAGTAAGTGTAGCCTTGCCACGCTTGCCACGGAAACTGCCGCGGCCTGTAATAACCACAAATTAGATCAATTACGTTTCTTGTCAAAAACTTATATCTGTAATTATATTACAATTTGAGCAGGCATCCAGGTGCAAGTTCGCCCAGTCAAGGGCGTTCACAAGAAGGAGGCAGGGGCAGCCCCCCCCCCTAGAAAATGAGCAACATGCCGTTGTATGTTAGGCGCTTACAAAACCACAACAGCTATGAACCGGTACGAGTTAAGTCGTGCTTTCCTATTTATCAATAAAGATAGGTACGCAGTAATAGTTCCTAGGTAACTAATTGTCCTAGGGTTAAATTTACAGTTTCTCTATCCCAAAGCACTGAATTGGTCGTTGGGACGGTTGCATAGTCACAAATGGGCAAAGGTGGAGTTTTTTTTAGAATAAACCCCCCAAATTGAGTTAGCCCAAAATAAAAGAACCGGTCCGAGTTTACTCGAACATGCTTTCCAATTTATCAAAATTAGTAGATAGAGAAAATGAGTAATTTCATGGTAAATAATTTTCCTATGGTTAAATTTCCGATATCTCGGGGGGGGGGGGTTGTCCATCTAAAGTCACTGGAGGTGAGGTAAATTCTAGATAGGTCAGACCAACACATTACCACACAGCAATAATGGCAGAGCACGCAATGTATTTTAGCGCGAATTTTCTATCATTTTTTCAAAAAATAATTTTCTGCACCAAACTAAATAGTTTTTTGGGAAAGCAACCTCCCCGGTTTCGTTACTCAATTTAACACCTAAAACATGCCCGAAGGTAGAAATCATCGATAGAAAGGTTTTGCAGAAAAATTATTTTTTAGTCATTTTTCATTAAAATTTAGTTATTTTAATTTTTTTACCCCCAGAAGCATACTATCAAGGGACACGCGACCCCCCGCATTTTGTCAACATTAATGACGACTACAATATATGTGAATTTAAAAGAAATCGTTGCAGCCGATTTTGAGAAATAATTTTTTTGGACGTTTTTTTGTAGTTTTTTGAGAATAAAACCCCCCCAAATTGAGTTGGCCCAAAATAAAAAAAATTGTCCCGAGGTATGATTTTCGTGAACCAACATGCCGAATTACATTATAATCGACAGTGTAGTTTGCCCGGAGATCGATGAACAGACTGAGCGACAGACAGACAGACCAGACCTTTCGTAAAAGAACACTTTTTTGGGTTCCTGGGACCTCAAAACGTGTAAATCCGTTGAAATCTCGGAATCGAAAATTTGGAGCTTTCCTCGTACTACGTATAAATTGGAAACCAATCATGTGTCTAATTTTATTTTATTGTGCCACCCTTTGCTTTAGTGACATACGGTACATATAAATTAACTAAAAAATCTTGTATTCTTCATCATTTTCTCATCTGGCCATTTTCATTTCTTTGAGGATGCAAAACGAGGAATTAATTAATTTAGTACCAAAAAAATAACCAAGCTTCCTTTGTTTAAATAAATAAATAAATAAATAATGACTTTATTATAACTGATATCACCCTAGCGAAGTTAGGGCCATAAGGCCCTCTCTTACACTCAACTAGGGGTCAGCAACAAAAACAGTATAAATTTGCAATACAAGGTCGATAGAAACAAATTGGAGCGTTGCTCTGTACGGATGTGAAACTTGGTGCATAAGTGAGAAACAAATAAAAAAACTGGAAGCATTTGAGATGTGGTGCTATGGTCGCGTGCTACGGATACCTTGGTAAGCCCATGTTTCAAATGGGGACGTTCTAACCAGAGTAAGGGAGACTAAAACTCTGGTTGCATCGATAAGGAAAAGAAGAGCTCACTGGATTGGCCATTTGCTTAGACACAAAAACTTATAGTAAGCTGCATCATAGAGAGAAAAATTGAAGGCGTAAACCGACCTGGGCGCCAAAGAAACGATTTTCGGCAGCAAGTTATGGAGGATGTAGGGGCCAAGACATATGTGGAGCTGAAGAGAGCGTGCCAGGAGAGTGGAGGCATCTAAGTCACATGTTGCTGCCAACCAGCCATCCGGCTGCAACTTGAAGAAGAAGAAAAAAATTCCCTAAGACTAATAAAACACTCACACACACAAGCATGGGGCGGTTCGAATAAATGAGGAGCTTGGTTACAAACGTGGCCAACTCCATTTTTTCACAAAATGGGGTTTTGATCCGACCAGAAAATTTTAATGTCCACCTGCACGTTGTAAAATAAAGTGACAAAAGCAGCCAGATTGCGCACAGAAGCGCTGTGCAGTCTAGGGTTAGTTATAAACTTCATGCAATTTTCAACAAAAAATCCGCTCTCATGAAAAATTCTACAACTTGGAATTGGCCATGTTTGTAAACAGCCTCCTGAAATAATCCTAGCCTGTATAATATTTGAAATTAGATGCTCCTTGAGTCGAATCCTGAACACAGTTAGTGACGGCGAATCTTGAATATTACGGGGGATTTAGTTAAACAGTAAAATTGAGGAAACCAGGAAGGATGAATGAAACATTAAGTGTATTGTGGTGTGTTTACCTCCTTCAATTCGGCCATTGGTCTAGGAAGTCTTAACGAATAAAGCATTTTTTATATACTGTATTTACACAATAATACATTACAATAGTACAATACAATCAATGTAAGTTAATAAATATATACAAACAAGATGAGCTGATGAGCTAAATAGCGAAATTCGAGGCTCCATCGATCATAAATTTGTTTCCTCTTTGGGGCAGTATGGAGTAAGGGAAAGGGGCGAAATTGGGAAATTGTAAGACAAAATGAACTACTATAATAAGAATAGTTGCAAATGATGGATATTATATAAACAAACAAAAATAAAAACTTAGTGTTTTAGCAAAACTTGTAAATAACTACTATAACTAGAACTACTATAAAACCCAAGTAATCGTTAAAAAAAATTAACTTTGTCTAAGAAACCCACCTGGTTTTAGTACAAAACCCTGAGCACTTTCGGCAAGAACTGTCATAACTGAAATTAGAGGATATACTGTATACTCCATATAATTCTGCAATATAAACAAGCAAAAACAAAAACTTAGTGTTTTAGCAAATCTTGTAAATAACTACTATAACTAGAACTACTATAAAACCCAAGTAATCGTTAAAAAAATTAACTTTGTCTAAGAAACCCACCTGGTTTTAGTACAAAACCCTGAGCACTTTCGGCAAGAACTGTCATAACTGAAATTAGAGGATATACTGTATACTCCATATAATTCTGCAATATGATGTGTAAGAACTGCCATCTACAGACGGAAACCCACTAGCACACTCACACCTTATCAGCGATTTTAGACTTGCTCAACTCAAGGAGAAGATGCAAATGTGACTAGGGAGAGGAAACCTTGTTTATATAGGACTCGGAGCTTATACCTGCGTAAGCTCCAAGGCCGTAGCCAGGGGGGGGGGGTTCATGGGGGTTCACCCCCCCCCCCCCGAAATGAAATGGCTTGATACTGAAGCATCTGGGTAGCACCCTTGAACAAAACGGTGGATGTGATGAAGACGTGAAAGGAAGAATAAAAGCAGGCTGGGGGAAATTTCATGACATGGCACCAATCCTCACAGACAGAAAATGCCAAAGAAGCTCAAGGGTCGAATATATAAGCAAGTGATCCGACCATGCATGCTGTACGGTGCAGAGTGTTGGGCGGTCAGGAAGCGAGATGAACACAAAATCCACGTGGCGGAGATGAGAATGCTACGAAGAACGTGTGCGGACTGACCCTGAAAGGCCGGCGCCGAAATGAGGACATAAGGTTGGAGATGAAAACTGGTGATGTCGCACTGAAGCTAAGGGAACGAAGACTCAGCTGGTGGGGCCACGTCCAGAGGAGGGAGGATACATCCCTCCTAAAGCGTACACAGAATATGACACTCCCTGGACCCCGCCCCCGGGGAAGACTGAAATTGACACTCCCCAGAAAAATAGAAGAAGACATAAGGACTCTAGCCCTGAACAAAGAAGACGCTCTAAACAGAGTTGTTTGGAAACGCCGCTGCCGTGCCGCCGACCCTCCATGAGGACAAAGGCGATGTAAAAGTGAAAGTAAAAGTAAGTAGAGGAAAAATAAAAACCACTATGTAACACCCATTGAAATTTCTAACCCCCCCTCCCCCCGAAAAAATCCTGGCTACGGCCTTGTATGCTTCGGCAGGCGGGTAAGATAAACAACAATGAAGCGGCAAAATGTGCAAATTGAAATTGGACGTTCTCCTCATAAGCTAATCACAGTCGTAGAGTGGTAGTAGCAGTGGTAGGTCGTCGGGTTAATAACGACTTAGACCTCATATTTGGACCCATAGAGTGAGTCTATAGGACAGTGGACCTCCTGATTATAGTGGATTCCGAACCACTTGGGAAACACAGTGAAGTCACACGATTAGTTCGGAGGTGACCAGGACAAGTCCTACCATGTTTCCCTACCGGCATTGTGCACACGACCAAGTTATCTGCAGCTTTGAACCTGCTCTGGTCCGCTGGATTCAACTTGGTATGCTGGCGGCCGGCAATCACAGTCGTAACTAAGGCGCAAATTCCTCCGACCTCGTTTTGTACCGTGAGCGTGACATTGACGTGGTAACAGACATTAAAGACAGTCTAAAAATGTCTGCTATTACTTCAATGTAACGCTCACGGTACAAAACGAGGTCGGTGGAATTTGCGCTGGATCGCACATTTCTTCTTAGTTTACCGCAATTTTTGTTTACTTGGTCACGTCTCCTTTGACAACCTCCGCCATTTCCCCTAACGCATCACAGCTATCAGCTTTACTTAGCTTATGGTTCTACCGTTCTGTGCCATCTGTTCCATTTGATATATTTTGATCTAATATGCAGAATGTTCGGGTCAACTGGGTGAGCAGTAAGCGCGTTTGGTTACTTACTTACTTACTTAATGTAAGACACGTTGATCCAAAACTTAGCGGTCTGGATGGCATTGTCATTGCGGTTTGGTTTGTAGAATTTAACGTCGTCACGAGCCTCTGTTGATAGAGAAGTTGATAGCTAGAGGCTGCCCAAAAAATATTATAAATATATAGGTACGGATACGCCATTACCTTTGGTCACATGAGACCTCAGATCATTCCCATTTGGTACTCCCCTAACTTAGCCTAAATGCTCGTAATACTCTCGCAGTTACATGTCATAAGGTTTAGATTCCCTTAAACTTGTTTGTACATTTGCTGTAGAGGAACTCGGTCAAAGATCTGGTTGCCTATATGCATAAACACGTCGGATAACTTTCGCTTGAGCTGCGGAATCATCGCCTTTAAGACTTCGTGACCATTCTCTCGTAGAAATAGATTTGTTGCTTCAGCTGCAATGAATAACGTAATTACTAATTAGTAACAATAAATGCCTAATTAGTTAGTAGTAGTATCGTTACAACTTTTGTATTTTAACTGCATGCATTCATTGTATATACTAGTATTTTAGAATATTGTAAAATTTCCACCCTAAAACGGGCCTAGCCCATAGGGAAGTGACAAAAAACTGTAAAAAATTTTATTTTGGAAATAAATTTTGATTGATTGATTGATTGAACTATATGTGCTTGACACGAGGGTGCAGCCACCCCAATGTTTTTTGACTGTACACTATCTATAGCATTGAACTTTCCAGACGTGCGACATTTCCTTGCATACAGTAGGGTAGTCCCGAAGTCCCGAAATAAAATACTGGTCGCGGGCCTTCTGGAAAGCACAGCCTGCAGACGACAATAATTTTTCCTTTGGGATAATGACGATTTCACCTTTGGGATATGGTAAAACGTATAGTATTGGAAGTTTTTGTTTGTATGATTCTTTGGATGGTTATATAAATATTATGTTTTATATTTTAAAGACTCGTACAAGTAGGAACAAGCTAACAACTATGATCAACCGAGCACCTTATTATTATTATTATTATTATTATTATTAGTAAATTAGTGAAGCACCCCCCCCCCCCCATACATATAGGCTACTGTTATTATTAATGTCCGCGACAAGGGAATTGCCTACATCCGCACAAAGCCAAATCCACCCCTGGAAAGAGGTGCATGCATATCATATATGAAATATTCAGAAAAGTATAGGCTGTTTGTCTTAATATTTTTGGCTATTCAATGTTCCATGAGGTGGACTATTTCATTTTTACGCTTATAAGGCTAATGATTGTCTTTTTAACTCTATAATTGAGCCGTCAATCATCTGCAACGGAAGAACCAATAAAATTTGCCTAACTGGCTATAATTGAATCAAAACGCGCAGGGGCTTGGGCTGTACAGTATGTGTAGATTCACTACCGTATAGAAAAAATCTCACGATATATTTAGCCTAGTCCATTGAGTTGGAATAATGGGGCGTTCCAATATAATACAGGAAAACTACAATTGCCCGAATTAATATAAATTTACACGTAGTCTACCTACTTGACAGTAAAGCAACAATAAAATATAAAATAATACGCTAGATTACGTAGCTTGGCCCTATATGGGTGGGCAATAGTAATAAAATGTTGTTGCATGAAATAATTGGAAATATTTTAAAAAAATTGAGTTTAAAATGAAGCCATAACGCCCCTATGTCATACAATAAATTTTCGCGATACTAAATAATGTTTTTTAAAAAGAATTTTTTTAATTAATGCATTAAAATAGGGTTGCAAAAATTGTCAATAAGTAGTCTACCAGGAGTGGATCCCATTCAGATATAATAATAATAATTGATCTAATAGACGTTCGGTTAAACAGTGAGCGTTAAAAGGGCCCTTGTATAGCAAGCGGGTGCGCGGGAGTGGGTGCGCGGGGTCGGGTGCACTCGATCAGGTGCACGGGATCGGGTGCACTGGATTGAGTGCACGGGATCGGGTGCACGGGATCGTGTGTACGAGAACGGGTCAGATGGATAATCTCGTCAGTCCGTGTTTATATTGGGCAAAATGTTTCCTTCTTATAAGCCTTGTGAAACGTATTGTTTCTTAAAAAGAAACTGTTCTATGTAAATAAAATCTTTTCTTATATTTATTCTATGCTTGACCAGCTACCTCACTCCTATGCTAAAAAAGGGGCCCATAAGCGGTTTGGTTAGTATGGGTCTATATAAAACTAAAACCTAAATTCAGATTCAAATCGAATTCTTTAGCATCAACAATCGAAATATTTCTTCGATCGAATAAATAAATTAAAATAAATATTACAGTGTGTATTCAGGGCCTACCGTATCTTAGGAAACTGTGCACTTAAATTGGCGGCAGTGTGTCATATGTGCATTAGAGTTAACATTATGTAATATTACACAATGCAAATTAGTATACGACCATTAAATATTACGTGCAATTATCGTTTAGACTCCATAATGTATAGTACATAGACGAGGATTTATGATGAATCTTTCTGACTATATCAGGTATATAGGTATTAAAGGACAATTTCGGAGGGTAAAAAACCTTGCACGCAAGGGCGACGCCAGGGAGGGGCAGGGGGGTCACTGCTCCCTCCTAGGCCATCCGCTTCTGAGTCTGGGGCATCATACAACACCAGGGGCGTAAAGTTGGGGGGGGGGGAGGGGGGCACGGCCCAACTAGCCCCCCCCCCCAGCCTCGAGCAATGTAAGGCGTGGATGATACTTCATGGTCCCCTGTGCAGCAATATGAATGTAAGCATTCCTTTTTTAGCTTTGTAAAATCTACAGCTATACTTTACAACTATAAAACCCTACTATTTTGCTATATATATATTATATTATTATTATATTATATTATATATATATATTATATTATATATATATTGCTTATATTTTCAATTTTTCCTTTTCCTGCCTGATGACGTCTTCAGGTCTACTTAGTTTTGCCCCCGCCATCATTCTACATCTTTACGCCTCTGTACAACATCATCTCTCCTATATATGGCGCCCATTCCACCGACCGGCTAGGGCTATTTACAAAAACGGTGACGTGGTAGCAGACATTCAAGACATGGGTGGCGTTTCCACCGACCTCGCATTGCAGAATGCAAATGACATTGACGGAAATTCGAATTTTTCTTTTTATAGAAATCTATTAAAATGTTTGTACTTAACATATCCCATGACGCCATTTTTTTAATTTTAGTTTGTTTGTTTGTGATTTTACTGTATGATCATTGATCAATTTTTACTATGGCATAGAGGAAAATAAACATTTCCGTCAATTCTGCAATGCGAGGTCGGTGGAAACCCCGCCTAAGTCTTGAATGTCTGCTACCACGTCACTGTTTTTGTAAATAGCCCTAGCGGGTCGGTGGAATGGGCGCCTAACTGGAGCTTTGACCACACTTACTGAGTATCCTGTTGTGGTTAAACACCTTCTTGACCATCATTCGCACCGATTTGACTTCCAAGTCAAGAGCCATGGTGTCTACATGCAGATAGTCGAGTCCGTCCCTCCTCGACGTGGAGACCATGCCTCTGCATACAGTGCTGACGTCGCCCAGTATTGAGTGGAACGTTCCGTTCCCCGATGCTGGCAGAATTATCAGCACGCCACTGCTTGAGTATTTGGAAGAAATTTTCAGGCGAGGAATCTGGATTTTCAATTCGAATGGCTTTGTCCCGTCTGATAATCTGGAAAAACAATTGAATGATGGATCATGACTATATAGTAGAGTTTGGCCTTTGTGTGGGGGCCCTTTCTCGGGCAGAAACGTCTTATCCTATACCCTTGTACGAGTATTCCACTATCATTTATAAAATAGAGACTCCGGATGCAAAATTGGCCAGAATAGAGTAAGGCAATAAATCATTATGTCACGGCTCATTCCAATAATTTCCCGCCAAATATTTCACAAGTTTATTTACGATTTGCTTCAGTTTTTTGAATCAATTGCGATTTTGTATTTTGCGGCTTTTTGTCGTGCCCCTTTTTTGTGGGGGCCCTGGGAACATGGTCCTGGTACTGGTCTTGACACAGGGACGGATCCTTGGGGGGGGGGGGCGACCGCCCCCACCGCCTCCCCCCCGAGATAAATAGCTTTATACTAGATAGAATGGACTTTTGAAGGAAATTAAGAAAAATTATTACTCAAGTAAGGGAAACGCGATATTTTTGACGCCACCTCCCTCCCCCCCCCCCCCCCCCCGAAAACTTTTTCTGAAACCGTCCCTGTCTTGACATAGTCTGAGCCAACGGCCATACCAAGTTGAATCCATCACCAGAACAGAGCCTGTTGAAGACTGCAAGGGAACATGGTAACGCTCTGAGACAGCCAGTCAGTCAAAGTTCGTCCCGAGTCCTGGTCACCTCCGAATTAATACCGTCGTAGATGTCCACAGGTTTCAATGGATGCAAACGTTTTGCATTAGCTAAAATATCCTAGTTAATATAATTAAAAGGGCTTCCACAGCCGGAGTCAGATGATGAACCAGGCTAATGGGCCGTGGTCGATCCAGGGGCGTCATTTAAATGTTGCTCAGTGTATTGTTTTCAACCGCAGGGGGGGGGGGGGGGGAATTGACAAATGACGCCCCTGGTTCAATCTAAAAACGTACCTACTTCCAAACATTTCGTCAGCATCTGCGGTAGACATTTTCAGCAGTACTACACGTGGACTTCAAAGATTGTACCTCGAAGGATTATAGTATAGCAACCGTAAATCCCAATTATAAGTTTATTATTTCAAAACCCAAAACTCAGATACATTCAACCCACGCCATCTTCCTACAGTGACGAAACCACTTTCGCGCTAAATCATCAGCCAATCAGAGCGCACCTCTTAGTTACGTTAGCAGCGAACCAATCAAGGACCAGGCTTTCGTTTCCCACACCTCCTTCTATTATAAATAGGCCTATAAGTGCAAATCCCCTTACCTACTAAGTCCCCAAGATATAATCGTAGAAATCTACGTAGTAGGTGTCACTGAAGGTGTCACTGAAGGTGTCACTGAAGGTGTCACTGAAGGTGTCACTGAAGGTGTCACTGAAGATGTCAACGTTGACGAAACGTTTGGAAGTACGCTTTCAGCTCAGCCCGGATTCTACCGCATCACCACTACCCAAGTAAAATCGTTTCGAAGGCATTGTACTTATTACTTAGACTATTTGCAGCGCCGTCTTTCTCTGAACTTACTTCAGGTGTGACGCAGTAAAGTTGCTGGCACCGTAGACATCGATGTCTTTTAGGGTAACTTTGTATCCGTTAGGCCCCGTAGTCAGAGATAGGGACAGTTCGTCCATCCTGAAGGGTTCCGTAGAGGGTAGCATTATGTCAGGTATCCCAGTCGCCAGGTAGGGCCTCATGTGGTGGATGGAACCGACGAAGCATTCGTTCAACTTCGGGTCATCCGAACGGCACTGTTTTATGTATGGAGCTAAACAGACAGAAGAAAATATTATAAAATACCATGCATTGGAAGTGGGGTAGTCCAAGTGAAACCCGTGGTCGAGTGCTGGTTAGAGAGCTTGCACTTCAATCGGGAGAACGGTAGTGGACTCCTCAAGGGGATCGGATTTACTTACCCAAATTGTTCGATGACTCTGCCTCTAATGACTATTAACACAGCAGGCAATGTAAGCCTATAACTAACTTGTTCAGTAGGTAGTATTACACCATTGCCATTATTATATAACCTTTACCAAAATATCAGCCCAGTATTTCTTGTCGAGATTAGATTTGTCAAACATTGCTTTCAGTTTTAGCTTGGGGGGTGGGGGCAACATTTTTTTACCGTGCACCTTTTACAAGAATTTTCCCCTATAATGATACACCTGTGATAAGCCCCAGCATTAAGAGGACATGCACCGTAGAAAATGAGCACCCCAAAATTTGTTGTTTTTATTGACTTTTTATTTTTTTTATTTAATTAACAAAACAAGCCATTAAAGATTTGGCTCATTGAAGTTGATGTAGAAGACAACTTCATGCATAATTTAATAGGAAATATTAAATTTTTGGTACCTTAGTTCTTGCATAAATACCAGAACAGACAGGACAGGACTAAAATTTCGCGTATTCTGGGATTTTTGGAAAACTACAAAACCGAAAAGTAAAAATGCCCGATTGTACAGGTATGATGCACGAAGTAGTCTTCTACAACTTCCATGAGCCAAATTTTTAATAACTTGCCGAGTTAATTAAATAAAAAATGAAAAGTATTTAATTTTGGGGTGCCAACTTTCTACGTAGCATATCCTCTTAATACATAAAAAGTTGAGATTGCTTTCCAAACATAAATAAGTGCAGTGCCGCCCCAATATATGGTGCTGCAGCACCATTACGGCGATTTGGGATTAAGGTAGTAGTATGGTTGGACACAGTCCCAGGCCACGGTTTGGGCCCATAGGACAGTGGACCTCCTGATTATAGTGGATTCCGAACCACTTGGGAAACACAGTTAAGTCACACGATTAGTTCGGAGGTGACCAGGACAAGTCCTACCATGTTTCCCTACCGGCACTGTGCACACGACCAATTTATCTGCAGCTTTGAACCTGCTCTGGTCCGCTGGATTCAACTTGGTAAGGCGGCCGGCTGGGATTAAGGTAACACAGGGATTTATTCTTTAAACCGCATTATTAAGGTATCACATGACGGTGTTAAAATATTCACGGGAAATTTAAATTAATAAATTATTGGAATACAGGAGAAATCGTAGCATTGTTTTATTTTATTATTGAAGGAAATACTAATTAACATAACAGTGTATAGGTAGAATTTTGAAATATACTACGAATTTTAATTAACATACATGCAATATATCTACAAGTACATCTAAGAAAAAATTGAAAACCCACCAAAAACATACCTAACCGAGGATTAATTTATAAATTTGAATTTCCCACGCATTTTGCACTCATTTGTTTAAAACAATTGAATAAACCCCGGTGTTACGTTAATCCCAAATCGCCGTAATAGGGCTGCTGATGGCCTTGTCTTATTAGTGACCTATTCAGTTTTGCGGGAGAAATTGTCGGCTTGGTGCATCAGAGACAAGGCCAAACATGTCGTGCATTTCAACAGTTACATCACCGCGCGGCGCGGAGGAGCAATGCCCTATTATTAAGATTAAGTACCTACCAAACACGAGCACTGTCGGTTTTCCTGACAAGGATTCGTCAAACTGTCGGTCTATTTGAGCCTTTTTAATTTTTTTTTTTTGAAAAATAAAAATTGTCGGAAATATTTTCTATGATATTGACTATTTTTGGTCAAAAAACACCTATCATTACGTTTGGGGGTTTGTGTGTGTAAATTAAAAAAAAAATGTAATAGAAACCTAGACTTTGCCATTGTGTTGCTTATCAAGGACAAAAGTCCGTTTTTTTTCTTTTTTTCCATGGTAATATTTGTTAATATTTAACTTACATTAGGTATGATGTGCCACCCTCCCACGCTTCGGCTTGAGGGGACACAGGTTGTAATTTCATGTTCACATGTTCATTTTTGTCGAGAAATACACGGTTTTCTATTCTAATATATTCTAGCCTATGAGGTAGGCTATTTTTCGTCAGAAAACCACTACCCCTACGTTTGGGGCTTTTTGAAAAATAACAATCTACGGAACTACAGTATATTCTATTAGGTATGCGATTTTTGGTCAGAAAAACCCTACCCTTACGTTTCGGGTTTTTTGAAAAATAAAAATCGTCGGAAATATAATTTTGAGGCTTTTTTGATCAGAAAAACCCTACCCCAACGTTTAATCGTCATAATAAGGTTGATATACCGCGCTCCCTTTTTCTCCTGTAGCATGGTGCCAATGGTAACCTTGGTTCAGCTAGTCCATTATCGCTTAAAGCCATGTAGAGGACATATAGAGTAGTGGTACAGACTCCAACTTTCACTCGAAAGGTTGTTGGTTCGAGTCCCACACTGGCTACATTTTCTGGCCATGCTTCGGAGGGCATGTAAAGCAGGCGGTCCCCAGTCTTCCTAGTTCAGTATAATAAAGGGCTTTATAGCCCTAACTCCACTAGGTCGGTTTGGTAATACAACAACAAAAAGTCAATATTTATTTATTTAAAGCCGGTGTACAGGTTGACATCGAGGGCGTATACCAATTTGCCAGTGGCTCAAAATTCATAAGAAAACACCAATATTGCCAGAAAATCTATGGGATTGGGCAAGGTTCAATGGTCTACTAAAAATAAATGAGCCTTTCAAATAAAATCCTGGCTGCTAAATGCTCACAATTTCCTACAAAGTAGTCTAAAACTCATCCAAAGTGATTAAGCACCACTTACCACCAACTGCATAAGTAGGCTATTTGTAGAAATGTCATAGAAAACCCCGGAAATAACGCTTCTAGGTACGATGTAAAACGACAAAAATCCCGTCGACTCGGAAGTAAATTGTCTTAATGAAGATGGACTTACGTAAGTTGGTGAGCTGGGCGTCCACGGTGGTCCATACCATAATAAGTGCAATTCCGGCGAGTCCTTCCATCTTGAGGAATCAACTGAGACTGAATACAGATATAATGCTCGTCGGGAGTCTGGAAGAACGCGGAGGGGGCAACCCTTACCTAGTATCTAGGACTTTCACCAGGGAGAACATAGATCGCATAGTAAATGTAAGCAAGTACGATATGTATTAAATGGCCTAGAAGACAATCAAAATTTCTTGAGCAAACTAAATTTTATTGTACCCCAGTTTCCAACAAGAAATTTTAACTTATTTTACCAGCCGCAAAACAGGATTGACGTAGCCATAAATTCTCCAATAAACAGGCTCACTCATTTACTAAATGATCATGACACCTTAGATCCATTTATGCAAAGCTTGGAATTATTCAGAGGAACTTGTAACCAAATTTTATTGTAAGAATGGTAGTTAGGATATATTTATATATTACGTTGTTCTTTGGTAGTTAGGTAGGTTTTTTTTTATAAATTTAAATTATTTAATAAGAAGTTACAATAGGCTATAAACAGTAGGAATTTTTGTTGTTGTTGTTTTTTCGCTTTACATTATGTAATATTTATACAAATAAGGGCTACGGCTGTGTGATGTAATAAAAAAAATTTCTATTCTATTCTATGTATACTTAGGGCTCATGTTAGATGAAAACCTGTCTTGGGATGCACACACAAATTTAACGCGAAAAAGAGTAGCCTATGCTTGTATCCTCTCATTATATAAAATCAAAAAAAATTTATCAGAGAGAACAAAGGCTAGCTTGATGTGATCACTGATATTGCCGCTTTTTCATTACTGTGATGTGGTCCAATTAAATAATATGGCTGGCTATCAATCCAATAAATTCCAAAAATCTCCGAATATACATATGTCTAAGGTACGTTGATACATTGTACGTTGAACGTTGAACATAAAACTAACCATCAGGAAGCAATTTCTAAAAACATGTGTGTGGAGTGTTTTATTGTACGGCTGTGAAACCTGGACTATAGCAGATAAGGAACTAAAGAAACTCGAAGCTTTCGAAATGTGGTGTTACAGAAGGATGCTACGGATCAGCTGGAGGGACCATGTGACAAATGAAAGAGTGCTAGACGCTATCGGGGAAGAAAGACAGTTAGTAGCCCAGATACGAATCAGGAGAGCGAAATGGATCGGGCATTTGCTAAGGCACGAAAATCTGGTACACACTATTATCGAGGGCACAGTAGAGGGAAATAACCGAAGAGGACGGCCGAAGAAGGAATTCATGGATCAAGTAAAAGAAGACGCAGGAGCAATATCATATCAAGAACTGAAGAGGAAGATCGAGGACCGAGTAAACTGGAGGACGATATGCAGGGAGTTGCTGCCAACCAATCGCTAAGATTGTAACCTTAAGAAGAAGAAGGTACGTTGTGGGAGTGGGAAGATCCCTCCCCAGCACTTCCACAACATATCACTAAATACTATAAAAAAAATAAATTGGTTAAAAATTAACGAAAGAAGGAATGCGCATATCCTCCGTACTTTGCATAACGGGCTTGAGACGCATACACCAGTGATACACCTCCCTACCTTACACCCCTTTTCCGTCCTTTATCCCCCTTATAATAGTACATCGGTAAGCTTCCACGATAGTAAAATAGGACGAATAGTCCCAAGCCATATGCTAAGTATTCTTGCTGGCGGTGAAACGTATAAGGAAAATGTGGGGAAATGACTAAGGAAGCGTTTCACAAGCGGCTACCTTATGTTTTACTTTTATTCAAAACCGAAACTTTGCTTGGGAAAGCAATGCCGTTTGATTTTTTTTACTGTATATAACACCTGAACCGACCTGGGCGCCCAAGAAACGATTACCTGCAGCAAGTTATGGGGGATGTAGGGGCCAAGACATACGTGGAGCTGAAGAGGGTGTGCCAGGATCGAGGGGAGTGGAGGCATCGAAGTCATCGGCTTCGATGGCAAGGTGGTAGCGTGCTTGTACTTGTGCGAGTCTCTGCGCACCATGCGATCGGAGTTGTGTCGTAACTCAGCACAAGTATTAATTTACTCATTGAGGCGACTGAAGAGGTCAATCGGATACATTCATTAAATTGTTTGTATGCGATTAACCTTTAAAAAAAAAACACAAAGAAAAAGAAAAAATACACATGTTGCTGCCAGCCAGCCATCCGGCTGTAACTTGAAGAAGAAGAACACCTAAGCCATACCTGAAGTTGGAAAGCAGAACTCAGTAGAAAAAATATTTTTTACTTTTTTTTTCTTGACAATTTGAGTAATTTTCATATTTTCCTCCCGAACCAAACTTTAACAAAGGGAAAGCGTCCTATTGGGTTTTGTTTACATTAGAAACCCATGCAATATACTGTATATGTGCAGGGTAAAACCACCGGGACCCACTTTGACTCGAGAACATGGACGGTGCTGAAGCAACTCCGCTCCGGTGTAGCCCCTGTGGAAACCAACAGGGCGAGATGGGGCCAAATAGACGCAGACAACACCCTGTGCTCGTGAGGTCAGAGACAGCACGTGGACCACTTGTTCCAGTGGAACCTATGTCTTGCCCAATACACGAAAGACGACCTATATGGGAGGCCAACAGCGCTGCCTACAACTTCACCCAGAGCATATTTCAACATGCTAACTAGGCGCCACCAGTGCAACAGTGCCGCTCAAACAAAGCCCGAAGCATATAGAGCCCAGCCCACGCTTAGCACACGCCCAACCCATGTACTACCCAGACAATGGGATGGGATCGAGTACCGCACGTTGAACCCAGTTTTCAAACAGATTTCGTTATGTCAGCAGAGGCATTCCCAGTGGCGGCGCTACGGGGGTGCCCGAGGGGGCCTGGCCCCCCCCAACAGTTTCCCCGCCCCTCCGGGGCCCCCCCCACTTTTGAGATATTTTACATGTTGTTAAATTGCAGAATTAGTGAACGGTATACCTACTCCCAATGAAAAATGTTTTGTTTTTTCATTGGCCCCCCAGATAGAAGTCATGCCCCTCCATGGCCCCCCTGCCTTAATATTTCTAGCGCCGCCACTGGGCATTCCAGAGGAATGGTACCTACGCCCACGAAATCTGTGCGTGAAACACAAACGATTCCACGCGTGGATTACAACTGACTGTGTGCTGGGTCGAATGCATGATATACATCATATCATCATGTATATAATGGTGATCCCAACGCGCCTTTTTGGCACCGGTTTAGTAAAATTAGTAATGTTTTTTTTTGATAAAAACACGCATTGTTATTATTATTATTATTATTATTATTATTAGATAACTTGTAGCACTTTTGTAAAAATGTTGCAACTTTCTCCAAAAACACTGAAAATAAGATTAAGAGTGAAAATGAAAAATTTTTTTGAGCAATTTTATTGTAGGAAAGTCGATGTAATTGAAAAGGACATAAGGAGGATGAATTCTAATTGTAAAGACATTAGAGTACTGCACCTTAATATAAGAAGGTTAAAAAAATACTACAATGAGTTAGAAATATTAAAAACACAAGTAAACCCTGAAATAATATCGATATGTAAAAATATATAAAAATAAATAAATATATATAAAAAATGAAGAAAAAATTGGGAAAGCAAAACAAGTAATAAAAAAATGGTTGCTAGAGACTCAATAGGCAAGACCTATTGAACCCACAATACCCTTAAAAAGTTGCAACATTTAGTGAAGAAGACGCCACCCCCGACAAGCGGAAGCTTTGGGGTGGTCGTGAATTGTAATTTGTCTATTTTTATTTTGAATTAATATAATCCCCTAGCTGGTGGAGTAACCAGTTAGGGAAAAAAAAAAAAAAAATTATTATTATTATTATTACATGCTAACATTATGCCAATAACGAAACTATTCAAGTATAAATTAATAAGAGATAACTATTTTAAAAAAGAATACCAAATAGATGATAAAGGGAAGTACAATACAAGAAACCCAAAAAGCTTAAGTTTGAAATAACATATAACAAATACGGAGAGAGATTAAACAAAGTACTTATACCAAAGATATTTAATGAACTTCCTCCACAAATGAAAAAATTTAAACAGATGGGTGAGTTAAAAGCGGGTATAAAAAGATGGCTGGTCAATGGGAGTTAATGATAATAATAAAAACTGACATTAAAATAACAAGTTAAAATAAAATAAAATAACCATTATAAATAAATAACAAAAATAAATGATTAAGCCTTGTTTAGCAGCACTGTATTAGTCTTTTGTCCCAAATAAGCGCTAGCTTGGGGATGCGGGATGGTATTATTATGTATTGTATTTTTTGTAATATATGTCCAGGGAATACTGGACGAGGAAAAGAAAGAAAGAAGATTATTATTAATATCAATATACTAAATATAATCACACAATGTACATTTGAGAGACAAAAATACCGTGGACCCGGTATGCGGTGGCTAGCTTATGAGGCAACTCATTCAATAGTCTGCTCCACACAAGGCCATGCCCAGGTTTTGATTTCGGAGGGGGGGTCCAAAATCTTTTTTTACGTAATTTATTAATGAATTAATGGATTAATTGTTCAATCCATACAGGTTTACATACAAAAAAAATATTTCGGGGGGTCCGGACCCCATGGACCACCCCCCTGGGCACGGCCATGGCTCCATAAAACAGTCTACGCGTGGGTTGGGCGTGTGCTGCACGTGGGCTGGGTTCAATATGCGCCTAGTGGCCCATGTTAGTGCCGGCGGCAAAAAGGCTCCCACAGGAAGGCCAAATTGCAAATTATTTGTACAATAACAACAAAATACATATGTATTCAAAAACAAATAAATAATTTTTGTAAAATTACAACAGTATCGTCACTCGAACTCTTAGTGCAGTTTCAATTTACGAGCTGCGAGGCTATATGCGTTCACCGACGAGTTTACTTCATTTGTGATTTGAGATTTCTGTTTGTTTTGTTTTAAGTAGACTATTATGTAGATACTTAACTTATCTATTATAAATTAAGTTATAATATGGTAGAGACTTATTAATAATGTCTGCTACCATATTATAACTTAATTTATAATAGATAAGTTAAGTAGCTACATAATAGTCTCCTTAAAACAAAACAAACAGAAAGTCTCAAATCACAAATGCAGTAAATTCGCCGGTGGAATTGCCACCTTAGGAATAATAATTTATACGCTGTATAGAGTGAAAATTCCTTAAAATGTGCTCTGACTTCACCCGATTCGGGGATGTTTACAAAAAAGTAAGTAAGTATGGCAAATCAGATTTTTTTTTTTTTTTTTTAATCATAACGCAACGCCCAAACCAGAATTTTATTAGTATTTGTTACATTAAAGGCGTATTTCTTTTGCCTACGATCGTAAAATGTGAGTAAAATGTGAGTAAATATTTGTGACCAATCAGAGCTCGTTTTCAATTTACTCACATTTTGTGCAATGAAATGAGAAAAGTAAAATCTGAAGCAGAAGACAATATGCTTTTGTTATTTGTTTTATATTCACCCGCCAAGCTATAATTTTTTTTTTTTCAGTTCTAAGTTTTCTCTTCCTCCATTCTTTTATTTGATTAAATCCGTATAACTCAGTAAAAACAACAATAAAAATATACGGCATCTACACACGGTACACACCACAAATCGCAAAACATAACCTAAATTTGTTGAATTCAATGATCAAAACGACAACAAAAACAAATATTACAAAAGTAAATTTTTTACTAACCTCCCCGAGGTTGATAAAATATTTTACAATCGTAAACTCGAAAGAGGGGAAAAACGGGGGGAAAAATTTACAAGCTCCGCCCATTTGGGTCCAATGAAATGACAATTGTAACATTTTCTACTAAAAAATTTTACAATCGTAGGCAAAAGAAATACGCTTATAGTATAGAAAACCATACAAGTCCATATTTAGAGTGAAACTACCCTTAAAGTGGGTAGGGTTGTTAAGTGGTCAATCGCAATTGTGATTCGGTAATTCCATAAATTACTTCAAAAATAAGAAGAGTACTGTACACATGTTGCATGTTTGGGTAACCTTGGCATGTTAAGTTGCTGGGTAAAAGTACCTCGATAACTCTCGATGTAGGTACTGTTCGTAATCTCGTCTCGTCCTGTCAGTCGTCTACTAACTGTACTCCAGAATGGCCATTTACAATTTCAGTGGAAAAATTATACTTGTGACTGGTGCGGGGGCAGGTACGTATGTAGGTAGTATAGCCAAATCCTTGAGAGGAAGCTTGCCGTAAACATTGGCCACCCCCTGATCACCCTAAAATATACTAGGTTGGTTTATATTTTTATTTAAGATCTATAGCACCACATCTCAAACGCTTCTAGCTTTCTTTTTGCCTGATAATAAATGCACTATTTCCTAAAGGCTCATGAGACCAGCGGCGTAGCCAGATTTTTTTTCTTGGGGGGGGGGGTCCAGTTTTCATGCAACTTCAAAACATTAAGTTTGCCCACTTACGATTGGTTTTCGAAGTGGTGTTTCATTTAGCGCCCCCCCCCTTTCGCAAAATAAATGCACTATTTCCTAAAGGCTGATGAGATCAGTGGCGTAGCCAGATATTTTTCTTTGGGGGGGGTCCAGTTTTCATGCAACTTCAATACATTAAGTTTGCCCACTTACGATTGGCTTTCGAAGGGGTGTTTCATTTAGCCCCCCCCCCCCCTTTGGCAAAATTGTAGAAAAAGACGAAAGCTTTTTCATAGACGTACGCAGCTTCTAATTAGGGGGTATGATCGTAATTTCCTGAATTTCCCTTGCCCGCAAGCATCCGAGGGTTCTCCCCCTGGGAAGGTTTTTGAAAAAATTAAATAGGCCTGAAATAGTGGAGTTTTACACATTTTGATGTATGTACGTCCATTCTAATAACGTTTAGATTTTACAGGGAAAGAATAGTACTGCGAGAAAGGGGGGTCGGGGGGCAATATTTTTGGCCACCCCAGGCTTCTAACAATACTTTGGTTTCAACTATCTATAGCAATGCAGCCAATGCTTTAGAGAAGTATAGCTATGTTTAATTATATCCATATATACCTTAGTAGTTGTGAGTGTGTATCGTAGGCCTATTAATCTGTTTGTAAAGTTCGGTAGGTATCTGTAAAAGCGTACATATAGTTTCATTGTCACTAATTAAACAAGTGATAAGGGCTATTCGAAAGCTTTCCCGACCGTTACAAGATAAAATTTTGATAAGACATTTATAAGTAGTCACAATCACCATCCACGTAATCTTTAAGCGACCGTTAATTATATTAATAAAGACACGCCGCTGTTGCAAGCGCCATCATGGAAAGGGTCTTACAACATTCAAGGTCACCGTGTGTTAAGTTAGGCTACCGTCCATTAAATAAGTAATTATTATTGTTGTTGTTAGTTGCAATGCTGCACGCACTCGGGCGTAACGCAGAAGACACCACAGGATTACCAATGATATATAAATGCGCCTTTGGTTGTGGCCGTATAATTGAAATATTATATTATTATCATTATAGGCCTATAACTATTAACTAAGAAGACCTAAGAAAATGGCAACGTTCTATGACAGGCCCAAATTAGATTTAACAATTAAATTTAGCCTAAGGCGGCTGTACCACTTGCTAATATTCCGCCATTTGTGCATCAAAAATTGATGAGATTTGTTGAGTTTGTTTTAAGGAGACTATTATGTAGATACTTAACTTATCTATATAATATGGTAGAGACTTATTATTGATGCATAAATGACGGAATATTGACAAGTGGAATTGCCGACTTAATGAAGAATGCAAAATACGGTACTTAAAAATAATAATAAAATTGTTCGATGACAGTGCCCCTAATGACTATTAACATAGCAGGCAATGTAAGTTCAACTAACCCTTTGTTAAAGAACCGGTCCGAGTTTACTCGAACATGCTTTCCAATTTATCAAAATTAGCAGATAGATAGATTTCATGGTAAATAATTTTCCTATGGATAAATTTCCAATATTTCGGGAGGGGGGGGGTTGTCCATCTGATGTCACTGGAGATGAGTTAAATTCTAGATAGGTCAGACCAACACAATACCACACAGCAATAATGGCAGGGCACGCAATGCATTTAAGCGTGAATTTTCTATCATTTTTTCAAAAAACAAAATTTTTGCTCAAAACCAAATGGTTTTTTGGGAAAGCAACCTGTCCGGTTTCGTTACTCAATTTAACACCTAAAACGTGCCTGAAGGTAGAAATAATCGATAGTAAGGTTTCGTGGAAAAATTATTTTTTAATAATTTTTCATGAAAATTTAGTTATTTTTATTTTTTTACGTTAACATGTTAACATTAATAACGACTACAAGTTATGTGAATTTAAAAGAAATCGTTGCAGCCGATTTTGAGAAATAATTTTTTTAGACGTTTTTTTGTAGTTTTTTGAGAATAAAACCCCCCCTAATTAAGTTGGCCCAAAATAAAAAAAATTGTCCCGAGGCATGATTTTTTTGAACCTACGTGCCGAATTTCATCAAAATCGACCGAGTAGTTTGCCCGGAAATCGATGAACAGACAGACATACAGGCAGACAGACAGACAGACAGACAGACAGACAGACAGAGCGACAGACAGACATTTTGTAAAAACCACTTTTTTTGGTTCCTGGGACCTTAAAACGTGTAAATCCGTTGAAATCTCGGAATCGAAAATTTCGACCGTCACAAAGCTTTCCTTATGCTACGTATAAATTGGAAAGCAATAATATTACACCATTGCCATTAACCTTTACCAATAAATTAATAAATAAGGGGTTTATATACAATTGTTTTCAATTTTGTAGGCATTGGGAAGGCTATAGTGAGAAAGCTGGTAAGTTGCGGTGCTCAGGTGGTAGCCCTGTCGCTGTTGCAGAGTGAGTTGGACTCCCTGCAGAAAGAGTTACCGGGAATCCGAACTGTACAGGCAGATCTTCGAGAATGGGATGCGGCTAAAAATATCGTCTCTGGTCTAGGCCCCATCGATGGTCTGGTCAATTGTGCTGGGGTTGCCATTGTCGCGCCTTTTCTGGAAGTTACTGAGGAACAATTCGATCTGTAAGTACCTACATAGGCTATATTATATACAGTACATCTTTGAAGCTGTTGCATTGTCTACTGAATCTTACGAATATCGTCAAAATCAGGTAGTTCTGTACGGTAAAACAGTGTAGAAAGATTTCTCTAAGAGATGTTTTCTAAGCAAATTAGGGAAGTTAGCATTTCTCGCAGCTCTCAAGTCTCAGTTCATTCGGGAGTTTTCTAATGTAGGCGAAACCTTGTAATATAGGATCCAGTCGCTCACACATGGCTGTGCGTGGTGTTGGCCTTACAAGGTCTTCCATTTGTCTCGTGTTGTATACAACCTATAGCCTATATAGGTGCTGAAGTCACCATTTGGCTTAAATTTCTCCAATACTTCAAATGTTGGTATAATAGTGAGTATTGATTAACGATTTTTGTTGCAGAACTTACAGTATTAACGTGAAAGCAGTTATCAATGTCAGTCAAGTGGTGGCTAAATCCATGATTGAAAGAAACGTTAAAGGTTCCATCGTCAATATTTCTTCAATAGCAGCATTGGTACGTACTTCAATTAATTTAATGAAATCCATTCCCTTTACACATGGCTCTACATGTCTACATAATTACATAGTTAGAAAATTGCAGACATTACCCGTAAATTTAGTTATTTTTAAATGGAACATTCGAAATAAGCGCGATAAAACGTCCCTTATAGCAGTGGCGGGTCCAGATGGGGCCGTGGCCCCATGTCCCCCCCCCCCCCCCACGAGAAAAATGCAGCATGAAGCATGCACTATTTAAAATAGGACACTCTGAAACCAACCCTTATCATGGTAATGTGAATAATAAGTCTTCCATCTTTAAATTATAAATTTTACTGCCGTTAAAATCGTAAAACCCCACTATTTTTGCACTTATATTTTCAAATTTTCCCACCGGGGGAGACCCACAGACCCCCATCGGTACATTTCTGGGTCAAGCTCCGCTCCGCATCACTCCGGCCATGAAAATCCTTCATTGTAACTAATTAATTATGGGCCTATTCCATAAATGTCAATACATAATGTAAATGTCAGGACATGTAGAGTAGCGGTACGGACTATGACTTTCACCCGAAAGGTTGTTGGTTCGCATTCCTAGTTGAGTGAGAGAGGGCTTTATAGCCCTAACTGCGATAGGTTCGCTTAGTAATAGAAGAAATAAGTCAATATTTATTTATTTATCTTATAAATTCAATGATTTGATAAATAATCAAATAATTGAGGGTACTATATCGGCAGAAGTCAAGTCAGAAGGGCGTAGCATCAAAATCAAAATTTTGAAATAATTGCGGTTAAAGATGCTTTTGCTCATAACAAAGTAGTGCAAACTAGATACACCCTCCTGTTCGAAAATTCCGCCTAATTTTCCACGTATGATTTTTTTTCGGCACATGGAAAGGTATAACTTACGACAAGGTCACTAAATCTGATCATAACTCAATTTCCCCAAAAATGTTGGTGGGCCCTTCAGACTGTAGGGTGCAGACGCAAAATGTTCAAGTTCCGCGCAACTACATTTT
Source organism: Psococerastis gibbosa (assembly GCA_963971405.1). Lineage (NCBI taxonomy): Eukaryota > Metazoa > Arthropoda > Insecta > Psocodea > Psocidae > Psococerastis > Psococerastis gibbosa. The sequence continues at coordinate 42,145,444 of OZ020489.1, read as the reverse complement.
TCAGGAGAGACCTAAAACTTTTGGTTAGCTGATAATACACGTGTACTTAGGAATCTGATTTTTTCACGCTACAATTTAACAGTTTTTTTTTAACCATTTTGCTACCAGCAACAGTGTCACTATGTAGCCCTTTGCTCCCATTGTCCTATATGATTAAGGAAAATGTTTGTTTCAAACACCTGCTCACAGCATTTCTGCTTGAAGCAACCCTGTCAGTCTGACGGGGGGAGTGACTCTGTTTGTTAACTTGAGGCGCCATAAGGGCAGACTCTTTCACCTCGGGGGAAAGGGGAGTTGACTGACAGGGTGGACCTCCTGATTATAGTGGAATCCGAACCACTTGGGGAACATGACAAAGTCACACCATTAAATCGGAGGTGACCAGGACTTGACCCGCACGTAGACTGGTATAGCCTCAGCGCGTAATCATGTCCCACCATGTTCTCCTGCCAACTACGCGGTTTCCCGCAATTTGAAACACACTCTATACTCTCATGGATTCAAGTTGATTCAACATGGTAAGGCCGTTGGCTATAGGAAAATGTTGAAATGCATTCAGGCCTACTTTGTTTTACTTTTTACTAGACGATTCCAACGATACCAATAACTCAATATCGCAAAAAATTTGCTTCTAGCACCCTCAATTATGAATTGAGTTATCTAACTGCTTGCATTCGTCGGTAAACGCACAAAATAATGTTAAAGATAGTTATGGAAGCATTAGAATCAGGCTACCTTGGGTATTACGTGGCCTTGAGTAGGAAATAAGGTACATACACATTGCAGGTAATTGCTATAGTAGTATTTTCCTGAGATGAGTACCTATGTCTAATCGCCTTGTCCAAAAGTCCAAAGATCAAACTCAACTCAAAAGTGCTGAATCACCTTTGTAAATCTGCAAAGTTACTTGAAAAAAAAAAAACATACCCAGAATTATTTATTCTAAAAGCTTAAAACTAATGGAAGTCTGATTCACATTGCAATTCATGATTTTGCCATGAGAGGAGAAAAAATTCAAGGTTAAGGGATACACGGAGTATTTAGTAAGGAATAGCATGATTGCTTATCTTTAAATATGCAGGATTTTGTTTTTTGTTATATTTAAAGCGTAGTTTCCAGCATAAAGCCACCTAGCCACGTCATACTAAATTATGGGTAAGGTGGAATCAATTTCTTACATGTCTGCAATCAATCGATCAATCAACATCAATAATCAATCGCCAACCACTTTTTTTACGCTATAGCATTAGGCTTCCACCATCAGCTTTCTTGTAGCCCAATACAACACATAATCTGGTGAGCCTCGGCTATTGACGAGAGTTGGGCACGTCTTAAAGATGTTTTCTGTCCAATTCTCCCCGGATGTCGCACTGAGGCCAGAAAGGTTCCGCTGCTACTCCTATACGGTGAAGATGTTTTTGAAGGTAGTTGTTCACCTAAATTCTGCCACTGATTGGTATAGAGTAGGTTTTTTGGTGGCCTGTCTTTCTTCTGCACTAGTTTTTCCCAGCGGCATCGGTCCCGTGAGCTGTCCCCCACTTGACTTCAAAGAATTCTTAGGTATGCCTCTTACAGCCCCTTAAAGTCATGAGTTTGTCAGGTTGTTCCATACCAGCTCCCTCTCAGGCAAGCCTATCGCGTGACGGAAATCCTCCAGACAATATATTGACAGCTAGATTTTGTTTTCGACCAGAGAAAGACCTCTCACATGTGCAAACATAGGGATAACGACAAAAAATTGATAAACCATCCAGCGTTATTTCAGGTTGTTCCTGCCTATAAAAACTCCCAATTTATTATGAAATCCAAGTAATTACAGTAAGGGTATTCACGGTATTTCGATTTCCCTAAGGGAAAGTAGGAATAGAACTCCAGTTTTTCTACGTAGAAAAATAATTGCCATGGAAACGTATGTCTCGAATTTCCAACTGTACCTAACCTACTTCCAAAGTTTCTTTGCCTTCACTTTACTTATGAACATCTGCTGTAGTCAGCGTTTCCACTTTGAGGGAAATTTCCCTTTTTAGGGAAAATCCGGGTTTAATCACTGCACTAAAGGGAAATTGGAGGGAAAAGGGAATTTTGAGGGAAATTTGAAGAAATAAGAGAGATATTGAGGGAAATTTGAGGGAAAACTGGTGAAAAGTCAATGATTAAAATAAACTAGCTGAAAATGGAAAAGTTACAATAAATAATAAAAACACATAAAATTTGATAAATATGAATAAATAACGGTTTCAAATTTTAGCTCGAATGTTATGAATTCTCAATTCTGATGCCACGATTGATGGCTTGGTGGAAATTTTAAAAACAGGAGTACATCAGTGCTTTGCTTATGATATGTTGATTTGACTAGTTGTAGTAGCACAACTACACAACAACACGAGGTAAAGGCACAGGTACGTGTTTTGGGTCCTCCCCCCGAAATATTTGCAGCGTACACTAGATAGAATGGAGTTTTAAATATACAGTAGAATCCGGTTAAAATGACATCGAAGGGAATTGACAAACATGGATGTCATACAAGGCGAATAGTATACAATATACCTACATGTAATAAAAACCAAACTTTCTTCATAATTCGTCATAATAGGCGGTTGGTCAATATAGACGGAGTCTTAATAAACGGATTCTACTGCATTGAGGTGACACCAATTTTAGGAAAACACGTTGAAAGAGCGAGGGAAAATCATTGGCGTAAATAGCGGGCTAAAGGCGTAGTATCCACAATAATGAAAGGGAAATTAATTCTTAATTGGTGTGCTTATTTCACCTGAAACACATAACAAAAATAAGAATAAACATATTGACCAAGTAATTTCACACAAATAACATTACTCAAAAAGCTTAAAACCCCAATACTTCAGACCTATTTTTTCAAACTTTTTCTCCGGGGGAGACCCCCGGACCCCCCGCAGTAATAGGTTTATTTGTCGGTAAAATCTCAACTGTACTGCTTGCAAAATGCGTAAAACCGCACGAATTTGGGCCTATTTATAATTTTTTTTCCTCCGGGGGAGGCCCCGGGCCCCCCTTTCTCCAGGGTATAACATGCGCAAAAACCTCACTGATTTGGGACCATTTATCAATTTTTTTCTCCGGGGAGAGCCCCTTTCCCCCTTTCCCCCAGAGTATAATATGCGTAAAACCTCACTAATTTCGGCCTATTCATTATCAATTTTTTCTCCGGGGGAGACCCCCGTGCCCCCTGCCTCCAGGGTATACCATGTGTATTGGTCACGTATACCCTACTTGGAAGATGAATGTAGGCCCTATATAGGTTCCAATTTTAGGCAAAATTCTCCCCTATCCTCCGAGAAAAATACCAAAATCCGCGCCTGGTACCACCATTCAAAACAGGTTCAGCAATTTGGCCGTCATGCATATACAGTATATAGTAAAATGAGACGACTAGGTCGCTGGGCGTTCCAGAAACACAAGTTTACTTTTTTTTGTTTTTTGTTTTTGTTTTACTGAACTTGAATAGTTTAATGTATATAAAGTATTTTATACTCATTAAAAAACAATAAAATTTAAATAATAAAAAGTCATGTAATTTGCTAGGCAGACATCCCCCCCCCCCCAGAAATTTTGGAAATTTAGAAAATAGAGGAATATTCTGAATATAGCGAATTGGGCGAGTGAGGGAAAAGAGGGAAATTTTGAATTGCCGCTGAGGGAAATGAGATATATCGCAAGTGGAAACGCTGGCTGTAGTCCACCTCTTGCCATATGTGTCCTTTTGTTGTTTTTTATATTAATTTCTGTCGCAGAGCCAGCGTTTCCACTTGGGATATATCACATTTCCCTCAGCGGCAACTCAAAATTTCCCTCTTTTCCCTCGCTCGCCCAAGTCGCTAATATTCCTCCATTTTCTAAATTTCTGTAGGGGGGGGGGGGAAGTCTGCCTAGCAAATTATATGACTTTTGTATTATTGCTTTCCATTCCAATTTATACGTAGTAGGTCTATAAGGAAAGCTTTGTGACGGTCGAAATTTTCGATTCCGAGATTTCAACGGATTTATATGTTTTAAGGTCCCAGGAGCCCAAAAAAGTGGTTTTTACGAAATGTCTGTCTGTCTGTCTGTGCGTCGATTTCCGGGCAAACTACTCGGTCTATTTTGATGAAACTCGGCATGTAGGTTCACAAAAATCATACCTCGGGACCATTTTTTTTTATTTTGGGCTAACTCAATTTCGGGGGGTTTTATTTTCAAAAAACGTCTAAAAAAATTATTTCCCAAAAACGGCTCCAACGATTTCTTTTAAATTCACATATATTGTAGTTGTTGTTAATGTTGATAAAATGCGGGGGGTCGCTTGTCCCTTGATAGTTTGCTTCTGGGGGTAAAAAAATAAAAATGACTAAATTTTAATGAAAAATGACTAAAAAATAATTTTTCTGCGACACCTTTCTATCGATGATTTCTACCTTCAGGTATGTTTTAGGTGTTAAATTGAGTAACGAAATTGGACAGGTTGCTTTTCCAAAAAAGTATTTGGTTTTGTACAAAAAAATGTTTTTGAAAAAATGATAGAAAATTCACGCTCAAATGCATTGCGTGTCCTGCCAGTATTGCTGTGTGGTAATGTGTTGGTCTGACCTATCTAGAATTTACCTCACCACGAGTGACGTCAGGTGGACACCCCCCCCCCCCCCGAGATATCGGAAATTTAACCATAGGAAAATCATTTACCATGAAATTACTCATTTTCTCTATCTAGGCCTACTAATTTTGATAAATTGGAAAGCATGTTCGAGTAAACTCGGACCGGTTCTTTATATATATATATATTTTTAATGAGTATGAAATACGTTATATAGCCTACATTAAACTATTAAAGTTCAGTAAAAAATAAAAATGAACTTTTGTTTCTGGAACGCCTAGTCGTCTCATTCTACTATATATATGCATGACGGCCAAATTGCTGAACCTGTTTTGAATGGTGGTACCAGACGCGGATTTTCGTATTTTTCTCGGAGGATGCGGGAGAATTTTGCCTAAAATTGGAACCTATACATTCATCTTTCAAGTAGGGTATAAGTGACCAATACACATGTTATACCCTTGATGCAAATGAAAATTGATAATTAATAGGCCGAACTTAGTGAGGTTTTACTTATATTATACACTGGAAGAAAGGGGGCCCGGGGGTCTCCCCGGAGAAAAAAATTGATAAATGGTCCCAAACCAGTGAGGTATTTGCGCATGTTATAACCTGGAGAAAGGGGAAAAAATTTATAAATAGGCCCAAATTCGTGAGGTTTTACGCATCTTGCAAGCAGTACAGTTGAGATTTTACCGACAAATAAACCTATCACTGCGGGGGGCCCGGGGGTCTCCCCGGAGAAAAATTCTGAAAAAATAGGTCTGAAGTATTGGGGTTTTAAGCTTTTTTTGTGAAAGTACTTTTTTTTTCTTCCTTTTTAAATTGGGGTACAGGTGTTACCTGTGTGCACTTAAGCCTATTTGGCCCATTGTGCCCCTACAACAAAGTATCTACATCACTTCTACATCTCTTCCTCGAGAACTATCTTCCTCAGGAGAACCAGGATCTTGAGGGGATTTAGAAGTGGTAGGTCTTTTACATGTAACTGCAAGCTTCCCAAGCATGCTGCTCTTCTTCGTGCGATTGCATCGCAGTGAAGGAGGATGTGCTTGGGGTCCTCCACTCCTTCATTACAGAATCTGCAAGACTGTAGTTGTATCCCCAAGAGACTTCAGATATATAACCCTAAGACCAAAGACGCCAAGGCCTGTTCTTGGTTTTGTACGTCCTAGCTTAGAGCCATCAGTAAACCACTTGATTGTGTGACTATTGAGAATTCCTGCTGATTCGCAGTATTCTTTCTTTGTCCCTAATATAGTTTCGAATTCCCTCCTAAAACAGTATTGTGGATGGATTCTATCGCTTGGCATATCCAGGCAGTGGTCAGACGTAGTCAGAGAGGCTGAGTCTCTCTTAACTGCCCTTCCACTCCTTTTTAACCCGCTCCTAATAATGCCCTTTCGGCTGAAGTTTCCACTGCAACATGGAGGGGTGGGAAGTCCAGTACTATCTCCATTGCTGCAGTGGGACAGGATTTCATAGCCCCTGTAAAGCATCATGTTAGAGAATACGGGCTTCTGAATTTAGCCATAATTTGGATACCTAATTCAGAGAAAAATTCTCATGTGGTTTGATTTTGCCGTGTCCATGAAGCCATGACCAATGGTATGGTTACAGCAGGAAAAGACAGGCTGCGTGAAAGTACTTGGTCAATGTGTTTATTTTTGTTAAGTCTTTCAGGTGAAATAAGCACACCAAGAATTAATTTCCCTTTCGTTATTGTGGATACTACGCCTTTAGCCTCCATTTGTCACCAGAAATCTTGGGGAGGACCCCCCTATTTACGCCAATGATTTTCCCTCGCTCTTTCAACGAGTTTTCCTAAAATTGGTGTAACCTCAATACAATAGAATCCGTTTATTAAGACTCAGTCTATATTGAACATTGACATATTATGACGAATTACGAAGATAGTTTGGTTTTCATTATATATACCTAGGTATATTGTATACTATACGTCTTGTATGAGTATGACATCCATGTTTGTCAATTCCCTTCGTCGATGTCATTATAACCGGATTCTACTGTATATTTAAAACTCCATTCTATCTAGTGTGCGCTGCAAATATTTCGGGGGGAGGACCCAAAACACGTGCCTGTGCCTTTACCTCGTGTTGTCGTGTAGTTGTGCTGCTACAACTAGGCTACAGCGTTTCCAATTGCGATATATCACATTTCCCTCAGCGGCAACTCAAAATTTCCCTATTTTCCCTCGTTCGCCCAAGTCGCTAATATTCCTCTATTTTCAAAATTTCTGGGGGGGGGGGGAAGTCTTCCTAGCAAATTATATGACTTTTTTTATTATTTAAATTTTATTGTTTTTTAATGAGTATGAAATACGTTACATACATTAAACTATTCAAGTTCAGTAAAACAAAAAAAATAAAAATGAACGTCCAGCGACCTAGTCGTCTCATTCTACTATATATATGCATGACGGCCAAATTGCTGAACCTGTTTTGAATGGTGGTACCAGACGCGGATTTTCGTATTTTTCTCGGAGGATGCGGGAGAATTTTGCCTAAAATTGGAACCTATACATTCATCTTTCAAGTAGGGTATAAGTGACCAATACACATGTTATACCCTTGATGCAAATGAAAATTGATAATTAATAGGCCGAACTTAGTGAGGTTTTACTTATATTATACACTGGAAGAAAGGGGGCCCGGGGGTCTCCCCGGAGAAAAAAATTGATAAATGGTCCCAAACCAGTGAGGTATTTGCGCATGTTATAACCTGGAGAAAGGGGAAAAAATTTATAAATAGGCCCAAATTCGTGAGGTTTTACGCATCTTGCAAGCAGTACAGTTGAGATTTTACCGACAAATAAACCTATCACTGCGGGGGGCCCGGGGGTCTCCCCGGAGAAAAATTCTGAAAAAATAGGTCTGAAGTATTGGGGTTTTAAGCTTTTTTTGTGAAAGTACTTTTTTTTTTCTTCCTTTTTAAATTGGGGTACAGGTGTTACCTGTGTGCACTTAAGCCTATTTGGCCCATTGTGCCCCTACAACAAAGTATCTACATCACTTCTACATCTCTTCCTCGAGAACTATCTTCCTCAGGAGAACCAGGATCTTGAGGGGATTTAGAAGTGGTAGGTCTTTTACATGTAACTGCAAGCTTCCCAAGCATGCTGCTCTTCTTCGTGCGATTGCATCGCAGTGAAGGAGGATGTGCTTGGGGTCCTCCACTCCTTCATTACAGAATCTGCAAGACTGTAGTTGTATCCCCAAGAGACTTCAGATATATAACCCTAAGACCAAAGACGCCAAGGCCTGTTCTTGGTTTTGTACGTCCTAGCTTAGAGCCATCAGTAAACCACTTGATTGTGTGACTATTGAGAATTCCTGCTGATTCGCAGTATTCTTTCTTTGTCCCTAATATAGTTTCGAATTCCCTCCTAAAACAGTATTGTGGATGGATTCTATCGCTTGGCATATCCAGGCAGTGGTCAGACGTAGTCAGAGAGGCTGAGTCTCTCTTAACTGCCCTTCCACTCCTTTTTAACCCGCTCCTAATAATGCCCTTTCGGCTGAAGTTTCCACTGCAACATGGAGGGGTGGGAAGTCCAGTACTATCTCCATTGCTGCAGTGGGACAGGATTTCATAGCCCCTGTAAAGCATCATGTTAGAGAATACGGGCTTCTGAATTTAGCCATAATTTGGATACCTAATTCAGAGAAAAATTCTCATGTGGTTTGATTTTGCCGTGTCCATGAAGCCATGACCAATGGTATGGTTACAGCAGGAAAAGACAGGCTGCGTGAAAGTACTTGGTCAATGTGTTTATTTTTGTTAAGTCTTTCAGGTGAAATAAGCACACCAAGAATTAATTTCCCTTTCGTTATTGTGGATACTACGCCTTTAGCCTCCATTTGTCACCAGAAATCTTGGGGAGGACCCCCCTATTTACGCCAATGATTTTCCCTCGCTCTTTCAACGAGTTTTCCTAAAATTGGTGTAACCTCAATACAATAGAATCCGTTTATTAAGACTCAGTCTATATTGAACATTGACATATTATGACGAATTACGAAGATAGTTTGGTTTTCATTATATATACCTAGGTATATTGTATACTATACGTCTTGTATGAGTATGACATCCATGTTTGTCAATTCCCTTCGTCGATGTCATTATAACCGGATTCTACTGTATATTTAAAACTCCATTCTATCTAGTGTGCGCTGCAAATATTTCGGGGGGAGGACCCAAAACACGTGCCTGTGCCTTTACCTCGTGTTGTCGTGTAGTTGTGCTGCTACAACTAGGCTACAGCGTTTCCAATTGCGATATATCACATTTCCCTCAGCGGCAACTCAAAATTTCCCTATTTTCCCTCGTTCGCCCAAGTCGCTAATATTCCTCTATTTTCAAAATTTCTGGGGGGGGGGGGAAGTCTTCCTAGCAAATTATATGACTTTTTTTATTATTTAAATTTTATTGTTTTTTAATGAGTATGAAATACGTTACATACATTAAACTATTCAAGTTCAGTAAAACAAAAAAAATAAAAATGAACGTCCAGCGACCTAGTCGTCTCATTCTACTATATATATGCATGACGGCCAAATTGCTGAACCTGTTTTGAATGGTGGTACCAGACGCGGATTTTCGTATTTTTCTCGGAGGATGCGGGAGAATTTTGCCTAAAATTGGAACCTATACATTCATCTTTCAAGTAGGGTATAAGTGACCAATACACATGTTATACCCTTGATGCAAATGAAAATTGATAATTAATAGGCCGAACTTAGTGAGGTTTTACTTATATTATACACTGGAAGAAAGGGGGCCCGGGGGTCTCCCCGGAGAAAAAAATTGATAAATGGTCCCAAACCAGTGAGGTTTTTGCGCATGTTATAACCTGGAGAAAGGGGGGCCCGGGGGTCTCCCCCGGAGGAAAAAAATGTATAAATAGGCCCAAATTCGTGAGGTTTTACGCATTTTGCAAGCAGTACAGTTGAGATTTTACCGACAAAGAAACCTATGACTGCGGGGGGCCCGGAGGTCTCCCCGAAAAAAAAATTCTGAAAAAATAGGTCTGAAGTATTGGGGTTTTAAGCTTTTTGAGTAATATTTTTTTTGTGAAAGTACTTGGCCAATATGTTTATTTTTTTAAGTCTTTCAGGTGAAATAAGCACACCAAGAATTAATTTCCCTTTCGTTATTGTGGATACTACGCCTTTAGCCTCCATTTGTCACCAGAAATCCTGGGGAGGACCCCCCTATTTATGCCAATGATTTTCCCTCGCTCTTTCAACGAGTTTTCTTAAAATTGGTGTAACCTCAATACAGTAGAAGTAAATATTAAGACTCAGTCTATATTGAACATTGACATATTATGACGAATTACGAAGATAGTTTGGTTTTCATTATATACACCTAGGTATATTGTATACTATACGTCTTGTATGAGTATGACATCCATGTTTGCCAATTCCCTTCGATGTCATTATAACCGGATTCTCTTGTATATTTAAAACTCCATTCTACCTTGCGTACGCTGCAAATATTTCGGGGGGAGGACCCAAAACACGTGCCTGTGCCTTTACCTCGTGTAGTTGTGCTGCTACAACTACTCAAATCATCATATCATAAGCAAAGCACTGATGTACTCCTGTTTTTAAAATTCCCACCATGCCATCAGTCGTGGCATCAGAATTGAGAATTCATAACATTCGCGCTAAAATTTGAAACCGTTATGTAATCATAATTATCATATTTTATGGGTTTTTATTATTTATCGTAACTTTTTCCATTTTCAGCTAGTTTATTTTAATCATTGACTTTTCCACCAGTTTCCCTCAAATTTCCCTCAATATCTCTCTTATTTCTTCAAATTTCCCTCAAAATTCCCTTTTCCCTCCAATTTCCCTTTAGTGCAGTGAATAAACCCGGATTTTCCCTAATAAGGGAAATTTCCCTCAAAGTGGAAATGCTGCTAAATCCTAAATCCTCACAAATTTAGGCCTATTTCTTAATTTTTTTCTCCGGGAGGGACCCCCGGAACCCCCCCCCCCCCCTCTTCCCAGAGTATAACTTGCACAAAACCTCACTAGTTTGGGCCCATTTACCATTTTTTTCTCCTGTTTTGTATTCAATGGTTTTTCATACACATTAAAAAAAGAAAATTTAAATAATAATAAAGTCATAATATTTACTGGGCAGACCTCAGCAGTGAATGAATAATGGATCAAAGTCTTGGGGTCCTAAAGCCCCCCCCCCCCCAGTAATTTTGGGAATTTACGCCAATGCTACTCCCAATGAAAAATATTTTATTTTTTTATTTTTTCATGCCCCCCATGGCCACCCACCTTAAAATTTCTAGCGCCGCCTCTGCTCCTAATCCTTCCCTATAATTGCTTACAGACTTCGCTGAGTTCTTGCTTGGCTTACTGCGGGAGCAAGGGTGCTGTCCAAGCTACCACACGTGTCATGGCCTCCGAACTAGGGAAGCATGGGATCCGGGTGAATACTGTGAACCCGACCGTCGTCAAAACCGAGCTGTCCCGGTTCATCTGGGACAGTGAAGCCACCACCGATTACGTCATGGCCCGCACGCCTTTGGGGCGCTTCGCTGAGGTGGGGGACATCGCTAATGCGACGGCCTTTCTGCTCAGCGACGAAGCGTCGATGATTAACGGCACGGGTCTTGTGGTGGACGGAGGATTTTTGGTGTGATTATGGCGGTCAAGAATTTACACGGCGACCTAGGGCGGTTCTCATTAAAAGTATCGGCCAGCAGTCTGATCATAGCAATTATAATACCGGTAATAATAATTTAATCCTCTGGTATTAAAAATGTAAACAAACAAATTTTGAATAGCACTTTCCATTATAAAATTATCTTGTTCCCATTTTTATTACCAGGGGATTAAATAAATACCGGTATTATATAAACGCCTTGATCAGGCTGCAGGAATATTGCACGGCACTGTCATTGATTGATAACATGGCGGGGCCATCCAGTATTCCTAACTGAAACATTCATGCTATCGAGGGAGCCACCGTTGTAGGTCCGGTCACACAATAGCCGGAAAAGTGTCCATAAGGAATACCCGACGTTAATGCCATCGCTACCAATGCATAGCAGTCATTCTTACCGAGACTTTCCAATAATAATAATGATTGGAACCGTCTCTATAGGGTAGCTCCCACCATGGTTGGTAACGTTATGAAAAGTGGAATCCGATGAAGGAGGCCACCATGGTTTTTTTTTAAATATGTAATTTCCAATATTTGTATTCTATTTTGGTAATTTCCATAACTGTTAGATCCATTTGGGAGCTCTCTATGGTTTTATGGAATTAGTTTTTTTTTGTCAGATACACTGTTCTCTAATTCCTTTTCAAAGCTTGGCTGTTTGTACTTTTTGTCTGATAGCCTAAAAATATATAATTGTCATTAGGCCCTACTAATAATCTTATAAATAATATAATCTCTAATAAATAATGATTTAATTTATTCAACTTTAACTGCATCGCCTGCTGCTTTGCTTTTGTTTATGTGCAAGTTGCGTTACATTGTGAGACAGTAGGTATACATATATTGTATATGATGGTGAAGTAGGTTTTTGGTATTTCGCCTCAGAGGGCGTAATGTATCCCCTTATTCAAAATTATATTATTCTGCACATTCTGATAGGAGTTTGGTAAAAATATAGTCGGTTTAACATGCACACAGACATAGCAAAAAACAACAACAACAACAGCAGGATGAACAGTGTTCGAATTGGTCACTTTGACATCTTGACAAATATCTTCAAGTCTGATTCCCATTCCAACATGAAGAGAACCGGTCCGAGTTTACTCGAACATGCTTTCCAATTTATCAAAATTAGTAGATGGAGAAAATGAGTAATTTCTGGTGGTGAGGTAAATTCTAGATAGGTCAGACCAACACATTACCACACAGCAATACTGGTCGGGCACGCAATGCATTTGAGGGTGAATTTTCTATCATTTTTTTCAAAAAAACATTTTTTTTTACGAAACCAAATACTTTTTTGGGAAAGTAACCTATTCGGTTTCGTTACTCAATTTAACACCTACAACATACCTGAAGGTAGAAATCATCGATAGAAAGGTGTCGCAGAAAAATTATTTTTTAGTTATTTTTCATTATAACTTAGTCATTTTTATTTTTTTACCCCCAGAAGCAAACTGTCAAGGGGCAAGCGACCCCCCGCATTTTATCAACATTAACAACAACTACAATTTATGTGAATTTAAAAGAAATCGTTGGAGGCGTTTTTGAGAAATAATTTTTTTTAGACATTTTTTTGAAGTTTTTTGAGAATAAACCCCCCCCCCCCAAATTGAGTTAGCCCAAAATAAAAAAAATGATCCCGAGTTATGATTTTTTTGAACCTACATGCCGAATTTTATCAATCGACCGAGTAGTTTGCCCGGAAATCGACGAACAGACAGACAGACAGACAGACAGACGACAGACATTTCGTAAAAACCACTTTTTTGGGTTCCTGGGACCTTAAAACGTGTAAACCCGTTGAAATCTTGGAATCGAAAATTTCGACCGTCACAAAGCTTTCCTTATACATTATAGCAATAAGATAATGTAATTATTTATTTCCTTCAATACCCGGTACAATACAATACATTTATACATTGTTAAATTTTTTTATCTTAAGACTTAAATATTGTAATGAAGCAGTATATTTCCATAAACTTCGTCGATGGCTGCTGGGACCTTTGCGTACGCGTGAAACCTTTTTGCAGATGGGGGCTCGTTCTTGTACCGTATACTGCGGGAGTAAGGGTGCTGTCTAGGCTGCAACGCGTGTCATGGCCGCGGAATTAGGCAAGCAAGGGATCCGTGTTAAGGCGACCATTCCACCGACCGGCTAGGGCTATTTCCAAAAACGGTGACGTGGTAGCAGACATTCAAGACTTAGGTGGGGTTTCCACCGACGTCGCATTGCAGAATTGACGGAAATGTTTATTTTCCTCTATGCCATAGTTAAAATTGATCAATGATCATACAGTAAAATCACAAACAAACAAACTAAAATTAAAAAATGGCGTCATGGGATATGTTAAGTACAAACATTTTAATAGATTTCTATAAAAAGAAAAATTCTAATTTCCGTCAATGTCATTTGCATTCTGCAATGCGAGGTCGGTGGAATCGCCACCTAAGTCTTGAATGTCTGCTACCACGTCACCGTTTTTGTAAATAGCCCTAGCCGGTCGATGGAATGGGCGCCTAATACTGTGAACCCCTCCGCTGTCAAGACAGGGTTGGCTCGCTCTATCTTTGATAATCCCGCAACCGCAGACAAATTACTCGCGGCCACGCCGCTCGGCCGCTTCGCTGAAACGGGAAATATCGCTAATGCCACTGCTTTTCTGCTCAGTGACGAGGCGTCAATGGTTAATGGCACGTCTCTTGTTGTGGATAGCGGTTATATGGCGTAAAAAGTGAATTTCACTGTTGTAATACAAGCAGTTCGGATTTATCAGAATGAGTTATTGATGTCTTCAATCTATCAATCTTGCAATCAATAAATCAATCATTAATTTAACCGTTAAAAGTCTCTTGTGATGGATGGAGGATATTGTGGCAGTCGCCGTGGAGGAGTTCATGCTAGGCTATACCTATGTAATAGGCTAGCTGCCTCATAATAGTAATACATTTTGTATTTTTCTTAAAGTATCATATACATTGTCAGGACCTGTAGAGTAGTGGTACAGACTCCGACTTTCACCCGAAAGGTTGTTGGTTCGAGTCCCACACTGGCTACATTTTCTGGCCATGCTTCGGAGGGCATGTAAAGCAGGCGGTCCCGGGTCATCCTAATTAAGTGTAAGAGAGGGCTTTATAGCTCTAACTCCGCTAGGTTGGCTTAGTAATAAAACAACGAAAAAGTCAAGATTTATATTATTTATTTATTTATTTATACAATTTTAAGATGGTTTCAGACTTTCAGTTGGAAGTTATGAGCTGTTGTGGTTTTCGACAAGCATGGTGCAGAGCATTCTGCATAACGCAAGCAAGGCCGATAAGCAATTTCAGCAGCTTGCCAAATAATCTTAGAGTTATTGCGATAGCCTTCTTCTTCTTGAGTTACAATCTATGAATTGGATTTCATTGTTGAATAGATTCTACAGTACTTTTAAAGGTTAATGGACACCCGTGGGTCATGTTAAACTCAGTCACACGTGACGAAAGATGATAGGCCGTGGTCGTTCTGAATGAGTACTTCCAAACGTTCGTCAACATCTGCGGTCAACATCTTCAGTGGAAGATTGTATCTCGGTGGCTCAGCGCTGCAAGTGATGTTGACGAAACGTTTGGAAGTATATACCAGTAGTACCACGGCCCATCATCTCGGATTCTATACTGCGTTGTCACGTAACTCTGGCTGTGAACGCCTTTTGTAATTATATACCTCAATCAGTTTATACTTTATATTTTATTTGCTACGTAAGATTTCGTCTATGGACGTTGTAGATGACTACCAGTGAATATTAATATCCATGTCCCTTCAAACACCCGGCGCAAAAGTCTATTTTATATGAATTTGTACAGAACTAACTACCTACAAGAACTCGGACTTAATAGAATGCTAACCAGGTGTAATATTCTCAACCAGAAGTGTGACATTGATATATTCCATGAATCACTAAATAGCATTAGGAGGAAAGCCTTACAACATGCGTTATAATACCATATGTACTGTTATTATTCCACTTGTATTAACTTTGTCAAAATTGGAGTTTTTCCGTTTATTATAACATTTATTTATTTATTTCACATTATTGCAGTGGCGGGTCCAGAGGGGGGGGGGGCAGGGCAGGGCAGAAAATTTGCGTACACTATATAAAATAGGACATTCTAAACCAAAACCTTACTTACTTACTTAAGATGGCGCGTTAAGCCCTATAGGGGACTTCTGGCTTCATACACAATACACCTCCATCTCGCCCGATCCTCTGCGACGATCTGCCAATCCTGGAGCCCTAAGTCTACTGTCTGGAGGTCCACTTCTGTTTGTTCCCTCCATCTCCTCCTTGGTCCTTATATCGGTCTCGGCGCATGTATTTTTTAACAAAAACCTTATAGTATGGTAACATAAGTACGTCTTCCATGTTTAAATTATAAATTTTATTGCTGTAAAAATGCGTAAAACCCCACTATTTTGCCATTATATTTTCAAAGTTTTCCTCCGGGGGTGACCCCCGGCCCCCTGTTTCCAGCAGTATGAATAAGCAATTAAGCATTCCTTTGTAAGCATTAAAAAATCAATATTTACTGCTGTTAAAATGCGTAAAACCCCACTATTTTGCCCTTATATTATCAAATTTTTCCTCCGGGAGAGAACCCCGGGCCCCCCTGTTTTCAGCAATATGGATAAGCATTATTACTGCTGTTAAAATGCGTAAAACCCCACTATTTTGCCATTATATTTTCTACTTTTCCCCCGGGGGAGACCCCGGCCCCCCCCCCCCCCCATTGATACCTATCTGCATGAGGCGCATGGGCTTTTCAAGTAATGCACTGTAAATTAATGAACCTTTGTTTCGCTGACAAACACACCAATTGCACCATCGCTAAAAATTAATTTGGCTTGGTAGGCTACTCCCACTTTTCCCGGGATGGCCCCCTCCGAAAATCTGTCCTAGACCCACCCTTGCAATATTGTAGGGTAGGCCCTATTTTTACTTTTTGGTGCTGCCATTTCTCTATGAACTTAAGAACGCTTGAAAATTTAGTACTCCGTTATGTTCATTAAATAATTCAAACACCAAAAATTAAAATACGCATATGCTTTTATGTATGAAGCAGTGCTGGACGCGACATCTTCTTCTTCTTCTCGTGCCCCTTCAACGTTGAAGATTAGCGATCATTTGAGCGATTTGCACCTTAGATACGGCTGCGCGGAAGAGGCCTGTCGTGCTCCTCCCGAACCAACCCCTAAGGTTGGCCAGCCAGGACGTCCGTCTTCTACCTGCGGTTCTTCTCCCCTCAATGCGCCCTTGTATGATGAGTTGGAGAAGGTGATATTTCTCATTCCGCATCACGTGTCCAAAGTACTGCAGCTTCCTCTTCTTTACGGAGATTAATAAAGTTCGCTGGGTCCCCACTCTATTGAGTATTTCCTCGTTTCGTATGTGATCTCGCCAGGATATTTTAAGCAGTCGGCGATACACCCACATTTCAAAGGCGTCGATTTTGTTTTCAAGCCGCTGTGTGAGGGTCCAACCCTCCATCCCATATAAGACAATTGGAAACACATAGCATCTCACCATTCTCACCCGCAGATCAAGTGATAGAGTTCTGTCACAAAAGACTTTCCTCATTCTAGTAAACACACTTCGGGCCTGTTCAATGCGACTGCTGACTTCTTGCTTCATACTCCAGTTCTCATTCACAACGCATCCAAGATATTTAAAATGTGGCACTTGTTCAATTGGCTCTCCATTAAGGTTTAGGAGTACAGGGTGGTGTGGGACCTGCTTGGAGCACGCGACTACCATAGACCAAATCTCAAATTACGTAACTTATATATGAATGAATAGGCTACAAAATAACAACCGATTAATCTACGTCCCATGCACATCTTCTTAAAAAAGGAAACTTTAAAATGTACAATTATATCGAACGATTTATTAGGGTATGCTCATGGGCCGTGGTCGTTCTGAAAAAGTATTTTCCAACGTTTCGCCATAATCTGCGTCTTTTTTTTGAGCCTCGGAGTTGCAGGCTTGGAAGTATACGTTTAGTAGTAAATTTGGCTAAGTCCCAGACCACGGGGAGGGCCCACAGCTGTCACGGAAGTGTTATTAAATTAAATAAATATATGTTTCTGTTAAATTATATAGTACAATACACGTAGGCCCAATCAACAAGTATACGTAATTGACATGAAATTATAAAGTAAAATTATCAAAATATCGTCAAAATCAGGTAGTTCTGTGGGCTGTCATTGTCATTGTGCTAGTGTCTCAGTGACAGTGCTTTCTCTAAGAAATGGTCTCAGGTCTCAATTCAGGGAAGTTAGTAGCATTTCTCATTCCATTTTCTCTTTCATTTTCTCAGTTCAATCGGGAGTTTTCTAAGGTGTATACGTAGTACCACTGAAGATGTCCGCTGCAGATGTTGATGAAACGTTTGGAAGTACGCTTAAATTTATTTATTTATTATTATTATTACGTTATTATTTGGTCACCAGGGCCCAACAGCCCGGGGATAGGTTCATCTGCTTCATCACAATATTAGCAATCTGGATGATTCCTAAATTCATGTTTATATACGATTCGGTTGCAACTAAATCAATTTCCCACCAATAAGAGACTGAGTTAATTATTTTGTGTATTTTTGGATTTGTGTAGAAAGCACTGCACGATCATACCATCTACTGCGCATCGAAAGCTTCGGTGGACGCGGTTACCAAGGTAACGGCGCTTGAATTAGGACCACATGGCATCCGGGTCAACTCGATCAACCCTACAGTAGTACTGACTGAATTGGGCAAAAAGGTAAATAAATGAAATAAATAACGACTTTATTTCTAACCCAGGCAAGGCAAGGAATGGTTAGGCGGGGTTTCCATATAAGTCAATCGTCAATGAGAAATATGGTTTTGACGTGGTAGCAGCATTTTTAGTATGTCTTTAATGTCTGCTAAGCCTTCAATTTCATATTTCTCATTGACGATTGACGTATGAGGAAACCCCGCCTTAGTATATTACAATAATCAAGATTCTTAAGACTAATGTTGTTAGTATTGTCCTAAAGTTTCCCTAATTCAATAAAAACACAAACAAAAAGAACCGGTCCGAGTTTACTCGAACATGCTTTCCAACTTATCAAAATTAGTAGATAGAGAAAATGAGTAATTTCATGGTAAATAATTTTCCTATGGTTAAATGGTTAAATTTCCGATATCTCGGGGGGGGGGGGGGGGGTTGTCCACCTGACGTCACTGGAGGTGAGGTAAATTCTAGATAGGTCAGACCAACACATTACCACACAGCAATACAGGCAGGGCACGCAATGCATTTGAGTGTGAATTTTCTATCATTTTTCCAAAAAAATCATTTTTTTTTTTTTACAAAACCAAATACTTTTCTGGGAAAGCAACCTGTCCGATTTCGTTACTCAATTTAACACCTAAAACATGCCTGAAGGTAGAAATCATCGATAGAAAGGTTTCGCAGAAAAATTATTTTTTAGTCATTTTTCATTAAAATTTAGTTATTTTTATTTTTTTACCCCCAGAAGCAACCTATCAAATATAGTTAGTTTAGTTAGTTAGTTTAGCCAACGCCCGTCTGTGGCAGTAGAGCCATTTGACGCCGAGCCTCCCAGTATCTCTTTGTTAGATCAGCAGGTAGATGCTTGAGTCTGGAGCAGGTGTGTAGGTGACTTGCGACCATGGTCCCGGTGGAGCAGAGGGGACACACATCTGAGTCACCCCGACGAAAGAACCGGCAGAGGTGTGCCTGCAGGTAGTCGTGGCCAGTCTCGAGACGGAACCGGGCGACTGCTTCACTTCTCTCGAGGTTAGCTGGGATGTGGCCTGGAGTCGCAAGCTTTTCCCATACTTTTCCAGTGCTTAGGTTCTTGAGGATGTTTTTTGAATGTTTTGAGACAATTGTGTTAATTTGATTCTTTGCCGCCTGGAGGGTTTGGTGGATCTCAGGTTGCTCGGATTCTGCTCCTTTTTTTGCCATTTCATCTGCCTTTTCATTGCCATCGAGGCCGACGTGGCTTGGGACCCATTGAAGTCGAACATCCCATCCCGCATTGATTAGGTTAGCTATGGTGTTGCGGCAGAGAATAGTGCGATGGCAGTCCGTGCTGTTGTTGCTATTGAGGGATCGAATGGCAGCCTGAGAGTCTATTAGGAACACGACCTTGTTTGGTGTCACGTCGAGGGTTCGTATCTTCTTAGCCGCTTCGATGATTGCACACATTTCGCCATCAAAGTTGCTTGCGTTTTTTCCTACGGCAGAACTTAACTGGAAGAACTTGCAGAAGGATCCAGCACCAGCAGCATTTGTTTCGGGAATGTAGGATCCGTCAGTGTAGACATGCAGCCAGTCTTGAGATAGGTAGAGTTCGTGGATTGTTTCGATGGCACTTCTTTTTAGTTCGATGGCGCTTATCAAATATAAAATATCAAATATCAAATATTAATAACGACTACAATATATGTGAATTTAAAAGAAATCGTTGGAGCCGTTTTTGAGACATAATTTTTTTAGACGTTTTTTTTTTGAGTTTTTTGAGAATAAACCCCCCCCCCCCCCCCAAATTGAGTTAGCCCCAAATAAAAGAATATGTTCCGAGGTATGGTTTTTGTGAACCTACATGCCGAATTTCATCAAGATCGACCGAGTAGTTTGCCCGGAAATCGACGCACAGACAGACAGAGCGACAGAGCGACAGACAGACAGACATTTCGTAAAAACCACTTTTTTGGGTTCCTGGGACCTTAAAACATATAAATCCGTTGAAATCTCGGAATCGAAAATTTCGACCGTCACAAAGCTTTCCTTATGCTACGTATTAATTGGAAAGCAACAAAACAAAAAAAGTAGGTTAAACAATTCAATTGTGGTGGCCTACAGTATTTTCGAGCAACCTTTTATTTCTTATTTCAATTCATTCATTCTGCGACGAGATAGCAGCTGACTTGGTTGATTATTTGAATGATAAAAAATTAATTTTAAAAATAATAACTGTTATTGGACCATTATACAATACAATACAATACAATATTTATTTATTTCCTTCAATACAATACATTTTTACAATTATTACATTTTTTCATGGTAAGGGCTCTAAGGGATAAACCCGCGCTGAACCCTTAATTTATTGAAATTCAAAATAGAAATTATTGAATTAAGAATAAAAACTAACATTAGACCATACTTTGGGCGTACGTGAACAAAATCAAGTTACTGTCATTTAAATATTATTTATGGTGGGAACAAAAGCTCCACCAAGCCAAGCAATCAACGATCAGAGCGAGGATTCTCTATAAGTTAATCGTGGGCACTATTATTGGGAGTTGACAACAGGCAATTCTAAATGCAAATTGTTCCTTGAAAGAAAGACGTGTCAATAGCTCGCCGAAGCTTTAATTGATCAAGGATTTGAGGCACGTGGGGCCAGTGATTTAAAAGATATTATTGGCGGGAGCCAATGTCCTATCTCTCATGTAAAGATCGTTTTCTTTAACGTTCAAAACATCTCAAAAGATTTCTTTACAGGTATGGTCAGACCCAGAGAAGTGCAAGAAGCTGATTCGGCGAATCCCTATGGGCCGTTTTGCAGAGGAGGACGAAGTCGTGAGCGGTGTCTTGTTTCTGCTGAGTGAAGAATCCGTCTCGGTGACTGGCACATGCCTCCGCATTGACGGTGGCTTTGAGGCAAATTAGAGAAGAAACTAGCCTATGCCCTATGGTGCATTGCCCAGGGGCGGATCCATGAATTTGACAGTGGGGGCGCTAATAATGGTGCCCTGACAAAACGAGAAATTGCATGGACCCCCTCCCCAAAATTGAGATAGTTTTAACTTATCTGCATACTATATGGATGGGTAGACTCTCGGGGGGAGGGGGGGGGGGAAGTCATCTGGAGGTCTTCTCTGATGGGGTAAATTTTGAAAATACAGCTGCTGTGAAATATTGTGGGTTTATATTTATAGGCTGACTCGTATCTGTACTGTTCTGCTTGTAAATTAATTAATTAATATTTTAATACATTTTATGGAAAATCACTTGACGAAATTAAAATTCTAGCAATATCAGGTACGGTAATGTATAATATCAAGGCAAGGATTGCATAATCAAATTTTAGCAGGACCTCATCAGCGGAACATTTAGGCTACTTTATTACAACATATTGTACAATAATCAATAAAGGATACTAGGCTACAAAATATTATGTTCTACATAAACATAATATGACCAGAAGCGTCTAAAACGGTTATTTTCATTTCCTCTAAATGTTCGCAATACAGTAGGCTACAATAGACTCAGCAATTTTGTGAAATTCTCAGTTTAGACTTATAGTCCACGCAAAATGAGAAAAGTATGGACATGGAATGTTTTGATCCTGTACAACACTGTAAAAATATTAATTGCACAATTTTTGTTATGCCTTGCATCCAATGCAACAAGGTATCACAAAATGGTGCAAGGAATATTTATACAGTGTTGTACAGGATCAAAACATTCCATGTCCATACCGTACTTTTCTCATTTTGCGTGGACTATACCCACTTACCCAGTGGCGGACGTAGGATTTGTGCGGGCACAAGCATAAGAAATTTTGCAGACATTAAGGCCAAAGTCCCACTGTCGACCTTTGGAGTTGGTATAGGTTGTTTATTTATTATTACCTATATATTTATTTATTTAAATGGCACTTAACGTAACAAATAAAGTAACAATGCAAAAATTCGTGGCAGCAGAACGTAGGTATAGTTAGTAGTTACTTCCAGTGACTTCTTTTTTTAATAATTCAAATGGGAACGGAACATAAAATACTATTTTCTTTAAGTTAACTTTTGAAAATCACCACCGAAATATACCTCAAGCATGGCCGTAGCCAAGGGGGGGGGGGTTCATGGGGGTTCAAACCCACCCCCCCCCCCCCCCCCAAATGAAATGACTTGACACTAGATAGATTTGGATTTTTAGAGGAAAAATAGAAACTACTATGTAATATCCAATGAAATTTCTGAAACACCCCCCCCCCCGAAAAAAAATCCTGGCTATGGCCTTGACCACAAGCATCTGCGCGCGCGTGGACACCGCTCGCGCACGGACACAAGCACAAGCTTGGTCTGCTTTGTGCTTAATCCGCCATTGGACTTACTCAATAGAAATGCACATTACCAAATGGTAAACATGGCGGCATATTTAAACATATTTTATCAATAGTAAAACATAAATTAAAGGTAGATTTGCACAGTGTTTACTTACGGGTAGTGTTTTCAAATGTTGGTTGGTGCGATTTCACAAAATCTAAGAGTGTAAGGGAGGTTTTGCTATTCCCCCCATGGCTTTGGATCCATGGCTGTGTTGAGTGATGTGTTTCTATACATCCCACAGGAGTTCAAATGCTCGGTGAAAGCTCGACGAGCAGGCTGGTACGTCAACGAAGCGGTGTGCTCATTCGGGGGAAACCTGCACTCAAAAATATATAATTAAATAAATAAATAAATAAGTACCTTTTTGGTTCTATTACTAACCCAACCTAGAGCCGGCCGCCATACCAAGTTGAATCCAGCGGCAGACCAGAGCAGGTTCAAGGATGCAGATAACTTGCAAACTTGGTCGTGTGCACAGTGCCGGTAGTGAAACATGCGGTAGGACTTGTCCTGATCACCTCCGAACTAATCATGTGACTTCACTGTGTTTCCCAAGTGGTTCGGAATCCACTATAATCAGGAGGTCCACTGTCCTATGGGCCCACACCGTGGCCTGGGACTGTGTCCAACCATTCTACTAATTCTAACCTAACCTAGCGGAGTTAGTATAGAATCCGAGCTGATAAGCCAATTGGTCAATAATAATTTTTTTGTTAGACTTTGGAAATTGGAATTAAATTTATAGTCGTTAGGTATAATATTGGAATTAGTCGTTATAATAAACTCCCGGCTAAAATCAAGAGGAACGACAAGTTGGACGCCTTCAGGAGTGCTTTGATTAAAATTATACGGAATAGTTAATTGCACAGATTTTGTGGTATCACTAAATCAACTTTACTGTGATCGATTGGCAATCATTAGCATTATACATGCATCAACGACAACAACTTACCAGCCATATTCCATGTAGGAGGACTTGTATAGGGGATTTATGCGCGAGTATTTCTGACATCCATACGAGTCATACCATCCTAAAAAGATTTTTTTTTTTTAAATAAAAAAGGTAATATTGTTTTATTTAGAGCTATTCAATGAAGGACGCTTTTACTTGGTAGACTGCGTTGGACTGTTGGAGTTGTAGATTAGCATTTTAAATAAATTTAGATAAAAGTTGGAGCAGCCTGCATCCAACATACAGTATATACATAGACATAGTAAAACTATTGCAACTATACTATAATGTTATATATATATATACTGTATTTATTTATTTATTAGCTCCATGAGTATATATAGGCTATGCTATATGTGGTAGGCCTACATATTATAGTATAGGCTATGTACATCATTCTGTCCTATCTGTTTTAGGCTATCTACGGGTATTACAAGGCCGTGCCCAGGTTTTATTTTCGGGAAGGGGGATACAATTTTTTTTACATAATTTATTAATGAAAGTTGTCTACCCAGTGTACAAATTCAAATAAATTTATTTCAATTCTTGAAACAATACAATTTTTTTCAAATGATAAATTGTAACCATAAAATTAAATTTAAATTTGTGTGAAGCCCTTTTATTTCGGGGGGCGGGGTTGGACCTCTTGGACCACCCCCCTGGACACGGCCATGACGGATAATGGGTATATAATAATACGCAACCCAAAACCTTTCGATGCGGTACCTACCTACTTACTAGGACTGCAAATTTAGATAAGAATAGGCCTATGTAGACAAAAACAAAAAATTGACGTTAGCTTACAAAGAAACAAAGAATATATTTTTATAGTCATTGATTCCGACACAGGAGACACATACGATAAGTACTTTTAATGGAAGAATGGGTTAATCCTAATTTTCAACTTACTTGGGTTTTTTGTGTATTTGAATGGTAAGTAATCATGAGCTTTATTAAAAACTGCTTCTTCCTGTTCCATTACACACCCATGAAACGATTTATGAATTTTGATTGTATTGATCACACAAATGTTTTAAGCCATGAAGTTGGTAAGGTAACAGCAAGGATTTGTTTTAATAGCTGTAAACATCACAAAACTTCTTACTATGAAAGTAAAAATTAAGAAAATCATTATTTTAATTAAATAAACATAATTTACCCAAAAAATTGGTTAATAAGACAAAATACATAACACATAACAATTTTTTTAATCCTAACTATTTAAAAGTAAATTTGGCGCAAGAACCCCTGGCGGGAGGTTGCCAAACTAGAGATAATCTCATTTGCAAAATAAACATGGCGTTCGTGTGATTAAATTTCGCTTTGATAATGTGAATATTTTTTTCAAACTGTGACTTAATTACCACACTGGTAAACGAAATTTACATTGCCAGCTAATTTTACTACAATTTGGCTAGTGTAGTAGCCAAAATAACTACTGATTACTGCAATGACGAGGTAATATTGTCATTTTAAAGTTCACTCCCTTCCTTTTATATTGTTAAGAAAATAACGCTATTATTTGGATGTTGGCCCAATTGAGTTCAAACACCTACGCCGATCGCAGAACGGAAGGGTAACTAGTTAACAGATAAGATAATGATCTATGCAAGGCTGCAGGAGTAGTCTAATTGCTAAAACTGTAGGTGTGCTGCATTTTTTCTGCACTTTTTGTTTACGGCCATCAGCTGTGCCCCCCCCCCCCCTGTCTTTTTGGGAGTGGATATCAATGCCCTTTAAACATGTGTCTTTAACTTTCATTATTATTATTTGAAGTCATTTCAGTCGGTAACTAGGCCTAATTATGCCTTATAAGTAAAGGTACTTAGCATGTTCGGATATGCCTGGACTATGCGTCCATGCTTTTTCACTGGTATAGGCTTACACCCGAAAAGTGTCCTTGTATTGTTACACGAGTAGTGGGAAAGGTAGGTGATTCTTGAAGGCTCACCGGTGAATCGGGACATAACTTTATTCTTACTTCTTAGATGTGAAGCCAAATGTCAGATTTACAGTTGTCGCCAGCAGTCCTCATCATTTCCCCCCTACTTACTTACTTAGCGTGTACAGAGGGACATGGATTTAATATGTTGTCCAATATTGAGCAGCTTGGATGGCTTGCTCCTCGGGCCACCTAGTACGTTTTTTCAATGCCTGGTTATAGGAGGCTTGGCATCAGATGGGCACAAGTATGTACCACCGTGTAGACTGGTTTACAGCCATACCTACTGGTTCTATCTACAGGGATCTTCAAGTTATCCCTGTCCCTAGTACCATAGGCATGAGCGTCTCCCAGCCTAGGCACAGTGGCGGCGCACAGTGGGGTATTTGCCCGATTTAGCTGGCCAAAACTCAGAAAATCAAGCGATTTTCATGAAACTTGGTGGAAAGGTGGATCTTAGGTAGAAAAAAATTACAAAAAAATTTTGTTAAAAAAAATTCAAGATGGCGGCCAAAATTGACCAAATTCTATATCTCAGCTTATTATGAACTAATTCAAGCCAAAATTCATATTTAGGTGCATCTTAGGTAGAAAAAAATCACAAAAAAATTTTGTTAAAAAAAATCCAAGATGGCGGTCAAAATCGACCAAATTCTATATCTCAGCTTATTATGAACTAATTCAAGCCAAAATTCATATTTAGGTGCATCTTAGGTAGAAAAAAATTACGAAAAATTTTTGTTAAAAAAAATCCAAGATGGCGGCCAAAATCGACCAAATTCTATATCTCAGCTTATTATGAATTAATTCAAGCCAAAATTCATATTTAGGTGCATCTTAGGTAGAAAAAAATTACAAAAAATTTTTGTTAAAAAAAATTCAAGATGGCGGCCAAAATCGGCAAAAGTCTATATCTCAGCTTATTATGGGCTAATTGAGGCCAAAATTCATATTTAGGTGGAAATATATCATATTAGTTGATATGCAAATTTTGACAGCCATAAATAAATTATTTATTTATTAAATAAATAAATAATCAAATATTTGGGTAGTCAAGATCAGCTTATAACCTGAATCTAGCCTTTAAATTGGTCAAAATATTTTCGTTCGGTAGCCTATGTAGGCCTAGATATTGATTCATTAAATGCCAAAGGCAAACATTAAGTGGTACAATACAAGCAGGCTAAATACCCCGATAAGCTGGATTTAGGAAATTTAAAACATTAAACATTAAAACAGTGCCGATTTGTATATTGCAAAAAGTAGAGAGATCAGAGGCAACTTTCTGCTATTGGCTCCCTTTCCCCTTCAGTTATTCATCTGATTCTGATGAGCTGGCTGATTCCTCCTCTATAATTAGCATGTTAGTGCTCTCTTCTGATAATTTTTTGGATGGTCTTCTATGCAGCCGTGTATTGATGTATTCAAGAGACAGCAAGGGGTCTGAAGTTAGAAGCAGTCTGTTTAACACATCCTCATTTGTGGCTATGCGAGAACATTTTCGCGAATACCCCTTGCGGTACTTGCGGAGGCTTTTGTTCCGTGCTTCCGCTGCCTCCTCTGACAACTGGCCTAAAATTAAATCGAATAATTAATGAAAAATATATAATTATATAAACTATTGTAATAGGTATATAGAATACAGTACAATCACATCATTGAAAAAGTATAGGTTAGTAATTAAATTAAATACCAATAGGCAGAAGAGAGCTCTCGACTATTACAGGCCCGTGGACCAACAACTTGTGGAGGGTCGGTGTCATTGGGTACCATTGATAATTTGTCACGTATAATTCGGCAGTTTCCTTCGTATAAATTCCAAATTTTTCAACATCAATTTTCCTCGTAGAACACAATACCTCGATGATTACTTTGAGGCGTTGGATTAAGGATAAGTCAAACCCTGGAACAAATAAATAACAAGTTAATATAATATACTAGAGATAAATTGAGCATTTTATATAGGCCTATATAGCAATGTAATGTGTTTTCAAAAATAAACAGTAGGGTACCTACGTAGTATATGAACAGAGAGGAGGAAAATATTTCTTCATTCGACTCACCTGTTATATCATGCGCTTTTTCTGGACTCTCAAAGAATCTTCGTGATGTATTGCCATCGTTGGTATTGCCTGCCCCTGCTTTTGGCACGTCCACAATTAGGCCCAGTTCCGTTTTGAATCTGCGTTGAATTTCCTTTTTTCTTTCTTTCATTATTCTTTTCCCTTCTACGTCTTTTTTCGGCACCTTCCACTTTTTCAATGGCAGCTTGTACGAAATTTTTAAAATGCTTTCCATTAGTCTTATTCTAGCGTGCAAAGTGGATAACCCAAACTTCAGGCTCTCCTCATTTACCTTTCGCGATATCGTCAGATCATTGAAAGTGTTCATGTTACCTCCACAAATGTAACATGCCATAGTGGATCTTGTGTCAGTAGCAGCATTACACACCTTTCCGTCAACCATTGTGGGTAACATAATTACTTTAATTTTGTATGTCTTATCAAAGACATTCAAAGTTACATTATTGAAACCTGTCAGCGAATCTTCAATATGCTGCATCTCTTCTTGTGTCCCTTCGGCAGTTTCTTTTTTGAAATGAATTCTTATAGGCCTACACAATCGCGGAGAAGAAGGCAGAGGATTCACCCAGATCGGTAGTCCTGTCTGAGTCGAGACGAGTTTCAATGGCACCATGGAACTTTGGAAAACTGCTGAATCAGAAGCATTTACTTCGTCCTTGAAGACCTGCTTGTATTCTGCCTGCTGACTCCCATCACAGCCCCATTTCGAAATTAATGTGAGCTCGCGTTCTTCTGGCATTTCCGGTAAAGCTATCAATAGCCTGTGCGTCGTCAGCTTTAGAAGTTCTTTTAAGTCCACTTCCGCCTTTGTTTCAGTTATGGTTACAGCTTCTGGAGCCGGGTAGCATTTCCTCTTTTCTCGTTGGACAATACTGTACGAAGGGTACAATTTTTTATTTGTGCCTGTGCCTCTAACGATATTATACTGATTTCTAGTTAGATCTGCGTCCACGATCATTCCGAGTGCCTCTTTCGCAGTAAGTGTGTTTTTCACCAAGCTGCTGTGCCGGTCCTCTTCTATTACCATCTTAATTTTCTTCACTTTTGAAGGAGAACCCATCAAGCCATCCATTACTGAAGCTGCTTGCCTCTTCCCCTTTCTATATATCTTAGAACGAGCAGCAAGAAGCAGTTCTTGGGAATCAACTTCCTCCACAATTTTTTTCACCCTCCTTCTTTTTGTCCGACCCGAACTAGAAGCGAAGTCCGCATTTGGCCGTCCCGGCTTTACCTCTGTACCTCCCTCGTGCCATACCAGTTCCAACCACTGGCGGTGTTTTTCTACGAAACGATTATCCATATAGTTACAACACTTTCTTCTCTCGTTCAGCTTGGATTTCAATCTAATGAATTTCCCTAATAAAGAACGTGGCACGCTTTCTTTAAAATTGTTGCATTTTTCGTCGAAATTCGTCCCACTGTTGGTCATTATCTTACAATAAATGTCTTTGTGACTGATTTTGGACGACCAAAATCGCATTTCTGCAAGAAAAAAATTAATAATTAGTAAACGCCAAGGAAATTTGGGCCTATGTACAATAGAGGCATTGCCACGCCCTCTAGCAGGGTTTACCTATAGCTGACAGCAGACAACAGCGCGCCGGGGCGCACTGCGTCTCCACCACTTTAATTAGTTCAACTTCAGTCACACAGATGGCCAACTCATCGTTCTTTTTCCAATAAATAAACAATAGGCTATTAATTATGCGATACATTGAAATAATATTTGTTTAGGAAGCGTAATTGCAACATTTAGCCTACATGTGCTGTGATGTAAGCATAAAAGTTATACTCAGTACCTAGTAGGTGAAATGTTTTGCTATTAACTTCCATGCATTATTATTCAATTATAAAATTAAATGTGTGCTTAATTTAGTATTCTACAGTAAATACTACCTTCATTTTGGTTTCAGGGTTCATCACTAAAGTATTGAGCCTACATTATCTTACAGGAACACATTACAGTATATCTGCCTACTAATATAATGTAGGTTGCAGACCAGACTTTCAGTGAATATTGTAGGAAAAGGGGGACGAACGGGGACGAGATTTCTACTAATCCTTCATCTCAATAAGTCAAACTATACACAGTAATAAGAGATAGCCCGGGATCGGGTGGGGCTCTTGACATATTCCTAGTTTGAAAAGCCAAAAAAATTGCAATTTAGCAAAAGTTGTCACTTTCATCAGCAATTTAAACCCAATTAAATAGCATGAAACTAAACAAACATAATATTAAAATGTTCTACTAACCTTCTTTGTCCAAATCCATAACGGGGTTAAAGTCAAACAGAGCTTACAAAATTAAAAATAACACAAATTTGGCTGTGCTGAGTGTTGCGTAAAAAATGCTCACAAAAACAAACAAATAGCCACTTTGGCAACGTAATAGCAAAAAAACCGCGTTATATTTTGCCGCCAATCTTTTAAATTAAAAAACTTTGAAGTTTTTTAAATAAAATTAGCCTATATTGATTCAACTTTGTTACATTTTGCAAAAATCACTTTTGGCCAGCTAAATCGGGCAAATACCCCACTGTGCGGCGCTACGGGGGTGCCCGAAGGGGCCTGGCCCCCCAACAGTTTCTCCAATGGCTCCCCCACTTTTGAGATATTTGACATTTGGCTAAATTGCAAAATTATTGTAATTCAAAAACGTACTTCCATCAGTAATAAAACCTCACTAATTTATGGCTATTTCTCAATTTTTCTCCGAGGGAGACCCCCGCCCCCCACCCCTTTCCCAGAGTATAACATGCGCAAAACCTCACTACTTTTGGCCCATTTATCACTTTTTTTCTCCGGGGGAAACCCCGGACCCCCTTTCTCCAGAGTATAATATGCATAAGACCTCACTAATTTGGGCCTATTTATCAATTTTTTCTCCTCTCTTCCTACCAGGCTGACAGGGTTTGCTGAAAGCAGGCGTTGGAAAACAAACAAGCAAACCCTCCTGCTGCATCCGCACCCATTGCAAAAAATTTGCATACCTCTCGTCATTGCGCATCTCTGGTCAACAGAACAGAACACCATGAGGAGAGCCTGGGGTTGACAACGACATGAGTTCGGAACCCCAGAAGGGCAAACCGTCTTTTATTACCCATAAAAATTCTTTAATCTACACATATAATTCTATAACTAAATAGAATATATATTATTATGCATTTATTTTTAGTTGAGACCACCCTGGGGGAGTTAGGGACACAAGACCCTCTCATACACTCGACTAAGGGTCAAAAATAAAAACAGTAGTAAAATTTACAATACTTTGTAAAATTGAATCGCTATTTTCAAATTTATACTTATAATTATATATACTATTAATTATATATTTCAAATTTATTTTAGGTAGACGAACGAGGCGGACAGTTTAAGTCCAAAGGGGTCAATTAAATCATGCAGCAAGAAGGGCTTCCCAAGTTCTTGAAGTGCCACCAGGGAAGTGTTCGCGGCGTCGCCTTCAGTCCAAAGGTAAAATTGACTTGCTCAAAACCCGGTCTAGAGGGTCTTGAGCGTGGGGCTAATATGGACCGTTCCCGTCCTCCTTTGAAAAGTCCCGGTGAGGAACTCTGCACTCTGCCCTGCATTGGTAGATAGCGGTGCCGTCCTGTATTCCTTACAGATACTTCTATGCTTAGCGTTGCTGGTTCGAATCCCTTTGCCGTCCATTTTTCCATTTCTTCCTTTTCTAATTCCATAAAAAAAACCTTCAAAATAATTATAATAGTGCCTGTTGGTAAATTTTTGAAAGGTATAATTCACGAGTCATATTTTTATCTCTATTGATTCCACACATTCATATCCTGTGTGTGTCACATCAGTTATTTCGGGGGCTATAACGCAGTGAGTCATATGCTATTTTATGACCTGTATGACGGGTGACGCAATGCCAAGGACTTGAATCGTCTCAGAACTGGATTTATTGATTTTCTTGTAATTGATCGGGCATGTTTGGTTTTATGTCGGCCTGTCAGGGGAAGTGAGTCTGTTTATTAATGGCACCCTAAGGGCAGACTCCTTCACCTCGGGGAGAAGGGGAGTTGTCTGACAGGGTGGACCTCCTGATTATAGTGTATTCCGAAACACTTGGCGAAGTAAGTAGTAGTAGTGTTCGTCGGGTTAATAACGACTTAGGTCTCGTATTTGGGCCCATAGAGCGACCCCGACTTGACTGTCCTATGCCAGCCCATAGGACAGTGGACCTCCTGATTATAGTGGATTCCGAACCACTTGGGAAACACAGTGAAGTCACACGATTAGTTCGGAGGTGACCAGGACAAGTCCTACCATGTTTCCCTACCGGCACTGTGCACACGACCAAGTTATCTGCAGCTTTGAACCTGCGAAGTAAAGTCACACCATTAATTTGGAGGTGACCAAGACTCGACACGCACGTAGACTGACAGGTAGTCGCAGCACGTTATCATGTCCCACCATGTTTCCCTGCCAATGCTGTGCACACCACCAAGTTTTACTGGAGTTTGGTACAGGCTCTGTTCAGGTGGATCAACTAGATGGATGGAAAATATATTTGGGACTTATGAGAAGTTGGAAAGTTTAAGTTAATTCAAAAATACGCAAAATACAAGACAAAGCCCCGCTATTTTATTTTTCATTGATTAGGTCAAAAAAGTTTTTTTTTTTAATTTTATTTCTTAACCGAAAATTATGCAACTTCTTCAGTTTAAATAAAGATTTTGTTAAATGGCTTTTAGTGACAGCCAGTGCCAGGGTTTATTTTGTCAGCGATGATAGTTCCAGCCCTGCATCCCCTTGGCATTGACCAAGTAGCAGATAGGCCGGTCTCTGTTGAGCAGGCCAACAACCTCTCCTAAGAATCATTGGTGGAGTTTTACCACCTTATCGCGTCTCAACCCGAGGTTGTGTGTATTCAAGGGCCAAATGTTGAAGAGGATTCTGCCCCAAAAAGGTAGAAAGGAGACACCACGATACTTAGAGAATGCAAATAAATAAAGATACATGCGTCAGACTTAAACCAACAGTTACTTACTTTTTCCTCGCTTTTATCCCAAGGTGGGGTCAGTGATACGGCAGGTTCCCTTCCACTTCTTTTGATTCTGTGCTTCGACTGAAGTTATATTATATTATTACTTATATTACTACAGGAAAAGTACATTGCAGGTTAATAGTCTTAAGTCAGTATTAATTAATAAATAAATAAAACGACTTATAAACTAAGCACTGAAGAATTAATTAAAATTGTTTTACATATAGGTTACAGGTTACAGCCAACGGCCTTACCATGTTGATTCCATAAGAGCAGAGCATGTTTCAAACTGCGGCAACTTGGTAGTGTGCGCAGCGTTGGCAGGGGAACCTGGTGGGACATGATAACTCGCTTAGGCAGTATAAGTCAAGTCCTGGTCACCTCCGATTTAATCGTGTGACCATGTTCCCCAAGTGGTTCGGAATCCACTATAATCAGGAGGTCCACCCTGTCAGTCAACTCCCCTTTCCCCAAGGTGAA
Source organism: Psococerastis gibbosa (assembly GCA_963971405.1). Classification (NCBI taxonomy): domain Eukaryota; kingdom Metazoa; phylum Arthropoda; class Insecta; order Psocodea; family Psocidae; genus Psococerastis; species Psococerastis gibbosa. The sequence goes on along the minus strand of OZ020489.1, from coordinate 42,112,509 downwards.
AGAGTCTGCCCTTAGGGTAAAAAAAAAGAAAAAAAAAATCACAAGCAGCGCGCGGATGAGACGTTTATATGAGGATAAGCTATTTCTATTGATGTCTATTGTTAGGTTCAACTGAGATAATGTATTGTAGAGACGAGGCAGTCTACGCAGTGTGGAATTGCACCTGTAATTTGTAGTGGATTGAAGAGGCTATTTCGAGGAAGACTTCAAGAAGTTGGTTCGTGGACCTGGAAATAAGCAAGAATTTCGGGGCAGTCTATATGGTATGATGTCTGACAATTTTGAAGAGTAAAAGCAAGTCAAGGAATTTCCGCCTTTTTGAGAGACTTTGAAGCGAAATTTTGATGCAACGCATACCTAAAGAACCTATTCTGGACCCTTTCATTGCTTTGGATGTGCTTTGAATGGAATAGTTGCTCCTGCAATCCTGAGGTCGTAGCGGACTTCCACGTCTACTGTTAGCCTGGGCCGTCTGTTACGTCCTAGGCATAACACAAGAGCATACGCTCTTCTTGGCCTCAGGGCTGAGAACAGATGACAAAAACCTCTGTTGTGTAAATGTTATATCGGTCATCACGTCGTATGTCCTTAGCCATAATGTATAAATCACGAACCTTGGGTTCGAAGAATCAGAGAGTGCAGAGAGTCTAGTTAGAGTCGATAGAGTGGAGAGAGTCTAGACAGAGTGAACTAGAATGAGAACTGATTCACCATGTTAATTGGTACACGGTGTATGCGTAAGTACGTTATCATGTAGCCCCTTATGCGCCCCCCCCCCCCCAAATTCGTTATGTTGTCCCTTAAGTCCTTAAGTTGTCCCTAAGTTATTATGTGGTATTAATGTTAAGTGTTGTAATACATTGTAAGTTATTTGGTATCATCCTATAAGCTTATAGATAATTCCCCTCCCATAAGTCCACTCTCAATACTCTAATCTATAGAAGGTCCCAATTAGTAGTAATCGGAGTGTGACACCGTCTTTGTCTTCTTTTCTCTCAGCTTCGATATGTTTTATCAAACCAACAGTTCTTGGGGTTATTTTTTCTCCATTGATTTTTCTTTCTTTTTCTGTATCAGGACCGTTATCTTTTCTGCTCTGGGGGATGCGACGGGAAGGTGAACGTGTACACTGCACAGCGGATGGAGTGTTTAATTTCCTACCAGATAACCACCTTGTCGGTAACACGGCTGGTCAATGCAGTTCGATTTACGTGCGATGGTGCCAAGGTAAAAAACTACTTCATTTTTTTTCACGCCCGGTACACATGGACGATTCGAATGCCAGTGAATCATGGGCAATTTGTCTTGGGCAAAAATGAATTGGTGATTGGTTGGAGCAAAAAAAAAGATACTTGAGTAAAAAAAAATAGTTTTGGTAGTGGCGTATAATAATGTACTGTATGTATATGCGTTTGTATATGTATGTGCACAGAGCTGGGGCCCAAACGACTGGATCGATTTCGTTCAAATTTGGTAGGAACTTGTACTAAAATTCTTTTCTCGAAAATGGCTCTGACGATTTTCTTTAAACTTTCCTCAGTTATAGACCTCAAGGTCTTCTATAATAGTGTGTAGGCGATGTACATATCTGGAAAGATTCGAAATCTTTTAGTTTTGGCAACTTTTGGGGGTTTTTCAGCCCTAATTGCCAACTGGAGTACGGGTTATGAGTGAAAGTTTTACTGTGTAGTGACGGCCAATTTATTTAGTGGTGTGGTCCAAATCGATAGTCTCAGGCTAGCTTATAAAGCAGCCGATAATGTACAATAAGAGCCTTTCCGATCATCCAAACTTGTCCAGCCACTAAGTGTAGGGGGAGGTTATCTCAAAAGCTTATAGTGAGATAAGCTCCCCTTAAACTTAGTGGCTGGATAAGGATAAGGCCCTAAAGATATTTTTTAATTCAACGCTTCTTGCGGTATAGCAGTTTAGCGGTATTTTTGGAACCTTCCTCCAGAAAGCAACTCTCCTATGCAAATGCTATTAATTTTATTAATTTTTTGTCAGCCTTAGCTTTTAATTTTGACTTCTCTTATTATTTACATAGATTTATAACAAACTTCAGTATGAAAAGTCACAAGAGCAACTTTAATTTGAGTATTAGAAAACAGTCTAGTGATCTCCTCCGCCGGCTGTGTTGAGAGTGATTAAAAGCACAAAATTATTGCAGCTTCTCCTCCACTAATTTCTGTGCTGTTGTAGATACTTGCAGCGACGACAGCACGACGCGTCGTGGTATTAGACGTAGAGAGGGGCCAACACGTCATGGCGTATGATAACTGTGCATACACAGGCCGAGACAGGACAGGACTAGCCTGCGACCCACTCTGTCCCAATATGGCCGTGTCCGTGGCAGCAAACGGCAAAGGCCTCACACTTATGGATCTCCGAATGCCGCTTCCATTAGACTTTGTATATGATGTAAGTGTTTACGTATTCCAATATAATTATGAGTAAATTGTAAGAGTGGGCTGAAAGGCCCAAAATTCGACCATGTGGAAAATAAGGACAATATGACATAAAGACACCCTTCAGAGTGTTCTGAGGGGGGGGGGGGGGGGGTTGACTTGAGTTACTTTATTTCACCTTCATCTTGGCATGGGAAGTCTGATCTGTTACTCAAACCGTCCTGTTCTAGTCTCAGTGTTTCTCAAGCTAAGAGTTGTATTTCCTATTTCATTGTTCCAGCTTCATTTGGGCATAATACGCGATGTGACGTTCCTGCACAACTCGTGGCCATGGACGAGCAGTCAATACACTTTGCTCACAGCTGGGACTGATGGCGGCGTCAAAGTTTCAACCTTAGATGGCCGCGTTGTACATCAGTTTACAACGAACCATCTGGTCAACACAGTCTGCCCGTCCCCGGAGGCTTTCAATATGGCTCCCGATGACTCTTTTTACAGTAAGTTTGGCGTTTTTGTGCCACTAATGCTGAGCAGTTTTTATTATTAGGCAAGCCTAGAACGACCACGGCCTGTCATCCCGCCACGTCACGTAACTGCGGCCGTGGAAGCCTTTGTAATTATAAAGCCTAAATTAATTAATAAATGATTAAATAATTAGTACAATATAATTGGGCAGAACGATGTGTGATTACAAAATTGCAATAACATTGTACAATACAGTTTTTTCCCTAAGTAATAATCTTTGAACGTGGGACGTGACTATAGAAGGTGCAAAAGATTGCAGTGACAGTGATTGACTAAAAGATGGGGCGTACAAGTACGAAATAAATATGGTTACACGTTAAAAATCGTCAAGTTACACTTTGTTGTTATCAGGCGGGCTGGATGGGCATCCAGGCTCAGTCACTCAACCATTCCGCGGTTCGTGTAAGAGGGTGGTACTCGCCATAAGCCTGATACAGTCAGAATGAAGCTATTAAGGTTGCGTAGATTTTGCATTGGTTGGCACTATGTAGGGCTTATTGTTGTTGTAGGTGTAATAATGTGTGGTGGAGACATTGTGTCGTCGTATGTACCTGAAATTGGCGTGCAAGAACTACTCAAAGAACACAACAAGTCTCCCATATGGAAACTCAGGTAAACAGTCCCGATTCGCAATGGGTTATACAAATGTCAGGACATGTAGTGGTACAGAATTTGAAATGCGAATATACAGATAAATGCTGCGTACATGTTAGAGAGATCGTGTTGGTTATGCCGTAATCCGTAAGGCGAATGGCTACAGAAACCAAGTTGCTGCTGCCGTTTAAGAAACGGATACTAAAACACTTCGGCCATGTGATGAGGAACGTATAATATAGCCTTCTGAATGTTGTAATCCAAGGATAGATAGGATTGACGACTACCGGCAGAAGAGCATCCTGGTTCAAAAACCTGCGCAGTGGTTTGGCAAGAGCACGACATCCCTTTTCAGAGCAGTAGTTCCCAATGTCCAAACTACCATGATCATCGTCAATATTCGCTTGAAAACATATAAAGTAGAAGAATGGTCACAAGTTAAATATGGGGATGCGCCGCGCCAATCAGAGGAGGGCATGTTGCCATATTGGATTTCTATACGGCAGTTTCCCATTGGCATCACGCATTGGCCATCTATTCTATAGTAATAAGTTGTCATGCCTTACTGTTTCAGGTATACCAGCAACGGGTCTCTGTTGTACTCAGTGAGTGAGGACGGCTGGGTGCGGAGGTACAGGCGGTACCCTGATCACCACATGTACCTGGGCCAGGTCTATGCTCACACAGCAGATGTCTACGATATAGACATCTCTCCTTTTGACGACTGTATCCTTTTCGCTTTTAAAATTGATTATTTTTATTTTGGAAAGCGTATGTTTACAGTCTGTACTATCATCATAAAGTTGGTACCCATCACGGGGCTGTAGACCGTTATCAAGGGAAGTGGGAAGTGGGCCTGCACAAGATAAGTACGCAATTGTAGTATGAATTAACAAAAGTAACAAATGTGGCACTCATATTGGCATGAAGTGTACGCCGATGGCAGCGGTACGCCTCTGGATGGCTTGACCTAGCCTCTGGATGGCTTGACCTACTTTGGGCCTGGTGTGTTGAACTGAAGAGGCTGGCAGAGGAAAGATCGGAGTGGAAGAGCCGGAGCAAAATGCTGCAAGCCAACCCATGAGGGTTGTTCACCAGAAGAGAAGTGTTGAACCTGCTGACGACCGCTGACAATGAGTACCTGGTGTGTAAGGGATTGTTCAGCGGCCATCAGAGAGAGAGGAAGCACGACCCAGACCCAGGGAAGTCCAAAAGATCCAGGGGCGGACATCGAGGTCTACACGTTTCCAATACAACTGAGATCAATCGATCAGGTCTTGTCATTCATAGGGTAAGTTCCCTTTTATCAATCTTATCAGGTGTTATATGGTACCTCACATTCACCCTGACCTCTGAATCTGAGGGATTATACGACACAATTTCGCTGGGTGAATAGCCTGCACAAGCTAAGTACAGGTATCCGTTCTGCTATGCTGTAATGTGTAAGACTTCGTTATTTTTTACATTGGTACTTTTACTTTACTTACTTACTTTTACTTTACTCTTATGGTTAACGGGAGCCCCGTAAGGGATATTATGGCTTCTGCCGTTCCAGTTAATATATTTCTATGTTGGTACCTTTCTCGTACTTGTGCGAATCTCTACACACCTTGCGATCCATGCCCTGTCGTGACTCAACACAAGTATTACCAAAAAAGGCGATTGATGTGGTTATTCGGATACATTCAATGAATTTTTTGTATGCAATTAATCTTTAACAAAAATCATTGCAGACTCCTCGTTATCCTCTTCACCGAAGCTCCTTCTCGTCACTTCCTCTCTCGTAGGTATTATCCCTTCTTGTGACGGGCTGTAAATCATCATCTGTAGTTATTTCCTGTTGCCTGATTTCCATTTTCCCTGCATTTAGTCAACAATCCCTGCGACCCGATCATAGCGATTTTAATACCCTGGTATTAAAAATGTAAACAAGATAATTGCAATGGAAAGTGCTATTCAAAATTGATTTGTTTACAGTTTTAACCCCAGGAGTAAGTTAATACGAGGGTATTAAATAAATACAGGTATTATAATCGCCATGATCAGGCTGCTGGTCTATTCGTAAAAGCTACTTGTCATTTTAATTCTGCTTTGAATGATTTGTTTCCTTAACAGTTTGTAAACCAGATATTGTAACCGGCTCAAAAGACAAAACAGTGGGTGTTTTGCACCTAGGCACACCTAGTCATGGATCTACAGAGTACATGGAGCTCACTTGACAACCTGTGCGGTATGTAGCCTAGAATAGGTAAAAATACGGATGTACGGAATGCTTATTTTCTTGCTATAAATAGGGGCTTCGCCCTCCCGGGCGCTGATGTTTTTATCAATCCCAGACTATCCTCAGAGTGTTCTGAAGAGGGGGGGGGGGGATGATGTAATTGCATTGAACTAAGGAAACGAATGGTGAAGTCCCTGGTTTGGAGCATTGCACTGTACGGATGTGAAATATGGTGTATAAGTGAGAAACAACTAAAAAATCTCGAAGCATTTGAGATGTGGTGATATCGTCGCATGCTACGAGTACCTTGGCAAGCCCATGTTACAAATGAGGAGGTTCTAACCAGAGTAAGCGAAAGAAAAACTCGGGTTGCATCGATAAGTAAAAGAAGAGCTCACTGGATTGGCGGGGTTTCCACCGACCTCTCATTGCAGAATGCAAATGACATTGAGGGAAATTTTTGTTTTACTCTATGCCATAGTTAAAACTGATCAATGATCATAGAGTAAAATAAAACAAACTAAAATTAAAAAATGGCGTCATGGGATATGCTAAGTACAAACATTTTAATAGATTTCTATAAAAAGAAAAATTCAAATTTCCGCCAGTGGCATTTGCATTCTGCAATGAGAGGTCGGTGGAAACCCCGCCATTGGACATTTGCTTCGACACGAGAACTTTGCAAGCTGCATCATAGAGGGAACAATAGGAGTCAACCGACCTGGGCACCCGAGAAAAGGGTATCTGCAGCAAGTAATGGAGAATGTAGGGGCCAATACATACGTGGAGCTGAAGAGGGCGTGCCAGGATCGAGGGGAGTGTTCCCAACCAGCCAGTCGGCTGTAACATGAAGAACTTTCTGGATATTTTTAAGTGATCTATAATCTAATTATGCTAAATTATAATTTGAGGTGATAGGCTACCGCAAAACAGACAAGAGTGGAGAAGACTACAACATTCGCTGCAAACCAATCCATAGATTGTAACTCAAGAAGAAGAAGGCTATTGCAATAACTCTAAGATTATTTGGCAAGCTGCTGAAATTGCTTATCGGCCTTGCTTGCGTTATGCAGAATGCTCTGCACCTTGACCATCTCCGATGTCTGTTTATGGTGGTTGAATCTTCTGTCGCCCTTCAACATCGGCATTAGTGGCTCTGTATACCACCCGTAGCTGAAATAAACAAAATCATATAGGTACTGCGAATGAACGGGCTACTGTATAATCGCGATGAATGTTAAGATACCATCCTGTCTGGCTTTCTTTCAGTGTTCTGCCCATCGAGGTCTGTATCTTTGGTAGTCAGCCGCAATTAATTGTTGGCTCGCCTAGAGTTCTATATATACGAGATGGAACTTTTGAATCCTGCTACGACGTTTCAATGGCTGGTCACCGGAAACGTGGCAGGTGGCCCCAGAAAATAAAATACGAAAATTGGCGGGAAGCGAAAGTCCCATCTTTCCTGGCTCGTTCTACAGCTCATACGCCTCGTTGTTTGTCCTCACTCTCCGCACTGACTATAAACGTAGATTTTTCGAAGTACCTACCTTTCTCATGTGTTGGGGAGGTCTTTTCTGTGTGTCTGAACCTACACATTTCCCAGGCAGGTGTAAAGCAGTAAAGATGATTCAAAGTTATGAAATTTTGCTTACCAGTGACTTTCAAGTACTGGTTCTTGGTGTATATCTTTAGGTCGCTGCTTTCGAAGCCGGTCAATCTGATTTCCCAGGAGTAGTACCAATGGGTCATCTTCTGCTGTGGCTGTGTGTTGTTTGGAGTAGAATTTAGGCGTAACGATACCTGGGTACATTATTAAGAGAGAACCTAATTAAACAAACGCCGTTGCATGGCAAGCCAATGAGGGTTTAGACCTAAGCACTGGACATTAGGGTGTAGGAATCTGCGGTTGGACAAGGGTGAACATTCCATTGACCGGCTAGGGCTATTTCCAAAAACGGTGACGTGGTAGCAGACTTTCAAGCCTTAGGTGGCGTTTCCACCGACCTCGCATTGCAGAATTGACGGAAATGTTTATTTTCCTCTATGCCATAGTTAAAATTGATCAATGATCATACAGTAAAATCACAAACAAACAAACTAAAATTAAAAAATGGCGTCATGGGATATGTTAATTACAAACATTTTAATAGATTTCTATAAAAAGAAAAATTCTAATTTCCGTCAATGTCATTTGCATTCTGCAATGCGAGGTCGGTGGAATCGCCACCTAAGTCTTGAATGTCTGCGACCACGTCACCGTTTTTGGAAATAGCCCTAGCTGGTCAATGGAATGGGCACCTAAGGCGGCTATTCCACCGACCATTTGCCTCACTTGTGAAAGTGCTTCTGAAGCAGTGAATTTTGTCATTGACGTTTGTTTTGTTTTAATGAGACTATTATGTAGATACTTAACTTATCTAAGTTATAATATTATTAATGATGTCTGCTACCATATTATAACTTAATTTATAATAGGTAAGTTAAGTATCTACATAATAGTCTCCTTAAAACAAAACAAACGTCAATGACAAAATTCACTGCTTCCCAAGCACTTCCACAAGTGAGGCAAATGGTCGGTGGAATATCCGCCTAACGATTGAGAATGGTGAAATGTTATGTGTTCCCAATCGTTCTGTATGGCATAAAGTAGAGGGATGAACAAAATCAGTGCATTTGCGATCTGGATATACCGTACTGACTAATGCTGACTTATTGTGTTCCTAATGCTGAGGACCTGAGGCGAATGGATACAGAAGCCGAGTTGCTGCTGACGGTTAAAAAACGGAAACTGACATACACGTGTTGAAACGAATGTCACCTTCTGCTTGTAATAATTCAAAGAAAGATTGACTCCTTGCTCTTATATTCTTCTCAGAATTATTAAGTAAATCCGATCCCCTTGAGGATTCGAACTAAAATTCTCCCAATTGTAATGCAAAATCTCTAACCATTTGTCCGCGGCCTAACGAATGGTGAATTGCTTCACTAGCTGTCATAACTAAAGTGCAAGGGGCCACGCTATCTATTATATAACCTTTGGTACTTACACACTTGTCCGGGTAATTTCGGGCGTGAAAGTTGCGAGCGGCCCATCTGCTGCTCCGCCGCAAAGCAAAGTTGAAATGGCGGTTTGATTTTGCTGTGGCTCGGCTTGGTATCTGACGTGTCAGCAGCTTCTTCAATCGTTTTGTCCGCCATTTACTCTAGATCCATGAGAGTGTGGGTGATGGCCTGTTGACAGAGAACTAAAGTTCAATGTTCGAGACACGTTTTTAACGTTGAAGCTTTAGTCTGACAATAGAGTAATCACCGAGACAGCCGTCACATTTAGTATACTTGTGGAATTGTGTGTCAAATATATATATATTTCTTATTAAATTGTTTAACCATACCGATTTAAACGCTATTTCGAGACAACTGGTACCCAGCGGAGTTTTTCAAATTTATCATGGGACACAAATATTCCATAAAGGTTGTTGAAAGGGCTAAATCACCTTCATCATACCTGCACTATAACACAATAACAGACTTGTAAGTTTACAGTTAAACTGTGCTATATCGACATGGATACAAGTTGATAATGGGGGAAATTGGTTGCCTAGCATGGTACTAGTTTACATAAGTTTAATAAATCGATAAACCAGCCAGTGCAATGCTTTTGACTGTAGTTTGGTTCCTTGGGACTGTAGTTCTTTTTAATTTTGTGTTAGCGGAAGTAGTACGCTATGTAATGACAGTATGGTGAACTTGGTCAACTCCACGGGTGTGTAATATTGTAGCCAACTATATTTTATTATATAGGAATAATATAATCAAAGGCGTAAACATGATTTTGCAGCCCTCGAAATTTTAAAGAAAAATTTCAATTAGGCCTAGAAACGTATTTTCCAGTAATTGCAGATACATATAATTAATTAATTAATATGCGTTTAATGTCAGTAGCCCACAGGCATAGTTTCGTCAGTAAAGGCTACATTCACAATACACAAAAACAGGTTCAAAATAGAAAGTGTAACAAAAAATTCAGGTACTAGTTTAAAACAACAATTTAAAATATCACTATTGAGTCAAAAGGGGTCAGGACTAGATATTAAATTTATACGCCAATCTTCGCATGTTAGGGTGTCACTCCTGACGAATACTCGTAAGTCCCTGCATCGCGTGTGTTTTCTGTTTTCTGACAGTGACCCGAATTATTAATTGATTGTTATTATTATCTTTATTTCAGATAACTTTTGACTGCTCCGGCCAGCCTTGTTCATAGGCTATAAATATTTGTGTTCATATACTGTATATTACCACTAAAATAATTTGTATTGAAATAAATACAATGTAACTTATTTGTAATTATTTAGCATATTGTTTTTTACACATCCGCTTTGCAGCACCTTTGTGGAGCCCCCCCCCCCCCCCCCCTGTAATAAATATTTTCTTTATTGAAAAGCAACATTTCTTCTAAAGTCCCTTTCATATCACTGCAGACTAGGTGTGAGAATTAAAAAATCAGAAAATGTCCATGAAAATGATCTGACAATTTACGGGTGTCTCCATATCATATCCATACTCCTATATTTGTAGGTTATACTCTGAGTTGAACCATACGCCACAGCAGAAAAATCACGGTTAGTTGACTGAAGCTTACTGTACAAGTGTTACACGAATAACATTTAAACAAATCATATATGCGATGCGAGCTTTCGTATATATCATATAAGACAACTGTTGTTCGCGTAACTCATTCATAATATGCCTCAGTCAACTTGCCGTGATTTTTCTGCTGTGGCGTATGGCTCAACTCAGTGTAGTTGAGGTTCCCAACCTTTTTTGTCCGTGGACCACTAGATTATTTTATGATTTTCCGTGGACCACCATGGCTGTGACAGGAAAATCGTCAAATTCTAGGACCAAGATAAAGTAGTTTGTGCCTACCTGCTAATATATGTTTAGGACTGGTGTCGGTTGGATTTTATAGTTCAGTGCCAAGACTTACTGTATTTTATTTCAAATTTCCAATAACTTAGCTGTTTATTTTCTTATTCCTTACTTTGGTCCGTGGACCACCTGATATACTGCATGTCTGTGGACTATCGGTGATCCATGGACCACTGTTTGGGAACCCTTGGTGTAGTTAATATAATGGCAATCACACAACTTACGACTATAAAACAATTTCTAAGGTTATCTACGTTCTATTGAAGGGGCTTTTGGAAGGACTGGATGGCGGAATTAATTATTTTCGTTTAATGGGCATTTCACCTACTAAAGATAACGGTTTACCGGACGTTCTTCAAACCCACCCTCAGACATTTAAACTAGCTTTCTGGAAAACTATCGGTAATTTTTTCTTTTAATATTTTCAGGTCAACTCCATTGCTTAGTGTTGTATTTCCTCCCAGTTTCGGCAAGTAAACTGCTCTAAGCTGAATACACTCAAAATTAAGATTGCCTGAGACCCAAGGTGAAGTGTTGTTAGCCCTGCCTGCGGGTTTACTATGGCGATTAATTTTAATCTTAACCTGGGTTTAAAAACCCCTTTCGGCTATGGCCGATCAGGTGTAGGGAGATTCCGCAGACCCTGCTTTTCCTCTACTCTACCCAGAGGCGTGAAGTTTTAGAATGATGGCGGGGGCAAAACTAAGTAGACCTTATGACGTCATCAGGCAGGATTGAAGAAAAAATTGATAATATAATAGAGAAATTGTAGAGTTTTACGCATTTTTTAATAGTTGTAAAGTATAGCTGTAGATTTTACAAAGCTAAAAAAAGAATGCTTATATTCATAATGCTGCAAAGGGGACTATGAAGTAAGAACCACGCCTTACAATGCTCGAATCTGGGGGGGGGGGGCAAGTTGGACCGTGCCCCCCCCCCCCCCGCCCAACTTTACGCCCCCGACGCTATGTGTAATAGAAAATAAAAAAACCACTATTTTCTCGATCACAACATCAACACACAAAATATTCTTGTGTTCCAAACTATGACGACTATGAACTTTTACTTATTAAATTATTTTTACTTTGACTGGACGTCATCTTGAAATCGTTAATTTGTCGTAAAAAGTGTAGATTACCATTATCGTAGATAATAATACGATCTTTCAGTCAGATTTTAATTCATTCCTCTGCGACCAATATTGACTGAGATATGAATTATATAAGTTTTCAATCGGCCGCCATCTTATAACTAAATAGCGGATCTAGCTGGTTAACGAACTCGATCAAGGCATTTGTATGATCAATTTTTGTGCCAAGTTTCATCCAAATCGGATAATATTTACGGAAGTTAGTGTTTCCTAAAATCGATATACATACATATATATATATAATATAACATTTTGAACGGAGGGTGGTTTTAGGCTCAGGGGGTCATGAAATGAAAAGTTGTGAAGAAATTTTTCGAAAGTCGAACATTGGTCGCCATCTCAATAGGTAGATGAATCTCCCTAAAATGTAAACAAGATAATTTTATAATAGAGAGTGCTATTCAAAATTGTTTTGTTTACATTTTTGACCCCATGAATAAGGTAACGCTAAAGTAATGGTCATAGTAGGCCCACTTCTGGATTACTCATTTCTCGCATTTTTTTTTTTTTATGTTAGACCCCTGCAAACTAGGTCACATTTCTTTTGACCACCTTAAGACATTTCCGCCTACGTTTCATCGCTATCGGCCTTACTTAACTTATGGTTAAACGCCACCTATTCCATCATATTATCTTTGCACTGGACAACGACACCCGGCCAAAGGCTATGAAATATAATTTTGTAGTGCAGGGGTTCCCAAACTGTGGTCCACGGAGCAAAATAAGAAATAATAAAGTAAAACATCTGAGTTACTGGAAATTAGAAGTAAAATACAGTCAGTCTTTGCACTGAACTATAAGATCTAACCGATATCAGCTCCAAACATTAATCAAATATTAGCACGTAGGCTAATTATTGTAGGCACAAACTACTTGGTCCACGGAAAATCATAAAATAATCTAGTGGTCCACTGACAGGCGAAACTACGAGCGAATGCAGAAACTCAATCCATGAAGTTAATTCACTCTTAAATAAGGTGTAATCTGCAGTACCATGAGACCGAGCATAAAGGTCGGCTCATATAATAAAAATAAGTTAAAAACTACTTTATGTTTTATCAATTAATCTGCAGTATATTTTAAAAAAGGTATGAGACATAATTTCTATGGGCTGAGTCCTGGTACACGCGGACGATTCGTACGCCGGCGTCTTACTGAGAAATTTTTAATTTAAGCAAATGGGTTGGGGAATGATAAGATTCAAAAATACAGTCTATTTCTGAACACGCTTAAGAAAATTTCTGACGCTGAGACATGCCTGAGCGTGTCAAGGGCAAAACCGGGCACCGGCTTGATGTTAGTATGAGAAATCTTCGGAAGTAGACTGGGGTTTTGCACCAACCCATTAGCTCCCATGACAATCTCAACGAGGTGCCGGCGTTCGAATCGTCTGGACAGAAGGGGAAATTAAATCTACGGTGTTTAAAGATAAAAAAAAACGATATGCTTGGTAGATATTGACTAATTATAATGTCAGTAAGAAGATATGGTCGAGGAGCGTTTATCCCGGTTCTTGCCACGTGTTATAGTCCTGTGTTTGAAGGCAGCTGCATTAGCCAGGTGCTGAAACAAAACCCACACTTTATATAAACATCTAGCGCTAGGAAAAAAAGGGTGTGTGTGCGCTTGTAACCACGCCGAAATAAGTTAAACTTCAAAATTATTAAATATTGAATGCAAATTGAGGTTATATCCATATGAGCGGGCACCTTCTCGCCAAACAAGCAAGATATCAGGTTTTCTCCGTAACCGACGGCTCTAGCGCACGTGGTATGACCAGTCTACTTGCACTACTCGACCACGATAAGATGACATTTGGAACACTTATAAAAACCGAATAAACAATGTGTTCCAATTAAAATTTAAAATAATGAATTAGTACACAAATTAAAAACTAATATATTATTATACGACCGGTTCCGGCAATAGGCCATCGTAAGGTATCGCTTACCCTGTCATGCTTGGATATTTTAAGGTCGGAATTGGAGAGGAGGGTCTTGCGGTCTCCAAGCTGGAATACATCGCGCAGCAGAAGATTCTCTGCTAAGTGGAAATTTATGCCAGAACCCAGTGCTGAGCTGATAACGTCATACTGCTTCTTCCGGCACCAAGAGTCCAGCAGCAACTGTTCATGTCCAAACTTGATGGCTGTTTCTGTTGAACTTTCTTCCTGTAATTTATTTTCATGTTATTAGACATTTTTATGTTCATGAATATGCAGAATGGCAACTAGTATTACCTTATTCTTGGGGTTAAAAATGTAAACAAAACCATTTTGAATAGCACTTTCTATTATAAAATTGTCTTTATTTACATTTTTTAATCCCAGGCTAAGATTAAAATTAATCGTCATAGTAGCCCCACTGAGGGAAAGTCTCAAATGGAAGCATGTGTCAGGTTATACATTATTGAATAGCATATTTGAAAACCTTTCATTTTATCGTGAGTGTGAGTCTTAGTTTTCCGAGACTACGAGTCCTAACAAGGAAAGCTGATGAAAAAATTAAAATTCCATAAATAAATAATGACTTTTTGTTTTATTAGCCTACTACTACCTAGCGGAGTTCTTACACTCAACTAGGAAGGCCAGGGACACCTCCTTTACATGTCCTCCGAAGCATGGTCAGAAAATGTAGCATGTGTGGGACTTGAAGCAACAGCCTTGCGGGTGAAAGCCAAGAGTCCTTACCACTACTCTACAAATGTAGGAAAAACCGAATGGGTTTGTCTTCCAAATATGTCTACCCCTTAGCACTCACCTGTATATAATGCAGAATTTCCCTAAAGCTAGCCCGTTGCAACTTCCTATCCTTCTTCGCTCTGTACTTGTGCGATTCTTTGGCCAGTTCCTCCAGAGTGCAGCACAGTTCCTCCATGTTCCCCGCCTCGAACTCCTCGTCCTGCTCCCGGCCAATCTCGTAAGCTAAGCATATAGCTTCGCCGGCAGCCATGCGCACTTCTAAACAACTCGACTCCAATAGTTCTCCCAGTTTATTGACTCGGCTGCAAAAATAAACAATAAAGCCGAGTCAATATCCATCAATATTAGAGAACTGCGGTCAGATGGCAGGAAGGGATATGATTAGAAGTGAAGAGAAGTAAAGTGGAAGAACCATTGGTTGAGAGGATAGCGAGAAGACTGCAATGATTCTGGCACGTAAAGGCGCTTATTCCACCTACGTCAATAGTCAATAGTAAATGTGGTATTGACGTGGTAGCAGACATTAAAGACAGTCAAAAAATGTCTGCTACTACGTCAATACCACATTTACTATTGGCTATTGACGTAGGTGGAATATACGCCAAAGCTAACGAATAATAGGAGATATGCGAGGAAATGGCTGTTGGAAGAAATAGGCGGGGTTCCCACCGACCTCTCATTGCAGAATGCAAAGACATTGACGTGGTAGCAGGCATTCATGACTTAGGCGGGTATTCCACCGACCTCTCATTGCAGAATGCAAATGACATTGACGGAAATTTGAATTTTTCTTTTAACAGAAATCTATTAAAATGTTTGTACTTAACATATCTCATGACGCCATTTTTTAATTTTAGTTTGTTTGTTTGTAATTTTACTCTATGATCATTGATCAATTTTAACTATGGCATAGAGTAAAACATAAATTTCCGTCAATGTCATTTGCATTCTGCAATGTGAGGTCGGTGGAATACCCATATAAGTCTTGAATGTCTTCTACCACGTCAATGTCTTTGCATTCTGCAATGAGAGGTCGGTGGAAACCCCGCCATAGAGAGGGAACCAAATTGAGGACGACCTCAGAAGTGTGGGTCTGGTAGTGTAGGAAGTGCTGGCCTATCAGAAGGGGAGAGACAGGAAAGGGGGAGGGGACTCAAAAATCACACCCGGGCAACTGGAGCTGATTATTATTGTTGATGATGGTCAACAAGACGTCCACGGAGCCGCTGGAAAGACGAATTAGATGCTAAACTCCTCAAGTTGGGAGTTTGTAGATAACAGGAACGTCGTAATGACTGGAGGAATGTTGTTGAGCAGGCCAAACTCCATCAAGTCACTCATTGTTAAAAAATTTACTTAGTACAGTTTTACGTAATAAATTTTAAAAAACACAACCGGTTTCGGCTCACGCCATCGTCAAGTGCAATTGAAAAACAGACAAAACAAAACGGTATGCAAGCTAAAACAAAACAAAACGCACTGTCAAGATGCACACTGCATCGCATCAAGTAAACAATCCTGGCTTACTTCAGGTATGTCGATATTTTTCTCATTTTTCGAAGTAGCGACCGTCAATTAGACAAACTTTTAGAACATTTTAATAACTTACACCCGAAGATTAAATTTACTAGGGAGATAGAGTTGAATCGGTCGATTAACTAACAATAACAAGGGAGGATAATGGCAAACTTAGTTACAATATTTTTAGGAAACCCACTCATACAGACAGTATTATACCAGAGGATTCGTTTCCCCCACCACAACATTAACATGCGGCCATACACTCCATGACCCATAGACTCTTATACGTACCGTGGACGGTTGTAAATTTTAACAAAGAACTTTCAACAATTATGGAAATTGCTAATATTAATGGATATCCTACGAGTCTAGTTAAGAATATTTTAAGGAAACACAGGAATAAGTTGACCCTCTCTTTAATCTATGGAGTGAGCCAGACTTCTGAACCAGATAAAGGGTACTTTAAGTTGCCATATCTGGGTAGGATTATTTGGAGTTGGCCTCATGGATTGGAGATAGGGTCGCCAAGAATGTGTCATTTTATTCTGTGGACTCGTTGGGTAAGCAACTGATTAATTGTAGGCGTAAATTGGAGAAAGGGAGGAAATCAGGGGTTTATCAACTAGACTGTACTGATTGTGGTAGCTTATATATTGGACAATCTGCGAGAGGTTTTAAAGAGAGAATAGCGGAGGTAGTGGGGTAGGAAAACCCGACACTCAGTCCGCCTTTGCCCAACATATAAACACCCACAGCCATGCCTGATATTTCGATAATTTTAAGACGTAGCCAACAAGGGGAAACTTCTTTATAACTTAGAAACCATTGAGATTAGGGGAGCTATGGTTAAAAACAAAACGTTACTTAATGACAACCTTATTAAGTAGTTCTCCCTTGTTAGCGCTACCATTGGTTAATGTTTACATGTTCAATTTAAAATTGTTTACTTCAAGCGATGCTGTGTGTATCTTGACAATGCGTTTTGTTTTGTCTGTTTTTCAATTGCACTTGACGATGGCGTAAGCCGAAACCGGTTGTGTGTTTTTTATTTAATTTATTACGTAAAACTGTACTAAGTAAATTTTTTAACAATGAGTGAGCAAGTTTTACAAAGTTACTAAGGAGACTATTATGTTTATTCAAAGTCCATCAAGGCCTATAGAGCCGGAAGAAGGGGAAGAACACTTCGGACCACACCCCCGCTATCAATTTTTGCACACAATTAATTTAGGTCGTAGAGCCATTAATGAGACCTAACTTGGAATAAATGTTCCTCTACATTTAGATATGTACAGTAGTACTATAATAGTATGTGCCAGTCACTAACACCGTTTGGCCACAGCTATGGAAGACGCGGGATTTTTAGTACTTTCATTCCTTTCTAGTCTTAAGTCTCGCCCCGTATACATAAGACGTTTATTATTATTATTATTGTCCCAATCAAGCTTAAGCTTGGGGATGAGGTATGGTTTCATTTTGTCTATTGCATTTTGTAAATATATGCTCCTTGTCCAGGGGATATTGGGCAAGGAAAAGAAAGAAAGAAGAAAGATTCCTTTTGCAATTCAATAGGGCCGGTACACACGGACGATTCAAACGCCAGTGACCCACTGAGAAATGTGTCATAGGAGCAAATGGGTTGGTCTAGTCTACTGCAGCAGATTTTTGTCGCAGGCTTGTCGCAGGTAGCGACTTTGGTGGCAAGGTGGTAGCGTGTTTGTACTTGTGCGAGCATCCACACACCTTGCGGTCGGAGATGTGTCATAACTCGACACAATAGGTGACTTAGTGAGGCGATTGAAGGGGCTAATGGATACATTCATTAAATTGTTTGTAAGCTATTTAGTATTTAACCTTTTTATAAAAATCTGAAGTGCGTCCAGAAATAGACTGTGTTTTGTACCAACCTATGTGTTCCCAGAGCAAATTTCTCCTCATCTACCGCCAGCGTCGAACATACGTGTGTACCGGGACTAAGGGCTAACATTTTCATGTTTCATGACAACCGCATTCATTCTAAGTATACTTACGGGAGGGGGCAGGGACCTGAGGTACATTCACTCGACGAAGACATCGCTGAGTAGACGTGGTAGGGTGCGGCCAGAGTTAGCAGAATGGACCATGCAGAGAGAGCAGATGCATGCAGACCTTGCTCCTCTGTCGTTAGGCTATGAGTACAGCCGTTACCTGGCAAATAAATAATAAATATTAAGGACGGCTCCTATTATTTTATTGTTCTAACATCTCAATGACACATTTCTTTTCAAATTCTACCACCATATTTCAAAAAACGTTTCTCTTTAGGAGACTCACTCCTGGACTTGGCTCACTCGTCACGCGAGGAGTTATTCCTCCATTTAAACTCCAATATTGTGCCAACGTTCGATCCTTTAGACCATATAATACTGTAGACACGGCATTCTAGATGCACTGCATGAGAAAGTGGGCACCATCAAATATGACGTCACCCGTTGGCAAAAGATTTATTTTTTCACCAGTTACATAGCAACGAAGACTTTATTGCTAGGTCACCAGTGACTAGTTTGTTTTTTTGAAAAAATAACAGAGAGTATTTTTATATTGACAGATAGATAGAAAATTCCTAGTATTTACCAAAAAGTAGGTACAACATAAATTTACAAAGCTGTGCTCCATGCTTCATGAGCCAAAGCCACATGCCTCACGTTTTATGATAATAAGTAATGAATAGATTACCTTTAAGAAATGATCCGGAGAATATAGACTGCAGACATTGCATGGGTTCGGCGATATCCTCGCCAACGCCGTCTGCTAGGAAACTCATTAGGGCTAGCGCGTTGCAGCACTGAAACCGAAAAATATAAAGTCAGCACAAAAAAAAAAAAAAAAACGCTCTGCACACGCAGTTTATTGAAGTGTAACTTCTTTTCATTAACTTAGGCCTCCATAATTTCCAAACTATTTTTCTTATCTAGAAATGTAGGAGAACTGTACAAGTTTGTAGCTCCACTAGGGGTTTTCTCATAAAAGTTAATTCAAGATGTTTCTGTTTTGAGTTCATTGCTTTTTAATTTCGATCATTTCTAGGTAGTCCAACAATTTACCAATTACTCCCTGTGTGTCTTGTTTATATTCCTCATCTAGTGAGGAATGGGGAACATCATGGCATTTTGTACCATGGAAGTCGTGCTTTTGCCCAAACTGCCTCTAGTTTTTAAACCAGGATGTTCTGCTTTTAGAAGCCCTCTGTTCTTCTATCTTGCCATGCATTATCACTTGCAGAAGGCGAAACTTTTCGTTCCTCATCACATAGCCGAAGTATATTAGTTTCTTAACCGTAAGCAGAAACTCGGCTTGTGTATCCATTCGCCTCAGGACCTCAGCATTAGGGGCACTATCTCAACAGGATATGAGCAGCATTCGTCTGTATATCCACATTACAAATGCACTTATTTTGTTCTCTATAGCTTGTGTCAAAATGGTCCATCCCTCCATAACATACAGAACAATTGGAAACACTTTTTTTTTTTTTTTTTTTTTTAAAAGATGATTCGCATACAAACAATTTAATTAATGTATCCGATTGACCTCTTTAGTCGCCTCTGTAGGTTAGTACCCGTGTTGAGTTACGACACGTCTCCAATCGCATGGCGTGTAAAGACTCGCACAAGTGCAAGCACGTCACCTCCCGACCATCGACGTCGATAACATTTCAACATTCGCAATGGTAGGTCCAAACGCAGATTCCGACATCCGAAGTACGTTCTGCAATTTTATGAAGAAATTTCGGTCTGGTTCAATGCGGCTGCAAATTTCCTGGCCCACCTCCTACTCACTGTCTACAATGCACCCGAGGTACAAGCATTGCTTAAATTGACTACAGGCGTATCACCCCATGTAGAAAACATTTAAAAAAAAATCAACCGCACTGACGGCCTGTTATGTTGGTATACTGAGTCAGAGCGGAAGTAGTTTCAGGGATGCTCTTTAATCATATCCTTAGGTGCCCATTCCACATACGTACAACGTCAATGAAAATTATGAAATTGAAGGTGGTAGCAGAATTTTTAGTATGTCTTTAATGTCTGCTACCACCTTCAATTTCATAATTTTCATTGAAGTTGTACGTATGTGGAATGGGCGCCTTAAGAGTGTACAACCCGTAGGAAAGTGGCAGCCTGAACTTTAATGCTTTCTATTTTTTATTTAATTAACTACGCATGTTATTAAAGATTTGGCGCATCAAAGTTGTAGAAGAATACTTCATGCATCATATAATAAGGTATTTTTAGTTTCCGAAATTGTAGTTTTTTTTTTGTAAAATCGATTATATAGTACATGAAAAGTTATTGTTTATGAAATATTTGCATGTTTATGAAAAAAACTACAATTTCGAAATTAAAAATATCTTATATTATATTGCATGAAGTAGTCTTCTACAACTTGGATGAGCAAAATCTTAAATAACATGCTTAGTTAATGAAATAAAATATAAAAAGTATTAAATTTCGTGCTGCCAATTTCCTACGGACTGTACACTCTTAAGAGGACATGCTACGTAGAAAATGAGCACCCCTAAATTTGTTGTTTTTATTTTTTTATTCAATTAACAAAGAAAGTCATAAAAAAATTTGACTCATGGAAGTTGTAGAAGACTACTTCATGCAGAAATATTAAATTTGTGGTACCTTAGTTCTTCCATAAATACCAGAACAGACAGGACTAAATTTTCGCGTATTCTGGGATTTTTGGAAGTACTACAAAACCGAAAAGTAAAAATACCCGATTATATGATGCACGAAGTAGTCTTCTACAACCTTCATGAGCCAAATTTTTAATAACTTGCTGAGTTAATTAAATAAAAAATGAAAAGTATTTAATTTTGGGGTGTCAATTGTCTACGTGACATATCCTCTTAAAATGTCTCAGTCTGGTTTCTTCCACGACATCCTGACCGTATTGGCGCGAAGTCAGTCGTTTAAACCTACCTTGCCTCTGACTTGGTGACTGACACTATTGTCCTTAGACAGTATTTGCAGAATTGGGCTGACACTCTTGTTGAGCTCCTGTGCCAGCTGTTCATCCTGAAAGCACACCAGGACGGCTAAATGTGCAGCAGCCGCTTGTTCAGCACCCTTCCCCTTTCGCAGGCATCGCTCGATGCCGTCTGTCACAGTCATAATCCTGAAAACAAAACAAAAAACGTTCAGGAGGGAAGTTGCCACAACAAAGGAGGCCATGGGCAAGTCAAGAACATAACATGTATAAAATATAACAGCTCATTTTCAGGGGAGTAAAGTTGGGGGGGGGGGGGGGCACGGTCCCACTTGCCTCCCCCCAGCTCCTTTTTGGGGGGCTTTGCCCCCCCCCCCCCCCCAGCCTCGAGCATTGTAAGACGTGGTTCATACTCCATGGTCCCATTTGCAGCAATATGAATATAGGCATTCCTTTTTTAGCTTTGTAAAATCTACAGCTGTACTTTAATTCTATTAAAATGCGTAAAACCCTACTATTTTGCTCTTTTATTTTCAATTTTCCTTATTCTGCCTGATGACGTCATAAGGTCTACTTAGTTTTTCCCCCGCCACCATTCTAAAACTTTACGCCTCGGCTCATGTTAGACAATCAGCCGAATTCATATAATGAAACATAAGCTTTTACTTAACACAATTTAAGCATATGCTTGTGTTTATGATCATGAAAATTAAGAACAAGAGCAACTAATTTCTTCAAGAGAACAAATGTTTCTTCATGAGTAAAAGGTCGGGCTTTATTCACAATCTCAAGCATTCGCTTCAAAGGAGCACTGCTTCAAGAGTTTTGAGTCCCCTCAGCCGCTGAATCACTGGCATGGTATAAAGGGAAATATAATTTATTGCAATAATATTGTAAAACACTTCAGCAGTCCGAGCATGGCGATTTGGGATTATTATAATGATTCCACCAACGTCAATAGTGATATTAAATGTTTTTTGACGTGGTAGCAGACATTTTTAGACAGTCTAAAAATGTCTGCTACACGTCAAAAAACATTTAATATCACTATTGACGCTGGTGGAATCAGCGCCTTAGATGTAGACACATCAATTAAAATTCTTACTATATTGCTAAATTCTACGTGTACATTTTAATGTTTCAATTGTATTTCTTTCAGTTATTAAAACTAAATATTATTACCATTCTCATGTATTCTAATACTATATTAATTTCAACTTCCCGCGCATTATTTAACACCATCACGTGACGCCATTCTACTGCGGTATTAAAATATAAACCCCGATATAATAATAATCCCAAATCGCCATGATCAGGCTGCAGATGCGCCCGGACGCATCAGCTATAGTGTGTGTGAGGACCAAAGATAATTAAATATAAAATGTTTCATATGCTAACCGGTGTTTTTCGACTGGACAGCCTTGATTGGCAGTAGATGTTGGTTTTTCCAAGGGTCATGGCCGCAGCCATCGTTCCCATAAGAATGAAGTCGGGTGCAAACTTTGATAAGCCGTAAATATTGACAAAGATAGTAGACAAAAGGCCGCCGTCGTTCCATTATCAAAACCAAGATACTAAGCCTACTCTGTCAACAATGGTTTGAGAAACTTTGAAACAAGTGACTGGACTACATAAACCAAAAAAGTAAATATTTATTCTAGGATATAATTTTCATTAAGGTGCTTATTCCACCAACGTCAATAGTGATAGTAAATGTAGTATTGAAGGAAATTTGAATTTTACTCTATGCCATAATTAAAACTGATCAATGATCATAGAGTAAGCTCACGCGCTGCAAACAATAACAAACTAAAATGGCGTCATGGAATGTGTTAAGTACAAACATTATAATAGATTGTTTATAAAACAGTTTTCATCCATTAAACAGATCGGTGAAGGTCGATCTAACTTCGGATCTCCTACTATTATTAGGTTTTATTAAAAATAATAAGTGTACGAAGAAAACAAATACAAACAAAATTTCAAAAAACAAATGCGCCAAATTTCAAAAAATTGGCGCATACGTGTCATTAGAAGAAAAGTGATCAATAGTTGAAAAAACAAGTGGAATGGCGTGTATCAATGAAAAATCGAAATGTCCGTCAATACTACATTTACTATCACTATTGACGTTGGTGGAATAAGCGCCTGAGGAAAAAGCCGTTAGGAACAAAGTCGTAGTAGAATAATATTTTTTTTTTTTTTTTTTTTTCCCCAGCCGGTACCCCCAGCACTGGGAGCATTTAATAGAAAGAATACAATACAACATTAAAGAAAATAATCGTTTTTACCGGAATACTGCATGTAAGCCCCATAAGGGAGGATAATAATAATAATAATAATAATAATAATGCGTGTATTTAGCCAAAAAAAAAAAAAAAACATTACAAATTTTTCTAAATACCGGTGCCACAAAGCCAAAAAGGCGCGTTGGGGTCACCGCACAACTTACGCAGCGCACCTCAAGTGCATATGCAAATAACGGACCCAAAGATAAAAACTAAAGTTGCCTAACTACAAATGTAGGATCGTGAAGTATGGCTACTTTCTTTTTCCAGGTCTTATCCCCTTTTCGGGGTGGCTTTGGCGCTTCCACGACCCTCTATCTAGGCCCTAGAGAGTCTTGATGTTAGAGTTAAGCCATATCTTCCGCTTCTCTTGCTTCCTCAGCCCTTTTAAAGGGAGGCGAGACGCATCCCCTCTGGACATGCTCGGGCCATAACAGGCATTTTTTTTTAGACAGAGTTAGTGAGAAGAGATCCTGGATGGTGAAAGTTATAAAACTCAGCAGCGATAGACGACTATTGAGGGCTCTTAAAGTTGAGTGCATTCAGAAATATACTGTGTATTGCACCACCCCAAAGAACTTATATAATACACTAGAAGAACCATTGGCGCTAGTGTCGCATGGTCATTTGATTTTCGCCATTTTCGGGCTCACAGCAGGGGGTATCCTGTATTTTATTTAAAAACTAAGAGAAAATGCCTTTCTCTTCCCTGTTATTATTGCCTATAATTTAATTTTGCATTTGCTACATTTGAAATTTCATAGGGTACAGTACAGTTGCTGTTTTGGATGATTGAACTTATTTGATGCTATTGTTTATTTGTAATCCACACAATTTTCAGCTATTTTGGGAAAGCATATTTATCATAATAGTGAAGTTAGACAGCCTAAATATTTAATAAAGACACATTTTTTTTAGTTTTAAAACTATTGAGTTTCATTTGGCGCGAAAATGTGAGGCCAAAATATGGCGGATCTTCTATTGGTCCCCTGCTTCCGCAAGCAAATCATATGGAGGTGTAGGGGCTCGCACCACCCCAATTGTTCCCAGCGAATCGCAAACGTTCGTATCCTCCATATGTACCGGAGCCAAACGAAATCCTTTAATGTATTAATCAAGATTTGAGCAGTTGAGTTTGCGTAATGTGACAATAACACACTCGAGTGACCTTGCCCGAATGTTGCCCCGTCGCAACGTCAAGGTGAACAACATACCACAACCTAAACTGCCGTTTACCGATCCCACCGCATAAAGTTGACAGCCAATCGACTTCGATGGCCAGGTGGTAACGTGCTTGCACTTGTGCGAGTCTTTAAACGCCATGCAATCGGAGACGTGTCGTACTCATCACGGGTAATAACCTACAGAGGCGACTGAAAAGGTCAATCGGATACATTCATTAAATTGTTTGTAAGCGATTTATCTTTTTTAAATAAATAAAATAAAATAAAATGAAAAGTGAGCCAACCGCCATCACGCTTATACACACCCGTATTTACACTACCTCTCCGCCTTAACAGACAATTGGAGCGGGCAAAATCAAATATCACATTAAATATAAATCGCGGAGTTGTCAAAAATTATCAAGACAAACAGATGAAATTTCTCTGAGCCTATTGATATATTGTATGTTATGTACCTATTTTTTTTCACTTTTCACTTTTTTCCTTGACCAGCAACCCCGGACAAGGTGCATATATTGAAAAACATTTGTTAAAAGTATAATTATCACGCTCAAGCTACTGCTTATCGAGCGATCTTAGAGCAATAATAATAATAATAATGTATTAAAGGACTCTTTATGAATCTAGGCCGCCTGGTCCATTGGTCCCTTGTCCATTGCCGACGACCCCATGGATTTCGGACATTATTGCTTTCCAATTTATACGTAGTATAAGGAAAGCTTTGTGATGGTCCAAATTTTCGATTCCGAGATTTCAACGGATTTACACGTTTTGAGGTCCCAGGAACCCCAAAAAAGTGGTTTTTACGAAATGTCTGTCTGTCGCTCTGACTGACTGTTCATCGATTTACGGACAAACTAATACCCGATTTTGATGAAATTTGGCATGTAGGTTCACAAAAATCATGCCTCGAGACTGTTTTTTTTTAATTTAAGGCTAACTCAATTTGGGGGGGTTTTATTATAAAAAAACTAAAAAAAAAAAAACGTTTAAAAATTATTTCTCCAAAACGGCTCTAACGATTTATTTTAAATTCACACATATTGTAGTCTTTATTAATGTTAATAAAATGCGGGGGGGGGGGGGTCGCTTGCCCCTTGATCGTTTTCTTCTGGGGGTAAAACAATAAAAATAACTAAATTTTAATGAAAAATGACTAAAAAATAATTTTTCTGCGAAACCTTTCTATCGATGATTTCTACCTTCAGGTATGTTTTAGGTGTTAAATTGAGTAATGAAACCGGACAGGTTGCTTTCCCAAAAAACTATTTGGTTTGTGCAAAAAATTACTTTTTGTAAAAATGATAGAAAATGCATTATTTTAATTGCCATTATTACTGTGTGGTAATGTATTGGTCTGACCCATCTAGAATTGACCTCACCTCCAGGGACGTCAGGTGGACAACCCCCCCCCCCCCCGAGATGTCCGAGATTTAACCATAGAAAAATTATTTACCATTAAATTACTCATTTTCTCTATCTACTAATTGATAAGATAAATTGGAAAGCATGTTCGAGTAAACTCGGACCGGTTCTTTGTATTGTTTCCGTATTAATTTTTGGCCATTGACAACAGGTGTACTCCTTCGATGTCAACCTACACCGGCTACAAGCGATAATGGACAAGCTAAGGCAAGCTTACCATTGACGCAATGAAACAGGCGAAAGCATGACTTAACCAAGTACAGATACAAGTAAAATGTACCTATTATCAACACGGATTATTGAAATTGATTTGTACTAAAAACGATTGGTGCGGTAGCCCCGAGGAAGGAGTTCAAAAATTAATTGTGGTCAATTGGTGTTAGTGAAGGCAACGTGTCATTTATCGAATTGTAGAGGAACATTTCAACTAATTTAATGAATGTTTTTGACGGCTCTACGAGCAATATTTCTTGTGAAAAATCGAATTTTTACAGTAAACGCGTAGTGAAAGTACTCCGATTTCATCGTAAGGACTAGTAATATTTGTGACGGGCATATCCATTTAAATTTTCAAAACACACCTATGTCCTTTCCACTCACTTCTTTGTTTTTTTTTACTTGTTATTTATTGTGCTTAATCTTTGCGCCACTGTGGAGTATTACTACTACTTGTAAAACCTGAAGGGCAATCATCTTGCGGGAATTCGACCCTTTTCAGGTTATACTATTTTGCTTCGCTATGGTTCGAGTATGTCTTACCACTGCAAAGCCGCTCAACAACCTCCTCACACAATCGCCAACTCCCATCAGACCTACAAGTGCTTGCTTTCTAACAGTCGCACCTAGGTTCATTCCAGAATGAGAATCTCGGGAACCATTTCATAGTGATGGCGTTAAGAAACTAGTATCTGCAGCAAGTTATGGAAGTTATGTAGGGGCCAAGATAAACGTGGAGCTGAAGAGGGCGTGCCAGGATCGAAGGGGGTGGAGGCATCGAAGTCACATGCTGCTACCAACCAGCCATCCGGCTGTAACTTGAAGAGAAGGCGCTAACACGCTACTGTGCAGACTTGAGAGACAGCTCGTTAATGGCCAAGTTGAGCTTATCCTCGTATACCGCGCAAGTTCTCCTTTGTTTAGCTTAGGCCTATTATATATATACTGCATATAGAAATACCTGTCGCTGAGAAACTCTGGAACAATTTTGTAGGTGAGAGCATTGGTGACGGAGTTGAGGGCGTTGACACGCGCCTGCGCAGACTTGAGGGAGAGCCCGTCAATGGCCTCCTTGAGCTTCTCTTCGTAGATCTCGTCCTGCGAGGCCTCCTCCTCCTCGGCGGCCACTCCTCCCTCTGAGCTCCTGTTGTCCGACAGGGCAGTGACGGTGCTCGCATTGTCTGCGATTGACTCCTCGTCCGAATCTCCTTTTTGTTTAGCTGCAAAAAATAAATAGAATAGAAATACCATCTCACCTCATAAATACAAAATATGTACAAAATATTTTTATTTTATTGCCATTGGACACCCCTGGATCACCTCAGAATAGGTTGGTTTATATTCTATATTTATACAGATTTGGTTCAGTCAATTGGCAGATGAATATTAGGACAAAATACACCTATTGAATAGTATTGTAATGCTATGATTCGTTTTTCCGCAGCCAGTCTATGGGTTACATAATATTGTACACTTCTTCTCGAGTTGCAATTTAGGAATTGGTTTGCAGCGAATGTTGTATTCTTTTCCTCCGCTCTTGTCTGTTTTGTGCGGTCCTTTTCAGTCCTTTATAGGTGTCGTACCCGAGGTCTTACATGACATCCTCTAGGTACTCCTTCCTCTGTCGTCCTCTTGAGTTGGTGCCTTAAACCATACCAATGATGTTCTTGAGGAGCCCTTCTTGTCTCAGAATATGCTCCATCCATTTGCCTCTTGTTGATATGTACACTACATGGTCATTATTAAAGCGTAATCAAAACATGGCACGATTGTCATGGTGGGGCCACGTCGAATGAAGGCAGTCAAATGACCTAATCAAGCGGGTAAAACATATAGAAGCTGAGAGAACAAGAAGACGAGGACAGGCTAACAGTAGAAGCGAAAGTTCACTAAGACCTCAGAATTTAAGGAGCAACTCCAGTCCAAGCACGGAACCGCAAGTAATGGAAAAGAACCTGCCGTATCAGGACAAAAACGAGGATAAAGCAAAAACAAACATAGAGTCTCGAACCTTGGACTTCCATTTATTGGTCTAGTTCTCTAGTAACTGAACTATTCCTGAGCTACGATAAGGGGGACGAATTATACTATCAATAGCTCTATGCGTTTTAAATAATAAACCACTCGGCACTACAATAACAAAGGCTGTCGGGCATAGTCTGATGGGCCGTGGCTAGCTAGAGCCTTCGAGATACTATCTTAAGAAATCTACGTAGTTCCAGTAGAATCCGGGCCAACACCAACGTCCAGGTATAAAGGTCAGTGCGCAGCCCCCTACCCAGTCACTCGCTACGGAGCCACCGAGGTACAACCTTCGAAGATGTCGACCGCAGATGTTGACGAAACGTTTGGAAGTTCACTTTCAATTCGACCACGGCCCATCAGCGCGGATTCTACTGGTTTTTCATTTGACTCCGGCCGTGAAAGCCATTGCAGTTACACTACGTAGTTCCACTGAAAATTTGAACATCAGATGTTTAGGAAACGTTTGTAAATACACTTTCAGATCGAGCACGGCCCATCATCCCAGACAGTTTCACCACTTGGCAGTAATGCAAAAAAAAACTTACATAGCTTCCACCGATGAGGGCATACGGCAATGGACCTGTCCCGGCATTTAATTGCCATACCTTCTTGTATATCACGGGTTTTTCGCGCCATTTTTTTTTTAAATAATCAAAATATCAACAAATTACTTTCTAAAAATATATCAGCTCTGTACAAGCAAAACCTCCGAACTAACCGACTTGCATATAAGTTGCAACTACTTGTAGTCAAATCAGTATTGCACCTATTGCGGCCGGTTGCCATCACCCACGTCACAATACAATGAACGTTAACTGCTTACACCACATCTCGTCATGAGAACCTGCCTTGCCCCCTCAGTAGCGATCTAAAATTTTCTTTACCTTGTTCAACTCTGCCAGGGTCTGCCTGATGGCCTCCTACTATCAGGTCGTTGTAACAAGGTTCCCCTTAGCTACAGTCTGTGGCATTACAAAGAAAACCTAGGTAAATCAAGTTCGTGTTATCAGTGGGAAAATTACGTATATGAGCGAAATGGCACAGGGGCCCCCCAAACCGAGCCAAAATTGTGTTATTTTTTAAATTTGTAGCAAAAAATATTGTTATTGCGATGAGCAAACAGCAAATACTGAAAGTGAATGTTGTAATAATAATAAACGTCTTATATTTAGGGGCGAGTTTAGTAAGTCTTTTTCTGTCTAACCCACGTCCAAATAAATAGGAAAGTAATTTAAACAATACAATTTCCAAAATACATATTTAAAAAAACGCTTAACTTACAGTAAATAATCTAATATATATATAATAATCTAAATGTATTTGTAAAAATACATAGGACCTTCTGAAATTTAATATGAATATCTATGAGAAACCCACTATTTTGCGCCAATGTAATCAAACAATTTACGTATTCTCCCGGCTTACATTTTAATTCCTGTCAAAATGCGTAAAACCCTACTATTGTGTGCTATACAGTTAATTTGTAAAATAAAAATTTAGAGGTAGCGGTAAGGGGGGGGGGGGCAATTTTCAATCCCTGCACAAATCTATAGTTTCACCACTGTGCGTTTTAATTCCTTTTGAGTCACCCCAACCTCAATTAAGAAAAAATTGGAAAGCAACAATGTTATATCCTTAGGTTACAAGGCTATAGTTACAAACTGACAGATAGTGTAATCTGGCAGACAAAATGAGGGTCTATCAGATGATAATCAGGGTATGACACCATTTGGCGCCCATTCCACCGACCGGCTAGGGCTATTTACAAAAACAGTGACGTGGCAGCAGACATTCAAGACTTAGGCGGGGTTTCCACCGACCTCGCATTGCAGAATTGACGGAAATGTTTATTTTCCTCTATGCCATAGTTAAAATTGATCAATGATCATACAGTAAAATCACAAACAAACTAAAATTTAAAAATGGCGTCATGGGATATGTTAAGTACAAACATTTTAATAGATTTCTATAAAAAGAAAAATTCTAATTTCCGTCAATGTCATTTGCATTCTGCAATGCGAGGTCAGTGGATACGCCACCTAAGTCTTGAATGTCTGCTACCACGACACCGTTTTTGTAAATAGCCCTAGCCGGTCGGTGGAATGGGCGCCTTAGGAAATAGCTGAGTTCAGCCATCGCGCTGGTCGGATGGTCGGACCCACAGGTTGGAAACCAATGCACTATTTTACAATGCTCCCCTCTGCTTCTAGTAAAAAGTAAATTCGTGTCGGGGTGGTACTACCCGTGGTACAGGAGTTTTCAGGTTGCATCAACAGCCTCCTGTTTAACCTATCGACAGTCAGGGAAGACTGCCGGGACCGCCGGCTTTACATGCCCTCCGAAGCATGGTAGTCAGAAGATAAATAATTGTACCACTAGAAAATTTTGGCATTCGGGTGGGACTCGAACCAGTCACCTTCTGGATGATAGTCCGAGTCGTTACCTCTACGCCATTCTGACTACTGCCTCTGCTTCTAAGGGGATAGGGAATGCCGATACCTATTCAGCTGCACTGGCATTGAGGTAGAAAACCGAACTACGACACAGGAGGGATTGGCCCAGCTCTACTGTGTGTCAGATTTATTAATCTACGAATAAAAGAAATCTTAGTAAGAAATATTTTATTTTCAAATATTTATATAAGTTGGTAGTACTAACAAAAATTCAATTTGTCAACATGTCGGTACAACCCATATATCCTGTTCACTTTTTCCAATGAATGTGGCTGAAATATAATTTGAAGAAAAAATAAATTTAATTAATTAAAACATCATTGAGTGTATTTTTATTATGCAAAATCCTGGTTAAATCCAACACGAAGCGACACGGCGCCAAATGGCCTACCAGCCAAAGACGGGCGTTGGCTGAAGAAGAAGACTGCACTGCTACATTTCAATTTTTATTAATATCATTGAGTTTTCTTCATTGCCTGCTCCCCCCCCCCCCCCATTATTTCAGACAATTCCATGTCCAAGATAAAATCATTATCATTTCACCATATCGTCAATTTTCGCGCCCAAAATTCAATTCTACCTATGATCCCGTATTTTACAGGTCACAATTAAACGAGAAAATAATCTGACACGTTACTGCAAAGCCGTAAATGCAAATACTTATTAATAATAGGAATGTCATGTTCATGGACGTGGGACGTCACAACACAAAACTTCCAACGTGATATCACCAAGGTCACCTATTAATCTATTGCAAATTTGGCTTCATACGTGGATTTTAGGAGATAACTGCGTTTATAATTGATAATCATGCAGCATATTGCATTGTATTACTAGGCCTAAATCATCTAATAGACTGAGCCTATTAATATCATCTTCAGCTGCGCCGTCAGACGTGAAAAATTGAAGATGAAATTATAGGCTCAACAAATACGACATGAACATTATGCAAGATCGTCTGTAAAATGTAATAATTTAAAATCAGGGTCACTTGCTTATAAATAAATGCCAGGGACGAAAAAACGTAGAAATTGCACAAGCAAAAATTTACGTAACATTGCTCGAATTTCATGCTCTTGTTACGCCATACGGTGTAAGGCTTATTGTTGAACAGATATATCATTTACCATCATATGAAGCTGTCCAAATTACTTACTAGACTATCATCTGTGAATCATTGCAAGAATCATTGTGAACGCTGCATTTGATAAAAATAACACGTGCAATAATTGGCAAAAACTTACCTCTAATTTTTCGTTTTCCTTTGGGCATTTTTACAAATTACTTAAAATCACAATAAACACGATCAAGAACCTATAGCACTCCGAGTTTTTGAGTTTCCAAAATCACAAAACACCAATGAATTCAATAAATAAAGGGTAAAAGTAAAGGACATGATTTTCGTATCCAAACGGGGTCACCAAAATCAATTGATGAATACAACCCCGCGCACCACCTCACCCAATAACAACGGCCCAAAAACAATTAAATTTTTGATCATTTGTGCCGTTTTTGAAATAAGACGTTTGTATTTTCATGCAAAAACGGTTTATAAAAATAGAAAAACCATTGTAGATATTTTGTTGTTAATGTGAGGTGCTACTACGGAAGTCAGGAAAAAAGGGTAAATCAACTACCAAAGTCAAGTATATATTTACTCATTTTGCTAATTATTTAATTAGATTTACTAGTTTGATTTATAACTTTTACTCATAATAATTAAAATATAGTAAAATATAAAAATAAATTTGAAATATAAAAATATTTAATGTACCTTTGTCCTTTTTTAACTGTCTGTGGCAAGAAAGAAAATTGTTTTGGTTGCGGTGCGGTGTTTGGTCAAAAAGTTTAATTTTTTTAATAAACTATTACTATACTAAATATTCATTATGCCTTTTGAAATATCAGCAGAACAACTGCAGGCAGTAAAAATCCCAACGCCTAATGATAACCTCTACAAGGATGAATGTGTTCTATCTTTTGATACGCCTGTAAGTAGGCTGTTGTGGAAACTTGCTCGCTGTCATGTAGCTATTTGTAAATCTTAATTTCTCGAAATTTCTAATATGAATTTGGCGTCTTTTATTACAGGAATCAGAGAACGGTCTTTATATCAGCCTTATATCGTTCCTAAGTTTTGGCGAAGACTACTTGCAAGTGTATTATAATAAGACCAAACATGCGGTTTTTTTGCATCACAAGCGGACAAAAAAGGAAATTCCGGTATGTACGGTACTTAAACAAAATAAAAGAAATGTATTGAGTAGTAGGAAAGAATACGGCAAATTTGTGATTTCTTACGGGGGAACTAAGTAACCGCCGAATGTTGACCGGTACTTTGGGACGGGGTAAATTGTGGTAGCAAACAAAATGCCCTCTGCGTTTATTACAGGTGGTAGAGGAATTGTATTGGGTCGGAAGGCCTGAAAAGCAGCCACTGCAGGTATAGCTCTAGCCTCGCCTAAGGTCAACGCTCATGCGTGGTGGACACAGAGCTGATGGGAATTCTATCTCATTACCATTATTTCAAAAACTCATTGGTTTACAATCGGTCCAACTTTACCCACCACAAAAAAGGCCCCTTTGAAATCAAGTGAAACAGAGTAATGTGATGCAATCGCCTTGATTTTGATTATAAGGTTTAATATTGGTCTAATCGATCCAATATCCCATAATGGTCCAAAAAAAATTGGAGCATGTAATAACAAAAATTCAGATTCAATCGATTTTTTTTTTAACCCGACCAACGTAATAGACAATATATTTATTTCATTTTTAACCTCAATATACAATAAAAGGTAGCTTCTCGGCGTCGTCAATAATAAATAGTCTTAATTAAAGTAACAAACCATTTTTGAAAAAGCCAATAACCTACTCAATCTTGGGACCATCTATAAATTCTAGCACGGAGTAGGGGCACCTTTTTAATGGCATGGCTCCTAATTTACCCCTGAAGCTGATAGGTGACAGCTCCGGGCTTTTTAGCTCTGATGGTAGAATATTGTAGAGTTTAGCGCCAAGTTGCAGGCCATCCTGCAATGTTTTCGTTCTGCATCTCTCTAGAAAGATGTTGCCCCTGCTTCGTGTAAGGTTGTCATGTGCCTTATGGGTTTGTTTAAAATTCGTGTGCAGCCGCTTGCGTATTTCCACTAGAGTTTCTAGAACAAACAATAAGGATAATGTAATGAGACCCAGAGAAGAGAACAATGGTCTGCAGGAAATCCCCTGACTCCAGTTTCTTTGCAATACCTAATATTTACTTCAGGAGACAGGAAACACTAACATTTTTGTTTTTAAAATGTGCCTATTGTGCAACTGATATTAGATATTGCGTTGTAAGTTGGTTTTCTTATATTGCAAAGGACTAAATTTTGAAATTTTGTGGACTGCGCCTTTTTCCGTAAGTGAAGAATGGGGATGCACAGTGCCAATCACAATTGGCATTGTATTTAATACATTTTACAACGACTAGGTACATCGATACAGTAAGATTCTCGGCATCGCCCTTCAATATAACCTAAAAGAATTAAAAATGCTAGTTATTACAAATTTAAGGGACACAAATACAAATTAAAATGGCAGGTTGGCCTGATATTGAAAATTGGCAGAATTGGGTATTACCTAAAAGATATTAGCAGAAACTCGTTAGCGGAGTAAGAGCAACATTTCATGCGAATACGTTTCACTTGGCTTTTGAATGCGTTAGGACCGTTTTTTTCACATTCTATGGTACCTTGTTAAATAGCCTAACGTAATAGTCTGTGGCTTGGAAGCTTAGTGTCTGCTACATCAACAGATAGTGATAATGTATAGTTTTTTTTTTTTTTTTTTTTAATTCGCAGAGAACGGAAGAAGAAGGACCTGAAAAGAAAATAACGAGGTTGGCTATTGGCGTTGAAGGAGGATTCGCTGCCGACTCTGGTCCTAAGTAAGTCTAAAATGTTATCAAATCAATAGTATATCGTCCATTATAGAACTCACTAACTAACCGCAGTGGCGGCGCTTAGTCGTTGCGTTTAATAAGGATCGTCATTACACGTTAATCATTTCTTTCACCGATTGGAAAATCGCTAGATTAGCCCATGACTCCCTCTGAATCTGCCAATGCATCATCATCATCACTGATAAGGTCCAATTTCCCAGGTGTAATACGTGAGCCTCTTCTTGTCTCTGAGCGTCTGAACATTTAGCACTTCCTCCAGTTCCATTCCCACTCATCAAAGATCTTCAATCTGGTTTCTGTAGATATCTGCCTTGGTCTTCCTCTTCACATTTCCTCTATTTCTTTCTCTAGAAATTTCCTCAAGCGCCTACTGTTATCCATTCGCTTTTTGTGAATGCACCGACGATGGCGTCGTTTTGGCTGAGACCAGAAACAAGGAGTCTCTACCTCGGACACGAAAAAGTAAGTAGTGTGACCGAACCATTGCAGTCTCCTTGCTATTTTCCCATCTCCAGTAATGGTTCTTCCACCCTGAACTCTTTTCCCATCACTTCATTTCTAACCCTATCCCTTCGTGCCTTCTGATGGGTTGATTTGTTGCCAGTGCACACATTAATGAAATCCAAGCGAGTGTTTCCTTTCTTTTCTCATCTAACTGAAGTAAATTGTATATTGTTGTCAATTAATGGTATATATATCGATTAATTTCAGTATTTCTGCTTTTAAGCAGCCCTGTCAGCCTGGTGGGGGGAGTAGGTCCTTTTATTAACTTAAGGCACGCTAAAGGCAGACTCCTTCACCTCAGGGAGACGAGGAGTTGACTGACAGGGTGGACCTCCTGATTATAGTGGATTCCGAACCACTTGGGGAACATAGTAGTCACACGATTAATTCGGAGGTGACCAGGACTCGACACGCACTTAGACTGACTGGCAGAGTCGGCGCGTAATCGTGACCCACAATGTTCCCCTGCCAACGCTGAGTACACTACCAGTTTGCTGCTGTTTTGAACAGGCCCTGTTCTTGTGGAATCAACTTGGTATGGCTGTTGGCATAGATTGATAATTGTGTGTGACCTATCAGGTATGAGTACTCAGACACGTACCACATCGTGTTGTTACCCGGCAAAGAGTCCGTCCCGCTCAGTGACCCGGCAGTGCCTCCCAAAGTTCGTGAAAGTGCTGACTCACTCATAGCTGCGCAGTCCAATTTCCACAAGGTCGAGATGGAAGCCCTCTGGGACGGCGAGTGTCGACAAGTCTCCAAGTAAGTTCCGACTTTTTGAAGTAGTTTTATAGAATAATGCAGTGCCGTAGCCTTTCCATTGTGATTTTTTAGGAGATAAAGAAGTATTGTGTTTTCTGATTACAGCTAGAAAATTAGCCAAAGTGTTATTTAGGGTCCCTTCAGCCATCTTTTTGTTCATCATACTCTGCCGCACAATTTAAATTATTGTTACAAAGGCTTTCACGGCCGGTGTCTGATTGTGATAAAAGTAAAATCCGTGAGTCGCTTTCGACATGAAAGAGTACTTTCAAACGTTTCGTCAGCATCTGTGGTCGACATCTTCAGTGGTACTGCGTAGACTTCTATGGTTGCACTGAGGCTCACTTACTGTCTGCGTTGCTGTTAAGGAACTATTAGTGCAAATCTCCTTACTTACAACTGAGCTTCCGAGATACAATCGTAAAAGTTTGCTTAGTACCACTGCAGATGTCAACCGCAGATTTCGACGGAACGTTTTGCAGTATCGTTTCTTCATCATCAGGCCCATAAGCGCGGATTCTACTGCGTCGTCATCTGAATTCAGCCTAGGATTGTCGAAGCTGCCATTGACTGATTGTTTTGTGTTGCAGGCATGCCAACGACCTTCTTCAGTTGGACAATGGGAAGACCGTGGCTGCATCTGGCTGGAAGTGTGACAAGTGCGACATGACCACCAACCTGTGGCTCAATCTGACAGATGGTGCCATAATGTGTGGCAGACAGGCCTTCGACGGTTCTGGTGGCAATAATCACGGCGTTGACCATTTCCTCACCACAGGTAATGACTTAAAAATCATCTCACTGTAAACGTGATATCTGGATTAATAGCTATTAATGATAAGCTTGATTGCCCATCACTTATGAAGGTGATTACTGTAGGAAGGTGACTCTCACCTGTTGTGCCAATGGTAAGCATGTTTTAGCTTGTCCATCGTCGCTTGTAGCCGGTATAGGTTGACACTAAGGACGGGGACAAGATCGTCAATGGCCAAAATTCATGAAGAAACAATACCATCAATGGCGTTGGCATGCAAATTTTGCAGGTGAGTGTTTTATAAATTTTTCTGAACCTAACACTCAACACTAATATATCATCTGCCCTCTGCCAGACACTTGCAACTACGAAGAAGAATTCTTTGTTACATGAAAGTATGAGTATATTTATTATTTTTCTTATATCGCTTTTTATTGCAGGATACCCATTGGCTGTCAAGTTGGGGACGATTACCGCTGACGGGAAGGCGGACGTCTTCAGTTACGCTGAAGACGACATGGTGCTTGACCCCCTGCTGCCTAAACATCTCGCCCACTTCGGGATTGATATACACCAGATGCAAAAGGTAATTATTGTATATGCGAGGGGGATTCAGGTGAAAGGTGAACAAGTTCTTTGAGTTGCTCAGGTACACATCTGCAGTTGCGAGATGGTACTCGACCTCCTGCTGCCCAAATGCCTGAAATAAACCAATATCGGTATATTAATATGGCTTTATAATGATAATATTTTTTTTCAGACGGACAAATCAATGGTGGAGCTAGAAATTGACCTGAACCAAAGAGTAGGAGAGTGGATGACTTGTCAGGAGTCTGGCAGCAATCTCGTGCCTGTATACGGTCCTGGTCGAACTGGTAGGTTACAAAATAGCTTTGAGATCAATAAGTCAAAAAGACAACAAACACTGTAAATACACACGGATCGGCGCAGGAGTGTAATTAAGTATTGAAGGTTACTTTACTTGTTACCATTCGGCAACGAATGATCTGATCCCATACAAATCACTTACTAAGTCTATCTATCATTAATTACACATTAAACCCCCAACGCACCATCATCATCATCAATAATTAGCTCCAGTTGTGATTTGTGAGCAGCTTCCACCCTCTCCTGTGTCTCCACCTCTGACTGCTCAGCACTTCCTCCAGCATCAGTCCCAATCTTTGACACGCCCAGCCAACGCCCGGCCATTTGACGCCTTGTTCCCAGTATATCCGTAATTCGAAATGTTCGTCACTATCGTTGATTTCTTGGAGAGCAGGGCAATGGCCCAGATAGTCTGCAGTGCCTTCCTCATTCGTCCTCAACCTGGTTCCTGTATTTCTTCCTTTCTGCTTGTTCCCTCTATTTCTTACTTCTTTATCTGGCTTCCAGCTTGATGCCGATGGCCAGATGTCGAGCGAACGCCCTTTTCGCCAGTGCCCAAAGATTCTTCCGTCGCAGAATTTTATTTCTTCCTCTAGCCATTTGCTCGCGCACCTGCTGCTATCCATTCGTTTTAGGAGTCCGAACCATTGCAGTCTCCTGCTCGCGATTCTCCACCAATGGTTCTTCCGTACCCATATTATAAAATATTGTACATATATACACGTGCACATACTTATACACTGCCCTGCGTTGAGTCAGCCAGGACAAAACCTTCCGCCACCTCACACTCTACCCCTTCTTTTCTGCAATTGTACTATCCATTTTTATCTTAATATATATTTTTCGACTGTCCGTGTGTTGTCCCGGGCCTCCTCTCAAACGACTGGACCGATTATGATGAATTTTTTTTGTGTGTGTTCAAGGAGATTCGAGGATGGTTTAAGTTTACAATTTAGTCCACTGGAGAATGTTTTTATAATTAATTTTAGTAGTTTAAGTAGTTGTTGATTTTGGAATGTTTTGCATTGGATCTGGGCGACCCACATTAACCGACATCTAGAAGCAGATTGCAGTACCATCGCTTTCCGTTTATTCCGACAGTTGGCGCTACCATCGCACCATCTGACTGAAGCCATGACCACGCCTACTCATAGGGGCATTTTGGCGTGAAATTCAAATTTAATAGTTTTAGATGTTTTCTTTATTGTTTTTTTGTTTGTTTAAATTTAAAGTAAAAGTACTGCAAGTGGTAAAAGGCTCAATCTGCTCCTATACTAGCCTATATAGCCGAAGTCGGGTGGCTTCAATCCGAATGTTTACGATGAGTCTATAGTTTTACTATGTCTATGGTGTGACCAGAATTAATTTACATGATCAGTGACTGCGAGGCCGTAGGCCCAACTGCCGGCAGGCGCAAGTGGTGGAGGCAGCAGCCGAAGGCTGCGCCGGGAACCGCTTGTAAATATATAAAACTTGTTACACATCGGTAACTTTCAATCAAGCACAAACCATAACAAACTGTTTTATATGGCCCCTGGGCAACCTCATTGTCCAGTGCCCACATGATAGCAGTTTGCAAAACCACTAACCGCTATCACAAACTTCCACCTATCGGCGCAAATGTTTGCAAGGATCCCGCGCCTTAAATAGAAATAATCCAATAATTATAATAATTAATTTATAAATACCA
Source organism: Psococerastis gibbosa (assembly GCA_963971405.1). NCBI lineage: Eukaryota > Metazoa > Arthropoda > Insecta > Psocodea > Psocidae > Psococerastis > Psococerastis gibbosa. The sequence continues at coordinate 42,073,351 of OZ020489.1, read as the reverse complement.
AATCATCTTGGAGCCGATTCTCCTCCACGGGAGCGAAGGCAGGGCACCTACATCAAGTGACCTGCGTAAAATAAACGCGACTCAGATGAAGTGTTTAAGACGGATTGCTGGTCGAATAAGGTGGGACCGGATCCGAAATGACCGCATCAAGCAAGACCTGCAAGTGGATTCCATAGAGAAAAGAATGGAGAACAAGCAGTTGCCAATGTTCGGCCACGTCCAAAGGATGGACGAGAACAGGACCACCCAGAGGTTGGCGGAAGCAAGGCCGCAAGGAAGAAGACCCATCGACAGACCGAGGACAACCCTTGAGGAAAGGATTGCACAACTCGCCGGAGCAAGAGGGAAAACAATGGCCGTGCTCAAGGCTCAAGGCGTTAACGTCCGACCGGGGCGAGTTCAGGAAATGGGTTCGGGGCGACCCCCCCCCCCCCCTGCGCACGCGGCACTAAGGGGGAAGAAGAAGCACAATTTATAAAAATAATTCAGCAATTTGTGTTTGGTTTGTTACAGGGTTGGTAAACCTAGGGAATTCGTGTTACCTGAACAGCCTTATGCAAGTAGCGTTCATCCTGCCTTCATTCACACATTCATTCGTCGACATGTTTCAATCGCGCATCGAAAACTTCGACTTCCGCCAGAATCCAGCCAGGGACTTCGTTCTTCAAATGTAACTATGTTTCTTTTTTTAACTTAAGATCTAAGTAAACACCATTTCACTTAATTTGCGAAAACCAGCCTTTGTCTAAGCTCTAAGAACATTCCGGAAGAAAATTGATGTAAAGGTTAGCAGGGTTGGGCAGAGACCCGGGCTTGGTTCTTATTCTCTTCCACTTTTTTTTTTAATTTATGTAAATAAGTGCCTAAGTAAATCTATATTACATGAAAATGTATACAATTTTGGTATTAGTGTTAGCATTAGTTCAGAGGGGCACCGTTTCCCGTGATGGGCCCCTCAAACTAAGACTAATTACTAACTTAAAAACTAATATAAAAAGACTAACTTATTATAAATACGGTAAAAATGAACAATGAAACATATAGAATAATCAATGAAGACAATACGTTGTAAAATGGCATTCACTTGGCTTCTTATTATACGATTTATACGATTTTACCAAAGTAATTTAATAACTCCTTAATGGGTTTTATTTTTTATTTCAGGGGGAAATTGGGCCTAGGATTAATAAGCGGCAAGTACTCGATGCCGCCGGCAGAGGGTGTTAGCAAGGAGCAGCCCGGCATATCACCAAGGATGTTCAAACATGTGGTTGCCGAGGGCAACAGGGAGTTCATGTCTACTAGTCAGCAAGACGCCCAGGAGTTCTTTCTACATTTGATCAACGTTATAGAGGTGAGAGTGGCCACTAGGGCCGTGTGCTTGAACACTATTGCTTTCAGAATATTATGTATAGATATTATTATTATTATAATATTATTATTAGAACATGTGTTACTTTATTATGTATTCCAATTTCAAATAGGGAATTTAACTGTTTTCATTTTACTCACGCTTATGCCATATCTCTACAGCTCTTCAAGCAGTCAGCACTATACTACTTTGTAGCCTGGGTCTACAAAGGATTCGCTTTTCCTCTGGCTTCTGTGCTCAGTTATTGCAGCATTGTCTCCCGCCACTCGCCCCACCTCCATTTAGCTTCTGCCACGATGGTAGGCTCACCGTATATCACATATTCGTCACCTGTTTCCATTCTAAAAAGATTAACTTTTTCATTTTATTGCAGCGTAAGTGCCGAGATATGGGCAACCCCGCAGATGTGTTCAAAATGAAAATAGAAGATAGACTGCAGTGCACAGAGAGCGGTAAAGTGATGTATACAGAGCGTACGGAGTACTGTCTGCCACTTCCTATACCACTGGATCAGGCTGTTAATAAGGAACAAGTGCAAGAGTATGAGAGACGCAAGACCCAGGACTCCAAGACGTGAGTACTTACTATTTATCTATGGTGATAGGTCGATGTTCTGTGATGTATGCTGAGCATATACGTATAGTGCAGGGTGCCTATAGGCCATCGACAGGGTCTATTCTACACTGTGGCTCCTAAGACGACCATGCTGGCCATCTTTACCGAATGTTAGCACTTAGCAGCCTTTATTTCAAGTGAGTTGGCTCGGTACAAGCAATGATCCGGATGCAAGCGTGGACGAGCCTTCGACCATCGACTAGGCTAACCAGCTTTCCCGACTATCGGTAGCTTTAATTGTATTTCCAGTGATTAGGTACGACCAGTTATCCCGATACTTACTTACTTAATGTGTCCGGGCCTAGGACACGTTGATCCAAAACGTTGCGGCCTGGATGGCCTTGTCGTTGGCACCCAAAAGATCCGTCTGGGACACAACTTCTCCCAGTCCCGGGCAGACCAGAAGGTGGCCGTCGTCCTGCAGTTGTCCGCACTCGCAAGTTGGATCCTCCGCCAGTTCCCACCTACACAAGTTCGCACGGCATCTTGTGACCCCCGTTCTTAGCCTATTGATGCTCCGCCATGCAGGGTACGACAGTCCGGGCGCCATTTTTTCCTGGATGTTTGATGTTAGGCTCTTCCACCTGTCAATGTGATTTGAGCTGGCTGTTCCCTCCACCGCAGTCATCCCGATGCAAGCGTGCCTTGACGCTCTCATACAGCCCAAGACCATCGACCAGTCTCACCAACTTTTCATACTATAGGTAGCTTATCTATGCCTTTATTTCCAGTGAGTTGGTACGACCAGTGATCTCAATGCAAGCATGCCTTGACACCCTCATGCAGCCCGAGACCATCGATAAGTTCTACTCGACGGCGGTGAAGAAACACACGATGGCTCTTAAGACGACCAGGCTGGCCACCTTTCCCGACTACCTCATGATCCATCTCAAGAAGTTTGCGGCTAAAGATGGCGCCGCTGTTAAGGTGGATGTGGCCGTTGATGTGCCGGATATTTTGGATTTAGAACAGTTAAGAGGTAATTAAACCTTCTGGCGGTAAAACCGTGTCCGCCATCTTGTCCCAAGAAATAACCTTTTGGGAAATCAAGGTTTTTTAATGGCACTTTTTAGTTATTGGCTATGGTTGTTGATCGAAGTGGAGATTTGTGCAGAATTATTTTTGTTTCCCTACTTATACGTTAGCAATTTTCAATTTCGAGATTTCAACAGATTTACACGTTTTGAGGTCACAGGAACTCTAAAAAGTTGATTTTATGAAATATCGGTCGGTATTCGTCGATCTGTGTGCAAACTACACGGTGGATTTCAATAAAATTTTGCATGTAGGTTCACAAAAATAAATTGTAGTCGTTATTAATGTAAACAAAACCCAAAAGGTCGCATGCCCCTTGATAGTTTGGTTCTAGGGACAAGAAAATAAAAATTAACCAAATAAACTATTATTTGCTTTCCAACTTCAGGTATATTTTAGGTATTAAATAGAGTAACGAAACCGAAGCAGTGTTGGTTTTGAATAAAAAATTATTTTTTGAAAAATTATTGATAATTTTGAACATTATTACTGCGTTTTTATATATTGGTGTCCCCGTTCTTGACCTCGTCTCATCCATCAGTTGTAATGTGCTTGTTATCGTTAAGAAGGTTGAGGGTGGGTGGTACTTGCTATGGAAGTAGACTTCTTTTATTTATTCGTTTATCATGTGCATAAGCAGAACCCTACTTCCGTAACGAGTACTACCCACTCCCATTCTTTTAACACATTAATTCTCGAAATATCTTCAAATTCCAATTATAATCTACTATCAGATTGTTGTATAAGATCTAAGAAAAGAAAAATATTTACAGGGCAGGACATTTTTGTTTATTCGTGTTTTTACTCAATTTTCTACTTTAATGTTTTCAAGGAACTGGCCAAAAGACCGGGGAAGAAGCTCTACCTGACGAAGATGTGCCTGCAGTGCAGCTAAACGAGCTAGTGTTGAACTCTCTCAGAGATATGGGATGTATGGAGGAGCCTGCCAAGAAGGCGGTGTATTTTACAAATGGCGCTGGCGTTGAAGAGGCGTACAGCTGGTATGCCGATCACATCAATGATGCCGATTTTGCGTCTCCGTTTGTGCCCCCTGGCAGCAAACCCAAAGCTAGTAAGTTTTATACAATCCTACTATTTTTAATTACTAATACCATTGAATATATAACACTCGTGTTTTATATTCAATGCTAATACTATTGCTAATTAATTATGGGCTCAGCGAATTCTTCCTCCATCTGAGAGGCTGATATATGCCAAGGATTTTCTTTAAACGTTAAAGGTACTATTTACCAACCCTTCCTTCAAATGCATCCCTTTGAAGTCATTGCTTAAAAAACAAAAGTACTACAAACTTAATTAGGGAGATTCATCTACCTATTGAGATGGCGACCAATGTTCGACTTCCGGAAAGTTTCTTCACAACTTTTCATTTCATAACCCTGTTCAAAACGTGGGCGGAAAATGGGGGGTCCGGGATGCCCCCCCCCCCCCCAGCTCTGGCCTAGCCAAGCCCCCCTAGCATCCTAAGTAACTATAAAATTTATATGTATTGTCCCATTCATTAAGCGAATAAAGTCCCAATTATTTTATAGGAAGTCGCTATGTTGGATGTATTTATGAAAAAATAATAATAACGCAAGTCTTAACAAAATCTTCGTCTGTAAAATCAAGCCAATTATCTCGAAGAAATTCTCCGGGCCCCCATTGTTCAGAGTATATTCTTCGCTTTTAATATCTAACTGTTACTGCTCTAAAAACGCGTAAACCCCCAATATTTCAGGGATATTTTTCAAAAAATTTCACCCGGGAGAGACCCCCGGGCCCCCTGGATCTTGCCATATGAATAAGCATTATTGCTGCATTATTACTGATGTTAAAATGCAGACAACCCCATTATTTTGGCCTTATATTTTCAAATTTTTCCTCCGGGGGAGACCCCTGGCCCCCCTGATTCCAAAATGTGAATAAGCATTATTACTGCTGTTAAAATGCGTAAAACCCCACTATTTTGCCCTTATATTTTAGATTTTTCCTCGAGGACACCCCCGGACGCCCCATTGGTATCTCTCTGCATCAGGCGCATGGGTTATTCAAGTAAGGCACTGTAAATTAATGGGCCTTGTTTCGCTAACAAACACACCAATTGCACAATCGCTAAAAATTAATTTGGCTTTGTAGGCTACACCCACTTTTCCCGGAATGCCCCCCACCCCGAAAATCTGTCCTGGACCCGCCCTTGGAGGGGGCCTCGCGCAGAATCTCGCTCCTGGCCTCGCGAACCCACGGGCCGGCCCTGGTTACGCCACTGAGCATTGCTATTATAATCTTTCGTGAACTTGACAGGACATTTTTATTTTTTGTTTTAATGAGAAGCAGGGGTGAAGGGCGAGGCTTCTGGAAGATTTACAGACTTACTGCTTTTTAAATTTTTTTATTAGGGGCTTAGCCTAGGCTTAGTGAAATACGGAACAGGTACGCGACGCGGGGCTTTGTTTATAAAATTGATATTCAGCCATCCCGTGGCTAGAGACCGTTATCAATATGGCTGCTAGTGTAGCCTGCACAAGATAAGTACGCAATTCGGCGGGGAAATAGCCTGCACAAGCTAACTACTTAACTACAGAGTTTTTGACCGGGTCCAGGTATCCGCTTTGCTATGCTGCAGTGTGGAAGACTTCGATATTTTTTGCGTTGGTACTTATCTCTGATAGTTGGCTTATGGTTAACGGGTGCCTCGTAAGGCATATTATGGCTCCCGCCGCTCCAGTTCTATTTTATTTCTATGTATTCAACGCTCAACGTTCAAGGTCAAAAGTCTCCGGTTTGGCCTTAACCAGCTAGATCCACTATTTAGTTACAAGATGGCGGCCGATTGAAACCTTATATAATTCATATCTCAGTTAATATTGGTCGCAGAGGAATGAATTAAAATCTGACTGAAAGCCCGTATTATTATCTACGATAATGGTAATAACCACTTTTTAGGACAACCATTTTAAGATGGCATCCAGTCAAAGTGAAAATAATTTGATAAGTAAAAAGTTCATAGTCTAGTCGGCATTGTGGTTCGAAATTTGGAACACAAGAGTGTTTTGTGTGTTGATGTGGTCGGGAAAATAATGAAGTATTTTTTATTTTTGACTATATACATAGCGTAGATAGCGTAGAGGAAAATCAGGGTATTTTTTTTTTTTTTTTAAATATATGCAGCAGCATTGCAATAAGCGAGGAGAATGTCCCTGACTGCCCCCTGCTTACTTTTTTAATCTAACTGCAAGGGATGCCGGCGCCTAACAGAATTTTGATACCCCTTTTTTGCAAGTGGGTGGCCATAGTCTTAAAGTCTTCCTCCAACTGGGTGGCAACTATGCCAAAGAAGCGTAAACATAAAAAGCTGCCGTTCTCCACCTTACCCTCCCAATTCATCCACTCATACGTGCCTTGTCCGTAAGGTATTGTTTTTAATATAAAGCTACCTACTTAAATTATTTTTTGCTTAGGTGGCGGCATTGCGGTAAACGAGGAGAATGTCCAGCAAATGACTGAAATCTTTGGCTTCACCCGCCAACATGCCATTCGCGCCTTACAGGAAACGGACAACAATATGGAGAGAGCTGCCGACTGGGCGTACAGTCACCCGGACGTGGGGATGGAAGTCACTCAGGAACTACAGGCACCCCAGTACACCGATGGCGCGTCAAGTATGTGTTTGGAATAGAATTAGTATTAAGCACAGGACCTACGGGGTTTCGTGTGTCTTTTACTAACTGCTATCGGGAGCACATTGAGGAACAAGTTACCCAAGGACCGTCTACAGCAGTTGGCCGTTGCTTTAATTTAAACCGCTTGAAAAGTCACTCAGGAATGAAGGGTTTAGGTTAAGGGAGTCTAGAGAAAGCAAGGGGGTGGGTAAAGGAATGGCTTGAAAAGGTGCATAAAGGAAATGACCAAGGAAGAGGTATATAACTCTGATAAAAAAACTATCTGAGGTGGTGAGACTGGAACCGGAACAAGAGCTGAATGATCAGACGGGGGTAAGGGGGTCATGAAGGTCACACCTGGGCGACTGGAATTTATTACAGATGAAGGTGATGATGATAGGGACAGGCAGGAGAGTAAAGTAGAAGCTGAAAAAATGAGTTTTTTGAGAATATCCCTATAGAAGGGGTCTTCACGGTGTTGGTGTTATCGAGTTAGATGTGCTATCCAAGTTAAGACACAATCGTGAGTGGAGTCGTGAACCTCGGGAGTGAGTTATCATGCTATATCGAAACTCGAAAACAGTCAGACGTTCGTGGCACGGGTTTAAAGAAAGTGGCAGAACTCTATTCTAGTGCCACATTTGTTTATATTTTTTGTTCATGTTCATTTTGGTTATTATAATTTTAAGTATTTACGGTAATTGCTTGTGATAATAGATTATGCAAATAAATTTAAATACTACAAAATTTTAAACGCGTGTTTCAAATCAATACAAAAAAAAGATGGCGGCGGTCAAACCTGAGCTATCGATCGCAGCGCAAGCTAAATAGCACGTTAACCAACTTGGAAGTGCGTTAACTTAACTTGATATAACACACTTAACTAGGTATAACTCGATAACACGAACACTGTGAAGACCCCTAGAGTATAGAGGACAAAAGCATAAGATCAGGAATAAGCACAGTTCGGAGTTGAGGAGCCGATTGTGAAGAGAATGGAGACTGTAATTGATTACCTGTGACAAAGTGGGATAAGTCAAGGTGGCACTATCTGTCCAACATCTAATTTATATCCTAACTAGCTGGTTTTGTAGTGTATATGCCGACCGAGGGCATTCATACCTCACATGGATGGGTCTGCGAACGTTGGTCACATCGGACAGGACCGACAATGGGTTATTGTCAATGATAATAGGTAGCGCTGCCTGTCCTAAATCTAATCTACATCCTGTTTGGTGTTGCAGGGTACCGACTGAGAGCGTTCATAACTCACATGGGTGGGTCTGCAAACGTCGGTCACTATGTCTGTCACATACTCCAGGACGGACAATGGGTGATCTTCAATGATAATAAGGTGGCACTCTCTGTCCATCCACCGCGTGAACTAGCTTATCTCTACCTTTATGAACGTATCCAAAAGTGATTTTACCGCCAAATATAAAATTGTTTTCAAAATCAACAGTCGTTTCTATGTTGTAAGCTTACTGCGCGACCAGAAATTAAAAGAGCTCTTAATTCTTCACTGTTTTGAGTGTTTTCCGCAAACTCGCTTTTCACATGCAAACCCACCTCATACAAATTCAATTTAATTTATTAACCACTAATTTTACTCTACCAATAGCTGAGAACTTAGCACCATGCATCAGCCAAAAAGAAAGACGAAAATATCACCAGGGTTGATGATCCAAGACCCCCTCCAGTCTGCAAATGACAACACAAGCTGTTGCTCATTGTCTAAACCGCCAGCTTAAAGTTTTCGCCATCAACGTGGAGAAGGATTTGTTCGTCCACTGAACGTTCTCGATGCTTATTTGTAAAACCTAACCTAAAATTGTACTCCACATCCACAATCTTCAGTAGTACCGAATTCATGTAACAATATGACTTGAACTACCGGTTGAAATAAACTAACTGAATCTGCATGCCGTATTTCATCAAATTCTATCGAGTAGTTCGGCCACAAATTGAGTATGACAATTTGTAAAAAAACACTTGGGGTTTCTGGGACCTCATAACGTGTAAATCCGTTAAAATCTCGAAGTAGAAAATTTGAACCATCAAAGTTTTCCTTTTACTAACGTATAAATAGGAAGGCAAAGCTCCGTCAAGTGTATTCGTCTTGTGGTCGATTAAATTAAGTTTTCTATAGTGAATCAAAATGTTGAAGAAAAAACACAAATGGGCCCAAGACAAAAAAGTATAATTGGAAAATTAATAATAAACGGAATTATTATTGCTAGTTTTGCGGGGTAGAACTGCAGGAATATCAATAACAGGAGTAATTATCAGGGCTCTAAATATACGCAACGTTTGGGCGAATGGACATGCGCCATAAGGCAAAAGTCAAAAAATATATAAAATTGCAGGCTTAAGCTGTAAAATTACCATATCTCTGCCTCGACAATAATTGTTTCTCATTTCAACGGATAAGGAAATATACGAAGAATGGACTACACAACATGAAACGTGCAATTACTATCATGTACATGGGTTTCAATTAACACATAATTCTTATTTATAGCCTTAGCCTTACGGCGCGTGCGCCTCTAATATGATAAGCAAATACATCAAGTTTTTTTTGTCGTCAAATGGGGGCAGCAAAAAATTTAAGAAAAAAATTAAAATGTACCCGAGAGAAATTGACACAATTCATTATGGGCAAATTAGCATAATACAGATCATTATACGGAATTATCATAAAGTTTACAGTTGATACAGAGTCAACACAGACAATGTCTACATCTTAAATATAAATGAGGAAATTATGTGCCGTAGGTGGTAATCAATCTTCACACGTGACATCCGCCCGTTTGCTCCTGGTATACTTCTATGACGTCATCATTCTCCATTTCCAGCTGAAACCAACATACAAAGACATATAAACATATGGACTCGAAACAGCCTACCAGTTGGCAGGATTTCCGCGGCCATTTGCAATATTTCCAAATTCAAATTGTCTTCATTACTTATGTATTATTGCATTTTTCCCTTTTATTTCAAATGATGTTGTTGTTGTTTCTAACGCCTGCTTTTAGCATTTCTGCTTCAAGCAACCCTGTCAGCCTGGCGGGGGGAGTGAGTCTGTTTGTTAACTTGAGGCACCCTAAGGGCAGACCCTTTCACCTTGGGGAAAGGGGAAATGACTAACAGGGTGGACCTCCTAAGTTGCCGCAGTTTGAAACATGCTCTGCTCTAATGGAATCAACATGATAAGGCCGTTGGCAATTCAAATGATAACTAAGTATTAAACGGGTAAATCTTGCTTGAAATTACAATCCTTAATAGCGTCGCATTTTTTTTTTTTTTTTTTTAATGAGATCTACAGCGAGAAAGGCTAGGTAAACATGCAATAAAGTTATCAGTGCAAATGGCTGCCCTAATCCTGAATCTGAAAAATTATCACCTATGTTTAGCTTATAATATTAGTGCCATGTCACGCATCCAGTTTATATTAAACATCCTTGGCAACATACTAAGTTACATGGCTACATTGGCAGGGCCTCCATCGTAAAACTAATCCTAAATAGTTTATTTAACAAAGGGTTAGTTGGAGACATGAGCCTTATAGTCATCGAACAATTAGGGCGGAGCCCATTGTCAGGGAAGGGGGAGTTAAATAGTATTATTACACCATTGCCACTTAACCTTTACCAATAGATTACTAAATAGTTGAGTCACCTAAACTAATAATATAACTTACATTTAAAAGGGAATTAAATTTTTTTATTTAAGGGCTGTTTCAATTTTTGGAAACTTTGCAACTCCACCCACACCAACTCCCCAACAATGGAACACTCCTCTTAAGTGTGTCGTACAACCAACTCAGTTTTAAAAACAGAAAATCGATTCAACAGCAAAAAGTAAGACTCATTTTTTTTTTTTAATTTAGTAATAAGAGAAGAATTTTATTTTCTAACTCATCTACATTAAATGTAATTTTCTCTTCAATGTTTCTTCTTTTTTTCCAACATTCAGTCCATGTATCATGGCGCGTGCGACTGAAGCCTTCTCAATGTTATTCGTCTGCAATGCATTTTGCTCTCCTACTTATAAGTAGTATCAGGAAAGCTTATAAGGCTAACTTAGGGGCTTTTGCCCTACTAAAAGATTTTTTTTTTTTTTTTAAACGGCTCGAGCGCTTTTCTTTAAATTCACATGTATTGTAGTCATTATTGATATACACAAACCCCAATAGGTCGCTTGCCCCTTGATAGTTTGGTTCTGGGGCAACAACATAAAGACTGAATTTTCATGAAAAATTATCTTTCCGCTCAACTTTTCCATGAATGCTTTCTACTTCAGGTATGTTTCAGGTGTTAAATAAGACAACGAAACCGAACACGTTGTTTTCTCACAGAAAGTGTTGGTTTTGAATATTTAAAAAAATAATAATAATTTTTAAAGCTTTCAAAAGTGCCAACATCTAATATCACATGAAATATCAATCGCAGAGCTTTCAAAAATATCACAACGAACAGAAGACATTTTTCGGAGAATTTTAATATATGATTTGTACCTCTACGTAACACTGGCCACAATTATTGAATTTGAAATTCAAACGGGTAGTGGGTTCTGATTTGCTCTTAAATGTATACTGGCCACAAGCCGCCATTTATTGGAATATGAAAAAAATGGCGGCTTCCATCACGTTCCACCTTCCGTAGCTTAACTAACGATGGCGAGAGCCACTCTTATTGTCACCTCGCATGAAGTACCGGTACACGGTACCATCTCTCTATGTTCTGGAGGTGTATACCTATGTAAAGAAGGTGTATGGCACCTTGACTAGGCTGGGTGGCACTCATGCCTATGGTACTAGGGGCAGGGATGATCTCGCGATCCATATGCATAGGACCAGTAGGTAGCCGGCTTCAGCAGTACAGTATCGCGGGATAAGCAGAAGCGTTGCATCCTTTGCTGCTAGAGCAAGAACAGGCCACATTACTACCAATGAATACCTACACCGTTTTCATCTAATCGAATCTCCAGTATGCCGTGCATGCGGTCTAGCTAATGAAACACTAGAGCACATACTCCTGCAGTGCTCGGCCCTATGCACACTACGGGACAAACTACGGGATCAGGTTGGACAAAAGGAGGGCGGACATCAAAAGATCCTGTGCACGCCGAACATGTGGGCACTAGCGTCAAGGGCATTTCTGAGACATCAGGCAGTCGGCATCACCTGAGCTGGAAGCCCTGTACTAAGAAGTAAGAAGTAAGAACCAGGGTAAACCAGCCTATGCAGGTGCTAGATACTTACAAGGGCTGCCTAGGAACATTAGAGAGGTGGAAGAAATGACAGCTTTTAGAAGTAAGCTAAAGAGGCACCTCGTAGACCAATGCTTATATGTAGAGGACATGATATGGAACTAGACAGCTGGTGTTTTTTTCATGATTCTGTAGATATATTAGTTTTCATGATTGCTCTAGGCTATTTTTGAGTGCTTCATTTAATTATTGACTTATTGTTATTGTGTCTTAGGTTTCAGAACGCCTATTGTTTCATATTATGACTCAATACAGTGATATTCTATTCTATTCTAAGTGAATAATAAATACGTTTACTTACCTGTTTGGGTGTTTCATCGTCGTTAATGCGCTTGCCATCGAAGAGAAAACGCAAGGATGTGACGGGTACTCCAACTCGCTCACTGTACGACTTTTTTAATTTCCCCATCTGGGTTGTCATTTTTACTCGGAAGTGAATTTCGTTGGAGTCCTGCAAATAAGTTATCGAACGGTTTTGAAGTAAGTATAGGGTTAGCAATTTGTTTCAACATTTTTTGTTGATGGCTAGATGCTGATAATTGCCCTCATATTCATGATTCACTCTTGACAGCTGAGTTTAAAGGTAATACACCTGTGTCCCTTTTGCCTGCTGTCACAATATGCGTCACATTGTACAATTAGAGAGCTAGTCTTTTTAGATTACAGAAGGGTAGGCGCCCCTGACGTGATAGAAGACTTGTAGCAATTTCGATTCAGGGATTCCTTTGATGATTAGTTGTCGCTTGGTATGAGTAGAAGCTGAGTGAGAGCAACTATGTTTGGATAAGTGCTTCTATTTTATTGCATAATATGATGTAATAAAATTTAAAAAAAAAACTCCTATAAATGGCTATTATTATATCTTTTTTCAAAAACGGCTCAACGATTTTAATTAAATTCACCAATAATGTAAATCAGTCACTTGCCCCTTGATTTAGGGTCTAGTAGTAGTAGTAGTAGTAGTGTTTGGAGAAATAGCAAGAATGCTAATAAAAAACAACCACTTTCACTATTAAGTCATCCACTTATCGAGTAAACCACTTCGCACATCCTCTTGTAAATATTTTTTTAAATTCCAACAAGGATGAAGCCAATTTGATATCCCTTCGAAGAGAATTATATTTGGATAGACCGTCTTGGAATATGCTCTTCCTTAAAAATTCCGACGTCTGCAGCACCAACACACCGTCGCCAACATTTCTAGGGGCATTTTTTGTTAGTTTTTAAAGCCAACTTTAATGAAAAATGACTAAAAAATCATTTTAAACCTTCCTATCGATGCTTTCTAACTTCCGGTTTGTTATTGGTTGCTTTCCTAAGGAAAGCTTTGGTTTTTTTTTTTTTTTTTTAAATGTCATTCAAGAAATTATGGATAATTATTGACCCAATGCATAGCGCAGCATACACTGCCACTATTACTATGTATATATGTACTATATATTGGTCTGCCCATTCTTGACAATTCAATAGTCCAATCGTCCCATCCATCAATTCAGTACTTTGGGATACGGAAACACGAGGCATCCTAAATTTAACCCTAGGACAATTATTTAACAAGGAACTATTACAGTACCTATCCCAATTGATAATTAGGGAAGTATGTACGGGTTCTCATTATAACCGTAATTAGAGGATCTAAAAAATGTTGACTTGGCGGGATCAGAGCCAATGGTCTATGCCTATCGTCCCTAATTTCGGTTAGTTTGAAGACGATCTCAGGAGAGCGGGACTATTACCATAAGAAGCGGTGAATAATCAAAGTGGAGCGACAGGAGGGAGTGGAGGAGGCTCACATATCACACCCAGGTTACTTTAGCTCATACCATTTCCCCTAGTCCTCCTAGCCTAGCCACTCCGGAGACCGGCACTACTTCTACACGATAGCAATTTTGGGCCACCTTCCCCAGCATTGGATTTGTTAAGTATATCGATCCATTTATCATAAATGAGCGAATGGATTAAACAAATTTAAGACTTCTTAACGTTCTATTTTAGACTGGATCAATGGGTCGGAGCAATTGTCTGTGAGGGTTGCAGGTTGTTAATTTTAATTAGCAAATTAGGGGTGGTTGCTAACATCTATAGAAATAAAGCCTGGTAAAGTAAAACTATATTAAATAAGCTAAGCAGGCATTACACTAAAAGACCAGATTATCATGGGTTCAAGGTTACAAGCGCAGAAAATGCCTGGCTTTGTATTAGAATAGATGGGATATTTATGGACGCAGTTTGTACCATCTTGGTGGGTCAGAGACTAAGATTGATTAATTGATTGACTCTTTAGTGATAGTTCAAAATTATAACTTCATTGTTATTTGTTATTATTTTTGTAGCGGGGCGCAATGGGCGGTAGGTACTTGTCTTGTCGCCATGCTCCACCACATGCATTATTATATTGTAATTCAGAGTATCCTGCTATCGAAAATACCAGGTGAAATATTGTTCTTTAATTAGATTAGGTTTAACTAAACAGGTCGAAACTTACGTTTCCCACGACTTTGAGTTTAATGTAATCTGAGTTAGCGTCCGCACCACCATCAGCCTTCTGAAACAAAGAAGTTATTACAAGTATCTATTCCCCGCAGAGTGGAACTTATGACTATAAAACGAATGGACAAAATTGCAAACAGTAGTGAGAAGAATATTACCTGATTATCTGACATTTTTCAATTTAAAAAATGGATTTTTATATATTTAGGAAAAGCACGCAAGATCTCTCGATTTTGACAAGATGGCGGCCCGGCCCGGCGTCAGTCTTCTATTCTTTGATCTTTTGACTTTTATTTTTTTCTCCCGCGTACGTGTCACTAGAAATTGGCGCCATTTTCAAAAACGGTTTTAAATGATTTTGAATAATATATTGGATTAATATAAGGTTATTAACCTAACGACTAACTTAGCTTAGGGGTGGAGGCAGCGCTGCCACCAATATTTTTTTTTTGACTCAATCACTCAGTTTTCAACTTACTGTTTGAGGCTAAAGTACCTAACGTAACGTAAGACCAGGGTATGAAAATTCCCATAATCGTACTGTTTTTCCATAAAACCTATATTTTCACATACACAACATAGGACTTTGAATAAAACAACAGAGGGTACATTCAAACCGGAACACGTCTTTTCCGAAAGTTATGATTCAATTAAAAATACATTGAATTTATAATTGATATTCGAAAAGAAACTAGGGCTGAACTGCAGGCTACTAGTGGGGTCACATGTGGCGGATAGTGAACGGCCATCAGATATGATGGTTAGCTGCGAATAAGATGAATAAGCAGTCCCCGACCAAGCAGTACCGAGTGGGGTCCGGTTAAAGATCCCCCACCTAGCTCCTTGGAGCTAGGGCATGGGCACCCTTTTGTCCATGGGAGAGAAAAAGCTCCCTAAAGGCGGAAGAATTCAACAGAAGAGTCAACGGCATAAGGATGCAGAAGGCAACGGGAAACCACTGCATTAAAGGTCCTTCGGGGCATCCCTTGTACAATCATCATGAGCGAAAAGTTTAAAACTTATCGCTCAAATGATCGCCAATCTTCAACGTTGAAGGGGCACGAGAAGAAGAAGAAGATTCGAAAAGAAACAGCCTTTTTTTCGAAATATATTGTGTACAGCTAGGTGTTTGGAGGCCAGCTTACAAGCTTAAAAACAGTCTAAAACATAAAATAATAATAATATATTGATAGCAAAACAGTTTTACAGTAGTCGCAGCCGTTTTATAATTAACTGTTGTAATATTAAAACGTTTTAAATAATTATAATGCACAAGATTAAAGTTATATATGAGTAATATGACGTATGAAATAGTCTACTACAACTTGAATAGACCAAATTTTTAATAACTTGGTTAGTAAATTAAATAAAGAATAAGTACCGTATCGGATTTTGGGGTGCCAATATAATTCGCTCCATACTTAAGTAATCTGAGAACACCATAAAACTGCTACGATGACTGTACCGTACATAAAATTTGAATGACTCACGGTAAACCGTTTGCACGGTATATAATAGGAACAATCAAATAAATCAGGTACATTCTAAATTAGTATTTAAAAGCTAACTCAATGGATCCTACGTCCATAACAGAAAAAAACAGGCAATATTAATATTAGGCCATAACAAGTTAATATAGAATTTTTAACGTTTCATCGTTGCTCAATAATCATTCTCTAGTCGTCGGACTTTCATAAGTGCCGTTTAGTTGTCGACAATGGCCAGTCCTAAAATTGGTTTAAATGGTCTTACACCCTACACTGCAGAGAACATTAATATAAGCCATAACATGTTAATATAGGATTTTTATCTGCTGTTATGTTGTTGCTCTGTCGTCGTCATCGTCACTAAGTGCTATCTTGTCATCAGAGACCCGCCTGACGCCAGTATATGGACCCTACGCCCATATACTGTAAATACCACAGAGAACATTCATATACAGTATATGGCATAACACGTAAATATTTAACATATAGTATTGATATCGATACATCGTCGCTATCTAATCGTCGTCATCAATAAGAGCTGTCTTGTCGTCATCAGAGATCCGTCCCGACGCCTTGATATGGACCACTGTCGGAGGTTCCTCTTCGTCCACAGCACCCCACACGCCTTTGGAGGCCTCAGCGGAATGCAGCAGCCCCGAATAGCTGAGGTCGCCCTCTTTGCTGTGCCTGATCCCGTACATGAAATACACCAGCAGACCTGAAATTGAAAAATACCCAATCAGCATGACAGCAACGTATAAGATAAATATGAACAATGCGTAAAATATGAATTTATTATTTTCATCCAGAGAATTCAAAATATTATGTAACAAGAGAAGATGCTGAAGGTCAAAAATGACGCTGGCAGGCAGGCAGATGTGGAACAGCTCACACTCTTATACCAAGACGCCCCAGACAAAGTGGATGCGCAAATGTAGGGGCTGAGGCGCGGAAAAAGTAAAATATCTAAATATAAGTCGAAATATTTTAAAACAAATTACGACCAAGTATTTTTGGCGAAATGAATCAATTCTTCGTTCAGAGCTGCAAAGATATGAAAATGGTCAGATGAAAAATTCATAAAAAATACAAATATTCTCAAAACGATGACTAGACAGTAGTGCTAGCTAGACATTTTGCATGTTTTTTTGGGCAAGAATATTTTAGGTGAGAAAATGTAAATTTACTCCGAGTATATCTTAATAGGCCTATCGTTAAAAATACTCCGTCGTTATTTGTTAACAAAATATTTATCTTTGGTACGATTTTATATTAAGCCTGCCATACCTCCCGGTTTACCCGGGAGGCTCCTGGTTTTCAGCCCAATCTCCCGGCTCCCGGGTGAATGTTGTCGGGAGGCCGTATTCTCCCGGTTTTGGAAAATGTCCCGGAAAATCTCCATGTTTTTCTAAGACATGAAATTGAGTGATGTAATTTTACGATTAAGTATAAATTTTAATTGAATTGTGTGCAATTGTATTCATCGCCTGTAAATTCTAATCTCCGCAAAACCCCACTATTTCAGGCCTGTTTTTCACAATTTTTCAACCGGGGGAGACCCGGCCGGGTCCCCTTGTTTCCAACGACCTACTTAATTCCAGAGGCGGACGCAGCGACCGGCATTGCGGGCAATGCCCCCCCCCCCCTTTGGAAGGCAGTTATATTCTTTGCCTCTAAAATCCAAGTGTTAACTGAACGTAAAACCCACTATATTTTAGCCCTATTTTTCAAAAAATTTCTCCCGTGCCCCTCTGGGGCACAATTTTATTAATTCCCTGTAATTTAGAAACCTTATTGTTCTGAAAATAAGTAAAACCCCAATATTTCAGCCCTATTTTTCAAATATCTATTCCCGGGGGAGACCCCCGGGTCCCCCATCATATCCTCCGAACCCTCTGGCTCATGCGCAAAGGACACTAAGGTCGTTAATGTAAAAGCTGCGTTCGTCCATGAGAACGGCTTTCCCCATTTTATACACTTTTATGAAAATGGGTGGAGGGGCGCCAAATTATACACCGCCCCTCCGAAAACCTATCGTTATGCTACTGTCAAGTGCCTCCCCCTTTCATGAGGTCTGGGACCGCCTCTGCTTAATTCATCGCATGTAAAACCAGAACGTTACTGCTATCAAAATGAGCAAAACCCCACTACTACATCAAGCCATTTTTTCAAAAAAATTTAATTGAAGGAGACCCCCGGGCCCCCCTATGTGCAATTGTATTTTTCGCCTTTAAAATCAAAATGTTACTGCTATCAGTATACGTAAAGCCCCATTATTTTAAGACCAAGTTTTACAAATTTTTCTACCGGGGGAGACCCCCTGGCCCCCTTGTTTGCCACTACTAACATAGTATATTTATCGCCTGTAAAATATGAACGTTACTATTCTAACTGAATGCGTAAAACCACATTAATTTAAGCCAATAAAAAAAAAAAAAATCTACCCCGGGCCCCCCTTGTGTGGAATTGTATTTTTCACCTGTAAAATCTAATAAATATAACTGCTATCAATCTGCGTAAAACCCCACTATTTGAGGCCTGTTTTTAATAAAATTTCAACCAGGGGAGACCCCCCCCCCCCCTTGTTTCCAACTACCTTCTTCTTTCATCGCAAAATCGTAAAATCTGAACGTTACTGCTATCAAAATGCGAAAAACCACATTATCTATTTTAAGCCAACTTTTCAACAAAATTCTACCGAGGGAGACCCCCGGGCCCCCCTTGGGAGCAGTTGTATTCGTCGCGTGTCAAATCTAAGTGTCTAAAAGCTGCGTATGACCTTGAGAACGGGTTTTCCCATGGAGGCCCTCTATATTTTTGATGCTAACTTATTGCACTTGCCCTAGATGTCGAAAAAAATAGGTATAGTGTATACTGTATAAGCCAAACTGAAACCTCCCGGTTTTTTGAAAAATAAATCTGGCAGGCTTATTTTATATGTTATTACACTCAGTGACGAATTTAAAAATAATTATAATTTTAAAATGTCCCATGCCGTACTTTGGGAGAAGTTTTACATTACTTTTATATTATTTATATGCTAACAGTATCGTTGTCAGAAATCTTATGGGCACTCATTTCTAATGAATGGCTCATGCTTTGGCATAGGACACAAAGTGGCAGCAGACAAATCCATCCCTCGAATTCAAATGGTGGAGCCGCCCTAAGCAAGCGGTTAACATGGCCATCCGCAACTCAGGCATTCAACTATTCCGCAGTTGTGCCCACGTAGGTTCTCACCTTAAGCCCAATACAGTCAAAATGTTCTATATATTCAAGCTGGTGAGATGGCCACCCGAGACTCAGACAATCAAAAATTCCCCAGTTATGACCCCACGAATAAGCGCACAGAACTTCTGCGCATGAGCAGAAGATAATTTCAAACCTGCAGCACACATTTCCAGCCACGACGATTTGACTAATGCCACCTATATGTTGGCCCCGTTATCGGCCATACTTAGCTTATAGTAAGGCACGATGTCGTGTTTTGTTCGTTGTAGGTATTTATATGCTACAGTTTTAATTTAGTAAGTAAGTCTGAACTAATGGCCAACTTTCCTAGGATATTATCTACTGAGAATTGACAGCCCAATCAGAGGAGCCCTCCTCTTTTGCCACATTGTTTTTTCTATTTCTATATGAAAGTTATCCGTTCATAATCCCCTTGGATATTACGCCTATAACAAGCCTCCCCTCCCTGAATGTGAATAGTCTTGACATTTGTTGCTTCTCGTACGCCATTGAATTGTAAGTTACTATTCAACCACGATAGGATGGCGCTTGGAAAACTTTGTTTATTCGAAAACTTGCATACCGGGAATACCGAGTTTATCCGATTTTTATAAGTGTTCCAAGTGCCATCCTATCGTGGTCGGGTAGTAGTTGTATATGTTGTTCTTGTTATTGATGTTTAACGACTATTGTTTCATTATGACTCAATATAGATCTGATCATATCTTTCTTATCAATACATTCTATTTTATTATCGTTGGCCCCAAGTAATAAAATATC
Organism: Psococerastis gibbosa; assembly: GCA_963971405.1. NCBI lineage: Eukaryota > Metazoa > Arthropoda > Insecta > Psocodea > Psocidae > Psococerastis > Psococerastis gibbosa. The sequence continues at coordinate 42,053,408 of OZ020489.1, read as the reverse complement.
CAGTCCAGCAGCTGCTTACCGAGTGTCATCCAGACGAGGAATCGAACCCAGGTCAGCGGTTTCAGGTGGACGATAAGAGCGATGTTGAAGAGAATGCTCAGGCAGGGAAACACAGGAACGCATGGTACCTGGAAGCTCTCCGTCGGCATGTTTTGCTCGTGGGCCCCAATCAGAACCACACCTGGCGTGTACATAACAAAATACAGTAAGTCAGTCGATGTATTTTTATTCAGTACCAATGAATCGTCGAAGCGGCTGGGCATAGTCCAGGTGGTCGAGAACTGTACAATGAACCTGAATGTCGAAGTTCGAAACTCGAAACAATAGAAAAATCTTCCACTGGAATTGAACTCAGGAATTCGTAGAGCCATAAATGAGATGACATAAAGTAGAAGAAATCCTCTTCTACATTTTGATATGAAGTATGAGACCGTCATTAACAACAATATTGCCGTTTTAAACTTCTGCTACTTTACATCCACAGAGTCTGTTATGTTTTTACAAATCAAGTTAAAAAACTCTGGCCGATCAGCGTTAGTGGCGGTCACAATGTAAATCAAAATGTAAAGGAACATTTCTTCCACTATATAACATAAACTTACATATGACGAGAATTGACGCTAGCACGACGAGAAGCAGAATGGTGATCCAATCGCCGGAGTAAATTAGAGGCAGAGAAAGATGTACGTGGGTGGCCAGGGCGGCACTACAGCATGTGAAGACGAAGACCAGGACTGGAGGGCAGCCAAGTAGTCCACCCAGCCAGTAGTAACCAGGCTTTACTCGACCAGCCAGTGAAACTATATCCTGAAAGGTAGTAAAATATGATTTAGAATACACAAAGAAGAAAAGAGGATGGCCAGGAATAGTCTGGAGGGCAGCATGTGAAGACAAGGACTAGCGCAGGTGAGGAACCTAGTAAGCCACCCAGGCAATACTAAGGTGCCCATTCCATTGACCGGCTAGGGCTATTTCCAAAACGGTGACGTGGTAGCAGACACTCAAGACTTAGGTGGCGATTCCACCCACCTCGCATTGCAGAATTGACGGAAATGTTTATTTTCCTCTATGCCATAGTTAAAATTGATCAATGATCATACAATAAAATCACAAACAAACAAACTAAAATTAAAAAATGGCTTCATGGGATATGTTAATTACAAACATTTTAATAGATTTCTATAAAAAGAAAAACAAACATTTCCATCAATGTCACTTGCAATCTGCAATGCGAGGCCGGTGGAGACGCTACCTAAGTCTTGAGTGTCTGCTACCACGTCACCGTTTTGGAAATAGCCCTAGCCGGTCAATGGAATGAGCGCCTAACGAGGTTTCACACGACCAGAGAGTGAAACTACGTTCTGAAATGTAAGCAGAACCTAGGTTACGTAAGAAGATTAAGAATGAAAATTGTCTTTATTTTCTATTTGGTAATTGGGACCACCCTTATTAGGCCAACAATTAACTTATAGTGTGTAGTGTAGTGATTTTTTTGTCTGTGATTGAAAATGACACGCAAACATTTACAACTGAAACCCCGTGGTTAGGGAAATTCCAATAAAAATCTTTCCCTTTTCCTCTTCTCTTGGATATGGTGGTAATTAGAGACCTTCGTGTATTCCTCGGGGCACCTCTTCGTTTAAACATAACACCCCAACTCAAAGGCTCTTCCAACTTCTTTTTTGCCCTTTTCGTAAATTCACCAAGTCTTGCGCCCATAAAGCAGTAGGCCTATTTCCCAAACTCCAAACAAGTCACAATAGCATTTATTTATTTATAGTCCACGTAATCAGGGCTGTCAAACGACTTCAGCCGTATTCCTGATTTTTTAAAATAATTCCTCGGAATATCCCAGAACTTTTTAAAATGTTAGTCCACATGTCTGTCCATGGCCCTGGTTCCTAACCTTATCTGGTTATTTCAATAATTCAATTGTAACTTTAAATTGCAGCCGATAAAAAATACCCATCAGCTTCGGCTTCAACCATCACAAATTGACATAATCCCATAAATTGGCAAACAAATAATGGTATGCATAGGTATTTCCCCAAAATCCACAGAAAAACCTCCGAAATTGTTAATCCCGGAAATTTCTCGGGATATAGGTAATTATTTCCCACGGAATGTGGCAGGCCTGCCACGTATCATTGCTGACCGTCGCATTATGAATCTGGGCGTCCCTACATCTGCAAGCCCCACGGTGAGCGCCGATTCCGTGTCCCCTGAACCCTGAAGTCAACAGTATTTTACTACTCTACGCTATGGATAAGCATATGCTAAGTATAGCGATACCTATTCAAGACATGTAGCATAGTAGTACGGACTCTGGCTTTCACCCGAAAGGTTGTTGGTTCAAGTCCCACACTAGCTACATTTTCTGGCCATGCTTTAGAGGGCATGTAAAGCAGGCGGTCCCGGGCCTTCCTAGTTAAGTGTAAGAGAGGGCTTTATATCCCCAACTCCGCTAGGTTGGCTTAGTAATAGAAACAACAAAAAGTCCTTATTTATTTAGTCAATCTTTGAATAGACCTTACCTCAGATGAAATTGGTTCGGGTCTGTACCGCAGGATAATGACAGCAGCACTGACTAGAGTGTAGGCCATCAGAGTCCCGATAGACATGAACTCGACCAGCATCTTCACTTCGAAGACCATCGCGATTACAGCGCTAAGCACGGCCGACACCGCAATGTTGCATAGTGGGATCTACGAGAAACAAAACTCAATAAAATCAGTGGTGCCAAATGAGAAAAAAAAACTCCTAAGAAAAACCCGAGTAGCCTACTAAGGCGCTGGTACACACGAACGCTGGCGACCCGTTGGAAAATTTTTCATTTGAGCAAATGGGTACTTCAGCTAGAGTAAGTAGGTACCCCGCACACCTTAGGTTAAGGGGGCCTACAATATCTGTAGAAATGTTCAAAAAATACACGAATTATTATTATTATGTTATAGATTTATAACGCTGGCTTGAAGTTGCCGTGAAGCTGACCGCTCGCCGGTGCGCGGTTTCCCCCTTCAACACGAGCAGAGCACGCCTCAGCGTCGAAATCTTCTGAAGTTTGTTCATAAATTCATTGACAAAGCGTTGGTGGGAACCGCGCTTAGTGGTAGAAGTTGAACCTCTTTTAGTGAAGAGCCTCGGCTACTATAGAATGTCTAGCTTAGCCCATCTCTTATAATAGGGTACAACAGTTGATGTGTCATTGTCTGTATAGGTAGGCTTGTGAGATTCAGAGCTATACAGTAAAAAAATACATCATTTTTGTTTTTAACATTTTGCTTATAATAACAATTTATTTGGCGTTTTGGAAGATGTTGTTGAATTCTTCAATTAGAGTATCATATCTGAAGGCAACACGGATATCCGGCACGTTGCTATGGCTCATGTCATTCCCGAGAACTCCTTCCTGAAAAAAAAAAAAAAAAAAAAAAAAATACTTGTAGTCCTGAGACATAATTAGAGTTTCGAAAAGAGATCTTAAAGGAAAATTCGCCTACATGGAAAATAAAGGCAATTTTCTTTCTTTCAAAATATGGGAGCATTTTGCCAACGAGGAAAATAAATTTGTAAACTAAAAACAAAACTCCTGTCTGACCACGAATTGAAGAAACTGTTTTTTTTTTTCAATGTATGAATAGATACATTATGTAAGTGTATGATACTGATATTGACACTAACGATGACTCCCACAACGCTGGCAACAAAAGTATGGAAAGTGGAATCCGTATGAAACTGCCATCATCATCATCAACAATCAGCTCTAGTTTCCCAGGCGTGATACGTGAGCCACTCCCTCCTGCTTCCTGCAGATTCCACTTTCCATTCGATGATGGGATGATGGCCACCCTAAACGCAGTGCCTAATTTTTTAAGAAGGGCCCACCATCGCTTAAAAATTAACGGTAAGGGATACTGAACGGCACCGCCATCTACCAATGCACAGCGGGGCCGTCCAGTATTATTTACCGAGACCGGTCAAGAATACTTGACGGCCGGTATTCCTCAGGGTTCTTTCCAAGCGTTGGGGGAAGGCTTTTTGTGGTTTCTCCATGTTATTTAATAGAAAGTACTTTGTCGAATTGGCAACGGAAACACGGGCAATACTGTAAACTCATTAATCCGCCCTAATTTGTTCACACTAACTGACCTTCTGGTTGTCAGAGCCCAGCCAGTATTCTTTCATATTTGGAGGGAAGCCACTCATAACCACGCTGTTCCTCGCCAGCTCACACATGTCAATGGAACTCAACTTCCACACCTGCGCAGCTATGCTGTATTCCTCCATCAGCGGCTCCTGAAAAGTTTTCAATTTTTAACCCATCGACAATAAAATTCATAACTTTTACCCATAGCAACAACCAACAGCATGATTTAGTCAATAATGGTATGTGCATTACTTCTAAGGGAGACATTGTCTTGTTGTAATAAATAAATAAATAAATAACCACCACAGCTTAAGTTCGAAGAAACATCTGCACTCGGTCCGTACAATTCGCTACAGGTACACTACGCTCAATTGAGCCATACTTAAGATCAGAAAAATCACGGTAAGTTGCCAGAGATAAATAATAATGTCCTGAAGAACTTTTTATGGACCTAGGCCTACTTATGTGGTCCATTGGTCCATTGTCCAAAGCCGACTACCCCATGAATTTCGGACATTATTTTATTGTATCCGTATGAATTTTTGGCCATTGGCAAACTGGTGTACGTCTTCGATGTCAACCTACACCGGCTACAAGCGAAAATGTACAAGCTAAGACAAGCTTACCATTGAAGCAATAAAACAGGCGAAAGCATGACTTAACCAAGTACACATTCGATTCTGCGAGAGACATACTGTGCAAGTATTATGAGCACAGTCAACTTACAAAATGATACAAGCGATGCGAGCTTTATATCATTTGTAAAATGACTATTGATCCCGGAACACTTGTCCAGGATGCCACAATCAACTTACCGTGATATTTCGGCTGTGACGTATGGCTCAACTTAGCGTGGGTATATAATAGTGCTTACCCATGACATGGTCGTCTTATAAACAAACTTCGATGAAAGAAATTCTAACCTTACCTTTGTGAAGTGAAATTGTAGGGGGTCATCAGTGGATAAAGAGACGCTAAGACCGCGTGCCAGATAGTCCGGCAGCGGACTCCGCGGGTAGTTCAGGAATAACGAGTTGTTGCTCAGAGGAGACATGGCGATACCAATCTGAAAACAATATAGTGTTTCAGCGATAGTTACAAGTCAGGGGCATGGACGGCTACGGGGGCAGCTACCCTCCCCCCTCAAAATCGGTTTTTGTTTATTTATTTATTACGCTCTAATTTAATAAATACCACATATCGCTGCTACTACAACATAACTCTAAATATATCAATTTACAGAAATTGAAGTTTTTTTTATTTTTATAATGAGTTATGCTACCTGACGGTTCCCGGCAAGTAGAAAACGATACAATTACCCTCGCGCGGAAAATATACACACTACAAAATAGATTTATTAAAAAAGTCAGCGTTATTAAGTTGAAATCGAAAAATTTTGAGTTGTGTCTTTTTTCTTCCGAAGTAGCGCTATATTTACTCTATTTTGACCCACAACTACTCCTATCAGTCCTGATAGGGACTGATGGTTTCTGGACGATTGATTCATTGCTCTTGCAATTTACTCTGATTTATTGAGTAAATCCGATCCCCTTGACGATTCGAACTTGATGGTTTCTGGACGATTGATTCATTGCTCTTGCAATCTACTCTGATTTATTGAGTAAATCCGATCCCCTTGACGATTCGAACTACCGTTTTCCCAATTGAAATGCAAGCTCTCGAACCCTAATACTTGGTTGGTCTGATTAAAGAAGCTAAGGCACAGGTATATATGAAATCTGGACTACCTGCTTACCTGAGCCAAATAGAAGAGATATTGGAGCACAGGTACTTTTCTCAAGAGCAGACCATGTGAAATGCCTTCACTGAGCAAATACCCGCAAATAAGATGGTGTACAGGCCCCGCTTCACCGCAGTGAGGCCTCAGTACAAATGTATTAAGTCCCTGCTCCGCGCGGAGGTGGTTTAGCACCGTCAAGTTGGCGAACGTGTAATACTGGTAGTAGGCATACGGGGGATTTTCTTCTGAATCCCACTTCTGCAAAGGCATACAATTTATTTTAAAAAGATGGAGCCTAGAGCTGCGTATAGGAGAGATGCGCCATTCGCTCCCGCCAAGGTTATTTTTTTAATCTCTGGCCACGTATTCATCAACCAATCAGAGATTCGGCCAATCGACAAGTCTTCTTTCAACCAATCAGAGCACGCAAAAGACTACTTGGGCAAGCATCAGAGTTAGAACCAGGAATAATAGATCAAAAACCTTGTTCAGTGTCAACCCCAATTTGAAGGCACCTCTTTGTAGGATAGTAAATACAATTAATAATTTCAGCGATCATGATAAAAATGCACTGAGATTGCCCATGTTCAAATCAGCCGTTTAAGAAACTGTAGACGGTGCTGTTTTATTTTAGTCAGGACATGTAGAGTAGTGGTACAGACTCCAACTTTATCCCGAAAGGTTGGTTGGTTCGAGTCCCACACATTTTCTGGCCATGCTTCAGAGGGCATGCAGAGCAGGCGGTCACGAGTATTCCTAGTTGAGTGTAAGAGAGGGTTTTATAGCCCTAACTCCACTAGGTTGGCTAAGTAATAGAACAAAAAAAGTCAATACTTATTACTTACTTAATTTTTAATGATATAGTACTGTATTCTGTGATTTTATTTTACTTTATTGCATCTGCTATTATTTTATTTTATACTACATGTATTTTGTGACTTCAGTTTACTGTAAGTGCTATCAAGTTTGGACGTAAATTTGATGGTACAAATCATGTACAAATATAATCTATTAATTATTATAACTCTTGTAGAGTAACAAGCTAAAACTGAATCATGAGGGACTCGAACCCACGATCTATGCCTTGCCGAGGCATCGTGTTTACCACTACACAACGGGTTCCACCGTGTCTAGCTTTGACCATATACTCTACATACATGATGCTCATCGGCAAGATTCATAGTTCAAAGCTTTATTGAATTATTATAAATTTTAGCACTAAATTGACTTTAGATTATAGAAGACTTTACATCCGAAAACATCCAGAAAAAACTGTGGGATTGAGGGTTCGATTCCCCGGTGTTGAGCATTTTCTTAATAATAATAATAAAAATAAGGACTTTTTTGTTCTATTACTAAGCGAACCTATCGCAGTTAGGGCTATAAAGCCCTCTCTCACTCAACTAGGAATGCCCGGGACCGCCTGCTTTACATGCCCTCCGAAGCATGGCCAGAAAATGGGGAAGTGTAGGACTCGAACCAACAACCTTTCGGGTGAAAGTCAGAGTCCGTACCACTACTCTACATGTCCCGACTAATAATAATAAATCGCCTTTAGTTAAAAAATCCCTTTCGGCTCTGGCCGATCAGGTGTAGGGAGATTCCGCAGACCCTGCTTTTCCTCTACGCTACCTAAGCTATGTGTGTAACAAAAAAAAAAAACTGCATTATTTCCCCGACCACAACATCAACACACAAAAAACTCTTGTGTTCCAAATTTCAAACCACAATGATGACTGTGAACTTTTTCTTATGAAATAATTTTCACCCTGACTGGACGCATCATGTTATCGCTGATTTGTAGTAAAAAGTGTTGATTACCATTAACGTAGATAATAATACGGGCTTTCAGTCAGATTTTAATTCATTCCTCTGCGACCAATATTAACTAAGATATGAAATATATGAGGTTTCAATCGGCCGCCATCTTGTAACTAAAAAGTGGATCTAGCTGGTTAACGAACTCGATCAATACATTTGTATGATCAATTTTTGTGCCAAGTTTCATCAAAATCAGATAATATTTACGGAAGTTAGTGATTCCTAAAATCGATATACATAATTATATATATATATATATATACATACATATATACAGAATATATATATATATATATACATACATATATACAGAATATATATATATATATGTATATATATAACATTTTGAACGGAGGGTGGTTTTAGGCTCAGGGGGTCATGAAATGAAAAGTTGTGAAGAAATTTTCCGAAAGTCGAACATTGGTCGCCACCTCGATAGGTAGATGAATCTCCCTAAAAAACATAACCATTTTCGCAGCGAATATTAGGGCCAAATGCCCCTCTGGTACAATTAACTGCTTGAAAGAGTATTGTGGTAATAATCAACAATATCCTCAGACACACTCTTTACCAATCAAGGTTAAACCACGCAAACAGCCATTCCAACTCATTCTCTCACTCAATCACCCGCTCACACTCACACTTAGCTTCGCGACACTTACTCACTCTGTATTGTTCAATGCCTGAAAGTCAATTAGGTATTTCAAGAAGGTTTTCTTGAATATGTTTATTGATGTAGAAGCACGTCTTCTTCTTTCTTGATACTCTGTTTCGGATATGTTGTTGTTGTTGTTTCCAACGCCTGCTTTCAGCATCTCTGCTTTTAAGCAACCCTGTAGCCACCCTGTTAGCCTGGCGGGGGGAGTGAGTCTGTTTGTTAACTTAAGGCACCCTAAGGGCAGACTCTTTCACCTTAGGGAGAAGAGGAGTTGACTGACAGGGTGGACCTCCCGATTATAGTGGATTGATTCCGAACCACTTGGGGAACATGGTAAAGTCGCACGATTAAATCGGAGGTGACCAGGACTCGACACGCACGTAGACTGACTGGTATAGTCTCAGTGCGTTATCATGTCCCACCATGTTCCCCTGCCAACGCTGTGCACACTACCAAGTTTGCCGCAGTTTGAAACATGCCCTGCTCTAATGGATTCACCATGGTGAGGCCACTGGCTTCTATTTCGGATATAACTCGACCACTTTGTGTACATTACCTCAGGAGTGGGCATATCCATGTCTATCAGCGGGTTTTCCGGTTTTGACTCATCGTCCACGGAATCAAGGCCAATTACGAACTGTAGAAACTGATGCAGTTCAGGATGGGACCTCGGGTCTGCGCTCACTTCAAACAGCGGTAGAAACAGATTGTTCAGCATCTCCTGGACAACAATAAGGTCGAGCGATTGGTGGCCAGGTGGTAGCGTGCTTGTACTTGTGCGACTTTCTATACACCTTGCGATTGGGGACGTGTCGTAACTCGACACATATACCTAACAGGTTACTTAGTGATGCGATTAACCTATTCGTAAAAAAAAAAAAAAAAAAAAAAAAAAATGGTGGTAGCTTTTCCAAAATTGTAGAATTGAAGAACAAATAAAAAACCGGTAAGGGTGAACCCTTACAGGCTTTCATAAACCTAGGTACTAGGTAGGTCCATAATTAGGATTGGGAATGGTAAATAATTGTCCTAAAGAATGATTCAGCACTCACAATTTTCCACATCATAAAGTATTGGATTGTTTGCTGGAGAAATTGTTTTGTCTGTAATGGGCATAATATAATGGTGCCATAATATGCAATGTATGTATTAAGAGTATTGTACATTTTCATATTTTTCTCTTAAAAAACAAAACAATCGTTTGAGCAAGCAACCCGTTAGGTTCTAATACTCCATTTGCCTGAAGGGAATGTTCTTCAAATGACAGATTTCAGGAAAACAATATTTTTAGTGTTTTTTTCAATTTTTTCCCTGAACCAAACCATCAGGCGAGAAGTGACCTAGAGCGTTTAAATCAATAATGGATTTTAAAATTTTTTTGTCGGGGCCGTTTTAAAGAAACAAATGTTTGGTCCTTTTTTGGGAACTTTGCTAACTGATTTTACCTGAAAGTTGACTAAGACATTGTTAGACCTGTAGATATCGAATATCCGGGGAATCTGAATGAGCCATCGCACATTGTCCGAGTAGACGTCATACGTGATAGCCCATTTGGCCAATTTGTCCCACTCGTCCCGACTTTTCCCGTAAATAGACAAACGAAGTTCCGCCATTTGGTATTTTGACTCCTCCAGATCGCTTGCCACCTAAAAATAATCGGATTCGAATATCAGACAGCATGAGTTTTACATTACGTGAAATATTAGTGTCCAATAATTTTGCGAGAAATAATTACATAACTCCAAAAATCAAATACCTTATGATATGATCTATGAAATAGTTTTCTACAACTTCAACAGACATTATCATTATAACTGGCTGTGTAAATGAAATTGTAAAAAAAAAAATGAAAAATGATCTATTTTATTTCGGTGTGGCCAATGCCTACTGCTAGAAGAGACTAAATAATAAATAAATTGCAATTTAATTGTTAGATTTTTCAGTGCCAAATTTCTACAGTTCATATCCTCTTAAGACCCAAGAACTAAATTGTTATTGCAATTGAAACTGTTACACATGTAAAGAGCCACAAGTGCAGCTAATATGGCAGTTCCTCTAACGCTACAAAGTGCAAAGCAAGTTATAAACAGTGCTATGGCCAGAAGATACAAAACCGCTCTATCGACCAGTGCAGCAGGGCAGCCATGGGAACCTCTGATGAAGAATCCCATATCCCTTGATCTGCCAAGAGCTGTTACTACTACCTACATGCGTAACTGTTACACCTAGGCCTGGTTGCTTCTGACCAATGCCCACTCTGTTACACAGTGGACTCATGGATGCAGCCCACCTACGTACGTGTCAATCCATCCAGAGCCCAAATAACGACCTTACTTCACTCTACTCGAAAGTACGGACCAGATGCGGAACGTCAAGAGTGGGCGTTACGTGGACTGTCTATTACCATGTACAGAGTAAGCCGCCATCATTGTTATTGTTATAAAATCCATTCTAATGTCTTAATCCTGAGTGCATTAATTTTCTAGGATAATCCTTTTTATTAAACATACAACAAAAGTAAAGTAAGCATTTAGATCATGTACAAGTCTACCTGTACATACCTCATTTATGATCCTAGCGAAGTATTTGCCATTAAGGTAGTTGTCTGTCTTAAGAAAAACCTCCCTGAGCCTGGACTCTCCAATAGGGTTGTATTTTGCATTAAACTTGTCGAAACGATGGAAAGTGTTGCGGTCAGCATGCACGTCTAACATGTCTACTGTCAGGTCGTACGCTGTTAAGTTCATAGACTCAAACACCTGAAACAATAATTTATCATCATTTATATTTCATAATAATATTAATAATAATAATATTAATAATATTTCATAATATAATATATCATTTTTTTCTTAATCAATCTAATTTTAATTGAAGAACACAGGAAAATTAAGTTAAAAGACAATCGGAGGGGGAAAACCTTATAAGTGTAAAAATCAAATATAATGAATATCAATCGTAAAGCTGACACAAATATCAGGACAAACATATAAGTATTTTGATAAATGATGTGTACCTCTTTATAACACAGATTTACCAGAATTATTGAATTTTATTTATACAATAAAAGATTTGTAGTCCCGAGGACGGGGTTAAAGAACTGTGGACAATTGGGAGTAGTGAAGGCCATATCAAAATGTTGAGGAGGATTTCTGCTAATTTAGCGGATGTTTTTGAAAGCTCTATGATTGATATTTCCCTCTGAAAAGCGATTTTTAAAAAAACGCGAGGTGGAGGTACCTACTGCGATTTGCTCTTCATATTTACGTATCATTGACTCCATTACTGCATGGATCATTTTTGGCCATGGCGAATTATACGCTGGTTAAGTAAGGCAGGGTTTCGACCGACCTCTCATTGCAGAATGCAAATGACATTGACGTGGTAGCAGACATTCAAGACTTATTAATGATATCTGCTACCACGTCAATGTCATTTGCATTCTGCAATGAGAGGTCGGTGGAAACCCCGCCTAAGTACAGGGACCAAGCACGCACCATACGCCTTCTATAGACATACACGCCATTGGACAAGAACCAAATTTTGGCCTGCATTGGGTATCATTAGTATAAGTCGAAGGTTTGAGGCTCGACGGAAAAGGAGAAATTTTCCGCCGACCATGGACCCACCTAATTGCTGTGTTATGATGTTTAATAGAGGGAAAATATAGCCATATTGTTTAAGCATAGATTTTGTACACAAATAGAGCATGTCGAGGAGATATTTCACATCCTCGTCGCCATTACTGTGTTCTTGGTAGATAAAAGTAAACGACATCAACATTAAATGCATTAGTTTATTCGCTCCTTCACATGCTCTATTTGTGTATAAAACTATGCGTAAACAATATGGCTATATTTTCTTTCTATTAAACCACAGACACATCATACCACAACACTAATCCTCAAGGGAACGTTACCTTCACCGGTATCGAGGTAAAAAAACGAGGCTGCCAGAAATGTTGCTGACCAGAACATACTAAATTAAGAAGTGATAAAAAATGAGGAACCTAGTCCTAGTAAGCAATGGTACATGTTATGACCTGTTTGAGCGTTTCGTTGTTGGCAGTAACCACCTCGTCGGCGCATGTTTTTAGCGTTTTCTTTATAAAACGCAGAAGATGCTTGTGATTCATACAGGAAGCAGCATGAATGTGCGTGTCAACCTTCCTGAAACCAAAATCCAGCAAATGATTATAACGTTATTTGAAAATAATAAGCGATATAAAATATACGAGTTGAAAAATTCTTAAAACCCCTATTATTTCGCACCTCGCAGTTGATATGCTTTCCCTCCGGGGGCACCCAGAGACAGAAGGGTGTTTGCTGACTGTGTATTCTTCCACAAGTTAATTAACAGTATGCTAGATGCCCCCACTATACTTAAAAGGGTTCATCTCAGAGTCAATGTGAGGAACACAAGATTAACAACTCTGTGGCTGATTCACTGTCCAAGGCTCCACTGCCTAGAACAATTAACGGATTTGGTGATCTAGACCCCTTTTCCAGCCTACCTCTTATTAAAATTTGTTTACGGGGTTTTATGAATCTCTTGATTGCTTAACGCTTTAATACCTTTAATTTAAATGTTCAATAATTTTAAGTTACAAAATTTTGATGTGAAAATGTAAAAGTCTTCGTTGTAGGTCTGATTAATCTGTTGCTGGCATAGTAAACGCATTTTGTTTATTATTTGCGTCCCCTCAGTCCTCGATCTGCCTCTGCTCACAGTCCCTAGGGCCAAGACTACTCCATTAAGAATATTTGAAACTTTGACCAACTCGTTTTAAAATCCTAGGTACAACCCTACAACAGCAAGAGTGTGTCAGATTTAGCCAAGTCATTGGTGAGTCATACTAAGCATATTAATGTAAGCCCAGGTACGCACCTTATGTTGTAAAAGTCGCGATGTGGAACGGACCTCTGTTCAGTAAGCTCCCGGAGTTCGTTCAGGAGAACATGTAGCTGAAATTTAGAACTTAGGTAGCCCAATCTTCTGTAGCAAAAGGACTTTAACGGCCCATTGGTGATTAGCGTAGTCATTTTGTTCAGGTCGGCAACGAATTTGTCGAGAGTTGGGTATTCGTATGGGATTGGAAGTCCGTTCTCTAGATCGTCATTATTTTTATAAAGCTGCAAAAATGAAGCGAAGGAATAGTACGACTTTGAGACAGCGGAATAACAGGACAAAAAACGGACTGCACGGTACCACCACACATTGAAACACGGCGGTGCCGTCCAGTATTCTTTACGGAGACATTTCTAAGGGTAGCGTGGAGCTTTGATTGAGGCACTACTAGAGTAGAGAGAAGAATTGTTCTCCTAGCTTTCAATACATAATTTATATAGTATGATCACGTCACTTACATCAACATTTCCCGTGAAATTTTACTTTTTTTGTAAATGGATACTAAAGACGTTCTACCCTACTAAAAAATCAGTCATTTACCTGAAAGACACCTTTGTTCGGTCTGATAAGGTAATTTTTGCCAGGCGGGATAAAACACTGCCAGGGACTGGTGGCAAACCCTTCGCTACTGCTGATTCCACTACCGCAACTGGGATTTCTTTTGATGTTGCCTTTACTGCGTGGAAATGTTGGCAAATCGTCGAAAGAATCTCTTTTGAGTTGCGGCATGCGTGGTTTCACCTTGCAACTGCCAAAACAAAACAAGTTAAAATACTGTACACTAACTAACCTATAAAAATAAATAAATAAATAAACAAGGAATTTTATTGTATTGCTAAGCCAACACAGCGAAATGTGGTGTTATCGCCGCATTTTGAGAATACCTTGGCAAGATCATGTAACTAATGAGGAAGTCCTAACCCAAATAAATTAAAAAAGGACCCTTGTTGCATCCATATCCACCAGGAGGGCACGCTGGATCGGACACCTACTTCGGCATGATAACTTAGTCAGCTGCATCATTGAAGGGGCCATAGAAGGCGTAAATCGACGGGGACGGCCACGAAACAAATATCTCCAACAAGTTAAAAATGATTTGGGGATAACGTCCTATGTGGAGCTGAGGAGGACATGTCAAAATCGTGGAGACTGGAGACATCGCTGCAATATGTTGCTGCCAACCTGCCATCATCCGGCTGTAACTTGAAGAAGAAGATAGCGGAGACATAGCTTAAAGTCCCTGTATAAGGATGGGACCGCTTGCTTTGCATGCCCTCATGACTCCGAAGCGTAGCCAGAAAATGTAGCACGTGTGGTACTCGAACTAACAACCTTTCTGATGAAAGTCAGAGTTCGTACCATTACTCTACATGTCATAAGCACGACAGTATCAACTAGCTATGGACCCAAGCCTAACCAAGTCAAGTTTTTTTTTTCCCGCGGTCGCGGATATGTGACTGATGCAAAAATTAGATAAAAACAATCCTTGATGCGGATTATAAAAATTTCAGCTCGATCGGTGCAGAACTTTTTGAGTTTTTGAAGCGTACACAAACGGAATGAACATTTATATATATATATATATATATGGTGCCTTGGGGAAAAATTATAAGAGCCTGGTTTGGGTTTTGCTTTGGAAAAAATATCTTGAATTGGCTCTAGTTTTAATTTCATATCAATTTCATACTATTTAAAATTTTAAAAATAAAAGTATAATATTTAAAAGATATTATGTAGTTGCATTACGATATAATAATAATAATAATAATAATATAGTTAAAATACAATAGTTATAAGCGCATAGAACCGATGTTTATTCGTACCACGTTTTTGTAGAGGCAACAGGCCCGTCCTTAGCGTTCAGAAAACGCTCGGCTGTGGCGGCAAAACCCTGCCGGCTGATTTGCATGTAGCGCTGACGCATACGCAACGCCTCTGCCAGGTGGCTGGCTGCCTTGATCAAATCTTCCACAGGGACGCCACTTGTCTCCTCGCCCACGATAGCGATTCGCTGGTACTCCAATGGCTCCGTGCTACCATCGTCCTGAATCAAAGAAAGATACAGTTGGGGTCTAAAATTCAGAATTCAATACTTAGTCTAGGATGGCTAATAAATGCCACAGAGGCTCATTTTACATGAATGACATCATGAAAAAATCAGCGTATTGACCAAGTACTTTCCCAAAAAATATATTACTCAAAATGCTTAAAACCCCAATACTTCTGAACTATTTTTTTTAAAACATTTTCTCCGGGGGAGACCCCCGGGCCACCCTTTCTCCAGGGTATAGTATGAGTATTGGTTACTTATACTTGGAAGTTGAATGCATTGGTTCCAATTTTAGGCAAAAAAATTAAATAATAAAAAAGTCATATAATTTACTAGGCATACTTCAGAAGTGAATGAGAAATGAATCAGTCTTGGGGTCCTAAAGCCCCCCCCCCCCCCAGAAATTTTGGGAATTTACGCCAATGAGTACATAGCTCAAATTGCTCAATTGGTAAAGTTGTTGTAGCTAACTTCGATGGGCAGGTGGTAGCGTGCTTGCACTTGTGCGAGTCTCTACACGCCATGCGATCGGAGACGTGTCGTAACTCAACACGGGTACTAACCTACAGGGGCGACTGAAGAGGTCAATCGGATACATTCATAAATTGTTTGTATGCGATTTTTACAGCAACTTTGCGCCCAAACGTTTTACGAAGGATTTAATTAAATCAGGAGGAACGTTGACACAAGCCAAGGAGAACAGAATCAGTGCAATTGAAACGTACAGGCGAATACTGCGCATATCCTGGAGATATCTTGTCCATAATGCTGAGGTCCTGAGGCGAATGGATACAGAAGCTGAGTTGCTGCTGACGGTTAAGCAACGGAAACATACTTCGACCATGTTTTGAGGAACGGAAAATATTGCCTTCTGCATGTAATAATCCAAGGGAAGATTGAAGGACTGATGACTCCCTTGAGCAGAACATTCTGGTTCAAAAAGTGCGACTTCCCTTTTCAGAGCAGCGATCTCCAAGATCCAAAAGGCCATGATGATCGCCAATCTTCGATAGAAGAGGCACTTATATAGGACTTGAGTATGTTTGTTGTATTCCTGAGGTTTAAGGAAATGGTAGACACCCCAAATATATAGTTTGGCACAAGCAGGACGTTATTTTAGGTACAAAACCGCTCAGCAGCTTTAGCTTTAGGTGGGGATAATTTTTTTTCCGAATAACATTTTGGCAGTTTACAAAATAGAAATGACCACTATACTTACATCATCGCTCTCTTCAGGTTTATGTATCTCTGAGAGCTGTTGCTGCAGCAGCAGTTTCTTCTCATTGAGTTCAATAGGCAGGCGGGGCAGCTCGTAAGGAAGAGTGCGGTCCGTTACAGTAGGAGGATGCTCACTGGCACCGCTTGCTGCACCACCTATTGATCCGCTTACAGCACCGCTTGTTGCAATAGCAACATCACCGCTTGTTGCACCGCTCACAGCACCGCCCATAATCCCGTTTACTGCACCGTCTGCTTGCTCCACATTCACAGTCTGCTTATTCACATCAGGCTCTTCTTCATTCCGCGACATTTCTTTAACTAAAACATTATCATTTCACTGAATGACCTTAAGTACTCAACATAACACACATCCAAACAGTAATTTTAAAATTATCGTTGATATGTATGGTGCAGATAGGTGTAAGAGAGGGCGATAGGCCTAATCTAGCTGTATCTATATTTAAATTTTTTCAACAAAGACTTTATTAATATTATTAAAAACTGTATTTAAACCATTGAGGATGGCGAACCGTGGAATGCAATGCAATGAACTAATAGTAATGTACAACATACAATACAAACCAATTCTATGCCCAATTTCCTATGGCGGGGTTTCCATACACGTCAATGGTCAATGCGAAATGTGAAATTGACGTTTTAGCAGACAATAAAGACATACTAAAAATTCTGCTACCACGTCAAAACCATATTTCTCATTGACCATTGACGTATGTGGAAACCCCGCCTAACGAGCTCATAGGTACACTATACACAATGCAGCGCAAACTGGCTTCAGCGGATCCATTGGAATTTACTCATTAATTAGCACATACTTTAGACACTCCGTTGTTAGCGGCGGCTAGTGAGGAAAATTTTCCTAAGGCGCCCATACCACCGAACGGCTAGGGCTATTTACAAAAACAATGACGTGGTAGCAGACATTCAAGACTTAGGCGGGGTTTCCATCGACCTCGCACTGCAGAATTGACGGAAATGTATATTTTCCTCTATGCCATAGTTAAAATTGATCAATGATCATACAGTAAAATCACAAACAAACAAACTAAAATAAAAAAATGGCGTCATGGGATATGTTAAGTACAAACATTTTAATAGATTTCTATAAAAAGAAAAATTCTAATTTCCGTCAATGTCATTTGCATTCTGCAATACGAGGTCGGTGGAAACACCACCTAAGTCTTGAATGTCTGCTACGACGTCACCGTTTTTGTAAATAGCCCTAGCCGGTCGGTGGAATGAGTGCCTTAGGGCGAATTTAGATTTTTATATAGGAGAGATGGGACATTAGTTTCCCACCATAAATATACAGGGAAAAATCAAGAATTGGGGACACCACAGCTCCGGCTTTGGCTAAAATAAATTGGAAAGCAATAAATCGATCTGTACAAAAAACGCCTATAGTGAGGCGTCAGGTGCTCCAGGCACCTGCCTGCGGGCACCGAATATTAACGTGTAGCTGTTGGCACATTCTGTGTCTGTCTCACATATTGTAACATCCTGTAACTGTCAATTAATGGCTTCTACGGTCTGTGCTAGAAAGTGCTGGAAAGTGCTGAATAAGCAGCAAGGCCGTAGCCAGGATTTTATTTCGGGGGGGGGGGGGTTAGAAATGTTTATTGGATATTACATAGTGGTTTTTATTTTTCCTCTCAAAATCCGATTCTATCTAGTATCAAGCCATTTCATTTCGGGGGGAGGGGGGGGGGTTTGAACCACCCTTGGCCACGGCCTTGATTAGCAGCTATCATATTTATAACCTCGCCTGGCTACGTCACATGAATAGGCTTTCACGGACTGTCCCGAAGGCGCGCTGCTAATTCAGCACTCTTCTAGCACAGACCGTAGAAAGCCATTCATTGATAGCTATAGGGTGTTACAATATATTATGAGATAGATACAGAATGTGCCAACAAGTGCACATTAATATGCGGTGCCTGGAGCACCCAACAGAGGGTTGTCCGATTTGCTCATAATCTAGTGCGTTCCCTCTGGATCAGTCAAACTAACCATTAAGCATACACATCCAACACTCAACATTAACCACAACTTGCTAATAAGAAATCATGACCTATTGGACACTCAATATCGATAAAATATGTACCTAATAAGACAACAGGGGTTCCCGCGATGTGTATTCAACGCACGTGGGGTTCAGACTGCCCAAGTCAATGCCACAGCGGCTAAAAATAAAACACCGCTGCACGCCACCACATTTCATCTGCCATTGTTATTTTGGCATTATCATTATTGGCTTTGCATCTTCATTGAACCATCGTAGCCCAGTTGGCAGAGCACTCGACCAACAAGGTACTAATTAGAACGTCGTTGGTTCGATTCCAGTCATAAGAGAAATTTTCCCCCCCGGCGGAGCAGTGCTAATTAATAGATATCAGCAGACCTGCTGTCGTTGTTTTGGCACTATCATAGCAGGCTTTGCATCTTCATTGAACTGCCTTAGACCCAGTGGCGTAGCCAGAATTTTTTTTTTTTGGGGGGGGAGTCCAGTTTTCATGCAACATCAATGCATAAAGTTTTCCCGTTTACGATAAGTTTTCGAATCGGGTGGTGTTTCATTTGGCACTCCCCCCCCCCCCCCGTATTTTCGTCAAATAGTAGAAAAATAGGAAAGCCGTCCTCATGGACGTACGCATCTTCTAATTAGAGGCATGATCTTAATTTCCCCACCCGAGGGGTTGGGGCTAAAGGGGGGCCCGGGGGTCTCCCCCGGGGAAAGTTTTTGAAAAAATAGCCCTGAAATTGTGGAGTTTTACACAGTCTTGTAACCTATTCTAATAATGTTCAGGTTTTACAGCCGAAGAATAGTAAACCTACTGCATGAAAGGGGGGCCCGGGGGTCCCCGGGGGAATTATTTTGAAAAAGAATAGACCCAAAATAGTGGAATTTACGCACTTTGAAAGCAATTATACTCATATTTTACATATGAAGAATTTTACAGCTAACAAAGGGGGCCCGGGGGCTACCGTGGGGAATGTTTTTTAAAAGATAGGCCTGAAATAGTTTTTCGGCAAAAAAAAAATTTGATTCTGCAGATGATAACATTATTAACAAAACTGGGAACAGGGGGACCGGGATCTCTCCGGGGACTTTTCTTGAATAAATATCCGAAAAATTTTCAATCTTGCTAAATTTTGGGAGGGGGTTCGGACCCCCTTGGCTATGCCACTGCTTAGACCAGTAAGCAGAACATTGTTGTTTCGATTCCCAACAAAAGAGCAATTTTCCTCCCGGCAGGGCAGTGCTAATTACTGGATATCAGCAGACCTGCTGTTGTTATTTTGACACTATCATTGCAGGCTTTCCATCTTCATTGAACTGTTTTAGACCAGTAAGCAGAGTACTTGACTAACAAACAGAATATTGTTGTTTCGATTCCCAACAAAAGAGCAATTTTCCTCCCGGCAGGGCAGTGCTATTTACTGGATATCAGCAGATATGCTGTTGTTATTTCGACACTATCATTGCAGGCTTTGCATCTTCATTGAACTGCCCTAGACCAGTAGGCAGAGTACTTGACTAACAATCAGAACGACTATCAATCAGAACGTTTCGCATACCTAGAGACATCCGATTCCTGAATCCATTTCCATTATCGAGTATTGTGAATTGGTTTTGAGCGGTATCGATTCGTTTTTGTCTGTATCGATTGATACGAGTGCTTCACTTCACTTTTCGGCGTGTATTCCACTGGTCAATTTTTCCGTCATTTGTGATTAAAAAAAAAGTTGAGATTTTTGTTTTAATGAGACTATATTATAGATACTTAACTTATTTATTATAAATTAAGTTATAATATGGTAGCAGACATCAATAATAACTAATAAGTCTCTACCATATTATAACTTAATTTATAACAGATAAGTATCTACATAATAATCTCCTTAAAACAAAAATCTCAACTTTTTTTAATCACAAATGGCGGAAAAATTGACCAGTGGAATACACGCCAGCGGAGGTAGCATAGAGGAAAAGAGGGGTCTGCGCCTACATGGAATCTCCCTACACTCGATCGGCTAGAGCCGAAAGGGTTTTTTCCCTTGTCCAGTAACCCTGGACAAGGTGCAATATATTGAAAAAATAATAATGACATTATCACACGCAAGCTCCCGCGATCTTAGAGCAGTGGCACTGCAAAATAGAATTTTAATAAGTACCCACTCTAATAATAATAATAATATTAATAATAGTCCATAATAAAATTTTAATTTGGACAGCAGTAGCTGCGGCACTTTATTACCATTTTTAGGTACCAATTGGTAACACGGGACAATTATAATGTAATAGTGATTGCATAAACTAGATTAAATTAAACAACTTAGTCCTACAGTGCAATACGTTCAGTGTTACGAGGTAATAAAATATTTAATATCGCACCAACTCAACTTTACTTTTAGGCCCACTGTTGATACCGACCTTTTCCATCAGTATTACTGTGTTATTCATAGCAGCTCTACTTAACAGGGCCCTGTTTGTATCCACTTCAGCAGAATTCAAAGTAACAAACTTCAGCGAGACCGTACATTATGCCGCGTGCAATAAGTTTGCTTATAGCATTACAAGGCCTAAAGCTGGTAGCCTTGTGTGTTGAAGTTAACGGTAAGTATAGTAAAAACCTAACATACTCGAATTGTATTAATGCTTGAGAGGACATGCTACGTAGAAAATGAGCACCCCAAAATTTGTTGTTTTTATTGACTCTTATTTTTTTATTTAATTAACAAAGCAAGTCATTAAAGATTTGGCTCATGGAAGTTGTAGAAGACTGCTTCATGCATCATGTAATAGGAAATATTAAACTTTGGTAGCCTACCTTACTTCTTTCATAACTACCAGAATGGACTAAAATTACGCGTATTCTGGGATTTTTGGAAGAACTACAAAACCGAAAAGTAAAAATACCCGATTATATAATGAACGAAGTAGTCTTCTACTCTTTCACAACTTAGATGAGCCAAATTTTTAATAACTTGCTGAGTTTGGTAATTAAATAAAAAATGAAAAGAAGGGCCCTATTTAATTTTGGGGTGCCAATTTTCTACGTGACATATCCTCTTAATAAATAATACCGCATTTAAAAAACGCGTAGAACCATCGATAGTCTTTTACCCTAACACCAAAAGTATACCTAGTTGGTTCGAAACCCACGCAGCGCTTTATTTTCTTCTGAATGTCATAAAACCGCCTTAGGGAACATTCTTTCTTCTTCTTCTTCTTCTTCCTCTTCTTCTTCTTCTTCTGGCTCTACAGCCCATGATGGGCTTTGGCCTGTTCAACAACACTCCTCCAGTCATCTCGGTTTTGTA
Organism: Psococerastis gibbosa; assembly: GCA_963971405.1. NCBI lineage: Eukaryota > Metazoa > Arthropoda > Insecta > Psocodea > Psocidae > Psococerastis > Psococerastis gibbosa. The sequence goes on along the minus strand of OZ020489.1, from coordinate 42,031,519 downwards.
CGACGCTCCAACATCTGTGGACTCCCAGGGAAGTTCGGTTTCATGCGGTCCTCTTCCATCTTCGTCGCAGTGATTTTACAAAACTAGTTATGCCTGGTCTGTTCGTCAATTTGTGGGCAAACTACTCTGTGGATTTAGATGAAATTCAACTCAGTCAACTGCCCTAAGGCGCCCATTCCACCGACCGGCTAGGGCTATTTAAAAAAACGGTGATGTGGTAGCAGACATTCAAGACTTAGGCGGGGTTTCCACCGACCTCGCATTGCAGAATTGACGGAAATGTTTATTTTCCTCTATGCCATAGTTAAAATTAATCAATGATCATACAGTAAAATCACAAACAAACTAAAATAAAAAAATGGCGTCATGGGATATGTTAAGTACAAACATTTTAATAGATTTCTATAAAAAGAAAAATTCGAATTTCCGTCAATGTCATTTGCATTCTGCAATGTGAGGTCGGTGGAAGCGCCACCTAAGTCTTGAATGTCTGCTACCACGTCACCGTTTTTGTAAATAGCCCTAGCCGGTCGGTGGAATGGGCGCCTAATTAATATTGAGCTCGTTTTTGTTTTTCAGCAGCCCAATCCGACGCAGCCCTTAATGACGCGGATATCTGTGTTAATAATATATGCTATAAGTCAGCACCCGCAATGGAGAGTATGGCAGCTTACAAAGGGGAAAATGCCATGATGTTCAAACAGGACTTGTGCACGTATGTTCCAGAAATATGTGAAATAGCTGAGAGCATCCTTAAGATATTCAATCCCATGAACTTTTTTTGCGCGTTGATTCCCAATCTGTGCGACCCATTACGCTTCCACAACTCACGCCCGATTAGAAGTCTTGAAGGAAATCAACATGGTGATATGGGAATTCAAAAGATCCATCAATCTAGTAAAGTAAAGTAAAGTAAAGATGTATTCCTCCAAAACATTACAGAATATTTTCATTGATAGGTACCAATTTTCAATGCAACGACAATACAATACAATATATGCATGACTGCTTGATAGGCCATCCAGAACCCTGCGCAATGAGAAACTCGTGTCTGCATGGATGGAAGGCATATCAAGCAGGACAGAGAAATGTATATATCAATGATAATTGAAAAGAGTTGCGGAGAGACCCCTACTATAAGAACTCTTGTCAAAGTCTAGGCTAGAGCAACGTTCGTAAAGCTATCTGTGCAATTAAAAAAATGTATATATGTATATTTATTTATTTGTTATAAATTGAATGACAAATGCATTTATTTAGATCGCACAGGTATCAATACGATACTAGGGTTAGTAAAAAAAAGGTTAGTAAAGGTTAGTAAAAAAGACTAGTAATATAGAATTACTTACTTAGTAGAATGATGAATAAAGGAGAAAAATACAGCATATGTTAAAAAATAAATATGTTAAAAAGAAAGTAGCAGTTAGAAAGAGGAAGTAGGCCTATATGGAGATATCGTGATGGGAGGGGGACATAAAACTAGGCCGAAACCATTGCGTCTAGACCGCTATTGGAAAGATTGTTCAACCATTTCCGAATTTCACTCCTGTACCGTGCGGCAAATAGTACTTGTCTTGTCTTATATTAATTGGCGTTTCATTATAAATTTTAATACTTAGATACTGGGGAGAGTGTTTCATGAGCGACAAATTTACTTTAATATTTAAAATATCTCCTATTTCCCGCCTCCTTGCGTTATGTACATGCACTATAGGAGTGAAAGTTGAGGCTCTAAGCTGTTTAAAAGCATGAAGCAGTAAAGCTTCTGCATATAGTCTTGGTACTGGTGGAACTCTAAGCTCAGAGAACAGGATATCTGATGGGTACCTCCATGGCTTTTTGAGAATTACTTTTAGCACCGTTCTCTGGACAACCTCCACCTTTTCCTTGTATGTGGAGAAAGTACCACCCCAAGCCAACAAACCATATTGTAAAATTGACTGCACTAGGGAGAAATAGACTACCCGAAGGAGGTCAAGTGGCAAAATGGAACGAAGCTGTTTAAATTTGTAAATAGTTTGTAAATAGTAAATCTAATCCGTCAGATGAAACCCCAACCACAATCTTGGCTCTCCCAGAACGCCAGGTGAGCCATCTTTACAACTATCAACCTCGGAACGTGGGAAATGCAAAAGAGCATCAGAGCTGGATGAAACAAGCATCATGTATTTTTTTGTGCCAGGTGATGTACACGCCAGAATTTTGTGACGCAGAACTTCTTGCCAATGTAGAAAAGATTGCGGCCGAGGAACCCGCGGTAACATCCTTAATGGTGATACGATAAGATGACTTGTGCAACTTAATTCCAGACCCAAACTGTCGATATGCCTCTCCTAGAGATGTGCTTCTCACCATAGTGGGAATCGTAGAGAAGCTATGCACCATTGCCTTCGTCCCTGAATATTGCGACGAAGAACGTCTTACCAGCACACGACTGATTGCAACACAGAGACCCGCGGAAACATCCTCAATGGTGCTGCGACAAGATGACTTATGCAACCTAATTCCAGACCCAAACTGTCGATATGCCTCTTCCGGTGAAGTGCTGCCCTTAATTTTGGATATGGTGGAGCTTCATTGCAAATTGTCATACGACCATGAATATTGTGACGAACAACGCCTTCAAAGACCACGACATATGTGGACCTAAGAAACTTTGGATAATTTCCTGCGACAAGTGTATCTCAATTCCAAACCACATGTCTTGCCAACATTTGGGCGTAAGGAATAACTCAAGATGTCAATCGAGACAATATTTAGACGTATTTTGTTATTACACGAATGCGGATTTGCATTACTCCATCTGGTGCATTTTGTTACCAAAGGGGGCGGAGCATATTAAATATTCACCGCCATGTTGGGAATATTTGTGTTCAATAGCCTATTCAAAAATATTTAACCTAGCTCGGGAGGCAGATTAGATTTTTTTTTTTCGGTTAAGTTTTTGATATTTTTGCCACGGTTTTGGCTTGCAACAATTTGTTTTCGGCTTACACTGACACCTTGGATTTGTGGCAAAAACTAAAGAGTTAAAGCCTAAAATTATATCGTTGGTATTGCTTTTTAGGTAGGTACCCCGCACACCCTACGTTAAGGGGGCCTACAATGTATGTTGATATGTTAAAAATGTAATAATAATAATAAAAATTAATTATGTCCAAAAAAAATACAATTATTCAACAAAATACAACTAGGGCTCCCATACCTTCATAGAGGCGTGCCGGATACACCCCACATAGTCGAAGAGCTGATGGGGAGAAGAAAACGCATGTCTGGGTACCAAATTTTTTGTGGCTGGATCGTGAGGACCATAAAAAAGTTAAAAAAAAACGGCTTCTTGCACTCGTCAGACTGGATCCCCTATTTTTTACGAAGGCATAAAGATATTTTTTTATATTTTTGTTGAATTTTTTAGTATCAGCGCAAGAACACTCCCAAAAGAAATTTGGAAAAGAAATTTGGCATGTCGGTTCACAAAAATAATACCTCGGGACCATTTTTTAAATTTTGGGCTAACTCAATTTTGGGGGTTTTTATTTTCAAACAACTTCCAAAAAGTCTCTAAGTAAATTATTTCTCAAAAACGACTACAACTATTTCTTTTAAAATCACGTACTGTATATTGTAGACGTTAATGTTTACAAAACACGGTGGATGTAACCCCCACACCTAAAAAGGCCACAAGAAGTTCCACACATGAAGCTTTCCCACGAATACCGATGTTACAAATTTCCAAAAAATATCTCATTACTCATTTCGGGGTACCACTTTGAAACCGATCTCAAACTACTCCCTGTAAATAGACCATTCATTCTATACACTTCTTGCTCGGTTGTGCCAAGGCTTTTCCCCCGACAGAAGCCCATTTTGAAAAAACTCCATGCGTCCAACCTACCGCGTACCAGAGCAAGAACCCTCGCAAAATTTAGTGAATGTTCTCTGAACACTTAATCGTTATGTTCTGTTAACAAATTGCACACTTTCAATTGTCCTGTATAATTTTAATACTAATTATTATTATTATTTCAACCTCAAGAAATTTTTTAGTTATGTAGTCTAGTTTAAAATCCTTAGCTGGCCTACAAATTGACTTCGTTTAGGAAGCTAAAAATTCTTATAGCCTCAGTAGGCCTAGTCCTGCAGAACCTAAGTTTTGATAGTGAATGAAAATAGTGAAACACTATAAGGCAACTTTAAGACAGAGAAAAAAGTGTTTTTAATTTCCATTTGAGCGAATTTCGGGGCTTTCTTGCAAATCCCCCGTACTGCAAAATATCTAGAAATTATTAGGCTTATTGGTATTGACATCCTAAATCATCAGCATTGGCTTATTACACTGCAATATTTCTTCATCGATGATAGCACACACAATATTCACATCTTGCAAGCATAATAAGTAGGCTATGAGATTTAAAAATTCAAATGCCGGTGTGGGTGGATCAGGGACGGATCCAGCCCATTGGGAGTTGTGGGTCAAAATAGGAAAAAACTATGTAGTATCGATTAAATCAGAGAGTTACACAAATTAACTTATAAAATAGATTTACCCATTTTTTTTTTGGGGGGGGGGGGGGTGGGAGGATAGCGGCCCCCCTGTTGTCTCCGTCCATGGGGTGGATCCAGGGGGGGGGGGGGTAGCTGCCTCCCTGTACCCGTCCATGGGGTCTAGCCAGAGAGACTACTTATTCTTATTATATTCCGCTTATTCTAGTTGAAGTGTAGTCAAGGACAGATGAAGGGGGAGCTGCCCCCAAAATCTTATAAGCTAGGCTGTTGTAAGTTGCCTAACTTATTACGTTATAATGTAATAGATACTAGATATGCTTATTATATTTTGAGCCAAATTACCCCCCCCCCCCCAATGGGCTGGATCTACCCCTGGTATAGGTAGGAGACTAATTTTAGGAAGTTGAACACTCCTAATTTAGCCCCAATGCAATTAAATAGACAAACATGGTATGATTGGACGAAATAGTTTGACTATCTTTTGTTAAATTGCTGCTTGACACAATATTTCTTAGGCGGATATTCCACATACGTCAATTGTCAATGAAAAATTGAAAAATGACGTTTTAGCAGGCATTAAAGACATACTAAAAATTCTGCTACCACGCCAATTTACGTCATTGTTACGTCATTTTTCAATTTTTCATTGACGATTGACGTATGTGGAATACCCGCCTCAGTAACATATTCCTAGCTAAATATTAATAAATCTTCATAAATGCCGGTGTGTGACCATAGAGGCATAGAATGTTGTTCTATAATAAATAAATAAAAGTTACAAAAGCAAAATATGTCAATTAATAATATCTAAATAATATAAAAATAATATCAGACACTTACCTTCCGCCGGATTGACCTTTCTTCCAAATTGTTAAAACTTTTCAGCACAACTTTACCACACATATACCGTACCATTGAAATAATATGTTTGTTTATTTTGTCACTAGAATTGTTTACAAATGTTTGGAAAGTTCCAGAACGCGCGACGAAAGAAGTTATTGCTATATTAGGCGGCTATTCCACTTGTACATATGCCGTCATTTATGTATCAATAAGGCGTGTATAAGTTATGTGGTAGCAGACATCAATAATTAGTCTCTACCATATTATAACTTAATTTATAATAGATAAGTTAAGTATCTACATAATAGTCTCCTTAAAACAAACATCTCATCAATTTTTGATGCACAAAGGACGGAATATTGACAAATGGAATAGGAATAGCCGCCTTATGGAGATTGCTTAGGCGCGGTTTCGACCGACCTCTAAGTGCAAAATACACATGCGGCGACGTGGTAGCAGATATCATTAATAAAGGCGGGGTTTCCACCGGCCTCTCATTGCAGAATGCAAATGACATTGACGGAAATTTTTGTTTTACTCTATGCCATAGTTAAAATTGATCAATGATCATAGAGTAACATCACAAACAAACAAACTAAAATTAAAAAATGGCGTCATGGGATATGTACAAAGTACAAACATTTTAATAGATTACTATAAAAATAAAAATTCAAATTCCCGTCAATGTCATTTGCATTCTGCAATGAGAGGTCGGTGGAAACCCCGCCTTTATTAATGATATCTGCTACTACGTCACCATATGTGTATTTTGCACTTAGAGGTCGGTGGAGACCGCGCCTTATTAGTGTATCATAAAAATAGTAGCCTAATCATGCGTAATAAACCTTTTTCGTATACAAAACCAACATGGCGGCGATTGTAGGATTAAGTCACAGCCCTACTTTAAACTTTTTTAAGTATTTGAGTTAACCGCAAGAATTTCCGTATACAAAAGAGGTCCGTTAGAATTTGGAATGAAGTCTGTTTATTAGGCCCGGTAAACACGCCTGAGAAATTGGAATAAATGGCGCAAACCCCCAACTTCAGCGTGGAAATTTTCTGAAGTGCGTTCAGAATCTCCAATCCTTTAGCTCCCATGCCATATAGTGTTTACCAAGCCATTTTCGCGCGGCATCTTGTAACCCCCGTTCTTAGCCTATTGAGGCTCCGCCATGTATAACTCTCATGTTACCCAGTTAACCAGCCATTAACGATGTCGCTGGTTGACTTACCTTGGTCCGCTCGTTGACGTTCCCCAAGAAGGAGAACAGTAGACCGTCACAGGACATGGCGTAGATACAGCGAGGCAGAGAGTACAGAGATCCAAACAGCGTGGTGCTCATACCACACAACGCTCCGGCAGACACCAGGTAGCGTAGCCAGGGAACATTGCTGTTCGCGAACGCCTGAGGCAGTGCTGCCCTCTCGTCGATGTCACTGTGAACGCCAATGATATAGCTTAGGCGGTTAGATTGACTCAGAAATGCTTTTTTTTTATCAGGAATAGTCTATGCGTATGAATTGAAAGATCAAGGTTCGAGACTCAACGTAATTGAAACATTTTCCGCCATGCCTGGCACCCAACTGTAATTATCTTCACGGGTAGGTAGGGGGAAACGTGGCAGCCAGACATCTTGCTGGCCACAAAATAGGCAATAGCGAAGAAAAATAATCTTCAGCAAATCATCAGGCCTAAGATAAGGGCATAACAAAGCGTAAAGGCGGATCGGACGTTATTTTTCGGCTAGTCTATTATCGCTTGTAGCCAGTGTAGGCTGACATCGAGAACGAGTACCAGTTTGTCAATGGACAAAACTTCATACGGAAACATTATCAAGAATGTACGAAAAACCATGGAGTCGTTGGCACCATAGTCACACAATTCAACAGACACGACTGAGTCCAAGACCGTAGCCAGGATTTTTATTCGGGGGGGGGGGGGGGGTTTCCTGTCAAAATCCGATTCTATCTAGTGTCAAGCCATTTCGTTTCGGCGGGGGGGGGGGGGGGGGTTGAACCCCATGAACCCCCCTTGGCTACGGCCTTGCGACTGACAACAGAACTCCGGCGCATCAAGTAGTTCTGCACACTTGACCTAGGGTCTCTGGCAATCTTAATAGCCTTTATTTTGACTGACTTTAACCTATGGCGAATACCTCAAAGCTTAACCTAGGTCACAAATTTGCCGCTTCATTGCATGGCTATTTCAGTCTTTCTTTTTTTCGGTAAAGAAAAGGCAGAGTTTTGATTGCGCTGGATGTTAATATTCAAATCCGTCTGTTACGATATCTTTCCTCAATACACTGTGTATAAATTTAGGGTGCTACCCCAGTTAGTCTCATTTTGAGCCATTTCTCCAGTTGTCATTGATATACCACCCATTACTGACCTGTAGGGTATCATGAGAGTAAGTGCAGCACTGACAAGCATGTAGCCAACAGTAACTGTAGACATTGCGACCGCTGTGGCTACTGGGATTGAAAACGCCGGGTCTATAGCTTCTTCGCCAGAAGTCGCGATGGAGTCGAAGCCGACGAACGCGTAGAAACAGGTGGCTGCTCCAGCCAACACCCCCGACGTCCCGTAAGGCAGAAAATCTGACGAATACAGTGCAGAGTATAATTTTTCAAGAAGAAAAATTCATAACACATCATATATTATTATTATGATTATTCATTAGAGAGATCTGACCGGCATAGGTCTTGAACAGCATGATTATTGGGGTGATAGCAGAGTACCCCAATCATTCATACTATGCCAACTAATTAACTGCTGAAGAACAAGAGCTTAAATTTAGTAGCAAAGACAACCGGATGTCCTTCAACGGCAAGTCAACCAGATCCACCTGGTTAATAAAGACAGCCCCAGAACTAAACATAATTCAACCAAGTGTTTCTCGGTCACCTTTGACTTATTACTCATTGTAAAAAATAACTTTGTATAGTTTTAGTTAATAAAATTAAAAAGAACCGGTCCGAGTTTCCTCGAACATGCTTTCCAATTTATCAACATTAGTAGATAGAGAATTTGAGTAATTTCATGGTAAATAATTTTCCAGTGGTTAAATTTCCGATATATGGGGGGGGGGAGGTTGTCCACCTGACGTCACTGGAACTGAGGTAAATTCTAGATAGCTCAGACCAACACATTAATTACAACACAGCATTAATGGCAGGGCACGCAATGCATTGAGCGCGAATTTTCTATCATTTTTTCAAAAAATAATATTTTGTGCAAAACCAAATATTTTTTGGGAAAGCAACATATCCGGCTTCGTTACTCAATTTAACACCTAAAACATGCCTGAAGGTAGAAATCAGCGATAGAAAGGTTTCGCAGAAAATTAATTTTTAGTCATTTTTCATTAAAATTTAGTTATTTTTATTTTTTTACCCCCTGAAGCAAACTATCAAGGAGCAAGCGACCCCCCGGATTTTGTCAGCATTAATAACGACTACAATATATGAGAATTTAAAAGAAATCGTTGGAGCCGTTTTTGAGAAATACATTTTTTTAGACGTTTTTTTGAAGTTTTTGGAAAATAACCCCCCCCCCCCCCCCCAAATTGAGTTAGCCCAAAATAAAAAAAATGGTCCCGAGGTATGTTTTTTGTGAACCTACATGCCGAATTTCATCAAAATCAACTGAATAGTTTGCCCGGAAATCGACGAACAGACAGACAGACATTTCGTAAAAACCACTTTTTTGGGTTCCTGGGACCTGAAAACGTGTAAATCCGTTGAAATCTCGGAATCGAAAATTTCGACCATCATAAAGCTTTCCTTATACTACGTATAAATTGGAAAGCAAATATACACAACCGGTTTCGGCGTCAACAAGGGGGAACTACTTAATGACATAACCTTTTTAAGTAGTTCCCCCTAGTTGGCGCTTCCATTGGTTAATGTTTAAATGTTCAATTTAAAATTGTCTACTTTATGCGATGCTGTGTGTTATCCTGACAATGTGTTTTGTTTTAGCTTGCATACCGTTTTGTTTCATCTGTTTTTTCAATCGCACTTGACGATGGCGTGAGCCGAAACCGGTTGTGTATTTTTTTAATTTTATTAAGTAAAACTATACAAAGTTATTTTTTACAATGAGTGACAGCAAGTTTTACAAAGTTACTAAGGAGACTATTATGTTTATTTCACTTATTACAGTGCCGGCAGATAGTCAAACCCCCTAATCCCAGTTTCGGCATGTTAGCCATGTTCCTTCTCTAAAGCACTACAGAAGTACCCGGTTCCCATTTTTATATAAGATCAGAAGCACCGGTGGATGGAAAGGGGTCGGGAGTTTCTCCGAACTATCACTGCTATACACATTTTTACGATGCCCCTATATTGGGGCCGACCTCCAGTCTCTGCGAACACTCCAAAAATAGGTAGACCGGTGGCTTGACACAGCTTTTAACACCTAACTATCCGTTGTTTTTTGCACAAAAAGGAATTTTACAGTAAATCCTGATCATAGAGGCATCAATCATCATCATCAATAATCAGCTAAAGCATCACCCAATGGAAACAATTTCTGCAGTCCCCTATTTACCGTCACTCCAGTTATTAAAGTCGGCAAAGCAAAAGCCGACAGAGATGACGGTAATCATGGCAGCCAACGTAACGAGGGTGAAGGCGCTGTTGATGAGAGCCGACGTTTTGACGCCCAGGCCCAGGAGCAGCGCGAAACAAAGGCAGACCAGTGCTGCTAGAAGGTCCAGATCCCCTACTGTCAGGTATTTACTCAGGACACCATCTGCCGCAGCGTCCAGGTACGAGGACCAGACGCGCGCCACGGACGCAGCACCTGTCAGAAAAAAAAATGTTACAGCGCCTATGCGCCTATCTATACTCCCATACACCCCTAGGAGGCTTTTGGATTCCTTGAAAGAAGAAATTAGGACAGAGAATAATTTGGGGACAGCCTGACATCAATCAATGGGGAGTGATGTGTGAGAATGAATGAGTGCCTAAGTTATTGTATTATTATTTTTCCTTTGTTATTTTTTTTACCGGAAAGAAATGTAATACATAGGCTTTGTACACAAAAATAGGTTAGCTGGTAGAGTAGCCCTTTGGGACCAAAACTCTCTTAGTACAACGAAGTTTTTCATTTCATTGACTTTATTTCAAGCTAACAGACTGTCCAATCCGACTATATACGACTACAATGTGTGTTACATGACAGGCGATGTAATTCAGTAAGTCACAATTCCCCAGTACACCTGCTAACTTCCTAGGTGTAGCTTCGTTAAATGCATTACAGATCGCGGGTTATGGAGGCACCTTTGTTCTTAACTTACCAATCATATGCTCCAAAATGATATTCCATCCGATAAAAAAGGCCCAGAACTCTCCAATTGTGCAGTAAATGTAAGCATAGGCGCTGCCCGCACGGGGGACTCGAGCACCTAATTCGGCGTAGCAGAGAGCAGCCAGCAGAGACGTGAGACCAGCCAATAGGAAGGAGATAACTATACCAGGCCCTGCTATTTCTCTAGCCACAGTGCCTGTTAGGACGTAGACTCCAGCACCCACCATATGGCCAATACCTGGAATTTACAACTTTGATATTAAAGTTGACATGCACTGCAGGCATCCTAACTTATGTGTGTATGTATTGGCAATCCCGTTGACCACACATGAAACATGTATTCATGAGAATTATATGGCTTAATAAGGGAAATGTCGGATATCTCAAAATCACGACCGATTCTAAAGAAGGCATATGGAGATCGGCTTAGGACTTCCAAATAGAAGGTAGTTATATCATACCAAACTTCATATAAAAAGTTAGCTGTCTACCAGAGAGTCCCGGATCAACGTCTAGACATCACAAACAACTCGGTGGGCATATAAGCGAGCCGAAGATTGCAGTCACCCTAAAGCTAAGCTTTGCCTCACAATTGAATACAAACCCATAAGACTGATGTCGAAAGTGTTCAGACAACGATTGAGTTTGGTGTCTAGGACATCCCCTATTGGTATCATTTTGACGCGGTTCATACGAGAGCCCAGGTCCGAAATAACGTGGCCCAGCACCTTCCTCCGCTGCCCCACCATCCTGAAACACGAAAGCAGACTGTTTCATACATATGGAAAAGGTTGACCTACAATATAAAACGAACACAACTTATCAGTCAAGGAACACAATACTATCTATGCTGAAGGTTAATCATACCTATATTAGCCTACCTGTAATTTAACGGGTTTAGCTTTTGTTAAAAGCTCGTAAAATGGTCCTGGGGTTATGGTAATGATTTTATTCCGTATTTTACGTGGGTGGCTGCGAGTGCGATCAACAGATGGAAAAACTTCTCCAGCCCTCTTCCGCGCAAACGCTTAAACTTGGGTGGTTATCCATGTCGCGATTGGAAGTATTATTCGGCACTCACATAATAAAAACCGAACCACATTGTACGGTTGTACGGCTAAACTTACCTCAATAGTCGTCATTTTAATAAATAAAAAATTAATTTTAATTCAAATCCTGGCAACCAAGAACTATGAAACTGTTTACAATGTTTGCTTGTTTATGTTTACATACACAAGTGGAAGCCGCCATCATGTTCAAAAAACAGCGTACTTACAATTTTTAAAAGTTGTTACTTTGAAATTTTAATGTATATCTTAAGTATGAGTATTAAATAATTTAATTTAATTTAAAAGTACTTCTTTTTCACCAATCGCCATCTTTGTAGTTTCACCAGTTTGGTTTGGCTTTGGTTCATGAGTATAAAATAAGGGGTTTTCCAAGTCTGTAAGATTATAATTGAATTATCTCCCTTCTTTCCTTCTAAGTTGGTTGAAACTGTTATTTGAATTCTCTTTTTGTAGTTTTCAAATTTACGCACGTAAGTTAATTTATCTATAAGTCACATACGGGGGATACGGCTATTTATTTTTTGTCATCAATGCATTATTATTATTATTCTGTCGGTAAATGACTGGTAAAAATGAAAATATACCTAAAGCCGTGAAGGATCACTCATAAAAATACAGAAGAGTAAATGGCAGTATTGCAGTGTACGTAAATAAAGTTACACAATACCAGAATATTTATTTACTAACTTTCTTGACTAAACTATGCGTGGATAATTTGCTGAATAAATCAGAATAGACTCTAATCTAGTAGCATACATTTTTCCGTATAAAATAGATACAAGAAGTTGGTAGTTTGTTGCGCATATTGTAAAAACTGTATTGCCTCCCGCCTGCAGCCTGCAACTTTAAAAATAGCATATATTATTAGTGTCGCTGCAACCCTGTATCAATTGTAATTTGTGCTCGTTTTCCCCGTTCCCAGCTAAGCATTAAGCCGCACCCGATACCACCCAAACCGCATGCTTCCTTTGATCATGTTATTGGCAACATGTTGTGGTCAAGTACTTGGTGCGTTCTCTTACATAATGTTTTTGTGGCGTTAACCTGCCCATTAAAACTTTTATTTCACTAAGTTTATTCACTGAAACCATGCCTTTGCTTTCATGCACGGTATATGAAAATATGCTGAAATTTTTACGTGTTTTAGAAGACTTCGGGTTCTGTGCGGATCCATTGAGTTTTTATTGTTTGTCTTTTAGTTTAGAGGAAACCACCAAACCAGCTCAACAAGTTTTGTCTTAACGTGCGTCATCTGTCGGTCAATAGTGGCTACGCTGGGCTTATCCAGAGTGGACACTATTTATTTGTTAAAATATGATAAGAAAAGATGACTCAAGATTGATTCAAATGTTTTGTTGGAGTTATTGTAGTCCTATCAACGCAGCGTAGAAACTTCCTACCGCTGTAGGCTATCAAGAAATGTCAATTTTAATAGTGTGGTTGAGTATCAAGTAGGGTATAAGCTGAGTACGGGGAAATCCGTAGTGTAGTGGCTAACGCGATGCCCCGAGGATTCCAATCCCACCGAATTAAGGTCATTACCTATTATCATTGTGTACTTGAAGTCAACCCCTTACTTCAAACACCCGGTAATTGTTTTTTTTTTTTTTTAAGAACTGTTTTTATGGACCCAGGCCTACTTATAGTGGCCCATAGGTCCCTTGTCCATTACCAACGACCCCGTGGATTGCGGACATTACTTGCATTGTTTCCGTATGAATTTTTGGCCATTGGCAAAATGGCATACGTTCTCGATGTCAACCTACGCCGGCTAAAAGCGATAATGGGCAAGCTGAGATAAGCTTACCATTCACGCAATGAAACAAGCGAAAGTATGACTTAACCAATTACAGATACGAATCTCGGAACACCCGGACGAACCCTATTTATTATTTATTTCAAAATTGTTTTTGTTTTAGTATGTCTACCAAAAGATAACAAAAGCTTTCACAATGGTGCATATTCCGGAGCAATTTGCCTATGACTATTGGCAGAAGGAGCCAACGTCCAACCAAGTAGAAATCACCTGCCTATTACCCAATGGCATTGTCATCTTACATCAAATATATCGTAATGCCACCATCTCAGAATTTAAAGAGGTATGCCCTATGGCCAGACTCGTACCCAGGATTTTTTTCAGGGTTGGTTCTTCTTCCGGCTCTACAGCTTCTTCTTGATGGGCTTTATCCTACTAGACAACTTCTTCAGTCATGTCGGTTTTGCACGACGCTCCACTATCGGTTTCGTGAACGTCTCATCAGTAGTCTTCCCGCCATGCCTTTTTTTTTTTTTTTTTTTTTTTTTTCATTTTATTCGGCAGGTGGTTCTCACAACGTATCCCAGCCATCATAGACGTTGAAAAAAACTGTGTCTTCTCCACTGAGTATTGCGTCTATTTCGACACTGTTTCATTTACGTCACTCTTCGTTTCCGTACAGGGATACTATGTGGGTATAACCGTATGAAAAAGCTAGCCTCCTGCTTTTAAACAGATAGTGCCAACAAAACAAAATACCATATACAGGTCAGGACATGTAGCGTAGTAGTAAGGACTCTGACTTTCACCCGAAAGGTTGTTGCTTGCCCCACACTGGCTACATTCATTTTCAGGGCATGTAAAGCGGCAGGGTGTAAGAGAGGGCTTTATAGCCCTAACTCCGCTAGGTTGGCTTAGTAATAGAAACAATATACAGAAAACCAGTACAAGAAATACGCGTCAAGTATGTAACCTACCCTAGGCTAGATAAGCAAATAAATAAAATAAAATAAAAACCATGGTCAGAGTGTAATTTTGATGATTTGTTTTTAGGAGATTTGGGAGAAGGCTGAAAAGGAGTTCCCATTGTTCCATCATCTTCGCGATGTCTCCACGTACATGTTCACATGTGTTAACAACAAGGGGGAGACGCGCGAGCTTCGAAACGAGAGAGAGCGTATAAGCGAAGCCAAGCCTTTCTGTTCTGTCCTTAGGCTCGTTGACTATATTGAATTGGGTGCCGAAAAGGAGATAAATCTGCAAATCAGCAGCCTTCTCGGAAAAGGTACTTAGCTTGGCGCTAATGTGCTTATTTTTTCTGGGCCTTGTTCCAAGATACATTTCAAATGAATTATTACTATGAATTATGAGCGTACGCCTTAAGGCTTGGTATTATTTCGTTTTGGGGGAATTGACGGGGACGAATTGGCGAATTTATCTAAAACCTTAATGCGTCGGCACATTTATAATCGGTATGTCCAATGACGACCAATTATTTCCAGGGCTTCCTATCGTTATACATGTCAAATTTTTACAAATTCGGAAAATTCTATGTTGCCTGGCATACCGTTGATGTCAGGATCACAAAACTTCATGAAAATCTAACTGTTTTGGTTCATTCCCGTTCATAATTAGCGAACAGTCATCTTAAAAATGATATGTGCTATGCGAGCTTTCGTTTATATCATTTTTAAGATGACTGTTGATCGCGTAACACTTGCGGAGTGTGCCTCAGTCACCTTACCGTGATTTTTCTGCTGTGTCGTATGGCTCAACTCAGAATAGTTTTACTATAGAATAATCATCACTAGTTGTAACAAAACACGTTACAACATGAAACAGCAAGAGGCAGCACAGCTCTAGTCAGTCGCCATTTTACTCCCACGTAGTTCGTTCGGATATTCCCTCTGTTCTCTCACATTATTAATTCATCTAGTTTTAGTCTGGTATAACTGGAAACAAAATCTCTACTCCGTCGTGCGCCTAGAGTTAAACAGCAAGATAGTCTACGAAGCTGGGCGCCCAGACCATCTGATCGACCGCACCGTTAATAAAGGTAAGGCAAACGTCTGAGGAGAGATTAATAATCCATACTAAATTATGGTCCATCGAGTAAAAATTTTGATAATTCTATTTTCTAATTTTAATTACAGTCCACTGTTTTCTCTGATTTTCTGTGCTGCCGCTTGCCTGCTGTAGGCTTTTTTACGACTAGGCCTATACTATAATAATACGCATACAGTAGGTACTTGTATCAGTCAAGTACCTGCTAGAATCTAATCTGTTTTTCTTTGCTACTTTTAAGGCTACGCTTTTTCTGTGGCTCTCTATAATTAATTTTACTATTATATTTCTAATCAAAAATGAGTGTCAGTGATAGTGATCATAATGACGCAAGTCGTGATGACTTTACAACCGAACAAATTTTAG
This sequence comes from Psococerastis gibbosa, assembly GCA_963971405.1. Classification (NCBI taxonomy): domain Eukaryota; kingdom Metazoa; phylum Arthropoda; class Insecta; order Psocodea; family Psocidae; genus Psococerastis; species Psococerastis gibbosa. The sequence goes on along the minus strand of OZ020489.1, from coordinate 42,015,601 downwards.
ATTCGCTCCAGGCCCAGCTAAACGATTTATTCGCTAGAGTGACGAGCGCTAGGGACCTCGCTATGTCCTATGCTAAAACTAGAGTGTCTCTACTTAAGCAAAAGTATGACATGTGTGTCAAGCTCAGGAGCGAGTTAAGTTATTTGTCAAAAAAGATAAGGAGATACAATACGATTGTTACGGATGAATCGTCAAAACTAAACATCGACGCTACAGTTAAAAGTTTCGATGATATAGTGGAATCCGTCACGGTCCTATATTACGACGCCTACGACAAGTCAATCGCATCACGATCTAATCAGTCTAATCCTACTTCTATTTCTACACCTACTCAGTCTAATATACAACTACTGCGAATCCAAATGGAAAAATTCACAAATGATGTAAAAGATTTTCAGAGATGGTTTTCTCTTTTTCAGGCAGTGTATGATTCTCAAACCAACCTATCAGGGTCGGAAAAATTTTATTATTTGCGGACTCTCTTATTTGGTGAAGGCCTAAATATTGTGTCCCAATTTCCATTAACCAACCAAGGCTACGTTGACGCCATTTCTGCATTAAAAGAAAGGTTCGAATGCCAGCGTACCTTGGCCGCTCTCTATACAAACGAATTGTTCAATTTCGTTCCACAAAAGAAGGCTACACCCGATTCCCTCCAAAAGTTTTTAGAGGTACACTCTGAAGGAGTTACAGCTCTAAAAAGTCTGTCGTCAGTCGTGGACCTTGGCGATTTTTTATTACTGTCGATTGCCGTCCGCAATTTAGACCCACTAACTCGCCGCCTGTTCGAACAGCAGCTGTCGGCAGGGGTCATACCTAAGTACAAAGAAGTAATTGATTTTGTATCAAAACAATTTCAAACTTTAACTTTACTGTCTCAGGAATCTGTTACTACGCATTCTAAGACCTCGGATTCTAGCCCAGGTCACAGTGCGCTTCGAAGTAATCGCACTCTTAAGGTGACATCGCATACTACAAATGCGAAGAAACCAACTCCGAAATTACCTAATTTCGTGAGTCCCTGCATTTTCTGCTCCAATTCGACACATAAAATTTCAACTTGTGCCGAATTTCTCAGTTTACCTGTTTCTGACCGCATCAAATGGGTGACCTCTAACCTAAGATGCCCTGCCTGCATGTCGCTTACGCATTCAAAAATAAGCGAGTGCAAAAGCACAAAATCCTGTTACTACTGCCAATCTAAAATGCACAATAGTGCTATCTGCGATAAACGCACTGTAAGCTCAGCTACTGTTCAACCAATCGTCACACAGTCACCCAAGACGCTGTCGTGTGTAACGACTTCCTCTCAGCCAAAAAATGAGTTGCACAACCTCATTGGCACAGCTGTCGTCCACGTAAAGGACAATCTAGGCTACACGCACGAAGTGTGCCTATGCTTAGATAGTGGCAGCGAAGAAACACTTATCTCTCTGCCCACTGTTAAAAAACTAGGTCTAAACTTTTCAAAAAAGAAATTGTTACCTATTTATGGGCTAGGTGATTCATTAAAGAACACCATAGGCTCTACTGTACTCTCGCTTAGATCGAGATTTAATCCCGAATTTATCTTCGAAATAAATGCTAAAATCATGAAAACTATCTGCCAAAATTCTACAAAAGTGACATTAAGTAATGATTTCACAACATACGTTAAGAATTATCAGCTAGCTGACCCAAAGTTTTTTAATTCAAAACCATATGACATTCTATTGTCCGTCGGAGATACCGTCGAATTAATGCAAAATAACGAAAAATTCCTAAATATTCCGAATATTCGACACCCTCCTAACTGGCCTTATCCAGTACATACTCCGTTTGGATACGTAATTATGGGAAAAATTCCCACCTTAAGCGGCTCCGATCCCAAGGTTTTCATGGCTCAATCCGACATTCAACTAGCCGACATCATGGAAAATGCTTAGCTTAGCTACGCGTTCTATAAAGTTCACTACAATACCTGTTGCGGCTCCTTGGATGGGAGGTTACGAGCCCCTCATAAAAGTCGCAAAGAATGGTTTAAAACGCTTACTTGTAGAACCATTACACCTACAAGATCTTATAACACTGTTTATTAATGTTGAAGGACTGGTCAACAGTCGGCCCTACATAGGCCCAACTCTGTTCGATACTACAGACCCTGCATTAATATTGTCACCTAGTCATATGTTGACTGGAGGTCATCTCAATTCAGCACCCATTTTGGTGAACGATGAACCCATGCCCTTGCGTAAAAGATTTTACAAACTAAGAGCTATTATCCAAATATTCTGGAAAACCTTCCGTCGTGAAGTATTAAACACGTATATGCAAAAGCTTAAATGGCCGAAAGGTAATAACGCTAATGTCAAGGTAGGCGATCTCGTTTGGATTCCATCCCTAACAGGGAAGTTTTCAGTCCCAGGCTATTGGGGCTTAGGAATAGTTGAAAAGCTCTACCCAGACGCAAACAATGTGGCTAGAACCATAGACATTAAGACTCGAAGTGGAGTCATTAAACGGGCACTACGATCTATCGTTCTCGTACCCCGTCCCAATGTACTTGTAGAATAAAATAACTCTGCATTCGAAAAAGATTGCAGATTAATGAGTTACATTTTTCTTATATTATTTATATTGTATATTTTGGTTTGCCAGTTTTACCCTCCATTTAAGGGGGGAGGTTAGTTGTAACAAAACACGTTACAACATGAAACAGCAAGAGGCAGCACAGCTCTAGTCAGTCGCCATTTTACTCCCACGTAGTTCGTTCGGATATTCCCTCTGTTCTCTCACATTATTAATTCATCTAGTTTTAGTCTGGTATAACTGGAAACAAAATCTCTACTCCGTCGTGCGCCTAGAGTTAAACAGCAAGATAGTCTACGAAGCTGGGCGCCCAGACCATCTGATCGACCGCACCGTTAATAAAGGTAAGGCAAACGTCTGAGGAGAGATTAATAATCCATACTAATCACCCTCTCCATTGCCTTGAGCCTTAATGAGCCCTTAAATACTCCTCCAGTCATCTCGGTTTTGTACGACGCTCCTCTCCCTACGGACTAGGAGGAGTCTACTTCCTCCTTCCACCTGTTTCGTGGCCGTCCCTTCTAATCATACTTGCTTTGTATTGTGCATGTATTGTACTATAATACTGTATGTTATCCAGGTATTCACGAGTTCAGCGCCTTGAACAATCCTGAGGTAAATGATTTTCGCGTGAAGATGAAAATGCTGGGGCTGGAGGTGGCGAAGGAGCGACAGAGCAAGACGTGGCAGGAGAAACTGGCCTATCACTTTCCGCCACGACTCGCTCCGACCTCCGATATCCCGCCAAATTGCCAGTCGCGACTGGCGGACGGTGGCTTCCTAATCTCGATCCTCAGCCCCCACCTGCAGGTAATGATGTTTCAGCAGTAATTTTTGCTGTTTGCAAACTGGTACATGTTCTTGGTGTGAACCTACACCAGATACAACCTGGCTAACTTTTTTTCTTATTTTGGGTTGCGTTTTTGCGTTCTATGTTACATTCGGAAAGGACCCAACAAGGTTGGATTAGTGGGCATTTTACAGGCTTTTCGAGGTGCGATTAAATTATTTACTAAGGAAATAAGCCTTGTGGCCTATTGTGGGCCCAGCTGAGTATTACCAGTACTTGTTCTTCAATACATCTTTCTTGGCTGAAGGGCGAAATTCGGCATTTTTCAGGTTCTTAGTATGCCTTACCTTAGCGACGCCGCTTAACAATCTTCCAACAAAATCACCGGCTGCTATCAGACTAACATGTAATTTGCTTTCTGACCGTTTCAGGCAATCTCAACATATGCATTGTCTCCTTTAAATGCCTCTTCTATCGAAGATCGCCATGCCATTACGATTATACTAGCGAATTGTAATGCAATGGTTTCCTGCTGCCTTCTGCACCCTTACGCCGTTGGCTCCTTATGGAGTTCCTCCGCCTTTAAGACTAGTTTCCCAACCCCAGGACGAAAGAGTGCCCGGCACAGAAAAGACTGGGTTTTTCGCTTATCCCGGCTGAAACTCGGTCCCCTGACCCCTATCTGTTCAGTCACTTCTATCTTCACCACGAGGAGGTATAGATAAGGAATTTTCGCGTCTTCGCCTCTGATACTATAAAGCGTTACTCAGAAACGCAGCTGCTTTGATGACAATGTCGTTGTGACTATTAGAAATAGCGTAGCGTTCAAATACTCGGACTACAATATTTCCAACAAGTTATACCAGTGGCTAATGACAGGCTTACCATGACACATTTTAACAGGCGTGACTCACTTGAGACGGTCTTATCCTAGTTTGTGAACGATTCGCACTATATTGATGCACGTAACCATCCTTGTTCTTTGTTTCCACTATGCAGAAATCAAGTAAAGTCGCAGCCACGTACAAATGGACGCCACTGCAGCTTATGACGGATGTTCTGGTCAAGAAAGCCAAGCACCGGAGTTACGGTGATAAACCGAAAGACTACGTGCTGAAGGTGTGCGGTCAGGAAGAGTATCTAGTGGGGGATGCGCCCCTTATACAATTTCTGTACATACAGGAGTCTTTGTCGAGGGATGTCATACCTTCGCTTAAACTCGTCAGCAAGAGTGAATTACCAGGTAACTAGTACTTACTCACGATGTCAAGAAGAGATAGGAATACAAATGTAGTGATGAGAAGTAAGTTTGGGTTGGAGGAACCATTGGTGGAGAAGATAGCGAGGAGACTGCGATGATTTGGACAAGTCAAGGGAATAGATAGCAACAGGAGCCCTAGGAAGAGGAAGACCAAGAACGAGATCCAGAGACTAGATTGAGAACAGTCTCAGGAGACCAGAGGTAGTGTTGAATAATCAGAAGTGGTGGGACGGGAGGGAGTGAAAGGGACTCTCGTATCTCATCCGAGCAGCTGAAGCTGATTATTTATTAATGATGAAATAAGCCATTTGTATCATTATAATGTCAACAGCATCTACTATCGTTTCTAGTCGCCCGGGCGTGATATGAGAGCCAGCTTCACTTCTGATCATTCTACACTTCCTCCAGTACTAGCCCACTCTCCTGAGATCGTTTGCCATTTGGTTTCTGCATCTCATCCTCTAGTTCGTGTTCCCTCTATATTTTCCTCACGCTCCTGCCGTTATCTATTCTATTTTCTCGCTAGTCCCTCGAGCTCTCTTTACTTCGCCCGATCATGGCGATTTGGCATTATTATAATACCGGGTTTATTTTTTAATACTGCATTTTGTTCTACAAGAGAATGGACGCATTTTTTAATAATTGAAGAAAATACCAATAAAAATTAAAATGTAGAGGCAGAATTTTGAAATATAATAAGAATTGTAATTAATGTGTCTACATCTAAAAAATTGAAAACTCACCAAACATATAGCCGAGGGTTAATTTATCAATTGGAATTTCCCGCGCATTTTGCACTCATTTGTTTAAAGCAATTGAATAAACCCCGGTATTATAATAATCCCAAATCACCATGATCGGGCTGCTGGCTCATCTCGCCCTGACGGGCTGTTCTCATGAACTCAATATCTTCACCTCCGGCCTTGAATATCTTTGTAATTATACAATTTCATCCGATCATATATTGCTGTCTTGCCAGTTGTTCGTGATCACCATCTCCCGACTTGCCCAGATATTTTTAACAAGTAGCTGTGTCTGTGTTTACAGTGGCCATGGAGGACATCTACGAGAATATGGATGTGGACCCGCGGACGCGACATTCGTCCACATTGCGCAAGAAGGAGAAGGAGAAGGCGGTGTGTGCTTGGAGTGTCGATGACTTCTTCTCGTTCACCGTTGACACCGTTAGCAGACTGAATACTGATGTAAACCGCGCCGTCGAGGTCAGTACTTATGTTTACAGTCTGTGGTTTGAACAAAACTCTATTATCTTATCGAAGGTGACAGGCTTATTTTGCAGTGAAGGTGGATTAAAATCGAATGTATTTGCTTGTAAAGAAAGCATTGTATACAACATACTAATTTTGGACTAGTTACTCCATAACCCGTGCTGGGTCCTTACAATTGTTAGTTGTGTGCGTTTTCTTAAAGCAATTGAAAAGGGAATACATGCTTTTCCATACTTTCGAGAAGCTGCAAGCTCAGACTCTATGAGCTGCTTGCAGCTTCTCGAAAGTATGGAAAATAGAGCAAAAAACCCATCCATCGTAAAAATTCTTGTGCTTCTAGCTGAGTTACGATCAAGATGTATCAATGTTCGTTTTGTGTGGGTGAAGGCCCACGTCGGACTTAAGGGGAATGATGCACTGGCTAAAGAAGGAGCAAATACTGGCGAGTACAGTGCTATTTTGCTCCCGAAAGAGGAATTTTATAAGACCATAAAACAACACCATTTCCAGTTGTGGGTAAATGACTTCGATTCCAATACTTCTGGCTCCTTCTATAGGTCTATTCTACCTCGACCGCTTAAAAACGAATGGTCTGCTAATGTGTCTGGCCCAACTCACCGCATGTATTTATCTACCATCTCACGTCTGAGGACAAACCATGGACTCTCTGAGGCATATATCTATCATACCCTACGGGGGTCATACTCTCCTCTCTGCAGCCATTGCCTGGAAAGTGAAGGCACAATGCAGCATGTTATATTGGAATGCCCTGAATTCACCATAGCTAGAAACAAATTACTAGACCGCATCTTCCCCTTAATGACAGTCCTCCCTTTTAATTATGCCCACATGATCTCTAAAAGTGACTCCTACCAGGCTATATATGACTTTCTAAGGGAAGTCCACGTAGAATTTTAACCCCACCTACCCACCATGGCTGTATGTGAGCCCAACAATGCCAAAAAAAAAACAACACAAAATGTTAATATATGAGATAAATAGATAAAATCCGAACACTACTGCTATGGAATGGTAGTACGTTTAAAAGAGAAGGCTGATGTATTGATAATTACTTGAAATATTGTACAGATTGGCGTGCAGGCAGGACTGTTCCACGGCGGGAAACCCCTCTGCGAGAGCCGGAAGACGAGCGAAAAGGCTGTGGTCGAGGGAACTGTCAACATTGCCGAGGAGCTGCAGTTTGACCTACAGGTCCGGAATATACCGCGAATGGCCCGAATATGTCTGGCAGTTTACGAGGTAGCAAAGTCGTCGAAGGCTTTCAAATCAAAAAAACCGAGGGAGTCAGGGAAACAGGTAAACGGAAATTTGCGCTGTTAGATAGGGCTTTGTGATAAGTGTTGTCTGTGGTGATTGGGCAAATTGCCATCAAGAACGAACTGGACAACGGGTTACCCAGGGACCGTCTACAGCAGTTTGCCAATGGTTAGTGATGAGTTGTTAAAAGATTTGTAGTAGTATGCAAGGTTTAAAAATTGTGACACCAATGGCAGTGAGGCTATAACCGAAAAGATGGGGTAGGAGGTAGGTTACATCTAGGTATAATATAGGCTGGGCAATGCGAAAGACTGTGTTACTAATTTGAGGCTGGTATTGCAGTGAATACGCCGGACATCAGATGGTCATGGGTCAACCTTGTACCAATGTAGAGGCGTTCTAAAAGTTTGGCCAGTCGGTGTAAGTGACGTTCAAATGCAAATATCAAAATGTGGAGGCGTATTTCTTCTAAGGGATGTCACATTTTTTTATACCTCTACAATTGATATTTCATATAACATTTTATTTTTTTCAAAAAACGGGCTGCGGGGGTGTCCGATTAACCTAGTTATTGTTGTAGGATATGTACATAAATCCATTGGCGTGGGTCAACACGACTGTCTACGACTTTCGGAGCCAACTGAAGAATGGAGTAGTAACGCTGTACATGTGGACATATGCTGGGGACTATCAGAGTGAGGATTTACTGCAGAGTCTCGGATCAGTCACTGTCAACCATAATGTTGACCATGCCACTTTTCTCTCCTTGAAATTCCGCAGGTATTGTACAGTACCACCATTATTTTGGCCATTGAAGTCTACGTGACAGTAAAATTTAGATTGGGCCCCGGTGACCATGTATATGTGACCTGCGCTCTCCTTCTCCAGTCATCGACGCCAAGGGTTACCAGATTCACCTCGACGTCGTCCAGCCATCGCATCCGTGGTCGTCCCCTGTGGAACATTGTGTAAGGCTGCTCTTGTAGTCCTATTGTCTGGCATTCGTTGCACGTGCCCTAGCCACCTGATGCGGGCTCTCTTGATTTCGGCTACTATCGGAAGTTCTCGGTATATCGCGTAGAGCTCGTCATTTCTACGGATACGTCATTCTCTGTCTCTCCCTCTCTCCCTGATTTTGCACTGGCCATAATAATAACAATAATGCGTGTATTAATATTTAAAAAAAACACATTATAATAGTAGTCAACTCCAGTTGCCCGGGTGTGATACGTGAGCCTACACCACTCCCTTCTGATTATTTATTCAACACTACCAGTCTCACTCTTCGGAGATAGTCTGGTTTCTCTTCCATGGTTTTCCTCTTCTTCGTGTCGCTTATATTACTTCCTACAGACACCTTCTGTTATGAATCGTTTCTTACGGTACTTCCACCCCGATCCCTCTCTTCTCATCAATTCATTTCTAGTTCTATCCCTTCTCGTTCTCTGAGGGGGTGTTCTGATGAGCTTTATCTCAGCCGCTTTTATTTTACTGACCGACATTGCTCTATTTAGAAATCTTGGAAACTTCAACAAAATAATTTTTCTCCCCATGTTCTTTAGTTCTATAAACTATCGAACCAATAAACGTCGGGTGTCCGCACTAGTAGGTATTAAATGTTATTGTATTGTTATTATACAGTTATTGCTGTTTTAGTTATCAAGACTCAACAATCACGTACCCCCACCTCGAAGCCATTCTCCGATTCGCAGACGACCATGCCGACAGTAATTCGTTGACGTTGCCTTCGCCCGATACGTTGGTACGCCTGGACGAAATACGACAGATGGTGGACTGCGATCCGCTATATGAGATGCACGAACAAGAGGTCAAGGAAATGTGGGGGCTGCGGTACCTCATACTCCGCGATGCGCAGACGCTTTTACCTAAATTTTTGGAATCTGTGGAGTGGAGTGACCATAAACAGGTGAAATACTTACTTTGCTTCAGCCAAATATGATATCCAGCCCTGAACAAAATAGAAACAAAAATGATGGCGTCATCAATCGGAAATCAAGTCGAGTTAGCAGCGAGCCATTCAGAGACCATGATGCCTTTGCCTCCCACCCCTCCTAGTATAAATATTAGTGCACCTCTCCTTGCCAGGTCTCCCCAACTGTTATCATATACAGTACTACGAGTATATGCACACATTTTTCTCATTGTAAGCTGTGTACGGGCCTCCGCTCTCCAGCATAATTAATGATTACATAATAATTAAGCATAAATTGGGTAAACATCATCAATTTAAAGAAAAAGTTGCTACTGAGCCTTCGAGATACTGTCTTTCAAGTCTACGTATTACCCCTGAAGATTTCGACCTTGCTGTATTAGTAACCGAAATTAGAGGATTTAGAAAAAACTAGACATGACGGGATTCGAATCCACGATCTACGATCGTAGTGTCTGCTAAATCCTCGACTTATATGCTCTTTTGACAAGATGCGGATTCTATTTCTAAGCCAACCTAGCCGAGGTAGTGATATGAAGCCTTCTCTTACCCTCAACTAGGAAGGTAGGACCGCCTGCTCCGCCAAGTAAGAGACTCGATCCAACAACCTTTCGGGTGAAATTCAAAGTCTGTACCACTACAGTACTAATGTAGGCAAAACGCTTGGAAGTACGATCCCCCGGCAACCCGGATTCTACTGCTTCATTATCTGACTCCAGCAGTGAAAGCCTTTGTAATTGTATTAACCAATGAACATTATGGGACTAGTTTAGTAGCTTGTGAACTCGTACACGTACTTGGTTAAGTCTGGCTCATGCCTGTTGCAATGTAACAATTCCGTTGTTACTTGTAGCCGGTGTGGGTTGACGTCAAGGACACGCCCCATTTTATTAAGGGCCTAAATTCAAGCAGGAGCAATGCCAAGCAAGCTAATTAATGAAATTAATAATGCCATTAATCAAGCTTAACTATCCTATGCCTATCCTTGGCAAGTTACGATCGCCTACAAGCTATGTCAATGACTTCATTATGGTTTTTTTCAGGTGGCTGAAACCATTTCACTTGTCCAAAAATGGCCGATGTTGCCTGTGGAAAAGGCGTTAGAACTGCTTGACTACGCCTACGCCGAGCAACAAGTTCGACGGTACGCAGTCCGATGTCTTCAGGACGTTTCGGATGAAGAGCTTTCGCTATACCTCCTACAACTGGTGCAGGCCATCAAGCATGAGAGCTACCTGAGCTGTGATCTGGTCGAGTTCCTTCTGAGGCGGGCCCTCAACAACAGGACTATTGGTCACTATCTCTTCTGGCATCTCAGGTGTGTACATTTTACTTTAGCGGTGCCCACGGGTTCCAGGTGTTCCGGTCTTGTGCATCTTCTGTAGACAGACCAAGGGTCCTGAACCCTGCGGCCCTCCCTTACTTTTGTTATAAGGACATCCTTGATCGTCCTCGTGGCCTTGCTCCTTCCACGGAATAGTTTTTCACAAGTTGGAGCAGGTAGCCATGTTCTCCCTTTGTGTGGCCCAACCATCCTAACCTCCGTTCCCAGACCTTATCGGTGATAGGGGCTACCGGTACCTACATCTCCTGAAGGTTAATCTTGGAAGGCAGAAGCTGTATAATGTAATTAACTTTTTTAACACGTCGGCTTTCATTACAGATCTGAAATGTCTTTCCCATATGTCTCGGTGCGGTTCGGCCTGATTCTAGAAGCCTACTGTCGCGGCAGTCTTGAGCACATGTCCTTGTTAAAGCGACAGCTGGGCTGCCTGGAGAAGCTAAAGGAGACGTCGGAGGGGCTGCGACAGCGACGTGACAGGGAGAAGGCGAGACAGTGGATGCAGGAGCAGTTCCAGGAACCGCACAGTGCTGCTGCGATGCAAGACGTTGTCAACCCGCTCAACCCCAGGTTGGTAGCATATTTTAATTCCCTCAAAGTATGTTAAGCCTATCCCACTTTTATGTTCTTGAATTCTTTCCTGAAAAAGTCTTCCGGTCTGACCCCCAAGATACTAGAGAAATTTTGTTTTTCCTATACTTCTGTCACACTCCCAATGCCACTAATTGGGAACATCTTTGGATTCTGAGTGGACTTCTGTGAGAGAAATTATAAAGTTGTTAGATGATACAAAATAACTTATATTGGTTTATAGGGGGACAACATAATGACTAAGGGGACAACTTAGTAACTTGGGGGTGACTTACTCATTGATTCAGATAAATTGGGCGTGTGCACAGTGCCGGTAGGGAAACATGGTAGGACTTGTCCTGGTCACCTCCGAACTAATCGTGTGACTTCACTGTGTTTCCCAAGTGGTTCGGAATCCACTATAATCAGGAGGTCCACTGGAGTCCTATGGGCCCACACCGTGGCCTGGGACTGTGTCCAACCATACTACTACTACTCATTGATTAGGCGCTTATTCCACCTACGTCAATAGTCAATAGTAAATGTGGTATATACGTGGTAGCAGACATTTTTAGACCGTCTTTAATGTCTGCTACCACGTCAATACCACATTTACTATTGACTATTGACGTAGGTGGAAAAAGCGCCTTACTAGGAGGCTACTCCAACTTGCAACTTTTAATTCCTGATTAATAATATACAATATTACATTTACCAGGTTCAAACTGAAAGCAGTACGCGTGGAAAAGTGCCGTGTGATGGACAGCAAAATGCGGCCCCTGTACGTTGTCATGGAGAACTTTGACCAGTTTGGCGAGGATGTTTACATTATATTTAAAAATGGCGACGACTTGCGGCAAGATATGCTAGCGCTGCAAATGATTAGGATTATGGATATGCTGTGGAAGAATGAAGGCCTTGATCTCAGGTGCGTGTTCTTCATTTAGAGGTGACAATTAATTGGTGGTTGTCGTCCCCTAGACTGATATAAGGATTGTCGATAAATTATTCTGCCACATGAAACCGCAAATCCTAATAAAAATGGCTGAAGCAATAAGTTGGTTTTTTTCAAAATACATATTATTATAGTTATGGAAAATACAGGTATACGAATGGCCCTTGTTACACACTCGTCAGAACGCAACGCGCATCATTCCCCGACCATACGTTGAGTTCTTAAAGACGTTCCTATCGACGATTGGACCTCAAACATTTAATATGCTACCTCCTGATCTGAAAAAACCTAGGAAGCCAGACTGAATTTAGCAAGAAGTGCAAGTCATATTTATTTGAACACCCGGATATTGTTACCGTGTAGTCTATATTTATTTTAATTTATATTACCTACAAATTCATTTATTTTACAAAGCGCGCTATTGTTTATTTGCACTAATTTAATATTTTGACTGTTTCTACTTTGTAACTATTGGCTGCAACTCACTTTCACGTGCTAAAAAAGCACACCTAGTGAGAGATTCCAATCATCTACGTTGCATGGACGCTTGGCGTTTCTCACTTGCAGAAATAGCAGTAACACTTGCGTTCAATGAATGTAAATACACAATATGTTTCAGAATGAACCCCTACGGCTGTATCTCCACCGATTACCGAGTTGGTCTTATTGAAGTTGTCCTCAACGCGGAGACTATTGCCAACATCCAGAAGGAGAAAGGGTTGTTTACTGCTACTGCTGCTTTCAACAAAGAAGCTTTATTAGGTATGTTCTTGTTGTTTGCCGTTATTCTCTTAAACTAGAATTATATTTCCATGGTACAATGGCTCTGTCGACACTAGTTCAACCCCCCGTGTTTCAGCGTGCTGGTAGCCTTGAGTTCTGTATAGAAGAAACGGGGCATTCCCTCCAGACAAGGGTACGTTTTGAATTTCTGAACCAAACTATGGGAAAGGGGAGGTGAAAATGATCTAGTGGGTTTTTATCACTCTAATGAAGACTACAATACATGCGAATTAAGATAAAAATGCTTTAAGCCGTTTTTTAGAAATTATTTGTAGTATTTTGGTACCGGAATCTACTTTTGACAGGAAATAATTGTCTCATCTCTCCTTATATTACTCTAATTTGATCCACTGATTCCATAAATGACCGTAACAATACATATTTCTCTTCAACAGCTTGGCTTAAAGACCATAACAAAGAAGAAAACCAGTTACTAACGGCTATAGAAGAATTCACATTGTCTTGCGCGGGGTACTGTGTCGCTACGTACGTCCTGGGCGTCGCTGATCGCCATTCGGACAACATTATGATCAAACGCAATGGCCAACTGTTCCATATAGACTTTGGACACATTTTGGGGCATTTCAAGGAGAAATTTGGGATCCGACGGGAACGGGTGCCGTTTGTACTCACCCATGATTTTGTGTACGTCATCAATAAAGGGCAAAAGGACAAGAAGGAACCGCTCGAGTTTCAGATATTTCAAAATCATTGTGAAAAGGTAAGAATATTATTATTGCTTATTGAGAGCAAATTGGAGAGAGCCTCCACCACGCGTTTTTTGTACAAAGCCAAATTTCTCATGAAATTTTGATCATAGAGCCGTAAATAAAAGTACAGTTAGAAATGCCCCTACAGTCTATACACCTTTATATAGCCGGCACTAACACCGTTTAGCCACAATTTTTGAAGGCGTGAAAAAAATACAAAATTAGGTTAGACCCACGTTTTCAAAGCTTTGACTCAACTTTGTTAGCGACGGCTACATACTACGTACCTTCTACTCTCATTTATGGTTCTATAATCGATATTTCATGGAAATGGGGACGGGGGTTTCCGAGTTTCTCTTAATCTGGTAGTTGTAGTATGTAGACGCTAGTGAAAATAAATAAAATGGAGACGTAACACGAAACTTGTCAAAGCCTTGCAAATGTTATTCTGGCTGAATCACAGCTGACAGCTTAATAAATAAATTAATTAATTAATAATTTCTAACATTGTACAATACAGTCAATACACAGCTTCAATCTACAAAATGCTTACCTAATCCCAAATTATTAGCAAAACAGATCACCGAGGGTGGATACCTCGAAGGATCGCCATGCATTGTAATGCCATAACGGTGCTTCCAGTATTCCTTGCTGTGGCTTTTCATGCGATTGTGTGGGACGTACCCGTAATGAAAATGTGGTTGTCGGCAGGCGTACTTGATTCTGCGCAAACATGGCGGCCTGATTCTCTCGCTCTTCGCCATGATGATCTCAACGGGGCTGCCAGAGTTATCTAGCGAGAAAGATCTCAACTACCTGCGGGAGACATTGCAATTGGACCAGACTGACGTCAACGCTCTCGAGCATTTCCGCGGGAAACTAACGGAGGCGCTTGCAAACTCGTGGAAAACCAGTCTGAACTGGGCGAGTCATAATCTCGCGAAAAATAACAAGACGTGACACGGCTATATGTAAGTTTTTTTGTTTTTTTTTTCGGAATTTTGGCGTGTATTTTTATGCTATTATAATAAATACGTTTGGCACAGGCCAGCTGGAAGAGAACTGGGTTATGAACGGGAAGGACTTCTAGACTTGATATGAAAGGAAATATTTTCCACTGAGCCTGGGTTCACCCAACTGTAATGGGTACCTTGCCTTCACCCTTGCCGGGCATGTTGCTGACAAGAGCAGTGGTGAAGGCAGAAGATCCTCTACTAATCCTCAGACCTACGCTTTCAATGGGTTGTCGTTGTTTTTGTATATATAATAAATAATTGTGTTGAAACGAGGCTGACGGGTTATGTATATTCTCTGGTTTTTATGTTTGCTATTTTGTTATAAAATCGTAAGAAACACGCCTGTAAAACTAAATTTAATTTTATCCGAAGTTTCCAGTGGTCTGAACTCATTGTAAAAAGAAGAAAAATATAGTACCACTACCGCATCATATTGTATTATAATTGAATGGGGTAGAAGCCAATGCGTATAAGTATTGTCAGGCTGTTTCGAGAAAAACGCAGTTGAAGTTTTATAGTCTATATAGACAATATTTTCAACCCCTTATTGCGCAACAACTATGTATGATAGAGGTGTGCCGTTTAACTGCTCACATAGATTATCTCCCGGAGATTGTCTTGGTGCTTGTCATGATGCACTTGCAGTGTCTCAAAAAGTAAGAAAATGTCACTTGTACCCATCGGCTTCTAACCCATTCAATTATATACCACTTCCTGATATTTTTTTTAATAATCAAAACGCAGCTCCGTTCGGGGGTTACGCGATGTATGTTTGAACGTAACATAATAGAGTAGGGATGCTAAGGTATGCAGGAGTGTGGTTCGACAAACTATTATCGCGAGCGCACTAGACCAAAACCTTTTAAAAATGCTATTTCTGAATGAAATTTTCTTATTCTTTCAATAAAATAAGCTCCAGTGGCCCGCGTGGTGTGATGAACGGGCCTTGTATGCCCCTTCCCATAACCAAGATCTTAAATAACAATAGATGATGTGGATGATGAATAGTGTACATTATGCCTAACAACTGTTCAAACTTATGGAAACTTCGCCTTAGCAATACTGTAGAAACGTATCCTACTGTTGTATCTCTGTGATAAGATTTGCGATGAAGGCCCGCTGTAGACAAACCTCCGGTAAATGTGCTAGTAAGTATTTCCGTCAGTTAATGTTAATAAATTTTTAAGCACCAACGATTTTAGTCGCTATACAAGGTTGGACGAATACAGTAGACGTTGAAAGTGCTATTGAAATCTTCAAACCAGAAGGGTTGACTCAAAAAAGAAGGCTTTATCGTTTGGGGCGCTATTTAACACAAACTTAATCTTAGAAGGGTGGACTCAAAAGAAGGCTTTATCGTTTGGACTGCAATTTTGACACAAACTTAATTTTAGAAGGGTGGACTCAGAAAAGAAGTCTTTATCGTTTGGTGCACTATTTAACACAAACTCAATTTAGAGTACAGTATCAAGATAAGATACTTTCTTTACTTTGCCCAACGCGCTACCGCCATCTGGTGCCAGAGTGCCGCACCTGCCAGTATAGTATCAAGATTAGACAGCCCTTTGTAACATTAACGACTTCGGTGGCAAGGTGGTAGCGTGCTTGTACTTTTGCGAGCCTCTACACACCTTGCGGTCGGAGACGTGTCGCAACTCGAATGAAGTACCTATTAGGTGACTTAGTGAGGCGATTGAAGAGGTTATTCGGATACATTCAATAAATTGTTTGTATGCGATGTAACCTTTTATAAAAATAAAACATTTTAAGTTTTATTGTGCATTTAAGCTTCAAACTCGCCTTTCCCAAACTAGTAAAGTTTTCTTTACACCCTTCTTTAGGTTTTCGGTCACTTAGTAAATTATCGAAGTGCTTGAGTTATTAACTAAATGATAAGTATCTGTGACGGCAGATCCATACCTTAAAAACAGGTCCGTATGGACGCAGAGATGAATCGAAACTAAAATTTGCCGCTAGATTTGAGGATAAAATACAAGTGGTCATAAAAGCGAAACAAAAACGAAGGGAACTAAAACAAATCATTACAATTTTGCTTCTATGCAAATCAGTACCTATTTTGGCCTCAAATCTAACAGTGACGTTTCGTCCATGCATCCTTATTCACCCGTTTTTACAGTAGTAAAGTTATTCAACTATTGGGCATTTCTAAATATGTTTACTGTGGGTGTTTTTTGTTCATGTTTATACGTTAGAAATTTACTCTTGGGAATTTATAATTCCTGCTGTAGTTTGGTTGTTTATTGTGTGGAGTTGTTGACAAATTGCTGGCCAATAATTTGTAAGAGTTTTAGTCCCAAAAGTCACGCGCTATCTTTTCACCAATAGAGCGCAAAGAGTAAATTTTACAATTTTACCAAATTTTGGCCGCCATTTTGTTTGAGACAAAAAAAAACCGCAAAATGTGCTTTCACATTACGTGTTTTTGAAAGTAACACTAGAACCTTAAAATGATGACTGGTGATACTGTGATACTGAGTTGAAGCCATCTTTTAAAAATGTTTGCCATTGCCATGTAGACCTACTAATAATTTCAATGCCATATCCGGCCGAAGAAATATTGCTAAATGTAAAGGGCCTTTGATGGCATAATGGTACCTTGTTCGTACTTGTGTGAGTCGATCGGAGACCTGTCGTAACTCAACACAGGTATTACCTACAAAGGCGACTGAAGAGGTTATTCGGATACATTCATTGAATTGTTTGTATGCGAAAAGGCTTTTATTAAAAAAAAATATTTGTAGAATTTCTAATATATACATTTTTGAAGTTGGCATTATAGCCTCTTTTACTGCAGATAGTTCAAGACTGAGATCAAAAAGGGATCGAGCTGGATTTTCACATTATAAAAAATCGGAAGGGGAAACGTGTAATAAGGCGTCGTTTCCACCGACCTCGTTTTTGACCGTGAGCGTGATATTGACGTGGTAGCAAACATTTTTAGACTGTCTTTAATGTCTGCTACCACGTCAATATCACGCTCACGGTCAAAAACGAGGTCGGTGGAAACGCCGCCTTATGAAATATCAAGACAAACAGAAGACATTTCTCAGAACATTTTGTTTTATGATATGTACCTCTTTCTCACGCCGATTTTGTACAATTGTTGAATTTAATTTGTACAAAAAAACGATTGGTGTGGTGGTCCCGAGCAAGGAGGAGTTCAAGAACTCGGGCCACATGTCATGTGTCGAAATATAACGGAGCATTTCTGCTTAGAGGCTGTCCATTAATCACGTGAGGTTCGAAAGGGGGGAGGGGTTCGGCAAAAATCACGAAATATCACAAGGGGGGAGGGGGTATAGTAAGATATTACGTGTATTTATTTTTTTCGTCCAACGCGTGATTTCTAAACCGAAAAGCGGTGTGTGGTGTGACCTTGGGTTGTCGCTGCCAGGCCATTTGTATACCAGTCAAAAACAACCTGCAACCTTTCTGTCTAGACATTTAAATCATGTACAGGGTTTGTCCGGAAAGTAATGTCAGTGAAATTTTTTTACAGAAACTGTACGGGCAAGCGCTCGCTTTACTGGCTCAGATTGTGGTGGGGGGATTTGGCAACAAGTTCCAACAAGCGTCAGCTGGCTACCGATGGTTGTATTGCTCACATCAGTTGTTCCATGTGAGTCGGTACAGTAACCCAGTGCAAGAAGAAAAAAGCGTTCGCTTGAGTAACGGATGGTGATTAAGTTTTGTGTAAAACTGGAGAAGGGTGCTGCAAAAACCATTATAATGTTGAAGAAAGCTTTCGACGAAGATTGCCTTTCGGGTAGGCAAATGTTCCGGTGGCACAAGGCCTTTGCAGAAGGTCGGGAAGACGCCAACGGCGAGCCCCGCGCTGGACAGCCATCAACCTCCACTACTGTTGTCTGTTGAAGGTTTTAGTAATGTTTAATTTATCGGAAATCAAACCAATACGACGATCAGTGTTCAGCAAGTCACGCACATATGGCACATTGTCGTTGGTAGTGGAGGTTGATAGCCGTCCAGCGCGGGGCTCGGTGTTGGCGTCTTCCAGACCTTCTGCAAAGGCCTTGTGCCACCGGAACATTTGCCTACCCGAAAGGCAATCTTCGTCGAAAGCTTTCTTCTTCATTATATTGGTTTCCGCAGCACTCTTCTCCAGTTTTACACAAAACTTGATCGCATCCGTTACCGGGTTACTGTACCGACTCACATGGAACAACTGATGTGAGCAATACAACGATCGGTAGCCAGCTGACGCTTGTTGGAACTTGTTGCCAAATCCCCCCACCACAATCTGAGCCAGTAAAGCGAGCGCTTGCCCGTACAGTTTCTGTAAAAAAAATTTCACTGACATTACTTTCCGGACAAACCCTGTATTATGTATTTAAAAATAATATTACAAAAAGTTTATGATTCTTTGTAGGTACCGTACTAAAAAATAGACTTGATTTTTGGTGGGGGGGGGGGGGATCCTAAAACCTCACCACGTATCACCAAGAGGGAGGGAGGGGTTAAATTTTTTTTTGAAAAAACATCACGTGACTAATGGGCAGCCCCTTATTTAGCGGCTCTTTTTGATCGATATTTCATGTGAAAATCGATGTTTTACAAAAAATGCGTCGTGGGGGTACTCCGAGTGGCTCTTAATATACTTTACTTTACTTTATCCAACGCCCACTCGTGACGTTTCCGCCATCTGGTGCCGCGTCTGCCAGTAATGTGATGATTTGTCTTTGTTAGGGCTCTGAATCTATTGACACGTTAGAAGGTTCATGTTTCCGCTGAGGCAGAGTGGGCATTGGTCTGAAGCAGCTAGGCCTAGGCGAAACAGGTGTGCCTGCAGGTAGTTGTGGCCAGTTGTGCAGCGAAAACGAGCGACAAAAGCAGCTCTTGGTAGGTCATGTGGCCTTCACTAACACCCATTGGCCAAAGTTCTTGAACTCCTTTCTCGGGGCTACCACACCAATCGCTTTTTGTACAAATCAAATCCAAGAATTGTGGCCAATCTGTGTTAGAAGGACCAGTGCAAAGTCAGGGAGAGAGAGAGGGACAGAGAGTGTGGCGTATCCGTAGAAATGATGAGCTCTATGCGATATATCAAGAACCTACGATAGCAGCCGAAATCAAGAGAGCCCGCATCAGCTGGCTAGGCCACGTAGAACGAATGCCAGACAATATCTTACACAAGGTGCCCCAAGGGAAAAGATGAGTTGGACGACCACGGATGCGATGGCTGGAGGCTTCGAGGGGGATCTGGCGACCCTTGGCGTCTATGACTGACGAAGGAGAGCGCTGGCTGGCGCGATGTGACCGAGCAGGCCAAGGCTCTTCACGGACCGTAGCACCAAGGAGTAGTAGTAGTGTGTTTGAAGGAGGTACATAATTATCATGTAACAAATGACTCGAGAAAATTTCTTCTGTTGTGATATTTTTGACAGTTCTAAAATTGATTTTTCATGGGGTATTGAGATATTTGAGAATATTTGAGATGAGATATTTTTGACAGTTCTAAAATTGATTTTTCATGAGGTATTTCATTTACACTTATAAGACTTTACTCCTCCGATTGAAGTTTTGGTGCTGTGATTGCGGTTTTGCCATGGATTTTCATGAAAGAATTACAACACCAAAACTTATAAGAAATTATATTATGATATGATGCAAAAATTTACAATGTACAGTATGACGACATTATGTATGAAATATTCCGCTACTATTTAAACTGTAATAAATTGCATATTTAACGAAATAAAAAATAAAAGTTATCAGATTTTGCATTGCCGAATTTTTACTTAAGTACGGTAAGTTAACATAAATTAGTGTAAGTTCTTCAATATTTGCCAAGTAAGGGTTTCTCTAGTGACTTCGTGGAAGGGAAACGTTATAAAATATAAATTTAAATATTTAGCAATCAATTCCACAAACAACAGAAATGTGTTATCACCGAAACAGCTGTCACATTGATTACTCTTTGTGGAATACCGTTTTTTCTTTCTTTTAATACCGCATTAGTAAGGTGTCACGTGACGGTGTTGAAATATGCACGGGAAATTCAAATTAATAAATTATTAGAATAGAAATGAATGGTTGCATTGTTTTTTAATTGAAGGAAATACTAATAAACATTAAAATGTACAGGTAGAATTTAGAAATATAATTATACGATTTTTTATTAATGTATCTAAGGGAGATAAAAGTGAAAACTCACTAAAAAAAATAGCCTCGGATTAATTTATCAATTTGAATTTCCCGCGCAGTTTGAACGCATTTGTTTAAAACAATTGAATAAACCCCAGTATTACGTTAAGGTGCGGTTTCCACCAACCTGCTAGTGCTAAATACAAATACGGTGACGTGGTAACAGACAGTCAAGACTTACCCGGGGTTTCCACCGACCTCGCATTGCAGAATGCAAATGACATTGACGGAAATGTTTGTTTTACTTTATGCCATAGTTAAAATTGATCAATGATCATAGAGTAAAATCACAAACAAACAAACTAAAATTAAAAAATGGTGTCATGGGATATGTTAAGTACAAACATTTTAATAAATTTCTATAAAAAGAAAAATTCAAATTTCCGTCAATGTCATTTGCATTCTGCAATGCGCGGTCGGTGGAACCCCGCCTAAGTCTTGAATGTCTGTTACCACGTCACCGTATTTGTATTTAGCACTAGCAGGACGGTGGAAACTGCGCCTAATCACAAATCGCCATAATAGGGCTCCTGGACGAAACGATTAGTTTGCATAAAACTCGGACTATGGTAACAAGATAATTTCAAAGCAACAGTGCACAGAGATGATATATGGCACCCATGGCAATGTATCTTGATTAATCACAAATAATTGCCTTTGTGCATCGGACTGTGGGTTTTCTTAGCATGAGGCAAGACTTGAAAATTACGCCTCTAATGGCCGTACTCATTGGCAATTATTTTCTGAAGGGGTTTCCGATTTTTTTTTAAATTGTCAATGTTATAAATGCATTCAATGAACCACGGCACCTTCAGTTCCTTATTTGTAGTAGCAAGCTACATACATGACATTAAAAAAGGTTATAAGCGCTACATCGAATTCACATGACATTATTATTAATGCACATTTTAGGATATGGAGAGTAGTGGTACAGACTCCGACTTTCACCCGAAAGGTTGTTGGTTCAAGTCCCACACTACGATATGTAATTCCGCTAGGTTGGCGTAGTAATAGAACAAAACGTCAATATTTTTATGTCTATTCTATCAACTTCTAATTTCGTAGGTAGAGGCAATTGAATCTTTTACAACTTTACTGAAGTAGACCCATGGTAAACCTTAAAATTTTTGGTACAGTTTTACATTAAATTCTCGACCAGTTGCGGTTCACACCATCGTCAAATGCAAGGAGAAATACAAGACTATGCAAGCTGAAACCAACATTAGGCACCCATTCCACCGACCGGCTAGGGCTATTTTTATTTACAAGAACAGTGACGTGGTAGCAGACATTCAAGACTTAGGCGGGGTTCCCATCGACCTCGCATTGCAGAATTGACGGAAATGTTTATTTTCCTCTATGCCATAGTTAAAATTGATCAATGATCATACAGTTAAATCACAAACAAACTAAAATTAAATAAATTTAATAAATAAAAAATAAAAAATTAATAAATAAATAAATTTTAATAGATTTCTATAAAAAGAAAAATTCTAATTTCCGTCAATGTCATTTGCATTCTGCAATGCGAGGTCGGTGGAAACGCCACTTAAGTCTTGAATGTACCACGTCACCGTTTTTTGTAAATAGCCCTAGCCGGTCGCTGGAATGGGCGCCTTACCCCGAGGTCAAGATACAGTATAAGTACTTGGTAAACAATTAATAAATCACTTATAGCACAGTCATTTGAAGTATATTTCGTAATGCCAGCAAAGGAGAACCACTTAGAAAGGCTACGTTGGTTACAGTTAAGTTCTTAAGAATAGCCTCTTTAATCTCCATAGTTTATAAATTATCAAGTGGTCTACCCTTGTTGGGAATATGCTCAGTCTTAAAAAGGACGTTTAAATGTAGGGCCAGGGATGACAGTGTCCGATTTTCCAACTCTCTGCTGTCTTTTAACACCTTCCAGTTTGCCCAATATACAAACCCCCACAATCCTTTCAGTGTAATTGATAAAGCCCTGATTTCCCCCCTCCAATTTAGGCTTACAATTAATAAGTTGTTTACCCAACGAATCCACAGAAAGACACATTCTTGTCGGCCCTCTCTCTAATCAACGAGGCTAATTCAACACTACTCCTGACTGGATATGGTAATTTAACATAAGCTTTATCAGGCTCAAGGGTTTCACCAGCTCAGTAAATTATAGAAATTAATTGTATCTTGACAACAAGCTAATATGTTTTAGCATGCATACTTCTGTGTTTTGTTCATTTTTGCTTTCCAATTTATACGTAGTATAAGGAAAGCTTTGTGACGGTCGAAATGTTCGATTCCGAGATTTCAACGGATTTACACGTTTTCAGGTCCCAGGAACCCAAAAAAGTGGTTTTTACGAAATGTCTGTTTGTCTGTCTGTCTGTCTGTCTATCTGTCGTTCTGTCTGTCTGTGCGTCGATTACCGGGCCAACTACTCGGTCGATTTTGATGAAATTTGATATGTAGGTTCACAAAAATCATACCTCGGGACCATTTTTTTTATTTTGGGCTAACTGTGTTAATCTGTTGGTCTGACCTATCTAGAATCTACTTCACCTCCAGTGACGTCAGGTGGACTACCCCCCCCCCCTCCCCGAGATATCGGAAATTTAACCATATGAAAATTATTTACCATGAAGAACCAGTAGAATCCGGGCTGATGGGCCGTGGTCGAATTGAAAGTGAACTTCCAAACGTTTCGTCAACATCTGCTGTCGACATCTTCAGTGGTGCTGCGTAGACTTCGAAGGTTGTACCTCGGTGGCTCCGTAGCGAGTGACTGGATAGGGGGCTGCGCACTGACCTTTATACCCGGACGTTGTTGTTGTGTTGAGAGCGAGGATTCGCTCACTTCGTTCACTTTCAATTCGACCACGGCCCATCAGCCCGGATTCTACTGGTTCTTCATTTGACTCCGGCCGTGAAAGCCTTTGCAGTTACATTATTTACCATGAAATTACTCATTTTCTCTATCTACTAATTTTGATAAATTGGAAAGCATGTTTGAGTAAACTCGGAACTGTTCTTTTCTGTGCACATGACGATGGCGTGGAGCCGAAACCGATCGTGAATTTTATAAATATATAACGTAAAATTGTACTTAGAATTTTAAGTAGTAGGATGAAGTACGCGAAATCAATCAATCAATATATTATAATCATACTATATGTACATTTGAGATACAAAAAATACTGTGGACCCGATAGGCCGTGGCCCGTGATGGGTCCAGAACAACTGGTATTGTTAATACTAATTATAATAATAGTTAATAGGAGATCCAAACAATAAAATAGGAAATATAAATAAATTAGTAGGGAGCATAATATTTAATTGTAGTTAGGAACTATTTGTGATAAATATTCTGAGTTGTTAGAATTTAGGAATTGGCTAATTTGAGTCCGGAAATATTTAATATTTGATACCTGTAGTTGTTTTATTTCATCTGGTAGTCTATTGTAAGCTAAGATAGATAAATATGCATGAGAATGTTGAAAATGGGATGTTTGATATAGCCGTTATTTATGTCAAGCTAGTTTCCGAACTTCATTGAAGAAATTATGCGGTCATTTCCATTTTATTGGACTTTAAGGTCTGTTTGCAAATAAATGATTATTTATTGTAAAATGGAAACAGCTTGATTTATAATACCGAGATGGCTCAAGCACTGCAGCTAGGGCTGAGGTGAAATGTTGATGATAGGCATTGCTGTAGGTGGAGTCATGTAAAAACTGATTGTGGAAATGGTGGAATATTACATACACGATCAAATTTTTTAAGTGAGAATCTATGTCACTTTCCGGATATTTTACTCAAATTTTTGTTATACCAATAAAAACTTTGCTTTCCTATTTATACGTAGTATAAGGAAATCTTTGTGATGGCTGAAACGTTCGATTCCGAGATTTCGATGGATTTACACGTTATGTGGTTCTAGGAACAACAACAAAAATGTTCTTACAAAATGGCTGTCTGTCTGTTCGTCGATTTGTGGGCAAACTACTCAGTGGATTTGGATGAAATGAAAAAAAAAAATGTTCACAAACATCATACCTTGGGACCATTTTCTGTTTATTTTGGGGAGTTTCACGTTTTTAAAAACAACCATATAATAATATAGGTAAAGTTGGTCATTTTTTCTGTCGCACGACCAAACAGAAAGTATATATAGCGGCAATACTAGTGGAAGTAAAATGTGCTCGCAGTCAATACTGTCCTGCCCGCAGTCATACGTGTCTGCAAAATCTAGTGTGAATAGTGCAGTAAAAGCCTGGAACAAAGATCGCCTCCAAAGAAGCAGCCATGGAAAAAGCTGGGCAACTCTCGTCGACTCGCCCATTCCAAAACACCTACCTAGAGCCGTGAGCGTCGCAGCATTCAGAACAACCACCGGACATGACTACCTGGCATCTCACCTGCACCGCATTGGGGTCCTAGAGTCCGATGCGTGCCCTATGTGCGACTACGCCCCAATGACTGCTGCGCACCTTCCTAACTGCCCAGCCCTAACTGACGACGCAATAGAGGATGATGAGGACGACTTCGCGGGGATAGCTCGTCTATACTGGTCAGCGCGTCACCAAATGGCTCAGATGCCAAGGGTGGGCGTTGGCTAGTAAGTAAGTAAGTCAGGAAAAAAAAACGGCTAAATCCGCGAAGGTAAACAAATTAAATCTCTAATATCCCAAATGGTCAAGATTTTTTGCAATGTCCCATAGGCCATAGGCCAGGATTGGATCTATAAGTTGTTTAACAACTTATGGTTGGCTATAATGGCGGCGTCACCTTCATAAGTTACGGTACTATTCAATTCTTATGACAACTTGCTCGCTTCATACTACAAAATTCCATACTGAATACAAGACACAGTGGCGAAACAAATTTTTCGGGGCCCTTACGCAAGAGAGATTAGAGCCCCCCTCCCCCAGTCGTTTATTATTTTATTGTAGGTACAATCCATCCCTTGCAGCCTAAATAGCTAGTAAAAGAATCAATTTTAAGTGTTAGGTATATAGGTATTGAGTGCTACCCTCGCCGCTGGCATGAGGGGGCACTTCAACTTTCTTCTACGTATGTAAGACAAATTTAGGAAAAATACTCGAATTGTTATTATTATTAAATCTTCTTTTGGTTGGCCTAAATCCTGGAGCCTAGAATTTTAGTATGTGCTTTAGTTCTGTTTTGTTTGAAGGACTTTTTATGGACCCAGGCCTGCCTTTAGTGGCCCATAGGTCCCTTGTCCAATGCCAACGACCCCATGGATTTCGGACATTATTTGTATTGTTTCTGAGTTAATTGTTGGCCATTGGCAAACTGGCATCCGTTCTCGATGTCAACTACAAGCTACAAGTGATAATGGACAATCTGAGACAAGCTTACCATTGACGAAATGAAACAGGCGAAAGCATGACTTAACCAAGTACGGATACGAATATAAGCATTTAGTATGTGCTATTACTATAGTTAAAATACGTACCTACCAGAAAGTACAGAAGAAAACAATTTCTTTGCCTAATATTGATATATTATCTGTAGCATAAAACAATATTCGGAAATATATAACTAAGCATTATGCTGAAATATGGGTTAATTGTAAGAGTGGGTCGATAGGCCTAAAATGCGCCCATTTATTAATTTATTGATTAGCCCTCACCACATGCTGTTTTTCAGAAATTTTGGAAAGATTGGCCTGATGAGCAAATGGACCCCCGCATTTTCCGTTTTTTGTTGTGCACAAAGAAAAAGTTCTCAGAAAATTTAAATCGTAGAATCGCAAAGAAGAAGAAATGCTTCTCTTCACTTTGATGTATAGTATGTGGCCGTGGCTAGTACCAATTGGCCAGAGTTTCAGAACGCCTTCGACCTGGCATTTTCAGTGACCGTTTTTTTTTTCAAATAAAGTTCATAAACTGGCCGATCGGGGCAAGTGACGCCTACATAGTGAGCGTCAAAAGGTAAAGGATTATTTTTTCTAGCTTGTGACACTTCATTAATGGCTCAACTATCAATATTTCATGAGAATTTGACACTGGTTGCGCACGTGGTTGCGTAAATCAGTCCCCATACCCGCGGTCAGTGGCGGACTGGCCCCACGGGTAACCGGGAATTTGCCCGCTGACCGGTCCTATTTCCGTAAAAGGGGCCACCGGTCTGGGCAAAGAAATAAATAAAATTCTCCAACAGCAAGCCTAGTTGCAAAGAGTTGCACAAATTTGTGGGCAAAATCATAATTTATAGTACTATAGGCCTAATTGAAATTATTGCTGGCCACAATATCCCAAACTGAACAGTGGTCATAAGACCCTTATTGGGCTGTCGTGCCACGGCGTTTTTATTTATTTATTGAAATTCGATTAAAAAGTAAAGTGGCGATATTAGTCAGAATTCCTCTTTGCGGTTATATAATTCCAGGGTCTTCTGACCTACCAGACCTCCCATAATTTTTGGAACTTCTCCCAGAGGAATGGCCCAAGGCAGGGCCGTGTGGCCCGATGAGAGGTTGCGGGAGGTGGCCCGAAGAATTTTTTTAAGAATTGATATGGTTATTATTATTATTAGTTATGTTTTTGCGCTGCAAACGAATAATTAACCTCTTGCTGTCTGTCCTTCGCAGTACCAGGGTTTCCCGATTGAATTTTGATTTCTCAGGTATAAAAAATAAAGTCATTATTTATTTATTATTAATGTCGTGCCTTTTTTACAGTGACCAAATTATACATTTTGGACCCTGTATTATAATAATATTGCGACTCGTTACACTCAAATTTTTATATTTTTTATGAAGCAGGCTATAGATGGTGCTGCAGTCCGGCGGGGGCCCTTTCCATGCATGAGACAAATTTGCCTATAACATTGCGTGTCAGGAAACCCACTATTATGCCTATTTATTTGAAAGTTTGAAAAATACGTTTCGCTCACTAATTCAGGATTATTTTTCATAGATTTTCCTGTGGGGGGGGGGGGGGGCCCCCTCTTTGCAGTTGGGTATGTAAATTTGTAATAAAATTCAATGTGCTCAAAATGCATTTAACACCCACTATTTCAAGCCTATTTTTTTTATACTTTTCTTCCGGGGTGGAAACCCCCGGGATCCGCTGTTTTTATAGTTATATGGCTAGTCGAATTTAAACTAAACTGCGCTCAAAATTCGTACACCCCCGGTATTTCTATTTCTATTTTTTTTTAAATTCTTAATCAGAGGAGACCCCCTGGGCCCCTTGTTTGCAGTTAAATATGTAATTATTCGTGAGTAACCTTCAATCTTTACTACTATCAAAATGCATAAACGTTCACTATTTTCCAGAATTTTCCTCCGAGGGATCCTTTGCAGTTATATGATATTTTTAAAATTTAAACTTAACTGTGCTCAAAATGCGTGCACCCCCGCTATTTCAGGCCCATTTAAAATAAATACAAAAATCTCCCCGAGCCCCCTTGTTTGCAGTTGGGTATGTAAATATTTCACTGTTTTCCACAATTTTTCCTCCAAGGGATTCCCAGTTTGCCGTTAGGCTATATGGTTCTTCGACTGTCAAATCTATATAATTTAACTGCGCTCAAAATGCATAAACCATAAAGACTTATTTCAGACCTATTTTTTTTTTTTTTTCAGTAGATTCCTCCGGGGAAGATCCTTGGAGACCCCTTGTTTGCAGTGAGGTATGTAAGTATTCGTGCGTAAACTCTCAACTTTTTTTCATGTGCTATCAAAGCGCGTACCCCCCCCCCCCCCCCCCGTTTGCAGTTATATGACTCTCAATCTGTCTTAACTGCGATCAAAAACCTCCCACGTATTCAGACCTATTTGATTAAAACATTGGCTCCGGGGGGGGGGGGGCGGATTTTTTACACGAATTATTAGTTTTGATTATTTATTGTTTTCTATGTGCGAATTGTTATTGCGCGAACTTTAGATGTTTAAATTTGAGGAGGAGGGGGCAGCTACATAGGTAATGCCAGGGCCACTTCGGGCCGCCACCACTCCGCCCCCACTCGCAGTCCTGCATCCTCGCAAAAATGACTGTATGCGAAGACCAAGAACATGAGCCTCTCCTGGTCGAGATTTGTGTAGGTCAAAAAAAATCTTCCTACAGCTCTCTGTCTAATGTAAGTACATGTACTGCCCTAATTTAGTGTTTTGCAAAATTGTGTTACGTAGGCTAATTTATTTTTCACTCGCGATTTGCGAGTTTTAGTGATTTTTTAGAAGTGTTGAAAGTTTTAGGCGGGATTTCCACATACGTCAATCGTCAATGAGAAATATGGTTTTGACGTGGTAGCAGAATTTTTAATGTCTGCTAAACCTTCAATTTCACATGTCTCATTGACGATTGACGTATGTGGAAACCCCGCCTATGAGCTAATATTGCTATGTTACGAGTAAATACAAAATTACAAAAATTTTAAACGATGAAGTATGAAAATATACGTATTTATTATTATTATTATTATTAAATAAAGGAGCCTAAATTATTATAAATGAAGTTCCCATTATGGTCTCTTGATGGTAAAGGTAAATGGCAATGGTGTAATATTATTAAACAAAGGGTTAGTTGGACTTACATTGCCTGCTGTGATATAACAGTCATTAGTGGCAGGGACTTCACAGTCATCGAATAATCCGGGTGGAGCCCATTTTCAGGGGAAGTCCTGAGAAGGACTGATGGTTTCCTATTACGGTCTATAAATAAATAATAAAATAAATAAATAAGGACTTTTTATTGTTTCTATTACTAAGCCAACCTAGCGGAGTTAGGGCTATAAAGCCCTCTCTTACACTCAACTAGGAAAGCCCGGGACCGCCTGCTTTACATGCCCTCCGAAGCATGGCCAGAAAATGTAGCCAGTGTGGGACTCGAACCAACAACCTTTCGGGTGAAAGTCAGAGTCCGTACCACTACGCTACATGTCCTGACATGATTGTCCATGCAATATTTTTTTGCACTACCCTCTAGAGAGCTGTCTGTCCGTCGTTAACTCGATTTGGGGCCAAACTTGTCGATAGAATTTGATGAAATTAGTTATGTAGGTTCACATAAATTTAAATATTGTCAAGGGGTATTTTTTAATTTTTTTGATAACTTTATTTTCAGTGGTTATATACCCCAAAAAATTGTAAAAAAAAAAAAAAAAAAAAAAAAAAAATGGTTTCAGTTTTTGAGGACGTCCCGCCAGTCGTCTTCCTGTCATGCTTACTTTGTACATCCTCTTGTTCGGCATTCGGTCGTCTGACATTCTTACTACGTGTCCCAGCCATCTAAGGCCTTGCGATTTTATAAACTTGACTATGTCTTCTCCGTTGAGTTTGCTTTCTGACAGGTTTAAGCAAATCTAAGGTCATTATGTCTACTTGAAAGTGCGCGCACTTCAAACAGAGGTCCTCAATTATTTAGGCTATAAAACTGAAAAAAAATAAGCAACAAGGTAGGTACTTTCAAAAAACATTTCGCTGATTCTATAGTCTAGAAATGTTTTGCAATTTTAATAAGACCTAGGGTTAGGCTTACTTTACAACAATGCAAAGCCTAAAGCAGCGGCATCAACTTTTAATCAGCTGTAGTCGAAATGAAGTAATGTGTGAGCCATCTTCACTCCTTCCTGCCCACTCACGACTGACCATTCATTCCTCCAATTCCATGTGCAACCTCTCAGCCCTCCTACTTAACCTAATTTCGGTACCTCTTCCTGGGTCTTCCCCTCCTTCGCGTACTCTATATCTCCCCTTCAAGCCAGCACTGTTATCCATTCTCTTTATGTTCCCAGCATTGCTTACATCTTACTTCAGCCTTTTGCTGCTTTAGACGCCTTCCCGCATAGTAGAGCAGTACCTTTCACTCTGATGTTGTTCTTGGGTTTTCTACGTATCCAAATTGCTGCTGCTTAGTAGGTGATCAGCATTTCGTTCCCCCTTGCAACATAGCCCTGCAAATCTTAAACCATTAATACAAAGTGTGGTATTATGACAATACGCATCATTATAATCTTTGACATTATTAGATGATTTTCCAGGAAAATGGGACGCACGGTCCAGCATTGCACATGGAGAGACGTGGCTTGTCCCCGCCTGGGAATCCTGGACTTGCCATCCCCATGGCAACCAATTCGCAGCGTGTCTCCTATACGTGGCACGACATTCATGTGGAGACCTCGGGGGTGGAGACGCGACAGGCCAAGATTTGGCGGCGACTTAGAAATCTTGCAGGTGCCAACATGGCGCCATCTAGACGCAAGAAAATTCTGCGTGGAGGTGCGCCTATTTTGTATTTATTTATTTATTTATTCGGAATCTCTTAACTTAGCCTGTATACCTAATGTTTATTTGAAACTCAATTTTCTGCACTATAGGCCCTAGACTAAGCCTATGCTTCACATATAGACACAAGTCTTCACATTGCCAAGTTCAATCTATCTCAAATACAATGCAAAATACTGAAACTACAACGGGTAATAGCATCCCCCCCCCCCTACCCCGTGACTCTTCGTTAGCTCTTGCAAGAGTATGCGTATTCAGCAAATGTAGTGAACACTAAATTTAACCACAAATAAAATAAAATGTTCTTTTATATGTTTTTCCAACGCCTGTTTTCATAATTTCTGCTGATAAGCAAACCTGTCAGCCTGGCAAGGTCTGTTTATTAACTTCAGGCACGTTAGGGGAAACTCCTTCACCTCAGGTAGTAGTAGTAGTGTTCGTCGGGTTAATAACGACTTAGGCCTCATTTGGGCCCATAGAGCGACCCCGACTTGACTGTCCTATGCCAGCCCATAGGACAGTGGACCTCCTGATTATAGTGGATTCCGAACCACTTGGGAAACACAGTGAAGTCACACGATTAGTTCGGAGGTGACCAGGACAAGTCCTACTATGTTTCCCTACCGGCACTGTGCACACGACCAAGTTATCTGCAGCTTTGAACCTGCTCTGGTCCGCTAGATTCAACATGGTATGGCGGCCGGTTTCACCTCAGGTAGAAGAGTAGTCGACTTACAGGGTCCACTGGTTATTGTGGCTTCCGAACCGCATGGGGAACATAGTAGACACACGACTAATGTGGAGTTGACCAAGACTCGACACTCACTAGTAGTCTCTGCGCGTTATCATGTCCGACCATATTCCCCTACCAACGCTGTGCACACTACCAAGTTTGCTGCAGTTTGGAACAGGCTCTGGTGGATCTGACCCCTAACATGCATATATTAATTGATTTTTTTGTTTTAGTGAACGGCGCAGCATATCCTGGTGAACTAACCGCACTAATGGGTGCCAGTGGAGCCGGCAAAACTACCCTGTTGAACGTTCTAACGTTTAGAACGGGTGGCTCCCTGGAAGTGTCTGGACTGCGTGCGGTAAACGGCGTTCCCGTGGAGAGCGATGAATTGACTGGACTGAGTGCTTACGTTCAGCAAGACGACCTGTTCGTCGACACGCTGACTGTTCGCGAACACCTGGTGTTCCAGGCGTTGGTTCGTATGGACCGCCATATCCCATACCATCAAAGGATGGCTAGGGTAGCCGAAGTTATCAGTGAGGTGAGTTAGGACATATGACTGAATGTTTACTTTAATTACGCAGAAGTTAATAGAGGAAGAGAGAGAATTAGAAATCTTGAAACATTTGTGAAAGAATAGTGATCAACATATCATTCACATGGTTATCCCCTCTCATAGATTTAGCCAGCAAGTTAGGGATAGGTAAGCAGCAGCCCTTTACATACGCATATACCATAACAGTTTGTTATATTAAAATAGTGGTAATATGATCATAATAGAAGGCACCATTGCAAGAGGGCGACCAAGGAAGGCGTACGCAGAAGACCTCATGAAAGATATGAGATGTGGAACCTACTTGGAACTCAAGATAACGGCCCAAGAGTCTTGGGCCAAGACAGGGAGGAGTGGAGAAGAAGGTGGAAAGATTTGCTGCAAACCAAGCGCTAGATTGCAACTACAGAAGAAGAATAGCTAAATATGTAGTAGTAGTAGTAGTGTTCGTCGGGTTAATAACGACTTAGGCCTCATATTTGGGCCCATAGAGCGACCCCGACTTGACTGTCCTACGCCAGCCCATAGGACAGTGGACCTCCTGATTATAGTGGAACCGAACCACTTGGGAAACACAGTGAAGTCACACGATTAGTTTGGAGGTGACCAGGACAAGTCCTACCATGTTTCCCTACCGGCACTGTGCACACGACCAAGTTATAGCTTAATATGTAGTCTGTGCTTCTATCCACACATAGGACATGGCAAATAAGAAAGATACAATACAAGACGAAATACATATCCTTTAAACACAAACCTAATTCTGGAGCTCATGGCATACTGGTTTTGGATCAGGATTTGGAGGGAGTTCGGTGTTGAGGAACCATTGATGGAGGCTGGTTCGGGCACATAAAGAGAATGGATAACAGCCGGTGCGCATGGAAGTAGCTGGAAGAGGACATAGAAGGTTTAGGATCAGAAATGAAGGGATTAGTTGGCAGTTCGATGTTGGAGACAATAGAGTGAAATGTCTCTGGCACTTGAAGAGAATGAATAATATGAGGTGCGAGAAGAAGTGGCTGCTAGATGATAAAATGGTTACATGAAGGTGAGAAAAAACAAGGAAGAGATACAGACACCAAATTGCAGACGATCTCAGAAGAGCAAGACAGATATTGTAGGAACGGCTGAGAGGTCCAAAGTTGAGGGACCAGAAGGGGTGGAAGAGGCTCATTTATAATACCCGGGTAACTGGAGCCCATAACAGATTAATGATAATATTATTAATTGTTTCAGTTGGCGCTAACGAAATGTGAAAATACTGTGATAGGCAGTCCGGGCCGAATGAAGGGAATTTCGGGTGGTGAAATGAAGAGACTCTCCTTTGCATCCGAGGTAAATAATTCTCACTGTAACCCCCCCCCCCCCCTAAACTGAAAAACAAAAATTATTCCCGAGACATTATTTTTGTAAACCTAAAGAGAGACATTTCCTAAAAAAAAAACACTTTGCGTTCCTGGCACCTCACAACTCCATACATTTTTTTAAACTAATGTTATAATTATTCAAACTAACTGTAAGTTAAAATCGTTAAAATCGTCTATTCATTTCATGACTATTCTTTTATATCGAAATTTCCCCAGTGATACAAGTCTCATACGTGAGTACTTAGTGCTGGGGTATACAATGTAAACTGTACCTGTAAATTTTGTATTATATCTTACTTACTTACTTACTTGCATAATTCATTCTCGTCCTAAAGGACTTTTTCTCCTGTCCAGGTTCTGACAGACCCTCCTCTGATGTTCTGCGACGAGCCAACCTCTGGCTTGGATTCCTACATGGCCCAGAACGTAGTGTCTGTCCTAAAGGCGATGGCGATGAAGGGCAAGACGGTCATCTGTACAATCCATCAGCCTAGTTCCGAAGTATTCGCTATGTTCGACAAGGTGCTGTTGCTGGCAGAGGGAAGGTTGGCTTATTTGGGCACATCACGCGACGCATGTGATTTCTTTCAGAAGTAAGTACCTATGACTCTGTCTGACTCGCCATGCGGCAAGCTGGCTGGCTAGGTGCGCAACTTTGTAGCCTTAACCGAATAACGCTGCTCCTAACGAAACACATCCTATTTGCCACGATGACGCAACGCGTTAATGCCCTCCAAGACGTCCCTGTCCGACCCAGAAGAATAGAAGAGCTCTCCTAGGACTGTAACAGCTGAACTGCCGCGTGCGGGCGTTGGCGTTAAACTTTTTGATGCTAACGTTTATACCTCTACCCACCTTATTAATTCTTGACTTTTTTCTGTTTAGTTTGGGAGCAGCCTGTCCCACCAACTACAACCCCGCCGATTTCTTTATGAAGGTACTGGCGGTAGTTCCACACCAGGAGGAAAGCTGTCGGGAGTCTATAGGATTGGTCTGTGACGCGTTCGACCAATCGCCGGAAGGACAGCAGCTTGATGCTGATACAGCACTACATCCGGTTCAACAGGTTCGATTTATTAACCTTCATCACTCATTTCTATGGATAAGTATCCTGTTACCCAGTTGTGGTCAATACTCAATAAAGTGGATACCCCAACCTTCAAACCTTCACAATTCAACACGTTGCTATTTTAGTCTATTTTCTAATTTCGGACATAGTACAGACATAGAACATGTGCATTTTTCTAGTTTTAAAGTTTTGGTTTTTTATTTTACTAACATGTTTATAATTCTCAAAAAAGACCCACATGCAAAATCCCATCGCGTTCTGAAAAAGTTTTGTCTTCCGCAATCTTGGATTTTACTGCCGCTTTTTGTTATTTTGAAAATCTTAAAATACAGCTGGATTTACCATTCGTGATATTGCTAATAACTTGTTCTTAGTTCTCACGTAATATTCACGGATTTTATTTCAAAAAGAACCAGTCCGAGTTTACTCGAACATGCTTTCCAATTTATCAAAATTAGTAGATAGAGAAAATGAGTAATTTCACGGTAAATAATTTTCCTATGGTTAAATTTCCGATATTTGGGGGGGGGGGGGGTGTGGTGTTGTCCACCTGATGTCACTAGAGGTGAGGTAATTTCCAGATGGGTCAGACCAACACTTTACCACTCAGCAATACTGGCAGGGCGCGCGCAATGCATTTCAACGTGAATTTTCTATCATTTTTTCAAAAAAACAATTTTTTTACAAAACCAAATACTTTTCTGGGAAAGCAACCTGTCCGGTTTCGTTACTCAATTTAACACCTAATACATGCCTGAAGGTAGAAATCATCGATGGAAAGGTTTCACAGAAAGATTATTTTTTAGTCATTTTTCATTCAAATTTAGTTATTTTTATTTTTTTTACCCCCAGAAGCAAACTATCAAGGAGCAAGTGACCCCACGCATTTTTTCAGCATTAATAACGACTACAATATATGTGAATTTAAAAGAAATCGTTGGAGCCGTTTTGGATAAATAATTTTTTTAGACGTTTTTTTGGAGTTTTTTAATATAAAACCCCCCCAATTTGAGATAGCCCAAAATATAAAAAAATTATCCCGAGGTATAATTTTTGTGAACCTACATGCAGAATTTCATCAAAATCGACCGAGTAGTTTGCCCGGAAATCGACGCACAGACAGACAGACAGACAGACATTTCGTAAAAACCACTTTTTTTGGTTCCTGGTACCTGAAAACGTGTACATCCGTTGAAATCTCGGAATCGAAAATTTCGACCGTCACAAAGCTTTCCTTATACAACGTATAAATTGGAAAGCAATAATAAATAGTTCACAAAAATCCGTGGGACACCCTGTAGCGGAAACACCATGCACGAAGCATATTTGGTTTTTATTATATTATTCTACATGTTGTTTGTAGCTCTGGGACAGCTGGGGGTCAAACCGGAAGCCATCGCCGTACAAAGCCAGCTGGATAGCTCAATTCCGAGCTGTACTCTGGCGGTCCTGGCTTTCAGTCATGAAAGAACCGATTCTTATCCAAGTCAGGCTTATACATACTGTGGTACGTATTCATTAAGGCGCGGTTTCCACCGACCGGCTAGGGCTAAATACAAATACGGTGACGTGGTAACAGACTTAGGCGGGGTTTCCACCGACCTCGCATTGCAGAATGCAAATGACTTATAATTGTAGAAAGAATGAGACGCAACTGATCCACAATAAAATATATTAAACGTGACCGGTTTCGGTAAAATACCATCATCAGACATAAACAAATAAATGAAACACGCCTTTATATACATACCAAGGAGGGGTGGGGGATACAATATTAATTGGTAGGAGGTGGGCGGGGTTGGGAACATAACATTAGGAGTGGGGAGCAATTTTGGAAAATTATCTCGTTGGTTAGATTTTCGTTATTGTGTAAAGCTTTATTTATTTCTATACTCTCTAACCTATCGAGAATTTTTCCCTTGTTAGAACAGTGCATCAGCTGGAAGTTGTCAAAATCGCAAGTATGGCCATTGTCGTGCAAGTGATTGGCGAACACCGAATTGCAATCGTTTTTTACCGATTGCCCTTCGGTGTTCGCCAATCACTTGCACGACAATGGCCATACTTGCGATTTGACAACTTCCAGCTGATGCACTGTTCTAACAAGGGAAAAATTCTCGATAGGTTAGAGAGTATAGAAATAAATAAAGCTTTACACAATAACGAAAATCTAACCAACGAGATAATTTTCCAAAATTGCTCCCCACTCCTAATGTTATGTTCCCAACCCCGCCCACCTCCTACCAATTAATATTGTATCCCCCACCCCTCCTTGGTATGTATATAAAGGCGTGTTTCATTTATTTGTTTATGTCTGATGATGGTATTTTACCGAAACCGGTCACGTTTAATATATTTTATTGTGGATCAGTTGCGTCTCATTCTTTCTACAATTATAAGTCATTTGCATTCTGCAATGCGAGGTCGGTGGAAACCCCCCTAACTTCCGACTGCGCCATCTAGTGTCCATGCTTAGAGCCTAGATAGGATACAGTGCGTGAACTATTGGCGACATGACCCCAGGTATAAGTATATACATAGAGCCGGCCGCCATACCAAGTTGAATCCAGCGGACCAGAGCAGGTTCAAAGCTGCAAATAACTCGGTCGTGTGCACAGTGCCGGTAGGGAAACATGGTAGGACTTGTCCTGGTCACCTCCGAACTAATTGTGTGACTTCACTGTGTTTCCCAAGTGATTCGGAATCCACTATAATCAGGAGGTCCACTGTCCTATGGGCTGACATAGGACAGTCAAGTCGGGGTCGCTCTATGGGCCCAAATATGAGGCCTAAGTCGTTATTAACCCGACGAACACTACTACTACTAGGTATAAGTATATGTTCACAACTTCACGCTCTTGCTCCAAAAATGTAGATGAAAGTCCCAACGAAATAAATAAAAATAATAATGACTTTTTTGTTATATTACTAAGCCAACCTAGCGAAGTTAGGGCTATAAAACCCTCTTTTTCACTCAACTAGGAAGACGCAGACCCGCCTGCTTCATATGCCCTCCGAAGCATGGCCAGAAAATGTAGCAAGTGTGGGACTCGAACCAACAACCTTTGCTCCGCCCACACTTATCGTAGTTGGCAAACAGGCAACTACAAAATTGGAGCGTTTATCAGACCTTCTGTGAACAAGCCCTAAGTAGGAAAAGTTAAATACGTTATTTATGGATTTCTGGGTTTTCTAATTTCAGCTAATCTCTCTGATAACCAGCCTACTCTTCTACAATCAACAGCTGACCCATGAAGGCGTCATGAACATCAATGGTGCACTCTTTTTATTCCTCACTAATATGACTTTCGAAAACGTCTTCGCGGTCACAAATGTAAGTAATTGAATTGAAAACAATCAGGGCATATAGAGTAGTGGCTCGTAAAAATAGACGAGCATTGATCATGGTAGAAATCTTTTTTTGACGCCTACGTGTTATGTCTATCGGTAGGCCTTTAAACAAGGAATCCAATCAATCAAAAACTCACTTTTGAAAAAAATTGAGACCCATTTGAAATTAGGCAACTCAATTATATATGTACGATATATAGTCAAATAAAATATGCAATGGACCAACATTATAAACAAAATATCGTAAGTAAAATATGAAGACGAAAGGAGGAAGGGGGCGGGTAGGATTAAGTTTTAATACTCGGGTAATTGGATTTTATTTTTAATACATATTGTTATTGCCTATTTAAAATTAATTGTGTTATTTATTTAATTGTAAGTGGCAATGGTTGAAATGAGATGTCTTAAATTATAAGAAATGTTCTTCCAGGTATTCTGCTTGGAGCGGCCTGTGTTTCTGCGGGAGCATTTCAACGGGATGTACCGCG
The DNA here is from genome assembly GCA_963971405.1 of Psococerastis gibbosa. Classification (NCBI taxonomy): domain Eukaryota; kingdom Metazoa; phylum Arthropoda; class Insecta; order Psocodea; family Psocidae; genus Psococerastis; species Psococerastis gibbosa. The sequence continues at coordinate 41,977,170 of OZ020489.1, read as the reverse complement.
TGGACGTGTACTTCCTGTGTAAAAGTATCGCCGATATTCCCATCTTTCTAGCCATGCCCATTATATACACCACCATTACGTATTACGCGATTGGCCTCTACCCCGGTTTCGACCACTTCTTGAGAGCGACACTCGTCATAGTTCTAGTGACCAATACCGCAACTAGTTTTGGTACGTTATAATTTGCTTGGTGCTTAGCAACGCCCCGTAGCAACTGCATTTTTACTATGTATGTCCTCAAAGTAGCTGCCTTATGAATGAATAGTTTATTTTCCTTCTCTACAAAACATTAACTATATACATATATAGGGTTTCGATTTCCCAAAGGAAAAGTAGTTTGACATGGAAACGTGTAAACGTTTTGGGGGGAAAATTTTAATTCATGCTAGATTAACTGAAGTAAGTATGTATGACTGTTTGTACTGTATGTTATGGTAATGTTTTGCATGGTCAGGGTATGATGTATGTACGTGATGGAATGTTTTTTGTTATTTTACATTTTATACGACAATACGAACTTATGGTCTCAGAGGTGAAGACGCGATAATCCCCAATCTGTACCTCCTTGCAAGGCCGTAGGCAAGGGGGGGCTTATTGGGCTGCAGCCCCCCCCCCCGAAATTTTTGAAAAAAAATTTCTTTCCTCCGGGGGAAACCCCCGGGCCCCCCTGTAGCAACATAAATATGCATTCCTTTGTAAGCTTTGCTGCTGTAAAACCCCACTGTTTAGCACTTATAGGTAGATTTTTTCCCCCGGACCCCCCTCTTTGGGTTAAATGCAATATGATTTCTATGAGTAAGCATTCCTTTGTAAGCTTTGTAAAATCAACCATTACTGCTGTTAAAATGCGTAAAACCACACTATTTTGCACTTATATTTTCAAATTTTCCTCCGGGGGTGGCCCCCGGGCGCCCCTGTTTGTAGCAATGTGAATATGCATTCCTTTGTAAGCTTTGCTGCTGTAAAACCCCACTGTTTAGCACATATAGGTGGATTTTTCCCCCGGGGGAGACCCCCGGACCCCCTCTTTGGGTTAGAATGCAATATCATTTCTATGCAATTTAAACCGTCGTTATGATAACATTACGATTTAGTCCGCATATCCGCAAAATATTATGCGCCAATGTTCGCACCAAAGCTAATTCCGCCTATAAATTGACGTTTGGTGTGGCTATGCTATCATATATGTACTCAGTAACACCATTACTTCAAAAGAATACACTAGATACAATTGAATTCTCAAGAATTGTTTTTTTACACTGGATAGGATCACAGTTGCCGCAGCCACCCCCGAAAAAAAATCCTGGCTACGGGCTTGCCTCCTTGTGGTGTAGTTGGAAGTGCGTAATGGTGACTGAACAGATAGGGGAACGAGTTTGAGCCGGGATATGCGAAAAACACAGTATTTTCTGACCGGTACGTGACAGCACCTAGGTAAGATCCTAGATTGTAAAATGGCGCAGTCTCAAGTTGTAACCTGATCGTACTTGTTGAAATAGTGTTCGCGAGTGAAGAAAAAGTAAAAATGTCTTATCCGTGATAGCAATTCGGTAAGATCCTAGATTGTACATAACTGCGCCTGTTGGGAAAATGGCCCCAAATGCGGAGGAACTCAATGAGAAGCCAACGACATAAGGATGCAGAAGGCAAAGGGAAACCACTGCATTACAATTCCCTATAGTATAGTCATCATGTTCGCCAATCTTCGATGGAAGACGCATTAGAAGTAGAAGAAGAAAGTCTTACACTTTATTATGTACTAGTAGTTTGCAGTGTATTTATAAATTGAAACAATGTCGATAGGCCTTGGCTAAAAAATTACCCGCATAAGCAGTGGTGTAGCTAGGGTGCTTGGCGCCCTTAGCCAGGGCTTGAGATGGCGCCCCTTCATAATTCATAGTTATCAGTCTCACTGGAGGCCTCGTCAAACTGTTTCTAATCATCACCCTAAAATTCCTGTTCGCTTGCTGCAATAAAGCAATATTTTCAACAACAACAAAAAACTAATTCAAAAATTTGAACTGTTTTTTTTTTAAATCTTTTTTGTTGTTTTATGCGCCCTTTGGCTCTGGCCACCCGGCTGCTATACCCGTATATATTATAGTATTCTGTGGCTATACCACTGTAGATAAGTTATTCCTGGTGTTGGTGTTTCTAACGCCTGCTTTCAGCATTTCTGCTTTAAGCAACCCTGTCAGCCTGGCGGGGGGAGTGAGTCTGTTTGTTAACTTGAGGCACCCTAAGGGCAGACTCTTTCACCTCGGGGAAAGGGGAGTTGACTAACAGGGTGGACCTCCTGATTATAGTGGATTCCGAACCACTTGGGGAACATGGTAAAGTCACACGATTAAATCGGAGGTGACCAGGACTCGACTTATACTGCCTGAGCGAGTTATCATGTCCCACCAGGTTCCCCTGCCAACGCTGTGCACACTACCAAGTTATTATTTATAAGTTATTCCTTTATGTTAGTGCTGTTGTCAATCTGGCGGATATATGTAATAAATGTGGAATTTTCGTTTCAGGGTACCTCATCTCATGTGTATGCTCGGATATAACCATGGCCCTATCCATTGGACCTCCCATAATAATTCCTTTCCTTATATTTGGAGGATTTTATCTAAATTCAGGGTATGCATCACAATATTCTTGGTTATGCTTCGCTGTCGTATCTTTGAAATTGCGTTCTGATAGCCTAAGAGACTTACTGACTTAGACAGATCGACCAAATACAACTTTCTTTTTTTGACGCCTCCCTTCATTGACGGGGACCATTTTTACAGCGGCCAAAACTCCTTCGGAAACAATACCAATAACATCCGAATAAATCAATAAGGTCAAGTCAATAGAAAGACCTTAAAAAATAGTACCTAATTGACTCCAGCCGTGAAAACCTTCATTGTTGCTTTCATCATTCATTGTAGTTTCATTCTTTATTTGCAGGTCCGTTCCGCGGTACCTCAAATGGCTCGAGTACATCTCGTGGTTCAGGAGTGGCAACGAGGCACTCCTCATCAACCAGTGGTCTGACGTCACCGAGATCGACTGCACAAGGTTCAATGCAACGTGTCCTCGGAATGGCCAAGTCATCCTCGAAACACTGGGTTTCAAAACGGCCGATTTCTACCTCAATATCATCAGTCTCGTCGTGCTTATTGTGGCGTTCAGGTTCCTGGCGTATCTGGCTCTGTTATGCAGGGCTTGGCGTTCAGATTAACGGTTGAGGTACTTAAGGCGCCGATTCCACCGACCGGCTAGGGCTAAATGCAAAAACGGTGACGTGGTAGCAGTCATTCAAGACTTAGGCGAGGTTTCCACCGACCTCACATTGCAGAATGCAAATGACATTGACGGAAATTAGAATTTTTCTTTTTATATAAATCTATTAAAATGTTTGTACTTAACATATCCCATGACGCCATTTTTTAATTTTAGTTTGTTTGTGTGTGATTTTACTGTATGATCATTGATCAATTTTAACTATGGCATAGAGGAAAATAAACATTTCCGTCAATGTCATTTGCATTCTGCAATGCGAGGTCGGTGGAAACCCCGCCTAAGTCTTGAATGTCTGCTACCACGTCACCGTATTTGTATTTAGCCCTAGCCGGTCGGTGGAAACCCCGCCTTAGCAGAAGAAATCAGGTGAGGGATTGGGAATGATGCAGAAATCGATAACAATGCCGGACTATTTTGGATTCGATACTCGGTAGAGCTGTAAGATTCATGATGGAAAGGAGAGTGGGCTTGGCGGAGTGAAAGTGGGCTGAGGAGAGAGTGTGGAAAAGAGGAAATCCTCGGAAAAGGTGGACAAAGTGACGGAGGACGAGGCTATATAGGGAGAATAGACCAAATTAAATTAGACAGATCTTGATAGAGAATGGTGGTGGCTAGTCATTAACAGCTGCACCCGGGTCGAGACAGATTTCACAATGAAGAACCTGTAGAATCTGGGCTGATGGGCCGTGGTCTAAATAAAGCGAACTTCCAAACGTTTCGTCAACACCTGCAGTGGAACTGTGTAGACTTCTAAGATTGTATCTGGGAGGCTCAGCAGCTACTTTTGGAAGTTGGCCTTCATTTCGAACACGGTCCATCAGCCCAGATACTACTGGTTCTTCATTCGACTTCGGCCGTGAAAGCCTTTGCTGTTCGATTTCACAATGATGATATATGTTATATAATGTTGCTGGCTCCAGCGTTTCCCGTTGGGCCAGGGCGATTTAGATAAAAGTTGGAATGTATTATTGTACAGGGGCTAATGAGTGAAATTGAATAAATCTTTGCACTCTTACAAAATGTTCATATTCCATTGCTCATATTGTTCTAGGGTCTTAGCATCTTTAAAGTAAATGTTTACGAAGGTTGGCTAGTTACTTGTCAAAGTAACTATAAATGATATGATTTGCGCATTAGCGATATTTCTGTGCACGTTTGAAGTACTGGCAAATTTAAAGGGGAGGGGGAAATTGGGCAATAGCCACTAGGTATCATCGACAAATTTTTCAGCAAAATGAAAAATTTGTCATTTTGAGTACCGGCATTGTAAAATTTCCTTCCCCGGTTGCCGTAATATAAGTAAGCCTTCCTCAGTATGTTATAAAATCTAAGGCGCAAAGTCCACCGACCTCGTATTAGAAACTGAGCATGATATGACGTGGTAGCAGACATTAAAGACTGTCTTAAAATTTCTACTACCACGTCATATCATGCTCAGTATCAAAAACGAGGTCGACCTTGCGCCTAAGCTATACAACTCTTAATATGCATAAACCTTCGATCACTCAGTAGCTTTAAGAAAATTATTAAACAATATATCTTAGATAACGCTTGAGACTCTCCGGTCTTATAATGGTGACGACAATGGATCCCCTTCCCCCCACCCCTTAACCTTCTTCCCCCCCCCCCCTCTTCTTCTCTTGTTTCTTCTCGATTTAATTTTAATTTTAATGTTAGTTTTTAAGGTTAGCATGAAAAGAAGACTTTATAGTCTTATTGTTTGCCTTTTGTTTTGTTTTTATTCAATAAAGTCGAATTCAATTCAATTCAATCACTATTTCGCGCCTATTTGTTTTCAAACATTTTGCGCCGATGGAGACCCCCGGCCAGGCCCTCTGTTTGAAGTAACATGAATAAGCCTTCCTCTGTAAGCTTTGTAAAATCTAAACTTTACTGTTGTTAAAATTGCTTAAAACTATTTTGGAACATTTTTCTCCCTCGTTAGGATGATGGCAATATGACTATTTCTGTACAATCTAAACCTCTGTATTTGTAACATTATGCTGTAGTCCGCAAAATGTTTTGCCTATATCCGCACCAAAGCTAAGTCCGCCATTGAATACTGCATAAAAAGTACGCAATTCTCTTCCCCCGAAAAAATCCTGGTTACAGGGCCGGCGGATACTTTATAGTCAAGCATATTATATACTGTATATATATATTATTTTGTTCTGTGCTAGCAAGGTTCAGGACCGGCTACTCGTGATGAAGTGTTTGAATTGCAGTGAGTCCTACGCCTCGTAAGGCAGTACTAGGCTATTAGAAAACATGTGAATCCGTGATATTCCTTATTTAGCTGACTACTCGTTTGATTATTTAAAAAATAATTGACTTACAAGCAATTTTTCTTACGTGGCATTAGACAAGAAACCGTTTTTTTTTACTTATGCAAAAAAAATTAAGTTATTTTAAATTAAGCCGTAGAGCCTTCAGAGTGTACAGCCCGTAGGAAAGTGGCAGCCCGAAATTTAATACTTTTTATTTTTTATTTAATTAACTAAGCATGTTATTAAAGATTTGGCTCATCAAAGTTGTGGAAGACTACTTCATGCATCATATAATAAGGCATTTTTAGTTTCCGAAATTGTACTTTTTTTATAAAATCGATTATACGTGCAAAGTTATTGTTTATAAAATATATGCATGTTTATGAAAAAACTACAATTTCGAAAATTAAAAATATAATATGATGCATGAAGTAGTCTTCTACAACTTTGATGAGCCAAATCTTTAAAAACATGCTTAGTTAATTAAATAAAAAGTATAAATTTTGGGCTGCCAATTTCCTACAGGCTGTACACTCTTAAATGAGATGCCATAATGTAGAACAAATGTTCCTCTTCATTTTGATGACCGTGACCATAGATATACCAAGTGTATGTTATGGTATTCTGTGGCCGCGACTTTCACCAATTGGCCACAGTTTTGGAACTCCTCCAACCTGATATCTTCAGTGACCGTTTTTTTTTTTTTTTTTTTTGCAAATCTAGTTCATAAATTAAGAGGACCATTTCTTCTACTTTATGACATTTAATTTACGATTCTACGCTTATCGTTAAAATAACTTAATTTTTAACATACCTGCATAATTTATAGTACGTCAAAGCGTAGAGGAGTGTTTTTCTCAATTTAAATTTTAATTTTAATTAAAATTTATGGTTCAGCATTCAAATTCATGAGAAATTTGACTTTGTGCAAAAAAATGAAAAGTGGGGGCTCCATTAATTGCCTACAAAGATTCCATGTGTTGGTTCCACTCCATAAACAAATCCCGAGTACAAACCGGAAGAACTAGAAATTGGACGTACATATATGTTAAATGTATGCAGCGAAAATACCGGGAGCTCCAGGTATATAGGACACCTGTAACTAGGGGAATCCCCTGCCTCCGAGTGAGTTCGGCCATTGTCGCTGGCCGCTGGATGCGCACGTGGTTACGTAACGCAGTCCCTATACCCGTTACATAACCCGCGGTCCTGTATCGTCGCAAAAATGACTGTAAGCGAAGCCGAAGAACAGGAGCCTCTCCTAATCGAGACCTGTATTGGTCAAAAAAAATCTTCCTACAGCTCTCTGTCTAATGTAAGTACCTTTTCTGCCCTAATTTGGTGTTTGGCAAAATTGTGTTACGTAGGCTAATTTTTGTTCACCCGCAATTTGCGAGTTTTAGGGATTTGTATTTGAAAAATGTAGAAAGTATTCTTAACGTTTTTGATTGCTCCATAAAATAATTAGCCTATGTTAAATTGCTTGAAGTTGCTATTAGAATATTATGGCCTATGATTCTTCCATGTAATATTTTTTTCTAAGCCCTATTTTGCCTCGCTATGATTCGGGTATGCCTTACCATAGCGAAGCTTCTCAACAACCGTCATCCACAATTGCCAGCTTCTATCACACCAGAAAATTTTTGCTTGCTAGTTTCTGATGGCTTTAGGCCAGTATAGACGTTCACGATAGCTATTGTACATGACACTTCAAGCGGGGGTCCACAGTAATTTATGCTATAAAACTGCAAAAAAATAACCAACTAGGAATTTTCAGTAAAATTTTAGCGGCCTGTAATGTCTATAATTTTTTTTGCAATTTTGTGAGGTCTTGGTTTATGCCTACTTTACAATAATACCCAGACTAATGCAGCGTCATCATCATAAACTTATATAATCAACTGTTGTCGAATTGGTGTGAGCCTCGTCCACTCCTACCATACAGCCCATCCTCCAGTTCCAGTTCAACCCTCTCGGCCAACCTCCTCAACCTGATTTCTGACCTTCCTTCCAATTCTTCGCGTAGCCTATTCTCTATCTCCCTTTCAAGCCACTGTTATCCATTCCCTTTATGTGCAAAACATAGAGTCTTACTTTGGCCAATAGACGCCGTGCCGTGCCCTCTAGCGTTGATGGGTTTCCTACCTCCAGGCCACTGCAGCTCAGCACTTACGTGCGATCAGCGTTTCCTTCCTCTTACAAGCAATCCCAACATAACTCATACCCTATAGAAAGTGTGTGAAAATCCTTATATTTACTTTTTGACTTTATTGAATAATTTTCCAGGAAAATGGGACGTACGGTACTGCACTGTACATGGAGAGACGTGACTCGTCCCCTCCTGAGAGTCCTGGATCTGGTATCACCATGGCAACCAATCGGCAACTTGTCTCCTATACGTGGCACGACATCCGTGTGGAGACCTCGGGGGTAGAGACGCGACAGGCCAAGATTTGGCGACGACTTAGAAATCTTACCGGAGCCAATATAGCGCCACCTAGACGCAAGAAAATTCTGCATGGAGGTAGACTTGAATTATTATTATTATTATTTTGTTTTTTTAAAGATTATTCGCATAGAAACAATTCAATGAATACATCCGAATAACCTCTTCAGTTGCCTCTGTAGGTAATACCGGTGTTGAGTTACGACAGGTCACCGATCGCAAGATGTGTAGTGACTCGCACAAGTACCAACAAGATACCACTATGCCATCGAAGTCCTTTATCCATTACTTCATTCAATTATATATTTTATTTTTAGTTTGGTATATTTGGTTTATTGGATCTGACGCGACTTGCTTATATAAAGAAGAAGATTGGGCTCGGCTGCCCCTAGCTATGGCGGTTATTCCATCGACGTCAATAGTGATAGTAATGGTGGTAATGACGTGGTAGCAGACATTAAAGACAGTCTAAAAATGTCTGCTACCACGTCAATACCGCCATTAACTTACTATCACGATTGATGTCGGTGGAATATCCGCCTTAGGAAGGGGGGCCATGCGTCGAATTTTTATAAGAAGCCCACTTCCTTAACTAGGGACAACCAGAAGAGAGATGAGAAATTGGCTCGCGCCAAAAAATGTTTGAATTTCAGGCGGCACCTGTCGTCCTTTTCAATGCTTTTCAATAAGTGGTCGGAGATGAGGTTGAAATTTAATAGATTTTTAATTAATAGGTCGCGACATTGTTAATAACAAAGAACACTCGCACAATAAGAAGGCCCGCATAAAACAATTAAACAGAGCTATATCCCGAACAGCAGAAGAACCGTCTGACGTTGTTTTTTTTCTCAATAGGTATCACTTTGTTTTATTTATTTTTAAATCTTAATTGACTATTTTTCGGATATTCAAACAGGTATGATGTTACTGGGGACGGAGATGACTTCAACAAATCAAACATCATCTACAATTGGTTCAGCCGTTCAAACAGAAAACTCGACATTGTTTCCATGTATGAATTAATACCCCTAATATGGATATTAATTGATTTTTTTGTTTTAGTGAACGGCGCAGCATATCCTGGTGAACTAACCGCACTAATGGGCGCCAGTGGAGCCGGCAAAACGTCCTTGTTGAACGTTCTAACATTCAGGACGGGCGGCTCCCTGGAAGTGTCTGGACTGCGTGCGGTAAATGGCGTTCCCGTGGAGAGCGAGGAACTGACTCGGCTGAGTGCTTACGTTCAGCAAGACGACCTGTTCGTCGGCACGTTGACTGTTCGCGAACACCTGGTGTTCCAGGCGTTGGTTCGTATGGACCGCCATATACCGTACCAGCAAAGGATGGCTAGGGTAGCCGAAGTTATCAGTGAGGTGAGTTCTAAAGTGGTCACTTGGTATTTTCAGAACGTTCTAGTCCAGTAAAACAGGGGTCAATTCAGAATCCATCCGATCTCCTGGGTTTTATTTCACAGAAATATTTCTCATGGAATTGTAGTGACTAAAAGTTCTCTCACACATGTGTCAAAGAACCTTTCATTGCTATGACAGAAAATAATTAAAATGCGATCCAGTCCCCTTCAAACTTTAAAAAGGCTTCATACATCGGAGAGGGAACGAAGTGATAAGAAAAGAGATCGGTGTTGAGGATGCGATGATAGAGAGAATAGCCTGACGAAGACTGCAATGGTTCGGACACGTAAGGAGAATAGATAACTGGTGCGAGAGAAAGTGCCTGGAAGAGCAAATCTGCGGTACACGAAGGAGAGAAAGGACAGGAAAGCGATACCGAAACCAAATATTGAAGACCATTTCAGAAGAGTTGGACTGGTGCCGGAAGGACGCTTGAATGATCAGACGGAGAGGGACAGGAGGGATATATCGCACCCGGGCAACTGGCGCTCATAGACGCAAATTCCACCGACCTGTGATAATGATATTGATGTGGTAGCAGACATTTTTAGACTGTCTTTAATGTCTGCTACCACGTCAATATCACAATATCATTATCACTATCGAGGTCGGTGGAATTTGTGCCTTAACTGATTAATGATAATGTTATTGTTTCAGTTGGCGCTAACGAAATGTGAAAATACTGTGATAGGCATTCCCGGCCGAATAAAGGGAATTTCGGGTGGCGAAATGAAGAGACTCTCTTTTGCATCTGAGGTAAGCAATGTCCCCAGTAAAACCCGTCAAAACTGAGTTAGTCCAAAATAGAAAAAATTACCCGAGACATGATCTTTGAAAACCTATGTAAAGAACCGGTCCGAGTTTACTCAAACATCCTTTCCAATTTATCAATTATTAAGGTGGGGATTCCACCGACCGGCTAGGGCTAAATACAAAAACGGTGACGTGGTTTGTTTTACTCTATGCCATTGTTAAAATTGATCAATGATCATACAGTAAAATCACAAACAAACAAACTAAAATTAAAAAATGGCGTCATGGGATATGTTAAGTACAAACATTTTAATAGATTTCTATAAAAAGAAAAATTCTAATTTCCGTCAATGTCATTTCCATTCTGCAATGCGAGGTCGGTGGAACCCCGCCTGTCTTGTCTGGACCCCCCTCTGGCAACTGTCTAGGATAACCCCTGTCCCAAAGCACTGAATTAATCAATGGAATTGCATATTCTAGATCGGGCAGACCAATATATTACCATACATTAACAATGGCAGGGCACGCGTGAATTTTCCATCATTTTTTCAAAAATTATATTTTTTCACAATACCAAATACTTTCATGGGAAAGCAACCTGTCCGGTTTTGTTAGTTAATTTATGACATAAAACATGCCTGAAGGTAGTAAAATTATTTTTGAATCTTCTTTCATGAAAATTTAGTTATTTTTATTTTTTTACCCCCAGAAGCTAATTATCAGAACTAACTGTCAGGACATGTAGAGTAGTGGAACGGACTCCAGCTTTCACCCGAAAGGTTGTTGGTTCGAGTCCCACGCTGGCTATATTTTCTGGCCATGCTTCGGAGGGCATGTACCTAAGTAAGTATTTATTATTCAAAAAAACGCAATACAATTAATAAATATCCAAGGGCCACACTAAGTGCACCCTGTGAAGTCGTGGCCCTTATAACTATTACAAAACAAAAACATTACATATTACATTACATAACAAATAATTATAAATAATGGTCTAAAACACTTACAAATCTTAGAATATTTTATCTATTTATTTATATTTATGTTATATTATTTTATTTTAACATTATCGCTTCAAAATATCTTTAAGTTCAGTAAAAGGCATATTATAAATGATTGTGATTGTTCTAAATTTTAAAAAACTGTCAGTATAATACCGTAGTTTAATTTCATTATGTAAAGCAGGCGGTCCCGGGCTTTCCTAGTTGAGTGTAAGAGAGGGCTTATAGCCCTAACTCCGCTAGGTAGGCTTAGTAATAGATTAAAAAAAGTCGATATTTATTTATTTATTTATTTATTTATCAAGGGGCAATCCACAGAACAACATACTGTAATATATCGACCCCGCATTTTATTAATATTAATAACAACTACAATACAGGTGAATTTAAAAGAAATCGTTGAAGCTCGTTTTTGAGAAATGACTTTTTTTTAGAATAAATTGGAAAGCAAAAAACACTTCTTTGCGTTCCTGATACCACAAAACATTTAAATGTGTTAAAGCAAAGCTCTCCCTAGACTTACGTCCAATACGAAAGCAATAAAATCTGATGTAACGTTCAGTATTAATGTGTCTCTAGATGTACTGGATCCAGCAAGTCAGGTGGCAACTTAAGATGGCAATAAAAAGCTGTACGGTACCTGTGTATTGAATTACTGGTAATGGTAAACGAGTCAATAGTAGTAGGACTATGCACACGCAAGACGCCTGTATACCTGCCTGTATGGAAATGGCTCTCTGCCAATGCGATAAAATATGAACTATTTAAATTACTTTACATGTACAGTATGTAACTGAGCGAGAATGCAACACTTTGATCTGAATGTGTACATACAGTACAAGTGTTAGTATGGTTAGTAATTCCAGCCCATTTGGAGGGAGGAGGAGGGGGGGGGGGGGTAGTGGTGGATCTAAATAAAATTAACCAATTTTATTTAGTATTGATTTAATTATAACGTAATGCATTGAATTACAACAGACTTACTAAATTGGGGGGGGGGGGGAAGCTACCCCCTATATGCGTCCTTGGTGAAGAGTCGGATATACCTCCTAAGACGATGTTTCTGCAGTACGGTATATATTTCAGGGTATTTTCCAAATTCACATTGTTATACTAGTACTTCGTCATAGTACAAAATAAAATAACTTTGTCAAGTATTAAAGTATTATTAAAACTATATTTTAAGCGACCAGTTTTCTTCAGTGCCGAAACCGGTTGCTTTACTTATATGTTTTTTTAGGTTCTCTTTTGGTACTCTGTGATGACCCACCTTTTGTCTTGATTCATTCTTGTCGTCAAGACTTCAGAAGTGGCCTTATGCTCTGCTCTTGGTTCGTTAGCTTTTCTATGGCCCAGAACATGTGCTTGTCCTGAAGACGATGGCGATGAAGGGCAAGACGGTCATCTGTAGCTCCGAAGTGTGCTCCTATGGTCTTGTCATATCAGATCTTCTAGCTTCTAGGTCCTGATATACTCTCACCTGAAAACCTGCGATGAGCCAACCTGTAGTTTATTCGCCAGTATGCTCCTACGAGTATGCTCTTAGTGTCTCTTACCTATTCCTTTTCTTCTGTCTAGGTCCTAACAGACCCTCCCCTGATGTTTTGTGATGAGCCAACCTCTGGCCTGGATTCCTTCATGGCCCAAAACGTAGTATCGGTCCTAAAGACGATGGCGATGAAGGGCAAGACGGTCATCTGTACAATCCATCAGCCTAGCTCCGAAGTATTCGCCATGTTCGACAAGGTGCTGTTGCTGGCAGAGGGAAGGGTGGCTTATTTAGGCACATCCCGCGACGCATGTGATTTCTTTAGGAAGTAAGTATGAATGTGTTATCGTGGACTTTGCTCCCCATCGAGCGCAGCTTTGTAGCCTCATCTCCACAGAATAACGCTGCCCCCAACCGACAAACATCCTCTTTGCCACTGGACGGAGCGCGTCGTTGACCTCCAAGACATCCTCGTCCGACCTAGCCGAATTGAAGAGATCTCAGACTTTAATAGCTTAACTGCAGCGTACGTGTGGCTAGATTAAAGCACGATCTTCAACATTTTGTTGCTGACGCTTATAGGCTACCCCTACCCACCCTATTAATTCTTAACTTCTTTCTGTTTAGTTTGGGCGCAGCCTGTCCCACCAACTACAACCCTGCTGATTTCTTTATACAGCTGCTCGCGGTAGTTCCACACAGGGAGGAAAGCTGTCGGGAAACTATAGGATTGGTCTGTGACGCGTTCGACCAATCCCCGGAAGGACAGCAGTTATCTGCTGATACAGCACTACACCCGGATCAACAGGTGCGGTTTATTAGTCTTTTATGAATAAGTACACTGATACCCAGTTTTGGTCAAGACTCAAGAAAAATGATCCACTACCATTCCCTAAGCCTAAACCTTCAGGTTTTAATGTATTGTTGTTTATTTTCTTATTCTACATATTTGTTGCAGATAAAGGCAGCACTGTCTGGTGGTTGGAGCAAATTTGAACTATGGGACGAAAACTGGCGGTCAAACCGGAAGCCATCGCCTTACAAAGCCAGCTGGATAGCTCAATTCCGAGCTGTACTCTGGCGCTCATGGCTCTCTGTTATTAAAGAACCGATGCTTATCAAAGTCAGGCTTCTGCAAACTGTGGTACGTAAATTTTTATGCACCGTCCATCCTTTGAACTTTTTTGAGATTTCAACGGATTTACACGTTTTGAGGTACCAGGAACCCAAAAAGTGGTTTTTACGAAATGTCTGTCTGTCTGTTCATCGATTTCCGGGCAAACTACTCGGTAGATTTTGATGAAAATTTGCATGTAGGTTTAAAAAAATCACACCGCGGAACAATTTTTTTTATTTTGGGCTAACTCAATTTGGGGGGGGGGGGGGTTTATTCTCAAAAAACTCCCAAAAAACGTATATAAAAAATATTTCTCAAAAACGGCTCCAACGATTTCTTTTAAATTCACATATATTGTAGTCGTTATTAATGTTGATAAAATGCGGGGGGTCGCTTGCCCCTTGATAGTTTGCTTATGGGGGTAAAAAAATAAAAATAACTAAATTTTAATGATAAATGACTAAAAATAATTTTACTGCGAAACCTTTCTACCTTCAGGCATGTTTTAGGTGCTAAATTGAGTAACGAAACCGAACAGGTTGCTTTCCCAAAAAATTATTTGGTTTTGTGCAAAACATGTTTTTTGAAAAAATTATAGAAAATTCACTTCAGACGCATTGCGTACCCTGCCATTATTACTGTGTGGTTAAATGTGTTGGTCTGACCTATCTAGAATTTACCTCACCTCCAGACCTCCAGTGGCGTCAGGTGGACACCCCCCCCCCCCCCGAGATATTTTTTTTTTTAGGGGAGTCCGACTACAATAATAAAATGTATTTTAACTTTTTCCTTATTACGGTAATGTGGCGGGATGTTGCCTATGTATCATGGTACTGATGGTTGTTATCATATTACTTTCTTATTATACTTCTCCGATGAACCATCCAATTGTGATTACTGGCAAGTGGCTACTAATGATACGCCCTATGTTTGCACAATTAAAAATAATTAAAATTTCCACCTTTGCGCCATAGTAGTTGGCAAGAAGTACAAAATTGGATTGTTCATCAAATAAGGACAAAAGTTGTACGTTATTTATGGATTTCTGCGCTTTCTAATTTCAGCTAGTCGCTCTTATAATCAGCCTTATCTACTACCATCAACATCTAACCCAAGATGGCGTCATGAACATTAACGGCGCACTCTTTTTATTTCTCACCAATATGACGTTCCAGAACGTTTTTGCCGTCATAAATGTAAGTAATTAAATTGAAAACAGCCAGGACATGTAAGTAGGTAGAGGTAGGTACGGACTCTCACCAGAAAGGTTGTTGATTTTAGTTCCACACGGTCACACTTGTTACATTTGCTGGTCATACTTCGGAGGGCAGGTAAAGCAAGTGGTCCTTGTTAGTGTAAGAGAGGGCTTTATAGCCCTAATGCCACCAGGTGGGCTTAGTAATATAACAAAAGAGTCGTTACCTATTTATTGATTTGGGTCATTCTACAAATATCGTGCCTTTTCGAAATTTCGCAAATTCGAAAGTTATTTAAATTGGCGGAAGGTTTAATTTCGTACGTTTTTATCTCTCAATACTATAAAAAATCATTTCCGAGATGTTGCACTATAATTTATTGAAATATTGGCTTCCTTATAAAAATTACACCAACAACGTTACCTGTTACCATATATTATAGTAATCTGTGCCTGTTACCAGCTTATTCAATGTCTTTATAGGTACTGTTCGCCCAGAAAAGTTTGCAAATGCACAATAGAATATCCCGTAATGCCTTCCCAAGTCCCGCATCTCCATGTAAATTCCCTATGCTGCATTTTCAAATCAGATAGAACTTCTTTGCATGTATTTGTATACACAAAACTTATGGGGGTTCCATTCCAAATTTAATGCATTAAGGTCACAAGTGGACATTCCTTATTTTTTTAGCTAAAATTGTCGATCTGTTGCACTTTTTACGAATTCACGACTCCAATGTCAAAATTAAAATTAAAATTTTCTGAATGTTAGTTTATTGTCTTCAACTACTGTAGCACTGTGTGGAACGGTCTTAGGGTCATCATAGAACAAAATGAAAGCAATATTTATAGTTATAAATATTATTAGTGCGTTTCTTGAATTTGAGAAATTTATAAAATTTTCTTCTTACTATACTGTATTATAAAATGGATCAATTTGAAAGTAGACAGTTACTTTCGAAGTTAAGGACATTCAGACCACAGAAAAGAGTGGGATTTCCAACCAAATATTATCATTGCGTCAACGTTCTTACATGTTTAGTTATAGTATTCTGTGGTTCGTAACGTCCGTGGGCAAGGTAGATCACGGATGCAATTTGCATTTCGGCCTACAGAGCCCTAAATGAGATGTCATAAAGTATAAGAAAATTAATTTTCTTCCAGGTATTCTGCTCGGAGCTGCCTGTATTTCTGCGGGAGCATTTCAACGGGATGTACCGCGTGGACGTATACTTCCTGTGTAAAAGTATCGCAGAAATTCCCATCTTTCTAGCGATCCCCATTATATTCACCACTATTACGTATCACGTGATTGGTCTCTTCCCCGGTTTCGACCACTTCTTGACAGCGACCCTCGTCATCGTCCTGGTGGCCAATGTCGCAACTAGTTTTGGTACGTTATAATTTGCTTGGTTTTAGAGGAATAAGAGGAAGAAAAAATAATTTGCTTGGTGAGCTATTTTAACACATTGTAGTATTTTATGGTATATATGACACTGACATTAAATTAACTTTGGTTGAAGAGGTAACCTCCTCGTTATTAGTTAGAGAATATGGAAAAAACTGGGCTTGGCGGGATTCGAACCCACGATCTACGCCCCGGTTGGTCGACTTGGTAGAGCATTCTTTCCCGCCATTTAAGTAATTTTTGAATTTACATCAACCTTAGGTGATATTCAAATGACAGGCTAACAGTGCAATAACTACTAATTTTAAAGTCTCCTTTTTTGCAATTCAAATTATAATTATTATTATTATTATTATTTTTTAATTATACCTTTCTCCTTTCTTGCAGCCCAATACAATTCCAAATTCAAATTATCAGCAAAGCCAACTGATATTTCGTCGTAAAATGAATGAAATAAAATAAATAGTGAAACGAAAAAAACCTCATTCGTTAGTTAATGAAGGACATTTTTAGGAATGGTGTTCATTCTGTAGGGCTAACTGACATGTTCAATGATAAATAAATTATTAATTATGATATGATAAGGATAATTTTCAGTAGTTTACGATACATGTGGTATTATTGTTTCAGGGTACCTCATCTCATGTGTAAGCTCGGGTGTAACCATGGCCCTATCCATTGGGCCTCCTGTAGTCATTCCTTTCCTTCTATTTGGGGGATTTTTCCTAAATTCAGGGTAAGTAGGCTTATAACCACTTTTGGTTATGTTTCGCTGTAGTATATTTGAAATAGCTTTAAGTTAACCTAAGGGACGCTTTGTCTGACTGGCTTAGACAGAACGACCTATGATTTCTTTCTTTCTTTGTCATTCATCATTCTATCACTCCAGAAGTAGTGCTCCTTTACTTTGGTCAAGCAGATAAGCCAATATATTTCTACGTCATCACCTGTAGATTCCGGTAACTTGTACGTGAGCTTTGTTAGCTCAGACTAACGCCTCATGGACGCGGATCAATTTGACAGCGGCCAAAATTCCTTCGAAGACAATACCAATAACGTCCGCAAAATCAATGGTGTTGTTGGAAGGCAAGGTTTAATGGGCCAAGTTAAGCCAATAAAAAGACTGAAACAGTCCAATAAGACAATATCCCAAGTTTATTGTATTCAAAACAACAATTTTGATTGTAACGCAATAACACTTTAAAAACCTAATAAAAACCAAACCAAATTAATATAAACAAAAGGTTCCCTCCAATCGCTTCTGCGCATGTCCTCGATTACTGGTTGCGCCAAATTTAAGAAAAGTACGGTGTTTCCAACGAAGACCTTCAAAAATAATAATCGACTGTGGCTTTGAAAACCTTCATTGTTGCTTTCTTCCTTCATTATAGTGTTCGGTATTTGCAGGTCCGTTCCGCCGTACTTCAAATGGCTCGCGTACCTCTCATGGTTCAAGTACGGCAACGAGGCACTCCTCATCAACCAGTGGTCTGACGTCACCGAAATCGACTGCACGAGGTCCAATACGACGTGTCCTCGGAACGGCCCAGTTGTGCTCGAGACGCTCGGCTTCAAAACGGCCGATTTCTCCCTCGATATCATCAGTCTCGTCATGCTTATTGTGGCGTTCAGGTTCCTGGCGTACCTGGCTCTGTTATGCAGGGCTTTCCGTTCAGATTAACGGTTGAGGTACTTAAGCAGAAGAAATCATTCATTGCTTGGTGAGGGAGTGGGGAAATGCAGAAATCGTTAACAATGCGACTATTTTGAATTCGATACCTGGCTGAGCTGTAAGATTCGGGATGGAAAGGGGAGTGGGTTTGGCTGAGTGAAATTCGGATGAGGAGAGGGTGTGGAAGTGAGGAAGTCCTCGGAAAAGGTGGATGGACAAAGTGTGAAAGGATGGGGCTATAGAAGGGGAATAGAAAAATTATGCAGATTTTGATAGAGGAAGGTGGAGGCTAGTCAGTAACAACAGGGCAAAAGCAGACGTCACAATGATGATGTGCTTAGTGATGTGCAAAATTGGTCTTGCTGTCTTGGTCTTGGTCTTGCGAAAAAGCAAGATCAAGACCGAGACCAAAACCATTCTTCTACTTGCAAGACCAGGACCAAGACAGTATGAATAAGAACAAGACTAATACCAAGACCGACTATGCAAGACCAAGACTAAATACGCATAAGAAATAATATCTTGAATGATCTTTTTTTTAATTCAAAGATAGTAAATTTAGGTTTAAGAATGTTTGTTAAAAATAAAATGTTTACAAAATGTTTTGAAAGATGTTCGTTATGAAATTATGGCAAGACCAAGCCTAAAACCAAGACCAAGACCGAGACCAGAGAGATTTGAGCTAGACCAAGACTGAACGACCAAGACCAAGACTGTTCGAGTCTTGCTCTTACTTTGCTCATCACTAGATGTGCTGTTCACAGGATGATTTAGATAAAAGTAGGAACGGGAATGTATTATTTTGAATGATGTGAAATTAAAAAAAACTCCATTGCTCATATTGTACTACGTAGTACTAGGGGCTGTTTACAACATAGCCATAAATAAATCTTATACTTATATAAATAGATCTTTAAAGTCAATAGAACTTTATGATGAAGGTTTGCTAGGTATGTGTCGAAGGAATTGCAAATGATATTATTGATAATTAGTATTAGTTCTCTATGGACGTTTGAAGACGGCCTTGTTGGCAATAAATGACTAAGTTGTTATTGACTATTAATGTTATTATATCCGCTAACTTGACAGGACGGGTCAAATTAAACCGAGAGAAATTTCGCAATGTTTTAGCCTACTTCATCACCCTCTCTGTACTGTCTTTAGTCTATGGCCTATGCCAGTACCTTCCTTTTGGTGGATCACGCAAATGGGAAGTGTGTCGAGTTAATTTGACTCGTCCTGTCAAATTACGTGACTTTTTGGAACCTCACTTTTGTTTTTTTACTTTAATATTGATTTGTATTATGACACATTTTACAAATCTGACAAATTTTTAATCGACTTTTCGCTGGCAAGGTGGAAGCGTGCTTGTACAAGGTTCTACACACCATGCGATCGCAGACGTGTCGTAAGTAACCTAAGAGGCGACTGAAGAGGTCAATAGGATACATTCATTAGATTGCTTGTATGCGATTAACCTCTAAAAATAAGTTAACACTTTTTTACTATATATGCTTTACCAGTTTGTGTGAGTGATCACTGGTGCATTTGAAGACTACAGTAATCTTGTTAAAACTCCCTTCTTTTTTGTTGTATTTCTTATTAGCCTATTTGAATGAATTTAAATGAGAAGTGCTTCAAATTGACATTTCAGTTGCTGTTTTATCTTTTACGTGAAACAGGTAATTATGCTGTCACACCATGTTTTCCCTAAGGCATACCTTTTTTGCACTTTTGCCACAATGCCATACGCAGGCAAGGTAAATTATGAAAATGCTATAAAATTATGCCAGAATCTCCTGCCAAAAGGAATAGAGTTTGTTGCAACCATTAAATCACTAAAAAGTTAATAATTTGGGACCAATTAATTAAAGAGAAAATATTGACCGTTCCTGTAAAATAACGGGAGTCCTCTCAAGTTAAGCGTTAAACTAAACAATTTGCGAGTTTTGGGACTACTCACTACAGGCTGTCATGTCGTGTCGTTTTATAAGATTAGTTATTTTGGTTTATAAAAAAATTTGGCGTAAAGGATCATTCAGTTCACCATGGTTAAAGTCATTGCTAAACGAAGGTTTGCTAAGTATCTGTCAAAGTAGTATAAATGACATTTACTTATTAGTGTTGCTTTGCTGTAGGGGGCCTACACGTTGGACGTTGGTATAGTTAGTAGTTGGCAATAAATGCCTTAAGTTTTATTTACCATTAATGCAATAATACAAGCTTAACAATTTGCGAGAGGGAACTTAACGACAGGCTGTTTTATGCTATTAGTAAGATATTTTGGAGTAAAGTGATCATTTTTTTTCGAGAATAGTTCACGTGTTCAACATGGTTCCCGTTTATACCTCTATCGTCAAGAGAGTTTCACGGAGGCTTTGGCGCTTTGGCTTACCTTACGCCAACTAGACATCGGCTCAGACATTTCAAACATTGCGTTAGGCAATAAATGACAAGTAGAAAATTCATAGTTCCTTTCCAGGTGTTTCGGTATATTGTACATGAGCCTCCAAAAACCAAAAATTAATTGTCCCGATGATACTAATATATATATATATATATTTGCAACCAAAGAGTCATCAAAAAACGAGATCAACAAAATTAGAAATTAGAGCGATAAATGAAAAAAACATGAATGCCAAAAACTTTATTGTGATGCGTACCGCGTGATACTGTACCTACCTAGTACCTACTACGTGGTTGTTAATTAATCAGAAATAGTTTAGGGCATGGCTCATAAAGGTAGTTAGGCTATAAGAAAATATTTGAATACGTGATAATCCTTCATTATCTGACTTTTCGATGATTACTTATTAAATAAAATATTAACTTGCGTCTTGTAGGGAACTTTTCTGAAGTTAGTGAAGTTACATTCAGACGTGGCATTAGTAAAAAAACCGTTACATTGGGGTTCGATTGTTTTGCAAAACATTGTGTTATTTCACATTAAAGGAATATTAAATTATTTAAATAATATTACGTTTTTATTGTGAAATATCTTAAATTTAAACAAAACAAAGAAATATTTATTAAGGTTTTACATTGTCACAAGTCTGTGACATTTCTTAACTTCCGCCATGTTTAATTATTTATCATTTGCGTTGAAATGGTTGTTGAAATAGGTATACTTCATTTGTGCTGTCAACTGCTTAAAATGTGCTGTGCTGGTGTTTACAACAGTCTGCCCCTCAGTTCTATCTCTTAGTGTAGAAAGCAAAAAAATGATGTATCATAGTGTATTTAAAATTAAGCGAGTGTTTATCTCCAGCAAAGCATCTGTACTGGATTTTTTGGTTACTGACCAATGCTACCAATCTCGGTAAGTAGCCTGATAATATTTATGTAGCCTGCGCTCAGAATAGCTATCTGTATAAAGCCTGTAGCCTAAGCGTTAATTTTGCTTCCGCTATTCTTGTTAAAATAGTAGTAAACATTGCTTGAAGACTGCTTAGTTGACATGAGTTCAATTGGCAGTGGAATGCATAATCGAAGCTACGCAAGCAAATAGTATTGGTTTTTAATGGAGGCAATTCTATATTTACTATTTATATTTGCCTAATAGACAAAACATTTTGTATTACATCGATAAATAACAATATTGTACTAGGCGACCTGTCAAACTATGGGCCAGTATGAATTGTTGTTGTGTTGTTGCTTGGTAGCCAAAGGCTAATTTGAACAATCTCTTGGTCCTAATGGAGTAATGCCTCGAATAAATGTCTGCTCCCGCTGTACTACAACTGAGGTTGTACACTCGACTTTCTTCCCCTATCTTCTTTTTAAAAGACGACACTGTTCCACACGCTCGAATAGCTTGACTCAGTCAATTTTATTGCGCTATACTATTTGCAAAAATTGACTTTGAGGATGAGCCAGTGGCCGAAACTTGTGCAAATCCTGTAAAATTTCTTGTAGCGTGGGTATAATAAGCGTGTTATATTTAATACAGACTGATAAACACTAACCGTCAAATGTTGGCTAACTGGCAATTTCTGGTTCGCTGCAACTAGGCAATGTGTGTAATGGCGCAAACATAATCAATGGCAATATAGTAATATTTTACATTAAATTAATTAGATATTGGTAACAACCCTCTTTGGAGTATAACTCGATATTAAGTAAAGTAAAAGGGGAGCGGGATTTGATCCCGCGTGCTTTCTCCTTGCATTAGGTGACACGATTGTTAGTTTTAACAACTCTTATAAAGAACTCAGTAAAGCAATAAATGTGTCATTATAAAACATGGAATACAGGAAAGCATGTACATATACGCCCTTTTATTATAGTGGTAGTATGAAGTAAGTAGTAATTATAGGGGAGGATGTCCAAAATTCTCAATTTTTTTCTGTATAAATAATATAAACCCTGGCCTGACAATTTGTACTGCGTTTAACATTATTACCGACAATCTATTAACTTTCAATTGTTTTCGTTTCAATTTCTTAGTATTTTAGCAGTGGCAGGCCTTTAGTTCCTTTACCTGTACATATGAGGCATATTAGTTACTCGTATACATTGAAACATAGGCTTCAACTGCTACTTCATTGTTGTTTCTCTTCGTATCAAGCTTATATTGCAACATTTTCAAAAATTACTGGTAACTGGAAGTGGAACATGAATGAATGAGCGTCATGCTTTTAGTGGAATTATCAGAATTGAACTGTTTAAATGATAGGGGAAGCGTCAACGACTACATTGCTGTAGAGGGTATAAAAAGCTGGCGAGCGGTCCAGTCTACTCCAACTTTTGAATATTTCCATTCAAAACCGTTTCAACCGACGGGCATACCAAATTAACGACACCTTAAAAAAGCCTGGGCAAAACCGCAGCCAACTTGATTGTGTGCACAGGAACATGAAGTGCTGAGGCTACCAGTCACTCTAAGTGCGTGTCGAGTCCTGGTCACCTCCGAATAGTAAAGTAAATTCGTGTCGGGGTGGTACTACCCGTGGTACAGGAGTTTTCAGGTTGCATCAACAGCCTCCTGTTTAACCTATCGACAGTCAGGGAAGACTGCCGGGACCGCCGGCTTTACATGCCCTCCGAAGCATGGTAGTCAGAAGATAAATAATTGTACCACTAGAAAATTTTGGCAGTCGGGTGGGAGTCGAACCAGTCACCTTCTGGATGATAGTCCGAGTCGTTACCTCTACGCCATTCTGACTACTCCGAATTAATTAATCTACCTCCGAATTAATCGTGTGACTTTACTAAATTGTCCAAGTGGTTTGGAATCCACTATAACCAGGAGGTCCACCCTGTCAATCAACTCGCCTTCACGCTGAGGTGAATTGGTCTGCCCTTAGGGTTCCTCAAGTTATGAAACAGACTCACTCCCTCCGCCTAGCTGGCAGGATTGCTTAAAAAATAACATTCAAAGCTGTTTCAATGCACTGATACACTCTGACTCTTTCTATGGATCAGGCCGCGCTCACTATGATAAGAAATGTTTTCGTGAGGAATACTACTTACTTATGTACCTACTAGTCAATGCCCACCCTTGGCAGGTTAGCAATTTGGTGACGCTCTGAGTCTCTTACTAGTACCTCCTTGCCGTCTCCAGGAAGATACCGTCTGTTTGGTCTTCCCCGTCTTTTTACCAGGACTGGAATACTGGAGACACCGCTATGCATTGGAACATGGAGGTGCCTACTGCCTCCAGTCCAGTATTTCCGACGATAATTTATATAATCGTGGAGAGCCTAAATGGGGGAACCTTTAGTTTATGAATTAATAATGGAGATATTTTTTCCAAACGTATTCAGTATACCCTGTAGACTGACTTGACCCGCTGAACCATACCCTGTGTCCCCACCATAGATTTACGGTCATTATTGGTGTATGTTAGCATTCTGGCATATGTCCTTGGTGTTAACATATACCAGCTACAAGTGAAAATGGACAACCTGAGACGCGCTCAAATCATTGGCCCCGATTACTTACTCAAATATTTATTCAACCCTATATTTATTCGATCGAAGAAATATTTGGAATGTTTACGTTTTTTGGCGGGCCTGAATGTCCCATCTCTCTTATATGGAACTCTAGTTTCCCCTATGTGAAAAACTGTTGAAGAAAGCGATGGGCTGGAGGTGACCGGCCGCGTCTCTTACGACCAGTCATATTGAAGAGACGTGTCAGTTGGCCCCAGGTTTTGAAAAATATTTTTTGCTGGCTCGAACGTCCCATCTCTCTTATATGGAACTCTAGTTTCCCCTATGTGAAAAGCTGTTGTTGAAGAAAGCGATGGGCTGGAGGTGACCGGTAAAGTGTCGGATAGCATTGGGAGGTGATAATGATTTCTTTCCTAGTTGCCTACTTTCACTGCTCGCTCACATTCGTCTAAATATAAACGGCAGTCTGCCGGCACGTATACATTTTCATATTGCACTCCGCCATTGTCTTCTTTGTGATGTTTTCTGGCTCAGCAACCATAAACAGGAGCGGGCCAAGGACTTTTCTAAGGTGGGGGGGGGGGGGGGGGTTAACAGGGGACCCATGAGGATTAGTATTTTTGTATCTCCAAGGAGGGATGCGTCCCCCCTTCTGGACCCGCTGTGAAACTGCATTAAGAGCGGATCCAGGATTTTCATAAGAGGGAGCAAACAAGGTCCCTGGCCCTTGAGTAATAGTAGTTTTTTTTGTTTGCGGTAATTTTTGTATCTCCCGGGAGGGTTGCGTCCGATACACTATGCACCCCTTTTGGGACCTGTTGTGAAACTGCGTAAGGAGCGGATTCAGGATTTCCAGAGGGGGGGGGGCAAACAAGGTATCTGGCCCTTGAGGAATAGCAGGTTGTGTTTTGTTCACGGTTACTTTTGTATCTCCCGGGAGGGTTGCATCCGATACACTATGCACCTCTTCTGCAAGTTCTGCATGAAGAGCCGATCAAGAATTTTCATAAGGAGATGGAGCAAACAGGGATCTAAGAGGAACAGTGGGTTGGAATTGGTACACGTGTATTTTTGAATCTCCAGGGGGGGTTGCTTCCGATGCACCCTCTTCTAGACCCGCTGTGAAACCCCATAGAGCTGTAGAATGTCTCAGACCACAGCCCAGGTAATAGGTATGCGAGTCGTGTTTTGGAATAGGGTGAACCTGACAGGAGACAAATTGCCCTCAGGGGTAAATACCAAATGGACAAATTATCGACCTTGCAAGTGGACTACCCTCATTAATTTTAGGATGGCTTTGCCGGAAATCTTGCTGATAAAATTTTCCGATGGATTGCCCGTGCTTTGGGATAGGATCAAAAGTGGCAGCGACCGTCTGACAGTTGTGGCTGGTCGGAGACACGCAGCAGTCTTTAAGAGTGTACAGCCCGTAGGAAATTGGCAGCCCGAAATTTAATACTTTTTATTTAATTAACTGTACACTCTTATGTCGGAATACCCCCACTACGCGTTTTTGGTACAAAGTCGATTTTCACTGGAAATGGAAATGGTAGATAGGTCAAAAATATCCATTAAATGATCCTCTACATTTCGATATAATGACATTTGACCTTCACTAACATCAAGGCCGTTGCCAGGATTTTTTTTTCGGGGGTTGGGGGGGTTTAGAAATTTCATTGGATATTACATAGTAGTTTTTATTATTCCTCTCAGAATCCGATTCTATCTAGTATCAAGCCATTTCATTTGGGGGGGGGGGGGGGTATGAACCCCCTTGGCTACGGCCTTGACTAACACCAATAATAGGCCTCAGTTCTTCCCCTTCTTCCTCAGGACTACCACACCGATCGTTTTTTGTACAAATTAAATTCAATGATTGTGGCCAATCTGTGTTAGACAGAGGTAGGCTATGATGTATCAAAATTATCCGAAAAATGTCTTCTATGTATCGTGATATTTTTGTCAGCTCTACGATTCATACCTCATTAGATATTTGATTTTTACACTTATAAGGCTATTCCCCTCCGACTGTCTTTTAAAAAAGGAAACTAAATTGGAAGAAGAGTCTTGTTTCAAGTTTCAAATGGAACTTGTGACAAGAGTTCATTGGCTTGTCGACCTTGACCTGATGAAGTCCAAGCTGGACATAGGCTGTGGCAAGAATATTAAAATGATGCAAGCTTGCCATGTTTACTTGACCGATTCAAATGTATCGATGAAGCTATTAATTTTAATAGCTAATCGACTGATAGTTGATTTATCGAACTTCCGATTGGCTATGAGCTATGGCTATCTCTAGTTTATAGACTGCCGCATGTTACAAAAGTATGAAATGCTTTTGAAGTCTGAGGATTGGTGGAAGGTCCTCTAGGAGTGGCTATATTTATGTACTGTATGTACATACATGCAGAAATATTACGATTTTTGTTTGTTTATGTAGATTCTGAACTTTCCAACCTGCTGGTTGTGGACGGTTTCTCTGGATCTTCTTGTACAATATATAACTTTCTTTTGTATCTTTACGAACCAACTGTTTTAATTTAAATACTGAACGAAACAGACTTCAAATGTTCTACTGCTGGTCTACAGCTTCCGCCTCTTCTGGTATTAAGGTATTTATACAGTAAAGTAATCTACGTTCTATTGAGTAAGTCCAAAAAGCCCCAAAATTACAAATGCTTCTGGATAATACATTTAGGTGGCTATTCCATCTGTCAATGTTTTTTTTTTTTTTTTTTTTTTTCCTTCGTGGGGCCTACTCATTTGAGCTCCTATAAGCGTCGACCTAGAAGGTCTTTTGCTTCCACGTTTGCCGTCTACGCCCATCTTATAACACCAGTCTTTTTGATAAATTCTAGTGTTTTTGTGATGGGATTAGATCGGATGGTTTCCTCTTCAGACCTAGGGTGGCCAAGAGTTTGTGAGTTGGTATCGAGTTTGTCCCAGCGCTTCACATTCAAAGAGAATGTGTTCAGCTGTTTCTTCTTCAACTTCACACAGTCTGCATATACTGTCGTTTTTCACGCCAACCCTATGCATGTGTTTGTTGAAGTGGCCGTGGCCCGTAAGCGTGCCAACCACCCTTCTAGCTTGCTCTCTACTTAAAGAGAGAAGCTGATCGGTGAGCTTCTTACTAGGACCCGGAATAACCTTCTTAGCAAATCTGCTTTCCGGGACTTTCTTCCATTCCTCTGCAGTTTTTCTCTGCACCCATTTTTGTACAGAAGTACGGGCCTGGCAATAAGCCATCCCGTACTTAGGTTCTGCACCAATGAATGGCGTATCTGTCAATGTTACTTCAAATTTGATTTTGTCATTGTAGGAAAACCATCACTGTTGTATTATTTATTTTTACACCCCATTCCACTTGTTTTCAATTTTTTCCAAATTTGTAAGTTTGCCCGCCATCTTTCTTTTAATTTTATAATCTACAAGAAATTTTATGATTTAAACTACGAAATAGTTCGTTCGTTCTCAAGAAATTAATTTAAATTATTTATCATCTCTAGACGACGCCATTGTTTGTTTGTTATTGTTTGCAACACGTGATTTTACTCTATGATCATTGATCAATTTTAACACGAGGAAATTAAAATGGAGAATGTCATAGAGTAAAACAAAAATCTCAAATCAAATTTGAAGTAAAATCGACAGATGGAATAGCCGCCTTAGGATTCTTTCATTAGTTTCATTCTCCCGTCGGGTCTTGAGTTATTTATTTTTTTGTTTTGTTTTTGTTTCAATGCCTCCCCTAACCCCAAATTTTGCAGTTAATGTCTCTGTTTTGATTTTTTCGTTCTGTGTTCCATTCTTCATCTTCTTTTTCTTCTCCATCTGGCTCTCAGCCGGTTTTACAACACTCCTCCAGCCATTTTAGACGACGCTTCGCCAACTTCAGACTTGCGGAAGTCCGTCGGCTTCAGCGTTCCATTACATTTTGTAACCGCATTGGATAGTGTTTACTGGTACATAGTTTTATCGTTTTTTATCTGTTTTACTTCATCAGATACCATTGACTGAGTCATTTGCTTATCATATTTACTGTCTATGTATTTATGCCAGATGTCGTAGTAGTAGCCGTCACTTTACGTAGATATCTATAGTTGCCAGGGTGTGATTGAATCATACAATCTATGGAGTGGAACTGTTGTATTGTGCCTGTAAGCAATATCAATATCAGGTCCGGTGTATCAAAGATGGCTGTGACACGTCGGAAGAATGTCTGACGACCGTATGCCAAACAAGATGTACAAAGCAAGCATGACAACAAGGCGACTGTCATTTGACGTTGGAAGAATGAAGTGGAATTGACCTTCGCGAGTTGGGAGTTGGTAGATGGTGGAGCGTTGTTCAACAAGACCGAGATGACAGGGGAGTGTTGTCGAGCAGGCCAGAGAAGGCTGTAGACCCAGAAGAAGAAGAATATCAATAGGACCTAGGATGCGACACCTACCTTGCACTAAAAAGAACCGCATTAGATAGACAAGAGTGGAGTAGGAGCCTTAGACCATTCACTGTAAACAAATCCATACTCCAGAACTCAGAAGACAAATATCGATAAATAGGTCTCTAGAGCAGTGGTTCGCGGGCTCCCGACCTTAGCTGGGGGGGGGGGGTGTACAGGGAACGAGAACATTTCCCAAAAATTATTTATGAATTTTAATCTCCGATTGACTTTTTATTTTTTAAAAAGGTTAATCGCATACAAACAATTTAATGAATGTATCCGGTTGACCTGTTCAGTCGCCTCTGTAGGTTAGTACCCGTTACGACACGTCTCCGATCGCATGCCTTGTAGAGACTGGCACAAGTGCAAGCACGCTACCACCTTGCCATCAAAGTCTTGTAAATGATGTTTTAGTAATTAGCCTATTTTTTTTTCTATAAAAAAAAATTGTCGAGTGTGTGAAATGTGGAGAGACAGATGAGTAATGGTTGCGGTGTAGGCAGGTAGTCAGTTGTCGGCGTGTTGACCCCCATTTCAAAAATAACCCGTCTCACTCCCACACCAACGCCCATACCTTTCCATTCTTATGCCCGCCGTGCTTGATACTCCGCTGAAAATATACCGGACAAAAATGTCAATTAACGGACCCCAACGGGCCACCAATGCATGACGACCGTTGTCAGGTTATCCAGTGACTCGTATTTATACTTGGTTAAGTCATGCTTTCGCCCCTTTCATTGCGTGAATGGTAGGCTTCTCTCAGCTTGTCCATTATCGCTTGTAGCCGGTGTAGGTTGACATCGAGAACGTTTGCCAATGGCCAAAAATTCATACGGAAACAATACAAATAATGTCCGAAATCCATGGGGTCGTTGGCATTGGACAAGGGACCAATGGACCACTCACTATAAGTAGGTCTTGGTCCATTAAAAAAAAGTACCGGTAATATGAATATGTAAATGTAAATTCTAAATTTTACTGCGGTTAAAATCTCACTATTTGGCTCGTATATTGCAAGATCCAATATCCCTTCTTACCAGCGCCGTGTGTTTTGATTGTATCAATCGCTATCACTATTGTTTGCATTTCGACTTCGATGGCAAGGTCTTGTACTTGTGCGAGTCTCTACACGCCATGCAATCGGAGACGTGTCGTAACTCAACATGGGTACTGACCTATACAGAGGCGACTGATGAGGTCAATCGGATACATTCATTAATTGTTGGTATGCGAAAAGAAAAGAAAATATATACTGTATATAAATAAAATTCATTTACCACCAACCTACCGTTCCGTAATCCACAGTTCCACCAATTAGACTACTGCGTGTCCTAAAAATATTCCATCTCATTCGCATATAAGATTGTCGTAGATACCTTTCTATTTTTATCTGCGCTGTGCGACTTAATTATGTCAATAGTTGTCACCAATGTCTATGTCTTCATATAACAGCATTGACTTTATTTGTTCCTTGCTGGTTTTGAACCTACAACCGGTCGCTTTATCGTTTAAAGCTCTGCCAATACAAAATACAATACAATGTAATTTGACTGTAGCGTGACCTAAAAATATACCAACTCCTTCGCACGTGATTGTCTAAACCTTTCAATTCTTACCTGGGCCGTGTGGCTTGATTATATCAATCGTTATCGCCAATGTTTGCATATAAAAACATTGACTTTATACCCTCGTATCTCTCTCACGTAAACACTTCACTTCATATTTACTGATATAGCTGTAAAGCAGCGAAGGACCCTCCAATGTTATATTGACGTGTATTTATTTTTTCTTTCACATAGTGGAGATTTCAATATTGAGAAAATAAACAGTGTCTGCAGCTTGTAAATTGTAATAACTGCATCGGCAGGTCTAGCACGAGCAAGGAAAGCTAACTTGCCTACGCGGGCCGGCGGGCGGGGGGTCGAAACCGCCCTTACTGCAGCGTTTGGCTGATTGTGCTAGGCTGGCCTACTTTTTGCTTTCCAATTTATTTTTATACGTAGTATAAGGAAAGCTTTGTGACGGTCAAAATTTTCGGCTCTGAGATTTCAACGGATTTACACGTTTTGAGGTCCCAGGAACGAAAAAAAGTGTTTTTTACGAAATGTCTGTCGCTCTGTCTGTCTGTCGCTCTGTCTGTTCATCGATCTCCAGACAAACTACTCGGTTGATTTTGATGATATTTAGCATGCAGGTTCACAAAATTCATACCTCGGGACAATTTTTTTTATTTTGGGCTGACTCAATTTGGGGGGGGGGGGGTTTATTCTCAAAAAACTCCAAAAAATGCCTAAAAAAATTATTTCTCAAAAAGGGCTCCAACGATTTCTTTTAAATTCACATATATTGTAGTCGTTATTAATGTTAACGAAATGCGGGGGGTCGCTTGCCCCTTGATAGGTTGCTTCTGGGGGTAAAAAAATAAAAACAACTAAATTTGAATGAAAAATGACTTAACAATAATTTTTCTGGGAAACCTTTCTATCATTGATTTCTACCTACAGGCATGTTTTAGGGGTTAAATTGAGTAACGAAACCAAACAGGTTGCTGAATTTTTTTGAATAAATGAGAAAATTCACGCTCCTATGTTTTGCGTACCCTGCCATTATTACTGTGTCTGACCTATCTAGAATTTACCTCACCTCCAGTGACATTAGGTGGACAACGCCCCCCCCCCCCTGAGATATCCGAAATTTAACCATATGACAATTATTTTCCATGAAATTACTCATTTTCCCTATCTACTAATTGATAAATTGGAAAGCATGTTCGAGTAAACTCGGACATGTTCTTGTAATCTGAAGTTTGGCATGGTGTCCATTACATCTTCCATAATTTGCCTCAGAAACTCGTTTCTCGGGCGCCCGACACTGACAGGGTGGACTTACTGATTGTATTGGATTCCGAACCAATTGGGACAATAATATTTTTATTTAAAAAAAAACTTGGTAGAAACTTATTTTGATAAATTCTTCAAATTCTTCTATAAATCGAGAACATGTATAATTTTTGTTTAAGTTAAAAGATGTACACGTAATTAAAATGTTATATTGTTGTTAACTAAACAAGTAGATTTTTGAAGGACGAACCAGTAGAATCCGGGCTTATGGGCCGTGGTCGAAATGAACCACCCCGCAGCCTAGTATAAATATCAGAGCACATCCCGCTGCCAACACAGTTGCTGCTGAGCCTCCAAAATACAATCTTAGGAGTCTACGCAGCTCTACTGAAGATGTCGACCGCAGATGTTGACGAATCGTTTGGAAGTTCGCTTTCATTTCGACCACGGCCCATCAGCCCGGATTGTACTGGTTCTTCATTCGACTCCGGCCGTGAAAGCCTTTGCAGTTACAAAGCAGATTTTTGGATCCCAATTTTTGTTTAAATTATTGAAATGTTCATATTTGGCTCACTGGCTCAAAATTTTGCCGACCACTGCCATAGAAAATGCCATGGCTATTACCCTGTAGGTCTTCCCTCTTGAGACTTGTAAATTCATTGAGTATTCAGACATGGACTGGTGCCCATTAAGTTTTCATGGGATTTCCGAGTTTGTTGCCTGACAAAATTGCCGATAAGTTTACTATCTAATCAAGTGATAGTGCTTTCACTATAAATGGGGGGTCAGCTGAGTGCTTGATGTTGCTATCTTTCTCACGTGTTTTTAAATATGCAATTGCATTAGGAAAATTATAATGCACTGTTATAGTGAGTGTTTGTGATAAGATTCATTATATGGTAGCCCTAATTACTGTCTTTGTACATGCTTACATAATAACATGTGAATCCGATGTTTGGCTTATTGCGTACTACGTGTGATGAGATTTGAGAATTATACTGATTGTATAATATTGTACTAATACTATTGTATTACATAGTAACCGTACTTCGCTCATTAGGCCGGTCTTACTCTACGGTGGGGAAGCCTGGGTGGTGAAAAGAAGGGACAGCCAGATGCTGGAAGTCTTTGAAAGGAGGATCCTCAGACGAGTCTTCAGAGGGATTATAGATAACGCGCGAATAAGAACAAACGAAGAGCTTCGAAGTCTCTTCAACTCACCGAGCGTTACCGAGGAACTAAGAGCACGAAGACTCCAATGGACCCGTCACCTTTCAAGGATACCCTCGACCAGGGCCGCGGCTAGGGTGTAGCAAGCTCGACCAGCAGGCAACCGACCACAGGGGCGACCTAGGAAGAGATGGTCGGACCAGCTCTTCGAGGATCTGAGAGCCTGCAGCATCCACTTTGACG
Source organism: Psococerastis gibbosa (assembly GCA_963971405.1). Lineage (NCBI taxonomy): Eukaryota > Metazoa > Arthropoda > Insecta > Psocodea > Psocidae > Psococerastis > Psococerastis gibbosa. The sequence continues at coordinate 41,944,537 of OZ020489.1, read as the reverse complement.
CATGGAGGGAGTTGGCGGAGAATCGCGCGCTTTGGAGGGGCTTGGTGCGACAGGCGAGAGGTCCTCACGGGCCGATGGAGCCACCTTTAAACGTAAACTTCGGGCAGTATATTAATTACGCTACATTGTCAGGTGCACAACTGTAATTATTCGAATCAATTGCGACCGGGCTCCAATCAGATAATTCCAGTTTACCCCAACTAGAAAGAAAGAAAGAAAATTGTCTTTATTTTCCAATTTCGAATTTTTTAATGAATGAATTATATTGGATACCGTATTACAATACAATTATAACTAAACTAAAAACACTTAACATGTAACATTTAACTAACATCAACAATATAAAAAATAAAAATTTACAAAACGAAATAAAATTGGCCCATTGTAAGAACAATCGGCCAAATTAATTTACTTACTTACTTACTAGCCAACGCCCACCCTTGGCATTTCGGCCATTTGGTGACGCGCTGACCAGTAGCGACGTGCTATCTTTTCGAATTCGTCTTCATTTGTCGGCGTGTAGTCGATCGCCGGGCATGACGCGAGGTGTTCAGCGTCCATCCGGGGGTGTCCACATAGGTCGCATGCGCAGGAATCGCGGACTCCAATGCGGTTGAGGTGAGCAGCGAGGTAGTCATGGCCCGTCGTGGTCCTGAACGCCGCAACACTGATAGCCCTGGGTAGACTGTGTGGGATTGGATTTTTAAGTAGCTTCGACCACAGCTTTCCTGCACTGGCTTCAGTGTTTTCCCTCTGGATCCATGCTTTTATATTCTGCCTGATGGCGGATTTAGCGGAGGAGTAGGATTGAGCACAGGATGGTTGCTGGAGGGTTGTGCCGTTTTTTGCCAGTTCGTCGGCTTTCTCGTTCCCTTCTATACCCACATGGCTTGGGATCCATTGCAGTGTAACAGTCCACCCGAGTTTTATGAGGTTAGCGAGCTTGTTACGGCATTGGATAGTCCTCAGACAGTCTGTGTGTTTGTTGGGAGTTAGTGCTATAATTGCTGCCTGGCAATCTATAAGAAACACAGCCTTTCGGATGGGTTTAATGGAGGCTAGTTTCTCGGCTGATTCGTGTATAGCTGCTACTTCTCCGTCGTAATTCGTGAGTGGGGCTCCGACAGCCACTGACCCCTGGGAATTGCGTTATTCTTTATTAATTAAAATATCCTCCTCAAGCTCTCTCAGTGCTGCGCCTTCCTCTTCAGCACTTGGTACTGTAGTACTAAATATATTAAATATGACCGGTTGCGCCACTAGGGCATCGTTATATTAAGCTATAGATTATAGAAGCACAAAGAAGTTTTTGGTTGTGTTTATATTTTCGATAGCACCTAAACCCTGTTATCTGGCCTCGTAGCGGTACAAACAATGGACCCCCCCCCCCTTTCCCTCCTATACCCTCCTTCTTTATTATCTTCTTTTTTTTCCCTTCCGTTTTATATTCCATATTATTTAAGTTATATTCGTATTATTATACTATGTATACTGCTATTACCTATGGTTAACATGAAAAAGACTTTATAGTCTTAATGTTCCCCAATTGTATTGTTGCAATGAAGCAGGCCCGTACCCAAGGGGCCCCCCCCCCCAAAATTTGGTCAGATGGTCATTGTATTGACAGTCTCACAGGTGAATTACTACGGATATATCATTTATAAAAAAAATTGGTCTTGCCCCCCCCCCCCCAAAAAAAAAAAATCATGGGTACGGGCCTGCAATAAAGTCGTCATTCATTCATAACTATGGGTGTCCAGTCGGTGTTTTGAGACAGACACATGTCATATATCAAAATATAGAGGAGCATTTCTTCATAATGATGTGATATTTATGACAGCATGGTGGGACATGATAACGCGCTTAGGCAGTATAAATACGTGTCGAGTCCGGGTCACCTCCGATTTAATCGTGTGACTTTACCATGTTCCCCAAGTGGTTCGGAGTCCACTATAATCAGGAGGTCCACCCTGTTAGTCATTTCCCCTTTCCCCGAGGTGAAAGAGTCTGCCCTTAAGGTGTCTCAAGTTAACAAACAGACTCACTCCCCCCGTCAGGCTGACAGGGTTACTTAAAGCAGAAATGCTGAAAGCAAACAATAACATATTTATGACAGCTGTGCGATCTTGTGATAATTGATTTTGTCCACTCGGAAGGTTTTGCCGCCTCTGGTTGTCTCTTAAATATTTTAATTGAGTATTAATTAACAAAAGCAGGGCAGGACCGCGCAGGCTGCCGCGATGTGGCAGATCATTAGGGTCAAGGAGTAAGTATTGCCAAAAAACAAATTAATTTCTCCAGTTTTCTTTTAATTTGAACCTGACCTCATCAGGTATCATATAAATAAAATAAATAAAAAATCATGACTTTTGGTTCTATCACTAAGCCAACCTAGCGGAGTTAGGGCTACAAAGCTACACTCAATTAGGTAGGCCCGAGACCGCCTGCTTTACATGCCCTCCGAAGCATTGCCAGAATATGTGATAAGTGTGGGACTCGAACCAACAACCTTTCAGGTGAAAGTTGGAGTCTGTACCACTACTCTACATCTCCATATAGACGGGCACGTGAATAAAGGACTATCGGAAGGTCTAATCGGCTTGACCGGCCCGATCATAGAGGATGTATGCTGTATTTGAATTATAATTTATTATGTAAGTCATGGAAGAACGACCCTTTAAAAATAGCCAAATGCATTCCACTTTTATAGCCTCCTGTCGCGTGTGAAGGAAATGCGTGAATATATCTGACATGGAAGCCAATAATAAATTTGCTCGTAACTTATGCAACTTTTATTACTGTAAAAGTCTTCTTCTTCAGACCGTCCTTGGCTGGCAGGTCATTTGACACCGTGCCGCATAGTAGAGCTGGGCCAATCCCTCCTGTGCCATATTTCGGTTTTCTACCTCAATGCCAGTGCAGCTGAATAGGTGATCGGCATTCCCCTCCCCTTGGAAGCAGAGGGGGTAAAATCGGAGCAGTATCCCCTTCGACAGGCTTGCATTGCACCGACAGAAAAGAGAAAAACTATAGAAAATTGTCTATTTTTTCATTTTGAGAATTATTAGGTCTCTGACAATTAGGTCTGATACACATGGACAATTCCCCCAGTCGCGATTTGCCGACGTATTTTCCATTGTAGCCATAGTACTAGCAGAAGAGTTCTTGACGATTTCACCAGCTGTAAGGTTTTCCCCTCGACCCGCCCCGAACATGTGTCAGCGTCACAAAACCTTTGGAAGTGCGCTTAGAAATGACCATTTCTTTGCACCAGCCCATTTGCTCCTATGTTAAATTTCCCAGCGTCTCAGCAGCTCTGAAAAGGGAAGTCGTGCTCTCCCCAAACCACTGCCTCAGCAGGTTTTTCAACCAGTATGTTCTTCTGCCGGGAGCCCTCTGTCCTCCAATCTTCCCATTGGATTTTAACGTGCAGAAGGCGATATTTTTCATTCCTCATCATATGGCCAAAGTATGTTGGATTCAGTTACTTAACCGTCCGCAGGAACTCTGCTTCTCTATCCGTTAGGGACACGATCTTTCCAAGTTATGCAGCATTCGTCCGTACATCCACATTTCAAATTTACTAATGATTACAGACAAAGATATTGATGATGACTTGTCTTTGACTTATTCTACTACTACAGTTTCCCTATGTGCACCTATTTTTCCTTAAAACCCTTCATAAGATATGCGCAACAGCAGTAGACACTACGATATCTTATCGTGCCCCTATAGAATACCTCACCTGCACTATAGTGATATTGTGCTCTTATAGAATAGAGTTCATTAGGGGGACGGCCATTCGTGGTCCCATTACTCGCTGCGAGTCCTTGGCAATCCCGAATTGACGACAATAACATTCAATCGAGAGTTGCATTATGCATTATGCAAGGTGCACTTTTTATAAGGTGCCTACACTACGCCATACTGGGCAATAGAGCGTCACACGAATTCCTAGCACTGATAGAGGGCTATGTACCTAACGTATTTGGCCTATACTACGCTGTATGGGTGAATACATAAAGGCAGATTCTACGCAGCAGATCTGCTGGGAGATCTGTTATTGGAGCAAATGGGGTTGTGCACCAAGGCACCAAGTCTGCTCAGCAGATTTTTCACCGCTGATCTTCTGACATTGGCGTTATTTGGGATCGCAGGGCGGCCTATTGCCCCCTCCTGTGATTCCTATGTGAATAAATTTGACATTGACCCATGAAAACTATTGAAATGACGCCCCTGTCTTCTTCTGGTTCACAGTTTTGGAAAAAAATTTAGAGGAACATTTCTTCCGATTTATGACGTCTCGGTTGTAGCTCTTCGATTGGAATTTTCTGCTAAATTTTATTTTTCCACACCCGTCAGGTTTTTCCCCTTCCGGTTGTCTGTTAAAATTGTGACGTCACATGGACTGATGTTATATTTAGCTTATGGGAAGGTAATTAATAGAGTGAATTTGGCACCAGAAACTGTGTTCGTTTTTTAATGACGTCATCGTGTTTTTTTAAAAATCCGTCATTGATTGAGAACTGAACTTACGGTTAGACTGAAAAATACATACAGTATATTCTCATCTACTTGACTGTTATTAAAAATATTTTTATAAATGTGTTACTTTGGTACAGGGTAGTACTGGCCGAAGAAGTAGAGGAAGATGTCTTTTGTAGGGGGTTTAAGCCTATTTTAACTTATTGCCATTTATTTTCTAATACAAAAATGTGCCAATATTCATTTAATTTCGACGGGGGGGGGGGGGGATTTGACACCATAAACCCCCCCCCCCCTACCTGCGTGTGTTGGCACAGTAATGTGTAATGTGCGACATTTAACCGGTGGAATTCAGTCGTGGACCCAGAATGGGAGGGGGCCCCGTCTGAAATTGACAACTTTCCTATAGAATTAGCTGCTGTGATTGGATTAGCAAATCCTGAAAAATTCGCTCATGCTTAAGACCCAATCAGGGAATCCCCCCCCCCCTCTACAAACCCCCCAACCCCGGCAATCTACCGGTTGGGTAAAATGTGAAACTAGTGAAACACGTTTCCTGATGGCATTATTTTTCTATTTTCCCTCAGTGTCCTACTTTCCCTTAGGGTAAACCAAAACAGAGTGAATACCCCTATTTCAGTAATAATTTGACAAAATTAAAGTGCCAAAGTGGAAAATATTGCTGAAGTATGAATGGATAAGCTAGAGGTCAAAGCGCATAGTAAACTACACATAAAAATTGAAAGAACTATAAAAAATGTGTTATTTTGTTGGAATGTGGTGAGCGGGTGGCCCCACCTGGCGGGGTTTCACCTGCGTAAATAAGCTATTGCTGACAGCCAAACAAATAGACCGTCACTGTCTGGACCAAAGTGACGGCCAGGACAAAAATATATTTGGTCTATAGATGTGATAACTGTCAGCATCTACCAGAGAAACAGTTATGATTTTTGTGATGGGGGGGGGGGGGGTTCAATGGAAAAATTGAACGAGAGTTGAATAAATAGAAGAAACTCTCCTCTGCGTTTTGATACATGATATACAGTATATATAATATAGCCGGTGCTACTCAGTTTAGCCACAGCTTTAAAAGGCGTGCGTCCTAACCTAACCTTAAATTTTTTGACGCCATAAAAAACTGTGTACAAATAGTGTGTTTGTTTTTCAACGCCTGCTTTGAGCATTTCTGCTGAAACCCTGTCAGCCTGGCTGCGAGAGTGAGTCCGTTTATTAACGTGAAGCCCCCCTGGGGGCCAACTGGTACGTTTTTTTTCAATGGCGGGTCATAGGAGACGTGGCGTCAGGTGGACCCTGGATTCAAAAAAATATTTTTGATGGGCTTTTAATAGTCCCATGTAACTGCAAAGGCTTTCACGGCCGGAGTCATATTAAGAACCAGAAGAATCCGGGATGATAGGCCGTGGTTGATTTGAAAGTGAACTTCCATACGCTTCGTCAGTTTCGCTCTGTAGCGTGCGAGCCACCGAGGTACAACCTTCGAAGTCTACGCAGCGCCACTGAAGATGTCGGCCGCAGATGTTGACGAAAAGTTTGGAAGTTCATCTTCATATCGACAACAGCCCATCAGCCCGGATTCTACTGGTTCTTCATTTGACTCCGGCCGTGAAAGCCTATGCAGTTACACTGGTAGAGGTTCTTCACAGACTCGATTCATATGATGGCAAAGATTTTCGGGAGTTCCATGATGAAGCAGTAGAATCTGAGATGATAGGCCATGGTTAATCTGAATGCTTACTTTTTTAACGTTTCGTCAACATCTGCGGTCGACTTCTTCACATCTGGCACCGTGGAGACTTCTAAGATTGTACGAGGGTGAAGTTTTAAGTAATCTTCCTGAACAAAAAATGTCGGTCAAGAACTTTTTATTGTTTTTCAATAGTCTCCCTTTAAACGGCTCCTACACGGTCAATAATAATGATATTATCAGTAATGTCATTAATATTCAGTAATGATGGACCTGAGATCAGAAAATCCTGATCCACATCATTACTTTTCGTCATTCCAACTTTTTCCACGTTACACGATCATTATTACTGTCATCTTGATAAGGTAATGCCATTATTACTGACCGTGTAGGGACCGCTTTAGTTCTATTCACTTGGTCCATTTTGTCGAACGAGCTTCTATCCCCCTGAAAAGAAATCATTGCTCTGGCTCTGTAAAATAGCCTGAAACTGCACGCACTACTTCACTGTCGTCCAAAAATCTCTTGCCCCGGAAGTTCATTTTCAGCTGACGAAACAGGGAAAAATCGCTTGGTGCCAAATCTGGACTGGAAGGATGTTTTAGTTTTTGGAAGCCACAATCAGGATTAGAAACCGCTGCAGGGTGCGTTGTCGTGCAGAAGCAACACTCCCTTGCTCATCTTCCCTCGTCTTTTTTCAAGGGCTGCTTCACATATTCACTTTAATACTCCTGCATAATACTCCCCCGTTAGCCGCCCATTCCACCGACCGGCTAGGGCTATTTACAAAAACGGTGACGTGGTAGCAGACATTCAAGACTTAGGCGGGGTTTCCACCGACCTCGCATTGCAGAATTGACGGAAATGTTTATTTTCCTCTGTGCCATAATTAAAATTGATCAATTATCATACAGTAAAATCACAACCAAACAAACTAAAATTAAAAAATGGCGTCATGGGATATGTTAATTACAAACATTTTAATAGATTTCTATAAAAGGAAAAATTCTAATTTCCGTCAATGTCATTAGCATTCTGCAATGCGAAGTCTGTGAAAACGCCACCTAAGTCTTGAATGTCTGCTACCACGTTACCGTTTTTGTAAATAGCCCTAGCCGGTCGGTGGAATGGGCGCCTTATCGTCTTTCTATGCTCAATGTAGTCAATATAAGTGTTCCTTTTTCATCCCAAAAAAATGTGGCCATGATATTACTTGCAGACGGTTTAGTATGGAATTTATTGTCTTGTACATGAAATAATGAAAAGGAAGATAGGACTGGGGCCTCCCGGCAGGAGAAGAACATCCTGGTTGAAAAGCTTAGGCCGTGGTTTGGCGAGAGCACGACTTCCCTTTTCAGAGCAGCAGTCTCCAGGTCCCAATTGCCATGATGTTCGCCAATTTTCGATAGAAAAGTCATTTAAAACCGAAGAAGACACCTATGAGGCTTTTCCCATCCGGTTGTCTCTTAACTAGTCTCCTGCAAAGAAGACTTACCGCCATTTTATGGTTTGCTGATACGTGTTGTATCTGTGTATAGGCTGTTGTATGTGTTGTATCACACTGTCATTTGTTTGCTTACAGATAATATGGCTGACACGAGACAATGCAGGCCACAACCGCCGCCCCGGACAAAGGTAAGCAGTACAGAATAGGCCTTGTTGGGACGTCAAAGATGTTCTATAGCTGTATAGACCATTCTAGTAATAGATTAGAAGAAGATCATACACGGAGGCTAGCAACTCATAGGATTTTTGTTTTCCAACCTTTTAGAATCTACTGCCTTGATCTATCCCAGAACGTGAGGCTCTTTGACTCATTGGGTGCGGCTCTTCCCTATACTACCGGTTTTATGCACAAAAAATAAAACAATATAAAATAAATAAAGTAAACATAATTTTTAAATCCATTTTATGTTTTGGTTTTGGATGTGTTCGAAATTTGGCTTAAGAAAAGGTTGCCGACGATTACTCTATCCTATTTCCTACTAGGGGTCTTCACAGTGCTGGTGTTATCGAATTAGATGTGCTATCCAAGTTAACACACAATCGTGAGTGGACCCCGGGAGTGAGTTATCATGCTATATCGAAAACATTTAACAGGGTAAGCAACGTGGTAGTAGTCAGACGTTCGGGGCACGGTTTTAAAGAAAGTGGCAGAACTCTATTCTAGTACCACATTTGTTTATATTTTTTGTTCATTTTGGATATTATAATTTTAAGTATTTACGGTAATTGCTTGTGATAATAGATTATACAAATACATTTAAATACTACAAAATTTGAAACGCGTGTTTCAAATCAATCAACAGAAACAAAGATGCGGCGGTCAAACCTGAGCTATCGATCGCGGCGCAAGCTATATAGCACAGTTAACTAACTTGGAAGTGCGTTTAGGATAGCACGCTGGTTAGCTTCGTTATCGGGTTACCGGTGTGTTAACTTGATATAACACACTCAACTAGGTATAACTCGATAACACCAACACTGAAGACCCCTACTGTATCGTGTTTGTCTTCGGTAGCGGGGCTAACAGTGGCGTAAATGTAAAATGCTTATGACGCTAATACCAGATCACCCCTAGCTATCAACTTCTTACCACGGGCACAGGCCCACAACGACGTTGAATTCTGCAACAACTCACCATAGTTCATTTCATCTTACATTTTCCCATTTTGACGAAGGAGGGCACGCCCCCGTTATATACGCCACTGGGAGCCATAATTTCATTGTTAATCTTTTCGAGATTCCTTCTGACGTAGAAACATAACGCATGGGCATGGTGTGTGTGATGGGCATTAAAAAAATTCTGTATTGCAACAAGTAACAACTCATAATAGTTAATTTCGTCTTACGTTTTTCCATTTTGACGAGGGGGGGGGGGGTTCACCCCTTTATATACGCCACTGAAGGCTTAATTCCGTTGTTATTCTTTTCGAGATTCTTTCTGACGCAGAAACATAACGTATGACATGGTGTGTGTGTGACGGGCATTGGGAAATTCTGTATTGCAACAAGTAGCAACTCATAATAGTTAATTTCGTCTTACGTTTTTCCATTTTGACGAGGGGGGGGGGTTCACCCCTTTATATAGGCCACTGGAGGCTTAATTCCGTTGTTATTCTTTTCGAGATTCTTTCTGACGCAGAAACATAACGTATGACATGGTGTGTGTGACGGGCATTGGGAAATTCTGTATTGCAACAACTCTCAATAATTAATTTCATCTTACATTTTCCCGTTTTGGCGCCCTTATATACGCCTCTGGGGGGCCATAATTAGTTTGTTATTCTTTACTAGATTCTTTCTGACGCAGAAACATAACGCGTGTGTATGATGGGCATTTCATGGCCACAACATGGCAGGTCACTTAATGTTGTGAAGATTATTATTATTATTTAGTTGTAATAGCCAGTAACGCGACCTTGAGTTATGGGCTGGACGTCGGGGTATGGTCGGTTTAGGCGGGGTTTCCACATTCGTCAATGGTCAATGGGAAATATGGTTTTGACGTGGTAGCAGAATTTTTAGTATGTCTTTAATGTCTGCTAAAACGTCTATTTCACATTTCTCATTGACCATTGCCGTATGTGGAAACCCCGCCTTAGGAGCTCTGTGGTTTTCTCAGGTTATATCCCGAATTTCAACTTGGTACTAAGAACGTTTAGGGGGGGGGGCGCATAATTTCATCCAGTCAGGATCTACAAAATGTTTAAATGTACATTTTTTTATGTATTTACGAATTCCCTGATTGGTGATTGGTTGGACGGCCCTAGCTTGTCGAAACACAGTACTACCCGACCACGATTGGATGGCACATGGAACACTTTTTAAGAAAAGGAGGCCGAAACCCCCCAAAATTGAGTTATCCCAAAGTAAAAAAAAATAGCATATGTGAACCTACCATGCCAAATTTAATCAAAATCCACTGAGTAGTTTGCCCACAAATCAACCAACAGGCAAACTGACATTTCGTACAAATCACTTTTTTGCCACTCAATCTTGAAATTAAAAATTTTGACTACCATAAGCAGTTTTTTGTACTACGTATAAATACGATAGCAAAAAAAAAAAAAAAAAACCGACGACCAAGTATGATTAGTATATAAACACCTTTTCAACGCGTGATGGGCATTTCATGGCCTTTGAATGACAGGTCACTCAATGTTGTGTTTGTAGACTATTGTTGTTGTTATTTAGTTGTAACCAATGTACACGTCGTGAAGGGGGCCTTGGAGTATTGGTTATGTAACTCACGGTTAATTTTCCCCTGCATCGTAATTGGATACGTCGTTTGAAATTTTATACTTACTGCCATCCCCAGTCGAAGGCTAGTCACAGGTCTAAATGTAATGTTTACTGTGATATTTTAATTAGAATACGCACTTGTACAGTGCCAAGGCCTGTTGGCCCATGGTGTTGAAATGGGCCCTAAGGGTTTTTTTATTTCTTTTACTACAACAGTATATATATATATTCTTTGATGTATGAAAGTTGTAGAGGACTACTTCCTACACAACATAATTTTTAATTGTGTTGTAATTATTTAATGAACTTGACGGATGACTAAAATTTCACTCATAGTAAAGTTCATGGAGAAAATTACAATACAATTAATACCCTATGATATTGTGTATGATGCAATAGTCTTCCGCAACTGAGAAATACCAAATATAAAAAAAAATCTATACAGCTTACGTATTAAATAAAATAAAAGAACCGGTACGAGTGGACCCGTACATGGTTTCCTATTTATCAATTAGGATAGGTACTGTAAAAGTTCCTTAGTATGTAATTGTCCTAGGGTTAGATTTCAGTTTAGGTTTAAATTTCGAGTTTCCCTATCTCAAAGCACGGAATTGATTGCATAGTCAAGAATGGGCAGACTAATCTAATACGATACGACGCAATAATATTGGGGCATAATTTATCCATAATATTTTATTCAAAAAAATCAGTTATTGCACAAAACCAAATAGTTTTTTGGGAATGCAACTTGTCCAATTTAACACCTAAAACATGCCTGAAGGTAGAAATCATCGATTGAAAGGTTTAAGGGAAAAATTATTTTTTATTCATTTTTCATTAAAATTTAGTTATTTTTATTTTTTTACCCCCAGAAGCAAACTTTCAAGGGGCAAGCGACCCCCCGCATTTTGGTAACATTAATAACGACTACAACTTATGTAAATTTAAAAGAAATCGTTGGAGCCGTTTTTGAGAAATGATTTTTTTAGACGTTTTTGTGGAGTTTTTGAGAATAAAACCCCCCCAAATTGAGTTAGCCCAAAATAAAAATAAATGGTTCCGAGGTATGATTTTTGTGAACCTACATACATACCTTCATACAAATCGACTGAGTAGTTTGCCCAGAAATCGATGAAAAGACAGAGCGACAGACAGACATTTCGTAAAGAACCGGTACGAGTTTACTCGAACATGCTTTCCAGTTTATAAATTAGTAGATAGACATAATGTGTAATTTCATAGAAAATAATTTCCCTATGGTTAAATTTCAGATCCCTTGAGGGGGGGGGGGTCCACCTCAATATATTAAAAACCCCTTACAACTAAATTGCATATTCTGGAACGAACAGACCAATACATTGTAACAGTAGTAACAATGGCACACAGCACGTAATGTATTGGAGCGTGAATTTAAATAATTTTCCATAATTTCTTCAAAAAATAATTTTTTCGCAGAACCTAATATTTTTTGGGAATGCAACCTGTCCGGTTTTGTTACTCTATTATATACCTAAAACATACCTGAAGGTAGATATCATCGATAGAAAGGTTCCACAGAAAAATTATTTTTTAGTCATTTTTCATGAAAGTTTAGTTATTTTAATTTTTTTACCCCCCCCCCCCCCCCCGAAGCAAACTATCAAGGGGCAAGCGACCCCCTGCATTTTGTATACAGTAATAACGACTACTATATAAGTGAATTTAAAAGAAATCGTTGGAGCCGTTTTTGAGAAATAATTTTTTTGACGTTTTTTTGAGAATAAAACCCCCCAAATTGAGTTAGCCCAAAATAAAATAAAAATGGTCTCGAGGTATAATTTTTGTAAACCTACATGCAAAATTTTATCAAAATTGACCGAGTAGTTTGGCCGGAAATCGATGAACAGACAGAGCGACAGACAGACATTTCGCAAAAAACACTTTTTTGTGTTCCTGGGACCTCAAAACGTGTAAATCCGTTGAAATCTCGGAATCAAAAATTTTGACCATCACAAAGCTTTCCCTATACTACGTATAAATTGGAAAGCAAAATCACTTTTGTGGGTTCCTGGGACCTCAAAACTTGTAAATCCGTTGAAATCTCGGAACCAAAAATTTCAATCATCACAAAGCTTTCCTTATACTACGTATAAATAATAAAGCAAAAAATGGAAGATGACTGATTTTTGTGTGATCCAGGGGTAACCAATATCTGCGTCCCATATCCTCTTAAAAATGGAAATAAAAATGCGGAAACATTCCTGGATTAAGGCCTTCTCAATCAAGTATAGCATTGTAGCCCCTCTTTATCCACAAACAATAAAATACCATTCCATTATCTGTACGCCATTCTTACGGCTTTGAGAGAGTAAAGTTGGAAGTTTACATTAGGCACTGAGGTCGAATGCGGTGAGGGAGGCCTCGCTTTGCCAGTTCTACTCTAATAATACTGGTCACTCTCAATTTAAAATAACCCACTTCTACCCCTGTTTTACAACATACGCGGCCGCCATCTTAACACACGTATTCCAGCTTCTTGATGATGGTCAGTACAATGTTTAGAAGACTGGAGTTGCATAGTGGGCAGCTGGCCAATTGTTCTGCTTCTTATATTCTTTCCCTGGTCCAAGGTCAATTAACCTAATTCCATAACGGAAACGTTGTCAGTCAGTCGGACTAACTATCAAGTACTATAGCGTATATAGACACTTTATGAGGCTTCCTTTAATCCTTATATTAGATGACGTCATTTGGTTTCGAGTTACCTGCGGCTCCCACCACTGTTTCTTTTCCTATGGTAACTACATTCTAGGCTAGCAAGATGGCCATCCGCAGCTCAGTCAATCTGCGATTCCGTAGTTGTGTACTAGCGTAAGCCATAAGCCAAATACAATCAAAATCAAGCTATTCATAATGCCACCCATGTCAACGATGCCCGTAGTTATGACCCAAGGTCAAGTTCTTCTGCACCTGCCCGCCTGTTGAATGATTCATTTGTTTTTCATTTTCTGCAATTTTCTTATTTTAAGTTTGCAACCCCCAACAAGTAGCAAGCATTTTCCAATGCGAAAGAGGTCTATTTGAATAAAGTACACCGTGTAACTCTATCCGTAAAACCCACAGTGAACACGACATGTAGAATAGTGGTACGGACTCTGACTTAAACCCGAAAGGTTGTTGCTTCGAGTCCCACACTGGCTACATTTTCTGGCCATACTTCGGAGGGCATGTAAAGCAGGCGGTCCCGGGTCTTCATAGTTGAGTGTAAGAGAGGGCTTTATAGCCCTAACTCCGCTAGGTTGGCTTAGTAATATAGAACAAAAAAAGTACTTATTTATTTATTTATGAAATGAAATGACGTCAAATACCAATATTTTGATTTGTTTGGCACGGTTGATTTCATGATCTGATTGGGTGGACGCAAGCATTTTCCTATGCGAAATGGAACAAGTAGAATAGATGGCGTCTAACCATAAGCTAAGTAGGGCCGATAGCGGTGAAACGTAGGGGGAATGGCAAAGGAAATGTGACCAAGTTGTAGCGTTGCAAACATAAACCAAAGAAATTGTTGGAAAATGGAAAACGAACGAACGTGCATGGCTGATAACATAATCGCAGGCGCAGAAGTTCTGCGCTGTTGACCTTGGGTCCCTGGCGCTCTCAACACGTTTGGAAGTACGCATTCACATCGACCACGGCCTATCAGCCAGATTCTGCGGTTTCAACAAGGACACGTCTTTCGCTATGCATTGGAAAAGGGTAGAACATAAACAAACATCTTGTTTAGTACGCAGTGCATCTTTCTGATTCCACTTACGATATGGAAGGATATATCAAGGGATAAAAGTAAGATTTAAAAATAAATAATGACTTTATTGTTCTATTACTAAGCCAACCTAGCGGAGTTAGGGCTATAAAGCCCTGTCTTGCACTCAACTAGGAAAGCCTGCTTTACATGCCCTCCGAAGCATGGCCAGAAAATGTAACTAGTGTAGAACTCGAACCAACAACCTTTCGGGTGAAAGTCAGAGTCCGTTCCACTACTCTTCATGTCTTGTCTTGCTTCTTGAAAACAAATCCAGCATCTTCTTATTTTACTTCTTGCCTTGTGCAATGCAAAAAACAAGACAAAACCCATATATGGTGGGTGCCACCCCATAAGGCAGTGGCGGACACAGAGGGGGTCAGAGGGGTCATGACCCCCTCTCAAAATTGTGAAAAAGGCGGCAAAATGACAACTTAATTTTTTTAAAACATGAAATATAAAAAGGGATATTGTAATACATCTTTCATGGTTTTATATGTACCAACCAGTATTGTCCGGAAAAGGGAAATCAGTTACTTCAATCAAATACTGTGTTGTTTTTATTCTCAGTTTATACCTGAGGCGGCATTTTGAGGGATGAGCTTCCCCAAAATAAAAATCTGTGTCCGCCACTGCCATAAGGGTCCAGATTTTCGGTTCAGTACTCCTTTCTTCGGCCTTAGGTTCGGTCCGAACAAAAGCCTGGACCGAATCAAACCCTACGGGTCGCCTCAAATACTCGACCATAGGCCTTAGGCATTCGACTGGCTACCACCCCCTTTTGGAATGGGAATCACACAAAGAGTTTGGCGCCTCCTACCTTAAACCGGTTGGTGGAAACAAAAAAACGTGGATGCCGGACAGGTTGCTTACCGGCGACCGCATTCCGCAAGATCGTTTTCCATTGTGCTTCTGAAAGCATTGCCCTTCCCACTTCACACTATTAGTTGTCTTTGTTTTTCTCGGCTTCCCTATCTTTTTGCTAGCAGAATCTCTTTACCACAATCAACCGGGACTTCCTGCTTTATATCTGTCTTCCGAAGTATGGCCGGAAAATGGAACAAGAACGGGACTCGAACTAACAACCTTTTGGGTGAAAGTCCGAGTCGGTACGACTACATTTCATGTTCTGCCTTTCGAAGCATGGCCAGAAACCCCTACCTTCCCCGGTAGGTGAACAGCGAAAATCGTGGGTGCCGGGCAAGTTGCTGACCGCAGTCCACAAAATCGTTGTCAAGTGCTCTATAAGCATTGTGCCCACCTCACACTAAAGGAGCCAACGGCCTTACCATGTTGATTCCATTAGAGCAGAGCATGTTTCAAACTGCGGCATCTTGGTAGTGTGCACAGCGTTGGCAGGGGAACCTGGTGGGACATGATAACGCGCTTAGGCAGTATAAGTCGAGTCCTGGTCACCTCCGATCTAATCGTGTGACTTTACCATGTTCCCCAAGTGGTTCGGAATCCACTATAATCAGGAGGTCCACCCTGTCCATCCCAGAGGTGATAGAGTCTGCCCTTTGGGTGCCTCAAGTTAACAAACAGACTCACTCCCCCCGCCAGGCTGACATGGTTGCTTAAAGCAGAAATGCTGAAAGCAGGCGTTAGAAACAACAACAACTTCACACTAAAGGTTTTCTTTGTTTTTCTCGGCTTCACAAACCTCTTCCTAGCAGAATCTCTTTACCACTATCAGCCGGGACTGGACTGGAACAAGAACGGGACTCGAACCAACAACATTTTGGGTGAAAGTCCGAGTCGGTACCACTACATTACGTGTTCTGACTCTGTGTATTGTATTCTATTTCTTTGGCATGGACACAATAGCTTGATGAGGGCCCGCATTATGATTCATACGACGTCATGTTCTATTGAACGTTCCGTTCCCGAACTCGGCTACCTGCTACGCGAAATAATTAATAGGTTATTCGGATCACGTACCGTATATTGGCCTCAGGTACGTACCTCATTTGCATAGCGCATGGTGGGGCCCTATTATAATTAGCTTCCTGCAATTGTGGGACTGTACGAATATATCTAGATTTATTTGTTATACTTGGGCGGATTCTCACTATTACGTTATAGAACATACTGTAGATCTTCTCCTGCCTGGCTCTTCAGCCCTTGATGGCCTTTGGCCTGCTCAACAACACTCCTCTGGTCATCTCGATTTTCCACGTTGCTCCACCATCTACGGACTCCCCACTCGCGGAGGTCGGTTTTTAGTTAGTCCTTCCGGCGGTGTCGTGGACGTCCTTGCAGTCTTCCTCCCGCCATACTTCCTATGTATATTTTATTCGGCATTCTTACGACGTGTCCCAGCCATTATAGAATACAGATATTCTTCAGAATCGCGAATCCGCTCTAATACGCGTAGAATATATGGTCAGCTGTCTCATTTTGGCGCCCTTCAGGGCACTTGAAGGGGATCATGATCCCGTAACCCCCTCCATAGATCCGCATGGTGGTCCGTGCAGTCGTAATTAACCATTTTTTTTTTTCTTCAAGCTATGTTTGGAGCCGACCTAAAGGGTGGGTCCCACGGCCGTTTGTTAAGTCGGTAAGGAATACTGGCCGGTGCCGTCATGTAATGGAATATGGCAGTGCCGTCCATTATTCCTGACTTTACAAACGACCGTGGGAACCTCCCAAATAGATAATTTTTCTACCGAAAGCTGCCCAATAAAATAGGGATTGTGACTAATGTCTACTCATTGAATAAGTAACATCTGCTTTGATGGCTTACCTCATGATAAAACAGCGACTGGTTTATGTTTAAACACGTTGTTGAAAATGTCTATGATTCATACGAAGGAAAAAAATGAGAAGTCTGCTTGGTTATTAAATACAATATAACTATTGACTATAGACTCGAACCCAAACTCTAGGCGGAACTGCAAACTTATGTCATTGTAGCTCTAAAAATGTCTAAATCATCAAAGCGCTCTTTACGTCAAATCAATTCAAATATATTTGGTCAGGCCCGGATTTACACATTTTTTTTTTTTTTGACTAGGTCAGGAGACTAATTTCTGCCCCTCTCCCATAGGCCTACATGACTATCTTACTTTACTACACTAGTCGGTAATTTTTAGCCTAAATTAGCAAGCCAAGGTAAACATAGTCAGTGGTTTGCAGCAAATGAAAAACTTTTAATAGGCAAATTGACTAATTGCCAAATGATCAATAAATAATATGGTAAAATGTCGAAAATTATTGGAACTTGGTATATTTTTATATGTTGCCTTTAAATTGCGCCCTCTTGGAGATTCGGACTATAGGTCAGGTCTGTCAAATCTACAAAAGCAGTCTCCTGCACAGGGACGGATCCACCCCATTTGGGGGGGGGGGGGTAGTTGTGGGTCAAAATAGGAAAAACGTATGTAGGATCGATTCAATCAATGCGTTATAAATAAATTTACAATAGATTTACCAAATTTTTGTGGGGGGGGGGGGGCTACCTCCTACCCTGCACCAGTAATATCCACCTAGAATATCGCCATGTTTTTTCACAAGTTATTGCAATTTATTATTAATAGTAGCTTCTTATTTTTCTAGCCTCGTCTAGCCTTATATTTTAGTTTTTAAGTTTTAGTTCTAGTAAAGGCTCGTCCAAAAGGGTCCCCCCCCCCCTAGTGATATACCTTTTAGAATATATTATTTGTAAAATTTTTGAAGGAAATAAATTGATTGATTACATTTAGCTTTCCTGTGAGGTTATCGACCTTATTGAAAGAAGGTATAATGAATTGGAATAATTTTTTGCAGGAAATGGTATATAATGACGTAATCATAATTGTGGTTTTATACGTAATATATTGAACCGACATATGAGGCGTATATGGCTAAATATAAATCCATAGTCTCTATATACAGTGTGTTTGCCAACAAGTTCGCTGGTGACATTAAACAACTTTCCCTCCAGGTCTCGGGATAATAACTACTACTACTAAAACATTATAATTAACGCCTTGTAACGCCCAGATGTTTACGTCGGTCTTAACTCTTTATTGTAATTGAAGGAAATGAGTAGTATTTTATAGTTTGCTGCTTATATAAAAGAGATGGTATATCCTATGGTGGTTTTAAAAATGTTTTTTGCTTTCCTATTTATACGTTACTATAAGGAAAGCCAAGATTTCAGCGGATTTACACGTTGTTGTTGTTTCAAACACCTGCTTTCAGCATTTCTGCTTTTAAGCAGCCCTGTCAGTCTGGCGGGGGGAGTGAATCTGTTTGTTAACTTGAGGCACCCTAAGGGCAGACTCTTTCACCTCGGGGAAAGGAGAGTTAACTGACAGGGTGGACCTCCTGATTATAGTGGATTCCGAACCACTTAGGGAACATGGAAAAGTCTCACGATTAAATCGGAGGTGACCAGGACTCGACACGAACGTTTTCAGCCCCAGGAAAAAAGTTTATTTTTTTCAAAATGACGTCGGCTTGTTGATCATCGATTTTTGGGCTAACTACTCGGTGGATTTTGATGAAATTTGGTATGTATGTTCACAAAAATCGTATCTAGGGCCCATGTTTTTATATTTTGGGTTAAATCAATTTTGTGGGGTTTTACCCTCCAAAATTCCAAAAAAAATGGCTGTCAATTGGTTTTTTTCCCCTCAAAAATAGCTCCAATTTCTTTTCTTTTTTAATTCACATACAGTATATTCTTGTCGTCATTAATGTAATAAAAAACCAGTCCTGCAGCCTGATCGAGGCGATTATAATACCGGTATTTATTTAATCCCCTGGTAATAAAAATGTAAACAAGATAATTTTATAATGGAAAGTGCTATTCAAAATTTGTTTGTTTACAGTTATAATCCTAGGGTATTTATCTAACCCCGGTATTATGATCGCCTCGATCAGGCTGCTGGGGGAAAAAAAAATTAAAGACTCAATTTTCAAGAAAAATGTCAAAAAAATTATTTTTCCATCAATGCTTTCTAAGATCAGGTATGTTTTAGGTGTTTAAGAGAGTAACATAACCAATTCGTTAAATTATCAGAAATGCTCCCCTGCACTTCGATATATGACATGTGGCCACACCAATTGGCCACTGTTCTTGAATTCCTTCCTTGAGACTACATCACCAATTGTTGTTTTGCACAAATCAAGTTCAACAATTGTGGCCAATCTGTGTTAGAAAAATATCTACATAATATCATGTACAACAAAATGCTTGGAAAAATTTCTTCTGATGTTTTTGCAAATTCTACGATGATATTTCATGAACTATTTGATTTTTACACTTATAAGGCTTCTCTCTCTCCGATCGTCTCTTAAGTAGGTAGTAGTATATTGAAGGAAATCTGGGTAGTATGTGGGTGAAAGGTGATACCCGCCTACTGATTAGGTTCCCTTTCTGCGGTTAGACCTGACTGTCACCTACCTAGCTGCAGTAGACTACTACTGTGTTAGTCCATTAGTGTGTCTGTGCCTAACAGCGTAAAATCAACCGTGTTCTTTAATATTTACTATACTACATTGTAAAAGTAAGCGTACTCAGCAGGTGATCCTCACCTCACTGATTATTTCCGAAACCGGCTGGTCGGCTGGCACCCGAGCTTGGTTAAGTCACGCGTAAATAAATAAATATATATTTCTGTTAAATTATAGAATCAAGTACAAGCAAGAAAGTGTAAAGTAAAATCGTCATAATCAGGTACTGCAGTTCTGTCATTGTCATTGTGCTAGTCAGCTAGTGGCTCAGTGACAGTTTAGAAAGCTTTTCTAAGAGATGGTCTATACTCATTGTTAAAAATTCACTTAGTAAAGTTTTACGTAATAATTCAATATTACGTCTATTATATGTTTATAGATGGTCTATAAGCAATTTAGGGGTTTGTAAGGGAGTTGTTAAGTTGCGTCAATTGTAAGCATACCTCAGATTATACCATTGAAGGAATTTAAATTACATTGAATTTTCTGTGTAAGATTTCTATTTGATTGGACGCTCACTTTTCTATCAAGCAATAACACTATACAATTACATGTCAGAATGTCAGCATGTCTATCGCCACTTATTATTATTATTCGCTGCTTGTTTTCCTAGCCCTATATTTTATATTTTAGTTTTAGCTTTTAGCTATAGTAAAAAGGGGTCCAGCACAGGCTCGTCCTAAAGGGTCCCCTCCTACTGATATTGTACTACTCTAAAATCATTGTATAACTAAAATTTTATTTTATTTGTACTTTTTTACATTAAAAAACATACACAACTATTATACTGGATACCAAAATATACGATACATAGGACTGGTAAGAGTGTAGAATCTGCAAACCAATCCATATCGAGAAGAAGGACTGGCAAGCCTACAAACGCGAAATCACTCATTGGACAGAAAACGAACTTCATAACTGACATTAACCGACTTTAGGCTTTAACAGCGGCTTTGGTCTGTTAACTATATATATATACGATAAATTTACCTATATACTGTGTATATATATTTTACTATTAAAGAAACTTGTAAGTGTAACCTGTACCTGGCCATAGTTTTATATAACAAGGATAATTAATAGTCCGCTTTTTTTTTCCTCCCACGCTTCGGCTTGAGGGGGAGAGCTTGTAATTTTATGTCCACCTATTGTTTTTTTTTTTTGCTGAGAAATACACGGATTTTCTATCGATCTTTTAGGTGTGTTTGCAAATAAATTATTTATTTATTTATTTATTTTCTTTTTTAATACTTGATGTTTTTTGTTACAGAGCGGTGCCAAGAGTCTCATGTTGCCGAGAGGTGAGCATGGGTTTGGGTTCACGCTGCGGCACTTCCTCATCTACCCGCCGGTGTCGTATCGACTTCGTACTGGGCAGCCGACGGTCGCTGACGAACCCATGGAGACCATGTTCGTCAAGAAGGTGATGGAAGGCACGGCGGCCAGGGCGGCGGGACTTAACGAAGGTAAGGAGAATTAGCAAGGGAAGTCAGTTGCGCTATCTGCTTCTGGGTGTGCGAAGGGGGAAGGCGCATACGCAGGAGTACTGAATGAATGAGTGAGGATCACGCCGAGGCTGAGATGATCTTGAGATTAAAGATAGCTTGTGTTAGTTGGTTAAAAATATCTTGGCACATTTCTAATGAAACCATCCTTATATAAGCTAATGAAGTTCAAATTCTGGTTGCCTGAAAAACACAAAGGAGAGCTCTCTGAGTTGGGTACATAATGAGATACTTAAGTATTGTGAAGATCATTCTACAGTGGAAGCCTGGGGGGGAGAAGACAGCTCGTTTTATAAAAATGCATTGCCTAAGTTGACTTGGACGCGTTATAGCAATGCCAGAACAAAATGTGCAAAGGAAGCATTACGGGAGGACGACTGCAGGTATGAAACAGCTAGGAAGGGCGAATTAGAAACCGACGAGTTGGGAGTTAATAGATAGATTCGTGAATATCTTGGAGAGATCCACTCCCTAACGCCGAGGCCGGATGGTCATTGTATTGACAGTCTCACAGGTGAATTACTACGGATATTTCATTTATATAAAAAAAAATTTGGTCTTGCCCCCCCCCCCCAAAAAAAACCTGGGTACGGGCCTGGCCCTGAGGAGAATGGATATTGTAAGCCGAGTTACTGCTGGTGGTTAATTGGGGAACGAAAAGTATCGCCTCCTGCTGTCCTGCATGTTATAATCCAGGAGAAGAATTCGGGGGGGGGGGGGGTCACTGGATCCCCCTTAACCCGGGGAGTACTGATCTTCTTTTTCCCCAATCTAGTACCCTACCCTGAAAGGAATCATCATCATGACATTTTAACATTGACTGCAGGGTGTGATAAATAAGCTTCCTTCACTCCTCCCTGTCCCTAAGTATAAGCTTATATAATAATAATGTCTTTTTCGTGTTTCTAGGAGACAGACTGATTAGTGTGAACGGGGAACAGGTGGAAGGGAAGACATACAATGATGTTGTACGGATGATCCAGAATACGCCGCAGAGATTACACCTGGTTGTTGTGCCTACAGAAAGTGATGTTATACAACAGGTATGTATTTAAGCTATGCATGATTCCAAAAAGTACAAAGGGTAAAAAGCGAGACTCTATCGGTGTATTAGTGAACCGAGAGTTCTACATAGAAGAGATAAGACATTCGCTCTTGTAAAGGATTTTTTTTTTAATTCTGGTGTCACCAGCCACGTCTTCGGCCAATCAGAGCACGCCTTGCAGTCACGGTGGCATTTTGGTTGGTTGTCGTCCAAGGCGAGCTCGGATTGGCGAAAAAGACGTGGCAGTAGATTCACAATGAATTCAAAATATATCCTTGGTGTGAGCGAATTTCCCATCATCCAATCAACAGCCCTAACCTTAAAATATTCACGAATAAGCTTAAAAGACACTTACACCTAAATTATACAACGTACTCCCTAACCTGCATATCATTCCACATAGGTAACTAACATTAACTACCTATCATTTAAACTACGTGCATGGTACTTACTAGCCAACGCCCACCCTTGGCAGGTTAGCCATTTGGTGACGCGCTGACCAGTATCTCCTCGCTGTCTCCTGGAAGATGTCGTCCGTTTGGGCTTCCCCGCCTTTTACCCGGGCAGCAGGGCTGGGCACTCGGGTAGATGTTCTGCATTAATTACGCCTTCGTTACACAGGAGGCAGATGTCCGAAGCAAGGACCCCGATGCGATACAGGTGGGAAAGGAGGTAGTTGTGGCCGGTAGTGGTCCTGAAAAATGAAAACAGCAACGCTCACGGCCCTCGGCTGGGACCTTGGTATTGGCGAGGCTCTAAGGCGCATATTCCACCTACGTCAATAGTCAATAGTAAATGTGGTATTGACGTGGTAGCAGACATTTTTAGACTGTCTTTAATGTCTGCTCAAACGTCAATACCACATTTACTATTGACTATTGCCGTAGGTGGAATATGCGCCCAAGGGTGGCCCACTTTTTTCCTCTTCTCATGAACTCTTCCTCTTCTTCAGCCAACGCTCGTCCTAAGCTGGAAGGCCATTTGACGCCGTGTCGCATGGTAGAGCTGTGCCAATCCCTCCTGTGTCGTAGTTCGGTTTTGCTACCTCAAGTGCTCATATGGCACCCATTCCATTGACCGGCTAGGGCTATTTCCAAAACGGTGACGTGGTAGCAGACAATCAAGACTTAGGTAGCGTCTCCACCGACCTCGCATTGCAGATTGCAAGTGACATTGACGGAAATGTTTGTTTTTCTTTTTATAGAAACCTATTAAAATGTTTGTAATTAACATATCCCATGAAGCCATTTTTTAATTTTAGTTTGTTTGTGATTTTATTGTATGATCATTGATCAATTTTAACTATGGCATAGAGGAAAATAAACATTTCCGTCAATTCTGCAATGCGAGGTCGATGGAAACGCCACCTAAGTCTTGAGTGTCTGCTACCACGTCACCGTTATTGGAAATAGCCCTAGCCGGTCAATGGAATGGGCACCTAAACTAACATTATAGAATAATTGACCAATGACGTTCCCGGTAATTAAATCAAACACGGCAAATACCCGGGGCTATAAAAGAAAAGAAAAATTTTAAACGATTGGGATAAATATATACGTATATAATTATAATTAATATGTTATTACTATATATTATTACTTGCAAATCTCTTCTATATAAAACTCGAGCCGGGGCCGGCCCTAAGTAACATGATATTACACAGCAGGTATGTAGGCTTACAAGGTCATGAGCCCAGAAGCACAGAGTGTAAAACGCCGACCCTGTCAGAGCGAAAGGTGCATATTATGGCTTGGCTTTTGGCACCTTGAAGTTCTGGTATCAATAGAATGGAACCCAGAACACGCTGCACCTTACTTTGTGCCTAAAGAACATGATGTTTTACGACAGGTAAGACCCCAAAAACACCTCATATGAAAACGTGACTCCATGAATACCGGCGAACAAAACCTGCGTATAGTCGCTGTTCTGGTACAAGGGCGAATTTTGAGACCTTTACCTTTCTGAAGATGAAAAAAACAAAAACGTTTCATACTTTTAAGGAAGGTTCTATGGAGTTCTTGCGCAGGTAAAACAAAGATGGCGGGCTGTCGGAAAGGGAGGGGGTACCCCTGATTCTCGGACATCACCCCCTCATTTTAACATGGAGTGCATAGGCTTTCCAATGAAATTTATTTTATTTTAAGAAATTTTAGCTTTTAAACGGAAAATTAGTGCTATTTATATGTTTCTTCAATACTTGCGCGGGTACTGACAAAAAATTGCGGCAAAGTAGCTGCAAATAATTGTCGAAAAATATTATTTACTAGTGTATCTAATATTATTTCATTGGTTCTGATACTTCCGCGAGGGCAGATCAGATTTTTAAATGGGTATGTGAGCCTAAGCTTGCTTATACATATTACAATTAATGTATTAGTAATGATTTATTACCATAACCATACAACTTTACTGCATTACTACCATGAAATATAGCCTAGTCGGCTGGGCTGCCGACACGCTAGCCTATCATGTTGTTTGTAAATATTAGTAGCGTAAAAATGGTTATTGTCTCCCCATAATACTATCACTAGAATTCAATTTAGTATCTGAGCACCAAAGCAGTTAATTTTCGTAGGGCTACAGGCCGTGCCCAGCTTTTGTTTTCGGGGGGGGGGGGGGTGTCCAAATTTTTTTTAACGTAATTTATTATTGAATTAATGGTCATCGAGCAATACAGGTTTACATAAAAAAATTATTTCGGGGGGGGGGGGGGGTCCGGACCCCATGGACCACCCACCTGGGCACGGCCATGGCCACTGGAAAGTAACGACGATATATATTGATATACATTATTGATCCCAATGAAGCCGTAGCCAGGATTTTTCGGGGGGGGGGGGGGGGTTCAGAAATTTAATTGGATATTACTTAGTAGTTTATATTTTTCCTCTCGAAATCCGATTCTATCTAGTATCAAGCCGTTTCATCACGGGGGGGGGGGGGAGGTTGAACTCCCCCTTGGCTACGGCCATGATCTCAATCGACTGGTCCGATTGGATCTGGAAAAATCTTTTGTTGGCCCACTAGGATCCACTAAATGTTTTGAACATATATATAAGGCTGTTCCCAGGTTATGATTTCGGGGGGGGGTCCAAACATTTTTTTACGTAATTTCGTAATTTATTAATGAATTAATGAATAAATTCTTCAAACCATACAGGTTTACCTGCAGAAATTTATTTCGGGGGATGGGGGGGGGGGTGCGGACCCCATGGACTACCCCCTGGGCACGGCCATGCATATATATGTGCATTTTGTAACTTTAAATATTGTGGACTTCGTTCTGCCACATTGATGCAACCACCACTTGCATTTCTAAAGTTTTTCCAGTGGCTTGGGGAACGATATAATTCAGACCTCTCTCGTATGTGGTCTGTCCTGGTATCGGCTATCACTATTACACAAGTCATAGCAGCAATGCTTAATATATAACGCTAGAAATATGAATAATAACATCTAAAAACTTTAAAAATCAATAGCGCTCAATGCACTTTATATCCTCCAATGGCCGAACAGCTGATTTTGTTTACATTATTTTCGCAATCACGCATGCGCTATTAGCTCCGCCCTCTTACTGTGACGTCACTACGCAAGAACTCTATTGGTTATTTTATTATTTTATTGCATTCATAAACTACCCTGTGGCTGTCTACCCTGTTATAGTGTTTGGGTATGAGGTTCATTTGTGACGTCATTTTGTAGATGGCAGCACCAGTTGCAATGATATCAAAGCGTTGATTATTCCATAAGCCTCAATACTATTTTAAAAAATTATGTTTAATTACGTATTATTTTTAAGTGATATTTTTCTATAGATCATGGAGAATATATATATTAAATTATATGCAGCAAAATAAGGTCCAGGCATAGTAAAAATATTATAAAAAATATTAAAAGAATTAATTAGATGCTAAGAGCTTAGTTTTCACATACAAACGGCGGCCATTTTGAATAATATGGATATCGGTTTGTCGTCAGCGAACCTAGTGACCAAAACTGTCCCTACAGAACCTCATTGGGTATGACCGTATGTTTCAAGCAATATGTCAGCTCTCCAGGTTCCATATAAGACAACATTAGTCTGTGGGAAGTGGCTTTAAATATCCTACGATACATGACCGAATTATGACGTATATTCCTAGCTATTTATTTTGCTTGCTAGGTGCGGTTAGGTATTGTAAAAATAAAAATAAGTGACTGAAACCATTGGCTATTATGTTTTGTCCTTGTATGACCTCATATCAGCTTGTCTGTGGGTAAATATTATGATATCATCTACTAAAAACTCTTGAATCTTTTTTAAGTTATGGTGTCAGTAAACAGTGATATGCTAATTTGAAATATCCACTCGTTTTTCACCTGCCATTATTGTGTAGGAGGCAACAGTACTGTGGTTATTGTAAGCATGGGCGTCGCCAGTTATGGGCAGAGAGGGGCTATTGCTCCCCCTCCTGCAAGAGGGCCGCTGCCCATTTCCCCCCTGTAAAGGTGATTTTTTTTTAGAAAGTAGGTTGACTAGTTTTCACGTGTAAAGGCCGTTTCAGCCACACTTAAAAATGTCTTCGTAAAGGGTTCTGCGTTGTGCCGTGCAGTATAGGCTGGGAATATTTAGAAGCGGTAAAAATTTGTTTCGTAAAATAGGGGGCAAACTTTTCTATGGCCCTACGGGCTACGTAGGTCTGCATAGCATACTCAAAGTACCACTTGGGGGGGGGGCGATAGGCGGTATCTCAGAATTTTCATAGGTAAGCATGGGTTGTGTTGGATCCATAAAAATCTGTAAATTAAGTTCTCAATCAATCAATCAAAAGGTGTACTAGAAAATACACAATACTGTAGGGCCAGATGGCCCATAACAGACTAAGAAATAAATAAATAAATAATTTAAAAACAAAATATTAAACCCTTGAAAAAAACGACCAACATTAACTTACGTGTTAATAACAGGTCCACAGAAAAAATTCTTTCTAATCCATAATTTGAAACAAAGATTCCACCTCTTCCCGTCCAATCAGCCATTCCCGAATAAATTCTATTTTATTTTATTTTATAAAATGTATTTGTGGTCAGAGATCCATATTCTATTTCTAGATGACGTCATGGTAGGAAGTGCAAGTCATGCAACAGCTTTTTCAGATTATTTTGATCCCGCTGAAAACGAATCTGCCTGTTGCCAAACTGGATTTTGCTGAAGAAGCCGGTATTCCAAGGTGGCTTACGTTGTAAAAACACTTAAATCCGGAAAACGGGCCAGCCATCAGCCGGCAGTGTCATTTTAGGCGCCATATTGGAATACAAGCTTTGAAAGTTCGTGATTGTATTGATGGATGTATTTTTTTATGAATGAGGTATGGGGAAGAAGGGTTTTGGCCGCCATCTTGGTCCAAAGTCCAGCTTAGCAACAAACAGATTCATTCTCAGGAGTGCCGAATTAGTCTAAAACGCTGTTGCCAAAACTGTTACGTAGGACTTGTGGGATGTGTCATCTGAGGGTGATGGGCACGTTTCTTGGCGAATATTAATTTGTAATATTTTAGTTCAATTAGCCTTCAGTACCTATTTGAATGCTCAGACCCTATACCAGTTAGTATTTATTATAAAAATGGCCTGAAGCACCCCCCCCCCCCTGCCGGAGAGCTGGTGGCGGTCTTATAGAAAAAGGTATAATAGTTGCTACTAATCATACAGAGGCAAATGGGCCGTGATTGATCCGAAAGCATAGTTCCAAACGTTTCGTCAACATCTGCAGCCGACATCTTCAGTGGCACTATACGTTGACTTCTAAGATTGTACCTCGGAGGCTCCTTGGCCACTAACATTTTCAACCACTCAGATGTTGTATTCTTTCGGATCGACACCATCAGCCCTGATTCTATTGCATCATTTGTATCATCATCTCTGACTCCGGCCGTGATAGCTTTTGTAATTATATAGTTTTTACTTACATACCGTATCCTGACAGCTTCTGTGACGGCGTGGTTCCTCTTTTTCGTGTCTATTAACATTATTTTGGCTTGTTTCAGCATTATAGAGAGACCGCACACAACCCAATGACCAATGCCCGGCCGAGAAATGCCAGCCCTGCTTGGGCTGAGACGGGTAAGTCGTTATATCTTATCTTAATTTTAAGTAACGCGTGGCGTAGAACAGTTGTTAGAAACGTGGCCTGGAAGGTCGATGTTCGAGACTCGATACATTGGGGGAACATTTTCTGGCGGGTCTGGGTCCAAAACTCTCGCCAAGCGGTGCTAGTGCCGGCTACATGAAGGGCTTTTTATGGGTATAGGCCAACATACAGTGTGTTGGCCCTTTGAGCCTTGCCTGCCAACGACCCCGTCGGTTTTCGAATATTACTGGTATAGTTTCCGAATGAATTTCTAGCCAGTGGCAAACTGTTTCCCACCTTGATGTCAACCCACACAGACTATAAGTGCAAATGGGCAAGTATTGACATCGTAACAGGAGTTAGCTCGACCTAACAAATGATGGGAACGAGTCTACTACTATGTATTAAAATGTAGAGGAGCATTTCTTCTAATTCTTCAACTATTCTGTTACACAAGGGCGCTCTCTCTTGAGGACAAACAACAAGGTACAATCAACCTATTGGGAAAACCTATTAAGCAAGTAATGATATGGGCTCTAATCGATTTCAGTTATGTTAAACATTAGATTGAGATACATTTTTTTTAATAAAAAATGACGGCATATTTACAAGTCTTAGCAGGTGCACAACATACCACAAGACTTGAAGTGAATACGCAAAAGCGTTGCTCAAAATTAGAAAAAAACTACACATAAGAAATAGTGGAGCCTATTTGGGCCCCCTCTCCAATAAGCGATAAGGTATTAATAATTAAAATTTTGTGAGGTTCAATCAATAACTTCTCCCTTCCCCTAAAGTGAACTCACGAACGCTTCACTGCTGCTTTCCCGCTACCTGCTTTCCAATTTATCAATTAGGATGACAATTTTACTTTGTACTAGTACTTGTTGATTACCTACTTGTTTGTATAATTTAATAGAAATATATTTTATTTATTTAGGTACTTAATAAATTTGTATTAAAAAAAGGGCAATCGCATACAAACAATTTAATGAATGTATCCGATTGACCTCTTCAGTCGCCTCAATGAGTAAATTAATACTTGTGCTGAGTTACGAAACATCTTCGATCGCATGGGGCGTAGAGCCTTGCACAAGGACTAGCACGGTACCACCTTGCCATCGAAGCCGATATACTGTAGTAGTAATAATAGTTAATTCTTCTTGGGTGGCAAGGTGGTAGCGTGCTTGTACCTATGCGAGTATCTACACACCTTGCCGGTCTGAGACGTGTCGCAACTCGACACAAGTTTTTTTTTTTTTCTTGTTAAAAGGTTAATCGTATACAAACAATTCAATGAATGTATCCTATTAGGTGACAGTGAGGTGATTGAAGAGGCTAATCGGATACATTCATTAAATTGTTTGTACGCGTTTTAACCTTTTTTTCAAAAACAAAAAATAATAATGTTTTCGTTTCTGTTGTCGTAGGTGGACGGCTCAGTGTGGACGGTGCAAGTTTTAGCAGTATCGACTCGTCCACAGACGATTCTGCGATTATGTCTAGAATATTCAGGTAGGCTTATAAACATACATTGATCACAATAGAGTAGGAGAATTCGGGCTATCTGAAAGCGTACTGTGCAAGTCTGCTTCCACATTGACCGGGGCTTGATCGGGGACGTGGCGTCAGGTTCTCCTGTTACATCGTCTGACTCTGCCCTTTGTAATCACATTGATGTGGAATTACTCCTAATGAATTTAAACCTTGGCGTTCAGTAGCCGAAATGTAGTGTCGTAAAAATTGGTATGTTTTCCAGGACTTCGGAGCTGAAGGAGCAATTTCTGCGGAACCAGGTAACACCTACGTATCTGGCACCACGGGAGGCTCCAGGTGTGATAGCACGGGAATTTTACTCGAGGCCCCAGCGAATGGCGCAGCCCGCCTGGCCACCTGACGCGGCAACAGCGCCCGACTGCTTGACAATAGCGCATGGGAGGAGTGTGGAGCCGGAACAGGCGAGAGAGTCAAGGTGGACGGCGGCTAGGCATTTCGAAGCGGAGCAAGGTACGTAGTTTCCGTACAGAACTCTGGATAGGCATGCTGACGCGTGGCACCAGCGTAGGGAAGAAGTGGGGAGCCGGAACAAACGAGAGTCGAGGTGGACGGTAGCTGGTCGTTTGGAAACGGAGCAAAGTACAAAGTTTCCATACAGAACTCTAGATAGTTTTGCTGATGTGGCAACAGTAGTCGAGGTGGACGGTGGCTAGGCATTTCGAAGTAGAGCAAGGTATGTATTTACAATTATAAAACAGTCTTGTCAGGTCTTCTCATTCATATCATAGCAAGTTAAACCCATGCTTAAGCAAAATCGTGCGAACGACAGAGATTGTGTTATGTATGAAATTGAGATTACCTTGATACGCTGATGCTGGTACTTTCAATGCATATTTATAAAGAAGAAGAATTCTGTGCATAAAGAAACTTTTATCTGAACTAATCGTGCCTAGTTTAGCGTACTGTTATTTCAAATTGCAAATTATTATTTTTTTTTCAGGGGTAAGCGACTTGAGGCGGCATCAGCCAACCATTCAACTTGTGTCGGAGCGAACGCAGCAGTTCGAGACAGGTGCATTGCTTGACGACAAGATTAGAGGCTACTCCAATGAACTCGCTAGGTACATTCCAAATCAGTATTTTCACGGATTCCATAACTGTCGCCAAACGGTGTTATTGACAGCTACATGCTCAATATCAATATAAAGGGATATGTCGAGTAGTGGTACTGACTCCGAATTTCACCCGAAAGGTTGTTGGTTTGAGTCCCACACTTGCTACATTTTCTGGCCATGCTTCGCAGGGCATGTAAAGCATGCGGTCCCGGGTCTTCCTAGTTAAGTGTAAGAGAGGGCTTTATAGTCCTAACTCCGCTAGGTTTGCTTAGTAATAGAACAAAAAAGTCAAATTAAAGGAACATTTGTTCTTATCTGCGATTCATCATAGATTCGTTTGGTATGTCCTGTGGAGTGTGATTTTGAGCAAAAACAGATAGTGGGGCCTAGAGGTCTATGTGAGAGAGATGGGACATTCGCATCCCGCCAAAAATATAATTTTGAATTTCTGTGGCCACTCGCCACGACTCCTATGACCAGTCATTGAAATAATGTGTCAGGTGGCCCCAGGACTCAAGACAAATTTTTGGCGCGTACAAATGTCCACTCTCTCCAATATAGAATAATAGTGGGGCCCGTGAGGGGGTGTCCGGTTGTATTCTGAAGCCATTTTTTCCTCTTTGGGAGATCACAGATAATAATAATAATACTAATAAAGTCTTCATTGAAAACAAACGTGGGTACAACGAGATTAGGGCCTATGGCCCTCTCTTTCACCTAACTATACGTATTTAATATTAATATTATATACATTATACAAGCGGTTCCCGGCGCAGCCTTCGGCTGCTGCCTCCACCACTTCGGGGCGCCTCGCATTGGGCATTACGCAGCTCGCCTCTTCGGGGCTCGCATGTGATAGATAGATTTTTCCCTTGTCTGCGACCTGCGTAGATATAAGGAGTGAAGGACTATCTGGTTTGCCGACTCGGGAACACGCAACATACAGTTGTCCATGTGAAAAGCAATCCGCATGTAAAGATTGACCTTGAGCTTTATTGATTGTGATTACAAATGCCAATCGAATTGGGAACTGCAAAACGCGGCTGACGTGCTCGCAATCGTGCATCCTCAAGCCTGGCTGCTCTTACTTTACTCTTTCTCTACTTTACTTTACCTTTCTCTTACTTGATGCACACTCCAAAACTCTTTGAACACTAATTTGAACTTGAATTTGAACACAATTTGTAGGTTAGGTGTCGGGATAAACGAAAATTAAAATGGTAGCGATGGTAGCGCAATATAAAACGTGTCCAATGTAAAACATTCCAAAATCACACACAACACACACGCAGCACCAACTGTCGGGATAAACCAAAATTAAAATGGTAGCGCAGTCTGCCGCTAGATGTCGGTTGGCGATGGTAGCGCAGTCGGCCGGATCCAATGTAAAACATTCCAAAATCAACAACTACTTAAAATACTAAAATTAATTATAAAAACATTCTCCAGTGGACCAAATTGTTAACTTAAACCATCCTCGAATCTCCTTGAACACACACTAAAAAAATCATCATTATCGGTCCAGTCGTTTGAGAGGGGTTCGTGACATACACACAGACAGTCGAAATATATACGTATATTAAGATTTAATACTGTTGTAATATTTCAGATTATCGTCACGCGTGGCAGCTCCGCCCGTCGCAGTACGTCGCCAGGAGTTTGAGCATCGTGGCAGCGTTGAACCCTGCTCGCCTACTCTGCTCGCTGCCGCCCCGCTGTCTGGCAACCGGACGATGCCCATTGGATCTTCTGTGCTCCATGTACCCCCACCCCCTGGTTATAGAGACCCCGGTAAGTAAACTGGTTTTCTTTGTGTTCTTCTCGCTTTTGTCACGCTCGGAAACAACAGATCGGATATTCTTGGAGAGACTTGAGCCAGAAGAATATCTAGGGTGCAACTGAATTACAGGACACATCTTGACGACAGGGGAAACTTCTTCTTCTTCTTTATATGCCTCTTCTAGCGATGATTGGTGATCATCATGCCAATTTGGACCTTGGAGACTGCTGCTCTGAAAAGGGAAACCAAACCCAAACCACTGCCTCGGGGTTTTCAACCAGGATGTTCTTCTTCTGCTGAGAACCCTCAGTCTTCCCTTGGATTATGACATGCATAAGGCGATGCTTTTCGTTCCTCGCGTTCATCGCATGGCCGAAGTACGTTAGCTTACGTTTCTTAGCAGTCAGCAGCAACTCAGCTTCTGTATCCATTCGCCTCAGGAACTCATCATTAGAAGCACGATCTCTCCATAATATGCACAGCATTCGTCAGTATCCAGTTGAAGCTTAGTGAAATATAGCGACAACAACTGGTCATGGTCCGGAATAGTGCAGTTGGTAGAGAACTGGATTATGAAACGGAAGATTGAGGTTCGAAACTCGACAGGGAAGATTTTCCGCCTTCTGCCGCGCATCTGCCGGGCAAGTTGCTCAACCGGTGTAGGCTTGGTGTGAACTTCAAAACACAGGTTAGGTACAATTTATTATTCGTGCTTCGACCCACCTAGAGTTCTATATAGGAGTGATGGGACATTCCAGCGCCCCAAAAATATTTTTTTGCATTCTGGGGCCACCAGTTAAGTTTTTTTTTCAATTGCTGAGCATAGAAAACGTGGCATCGGGTGGCCCCAAGTTTAAAAAATACTTTTTGCGCGCTCGAATGTCCCATCTCTCCTATATAGAACTCTAGACACACCCTCACTCCTCAGACTACCCTATGATAGTGGTTGGCTATACAACGGTTTATTATGTTGCAGTGCTAGACTACCAGTCTCGATCACGGGCCCGATCCTCCTCCACCGAGCGGTGGTCGTCGTCATTCGCGGACTCGCCGACCCACAGCTCCACTCCAGCCTCCGAGAGCCGGCTAAGTCATCCAGAGGATCGGCTATACCAGGCAATAACGCCCAACTTGAAGACGGGGCACGCGATGGAGGAACGGCTGTACCAGTCACTGACACCCAGTTCGACTGCGACACCACTGACGATGGAGGAACGGCTGTGTCAGTCGCTGTCACCTGTGCTCGATAAGCAACGGCACAAGGTCGTCCGACAGGAGTCGTATCTTGCTGCTGTGAAAACATTGCCCGGACCTACAGGTATGTGGTTTTTTTGGGTGTGGGGATATATGGGAACCGTAGCCTCGAGGGAATTTTTTTAATTATTAAAAACGAGTTAGGTTTGTCAGTACGGGGGACAAGAAGTAATTAAGCGGTAAGAAGAGTTCGGTGTGGAAGAACCATTGGGGGAGAAGATTGCAAGAAGGAGACTGCAATTGTTCGGGCACAAAAAGTGAACGGATAGCAGCAGATGCGCGAGGAAATGGCCGGAGGAGAAAATAGAGGCAAGGCCGTACCCAGGATTTGCTTTAACGGGGGAGGGGTTGTTGGGTGTGTTAGGACCGGTTAGATTTTAACCACGAAGCATGAAGGGTTTTTTTCAAATCTATCTGGAGAGGGGGGGGGGAGGTTTGATGATTCCCCCTAACCACCTCCCTCTGGGTACGGCCTTGAATAGAGGGAACACACAGAAGGGGAAGACCAAGGAAGAGACACAGAAATTAGATTGAGGACGATCTCAGCAGAGTGGGACTGGTACTAGAGGAAGTACATAAGCTACGTTCGAAATAATTCTGGGTGGAATAGGTCTACATAAGCTAAGTAAGAAGTTTTGTATGGGTCCCGGGGTCCTTGTAAATATCCTGCAATATTGTTAATTTTGATATTTTAAGTTGACCCTTGCCTCCCATGTGTCGCTTGTGGGTAATGGGTCCACAAATTCCATTTCTTGGGTTAGCTAGGGTTTTATATGGGAAAGCCCCCTTTCCGTGACAACTGGCTCTAATGACTACTAACAGAACAGGCATTGTAAGTCCAACTAACCCTTTGTTAATTAATATTACTCCATTGCCAGAAAACTTTTCCAATATACTATGGAGGCAAATTACATATAGAAGAAATAAATGCGGCACTGCCTTTCGCGTTAATCCCAGACAATGAAGAATAGTGGTATTTAAGTACTGCAGCAAACATCCTGCAAACGTCCTGAATCTCACTAGTATATACATAGTACTATCCTAAGGTATCGTATTTATATGAATGTAATATTGTGTAGCGTTACGCGCGAGGCGAGTGATTCGACGCGAGTCTACCAAGGAGTTAGGCGAACGGGCACAAGAAGACGACGAGGTTGTGCCTGTACGGACACCAAGGCCTACCACTTTACCCCTTAGAGGTACCGAAACTCTTCGGTTGGGGCGCTTGGTACATGCTCATTGGCACGTGGTCATGTGAGATGCAAAACAAACTAAAAAATGTACATTGAAAGCCAATGGCACCCCTGTACTATTGCGACACTTGCATGAAGGCCCATATCCCTTTCTGAAGTGATTGTGTTGTGGTTGATTTTGTTCCGGTACACTTGTACGTTACGCTGGGCGTCAGACGCTGAGGAATTTGTTATGGGAAAAATTGGGTTGGTATGCACTTCCGATGAATTTTGATGTGTACTGGGCGTGTTGGTGGGAAATCGTGCACCAGCTTTAGAAATCATTAGGAGTTGACTCTGTGGTTTTCCACGTACCCATTTGCTCTAATGACAAAGTTCCTAGCGCGTCTCCAGCGTCGCGATTGTTCGTGTGTACCGGGCCTTACTCTTAAACTGGAAATTAAAGTGGATTTTAACATATACCCTGTAATGTCAATTATTGATTAAAAATAGTTATAAATTATAATGTAAACAACTTTTAGTTAAAAGTATATATATTTAAAAAAATTCTACCCCAACTCTTTTAGCTGTTCAACCCATAGTCCATATGACAAATTAGCCACTAACTATTAGTATTTCCTTTATCTCTAGTCTATGGCTTTTCCCTTGTATTTCCATCATAAACCTAGTAAACGTAGTAGGTTTTAATTTTTCCATGATTTCCATATGTAAATAACAAAATGCCGGAATTTTGATAGAAGGATATGGGCTTGCGCAAATGTGTTCATGTTTCATTATAGTTCAGATGTGACTTTCTATTTACCAGCTAGCTAAATTTGGGAGTTGTTTGTTTTCGATTTTTAAGAAGGCTGGGCGTGGCAGACACTTACTTTTATTTATTGCCCGTTTATGTGCAGAGATTTTTGTGTGACCAAAATATTACCTGTAACTTACCGTTTTGCTGGTCTTCACGTCAAATTAAATTTAAATTATCTTAAAGGTAATTTTTTTTTAACAAAAGTGGAAGCCAATTAATTGATTTTCGGTCTATAGCTCTTATATTGACAAAAATGCTCATTAAACACCTTCCAAAACATATAAGTTGTGATAATGCACTATAGATTTCGCCTTGTGAACCATCGTTAATCCATAAAAATCGATAAAGTAAGTCCTATTTCTGGAATACGCCGTCTTATTTTATAGATTACCAATAATTCATGTAAACAAATGTATTGTGTATTATCAAAGTTGTTATATTTCAGGGGGTGTTCAAAGGGCGATGTTGCCAATATAGCCACAGTGGAACGATAAATTAATCATTAAGCTCTCAAGCCATATTGTTTTCAAAACATTTGGAAAGATTCCCTTTAAAAAGACACGTCACTCAATATTTAATTAAAGAAAAGGCAAGCTTATCTTATATTACTGTCGCGGTATGTATCGTAATGAGTACGCTCATAGCTAGTACTTCCCACACCCTGTCTTCTTAACGATTTTAAACCAATGTTACTCCCTGATGAAACTTGCTGATATTTACTGTTTTGCTCTTACTTGGTTGGTAGAGGAGTCCATACATGTGCTTTGGGGAACCTGCTTACTAATATACATATTTGCTTCTCAGGTGTATGTAGAAAGTATTACAAATGGGTTTCTGCCAGTGGCGTAAATAACTTTTGCTGCCCCTTCCCCCTTTGGTGCGCCCTACCTTGTCTTACTGTGTAATCATTTTTATGAGTGGAATAGTGGAATATTAGTTAACATGGATAACAATTTGAATTCAATATTTTTATTAATTACGTAGGCTTATAAATGATTTTATTATTTTTGGGAGCCGAAGTGCGCCCCGCAGCAATGCTGCGCCTTCCCGCACCGCGGGGGTGTTATTTACGCCACTGGTTTCTGCCACAAGATAATGCCTAAACAATGAGACCATTTTCTTAACTTTGCTGTTGAATTTAGTAATTTTGTCGAAAATATTGGGGCGTCTTTTATTTACAAAATATTTGGAAATCTCTATCAAAACGTAAAAACTAATGCAGTTGTTTATTTCCTCTCGTAATGGCTCTTATCACTGTTGACATTTCTACGTGTGTTGTTTAAATGACTACAAACCATGTGTTATCGCGGACCTTACTGTTATTTGTTAAAATGCAGTTTTCAGGGATATATGATAAGCAAATGTGAGTTTCCCAGGTTTGGTTAGGTTTGGGATGATTTTGGTATGAGGGCTTGGAGGTTCAAGGTTGTTAGCGCATTTTCTTGAATTTGCTTCACTTAATGGCGGGTTCATTCTTTACATCATTAACGTCTATCATACGGTACTAAATAATGCTATAAGCCATTTCATTGCTTCAATTACTGATGATTTCACATTATCTATCTCAAGAATGAAAAAAATATGTGTTCTCAGTAAAGTTAAAGTTAAACTAGTTGACCTATCCTGCACAGCAATGCATATGCGATGCGACGCAAACATCATTTTGTAAGATGATTGTTGTTGGCATCAAACTTGTGGTTAATTGGAAGAAAGGGTCGAAAGGCCCATATGGGAAATAAAGACAATTTTCTTTCTTTTCTTTTTCTTTATGCCTCAGTCAGCCGACAGGGATTTTTCATGTTAGTTGACGATGGTTGGCGTAACACTTGCACAGTATATGTGGTTAATTGTTTTCAGCCTTTGTCCAGCATACTGAAATCCTAACAATGATATGAAGCCATCTTACTTCCTAGCCATCGTTTTAATTCTCTTAATTTCGTCTTGGCGCATATGCCACAAACGCACAAAGCGCCCTAAAAACAAAAAAACAAGATCTCGTCCCTGTTTTCGCCCTCTAGGGCAGAGTATACTTGTCTTGTATCTCTTTATATTGGCCAGAACATTATGTTGACTACACTATTTATTTATTTATTTTTGGCTATCTGGTACTTTGATTGGTTTACTTGCAGTTCCTGTAAATACAGTTCCTACAACAAGCCAGGCGGAAGGCGTGGTTCGGCGAGGGAGGAGCGCTCTGTCGGTGGACGAAAGAACTTGCCGAAGGATCTCCTATCTCAAAGCCACCTCTGGCGAGCCCACCGATTCCCCCGCGAAAAGGTAAAACTCTATCTAGGAGGGTGTATTGCGGTTTTAGAGGAAATAGTTTTTAGTATCGTACTCTTTCTACCATGGGATAGTGATTATTGCCGGCATTTTCTCCTTTCTCATTTACGCGTCAGTGTAGGGAAGGCTTTGTATTGGTCGAAGATGGGACAGGGGGCTCCTGGCAGAAGAAAAACATCCTGGTTGAAAAACTTAGGGTGGTTTGGCGGGAGCACGATTTCCCCCATCAGAGTTGCAGTCTGCAAGGTCCAAATAATATAATAACAATTTTTTATAGCATTGAATCAGAGTATGTTACATTAATAGGGGGTTGGGGGACCCCAAAGGATTGACCCGTGCTGGGGCCCCCTGTTAATTTAAAATAACTTATAATTTTAGAACTATACATTTAAAAAAATAACTTTAAGAATTTAAAAATAAAAAGGGAGGAAAAACACAATAAGCATGATAATGAAAGAAAAAGAAAAACCTCAATAGAGAACTATTTTTACAGGAAATGGTGCCCCTTTGCGAAGTAAGTTATTGGCTTAGAAAGGCCAAAGCTTGCGGATATAGCTTTAAAAATTGAGTTACTTTGTATATAAAATGGCCATTATGATCGCCAATCTTCGATAGATGAGGCTTTTAAAGAAGAAGATTGTCCAGATGTTTTTATTTATTTCCTATTTTTGGATGTAATACTAGTAGTATAACAATAGTATTGTATTATTAATTACAAGGGGTGGTTAGCATATGCCACACTCACACGCTTCGGCTTGAGGGGAATAGCTTTGTAATTCATGTCGTAGTTATTGTTTGATAAATACAAGGCTTTTCTATCCATCTATCTATCCATCTATATTTGGGTATGTTTAGCGGTCACATGAGGTGGCTGTATCCCATGCTGCCGGGGGAGCTGCAGCGGCTGCGGCGCCTGTTCGAAATGTACTCCGGCACTGCCCAGTGGTACGTCCCAACAATTCTCAACAGTTACAAACTATAGTCCAGTGGTTAGCGACTCGAATCTTAAGCTAACAAGTGCCAAGTCGAATCACATACTTTGCCTATCATTATTTTTAATCCCATAGGGGCCAAATGATGAGGAATTAATTTATTAAAATTAAAGAGGAGATCGGAGTACCCCGTTACTAGACTCGTATCTGTGCTTGGTTAAGTCATACTTCCACCTGTTTCATTGCGTAAATGGTAAGCTCGTCTCAGCTTGTCCATTATCGCTTATAGCTGGTGTAGGATGACATCGAGAACATATACCAGTTTGCCAGTGGCCAAAAATGTATACGGAAACAATACAAATAATGTCCGAAATCCATTTGGTCCTTGGCATTTGACAAGGGACCTATGGGTCCATAAAAAGTCCTTAAAAAAAGAGGATGTCCTCAATTTGGTTTCTGCATCTCACCCTTGGTCTTCCCCTTTCTTGTGTTCCCACTATTTCTTCCTCCAGCCATTTTTTCGAACGCACCAGCAGCCCGGTCATGACGATTTGGAATTATTATAATACCGGGGTTTATTCAGTTGTTTTAAACAAATGAGTGCAAAATGTGTGGGAAATTCAAATTGATAAATAAATATTTTTGGTGAGTTTTTAATTTTTTTTCTCCCTTAGATGTAGACACATAAATTAAAATTCTAATTACATTTCTAAATTCTACCTGTACATTTTAATGTTTATTAGTATTTCCTTCAATTATTAAACAATGCAACCATTCATTTCTATTCTAATAATTTATTAATTTGAATTTCCCGTGCATATTTTAATAACGTCAAGTGATACCTTACTACTGCGGTATTATTATAATCCCAAATTGCCATGATCTGCTTTTATCCATTCACTCACGTGTCCCAACCTTCTCGCTGCATTCTCTACCAATAGTTGTTCCTCCCCGAACGCTCTTCTCACTCCATTTCTAATACTATCGCTTCTTGTCCTCTGGCGGATTGCTCTCATGAACTTCATTTCGATACTCCATATTTTCCATATTTTATGACAGTAATAAATAAAAAGAAATCATAATAAAAGAATCATACTGCTATAAATTCTGGTTTCTAGTTTGTAATTGTTGGGATACGGGTTGAATCCAAGTTCTTTTAACTTTGTAACGGATGTTGTAACAAGTTACTCCCAGTTGTGACATGGGTGAACTGCATTACCGTGCAGTAGGAAACTTCATTGGTTAGCAATGAAGTTCCTTGCTTAGATTTTAATATTTGTTTTTGCTTATTTAATTAAGGCTTCTTTTTCTTAATTTTTAACGCCAATGTTTTACATACAGAATATGGGTTTAATTGTTTAATGAAGCTATTTTTATTGCATCTATTTTTTTTATAGAGTTGTTGATCTCTTTAGTTTTACGTTGCTAATGTTTTAATAGAGTTTTCTTTTATGGTATGTTTAAATTCTTTCCAACATGAATGATATTTATCTTTCTAGTTTTGATTGAATTGTAGGTTACGAGAAAGTTTGTGTACATTAGGTAGGATAGGCCCTTCCCCTTGATGACTGGTTTCTAGTTAAATCTAGTTAAAAAATGTAGAGTAATGGTACAGACTCCGATTTTCACCCGAAAGGTTGTTGGTTCGAGTCCCGCACTTGCTACATTTTCTGGCCATGCTGCGGAGGGCATATAAAGCAGCCGGACCCGGGTCTTCCTAGTTGAGTGTAAGATAGGGCTTTATGGCCCTAACTCCGCTAGGTTGGCTTAGTAATAGGACAAAAAGTCAATATTTATTTATTAGGATTTCCATTTTTCATTTCTTTCGTTTTCCAAGAATCATACCTCGGTACCTTTTTTTTGGTTTTGGGTGGGTGTGCCCTCAAAAAACCCCAATATAAGTACGGTTAAAAATTTTCTTCTCAAAAACTGCTCCAACTATTTTCTTTCAATTCACAAGTATTTTTAGTCGTTATTAATAGTACTTAGCGCCTTAATTCAAACAACACCCAACAGATCGCTTGCCCCTTGATAGTTTGGTTCTGGGGGCAAAAAAAGGCTAATTTTCATTAAAAATGACAAAAACTTAATTTTCAGCGGAACCTTTCTATCGATACTTTCCAACTTCAGGTATGTGTTAGGTGTTAAATAAAGTAACAAAACCAAACACGTTTGCTTTCCGAAGCAAAGTTTTGGTTTTTAATAAAAAAATAATATTTTATTAATTTATTGATAATGCGGGGATTCCACCGACCGGCTAGGGCTAAATACAAAACCGGTGACGTGGTAGCAGACATTCAAGACTTAGGCGGGCTTTCCACCGACCTCTCATTGCAGAATGCAAATGACATTGACGGAAATTAGAATTTTTCTTTTTATAGAAATCTATTAAAATGTTTGTACCCATGACGCCAATTTTTAATTTTAGTTTCTGATTTTAGTGTATGATCATTGATCAATTTTAACTATGGCATAGAGGAAAACAAACATTTCCGTTAATGTCATTTGCATTCTGCAATTCTAGGTCGGTGGAAACCCCGCCTAGGTCTTGAATGTCTGCTACACGTCACCGTTTTTTTATTTAGCCCTAACCGGTCGGTGGAATCCCCGCCTAATTCATGCCCCAATACATACTATTTCTGTGTTGGTATTATACTGGTCTTCCCGTTCTAGACCATGCAGTCGGCCCTTCTATCCATTCAGTGTTTTGTGATGAGGGAAGGCGAGCCAACTAAATTTTACAAGCATTTATTTTTATTTATTTATTATTATTTCCATCAAAAGTGTAACAAATTTTAATTTTTATGTCAATTTTTTCTTCTACTCATGTTATATTATGGTACTTATACTAGTTGATAAATAGGAAATCATGTACGGGTTCACTCGTGTCAGTTCTTTATTTGGTGGTTTAATGGGTTCGTGTGTTGCAGTGAGGAGGAGTCACCGAAAGAAACCTCCACGTCTGATGCAATCAAGGAGGGTCTGATCCACTGGAAGTTGTCCCAGTTGGAAGGCCGGAGAGCCGGGGATCGGTCCTGGAAACAGATGTGGGCCAGTCTCAGCGCCAACATGATATTGTCGCTGCAGCGAGATCGCACGGCCGAGCCGGAGACTTTCGATGTCACTGGGTAAGCTATTGGGTATTGTGTTAAGTGTTGCCTAGAGAGGGCTTGCCGTCAAGGAGGGTCTGATCCACTGGAAGTGGTCCCAGTTGGAAGGCCGTAGAGCCGGGGATCGGTCCTGGAAACAGATGTGGGCCAGTCTCAGCGCCAACATGATATTGTCGCTGCAGCGAGATCGCAGGGCCGAGCCGGAGACTTTCGATGTCACCGGGTAAGCTACAATATTAAGTGTTGGCTAGAGAGGGCTTGCCGTCAAGGAGGGTCTGATCCACTGGAAGTTGTCCCAGATGGAAGGCCGGAGAGCTGGGGTTCGGTCCTGGAAACAGATGTGGGCCAGTCTCAGCGCCAACCTGATTTTGTCGCTGCAGCGAGATCGCATAGCCGAGCCGAAGACTTTCGATGTCACTGGGTAAGCTACAATGTTAAGTGTTGGCTAGAGAGGGCTTGCCGTCAAGGAGGGTCTGATCCACTGAAAATCGTCCCTGTTTCAAGGTCTACGAGCTGGCGATCGGTCCTGGAGGTCGATGTGACGGGGTGAATTCCCTCATGATCCTGTTAAGGTGGTGGGTTTTGAGGAACTGATTTAGTAGTAATGCTCGGTAAAGGGTGCAAAAGGCCACTAAAGGTTTAGGTGAAAAATAGTTAGTAACAATTGAAAATCTTCAATTCTATTGTAAAATCATTGTTTAAAAGTGCCTCATTTTAATTTTATCCGTTGCAGGTGGTGCGTTGATGTCGCGGAAAACTACACGAAACGAAAACACGTGCTCCGACTGCGCGCGCCCCGCGATTCCGAGTATCTTCTGCAGGCAGAAGACGCTGACGATGCGGAGCGGTGGCGAGCGGCGCTGCCGGCTCGCAAGGCCTCCCACACTGAACTAGTCTCGTCACCCAAGAGCAAGACGTGGCGCGGCAAGCTGGGCATGCCGTTCAGACGAATGGGTGGTGGTGCGGCGTCGCCTAGCTCGCCGACAACGGCGTACCCCGAGGGCGCGACTATTGGTGTGCCTCTCGAGCTGTGTCCGCCCTCGCCAGACGACCCCCTCGTCCCGCTGCTGGTGGCTCGGTGTACCGAGGCTGTGGAGACGTACGGGCTGGACACTGTCGGGGTTTACCGAGTGCCGGGGAATGCTGCGGCCATTAATAGTTTCACGGAGGCGATTAATAAGGGGATTCACAATGTGCCGGCTGAGGTAAGTTTTATATTATTATTGATTGTGACTGTAAGAAAGGGATCACAATGGTTTGGACATGTAAAATGGTATTGGCTCCCAGTCTTTCTACATGGTATGGAGGCACATTATATTGAAGTATTGTATGGTGTATATAACACTGACATTAAATTAACTTTGGTTGAAGTAATAATCGAAATTAGAGGATAGAATCCCGCTAAGCCCAGTTTTTCTATATCCTCTAATTTCGGTTATGGTATGGAGGGTTGAACGTTGACCCTAGCTATGGAGAACAAAATTAGAGCATTTGAAATGTTGATGCAGACGAATGCTTCGTATATCATGGAGAGGTAGTGTCCCTAATGCCGCGGTTCTGAGGCATATAGATACATAAGACGGTAAAGAAATGGAAACTATCATACTTTGGTCATGTGGTGAGGAACGAAAAATATCGCCTTCATGTCATAATCCAGGGGAAGAGACCCGGCAGAAGAATGCCTGGCTAAAAACCCTGAGGCAGTGGTTTGACAAGACTTCCCTTTTCAGACGAGCAATCCCAAGGTCCTAATTTCCATTATGATCGCCAATCTTCGCTAGAAGAAACTTATAAAGAAGAAATACGCATAAAGTGAGTCAATAACAACAAGTGCGCGAGGAAAGAAGTGGACGAAATACAGTGAACACGCAGAAGGGGCAAAACTCAGGATGACGTACAGGAACCGATTGAGGACGATCTCAAGAGAGTGGTTCTGGTACTAGAGGAAGTGCTTTAACAGAAAGTTTCTTAATAGTCACGAAAGTGGAAATGCACTATGAAGACGGCGACGACAACAATCCTTGCACATTAGGCGCATATTCCACCTACGTCAATAGTA
This sequence comes from Psococerastis gibbosa, assembly GCA_963971405.1. NCBI lineage: Eukaryota > Metazoa > Arthropoda > Insecta > Psocodea > Psocidae > Psococerastis > Psococerastis gibbosa. The sequence continues at coordinate 41,900,204 of OZ020489.1, read as the reverse complement.
AATGTGGTATTGACGTGGTAGCAGACATTTTTAGACTGTCTTTAATGTCTGCTACCACGTCAATACCACATTTACTATTGAATATTGACGTAGGTGGATTAAGCGCCTTACTTTAACTAGATATTTCTGTTACAGGACCTCCGGTGGAGAGATGTGAACGTGGTGTCGAGTCTGATCAAGTCTTTCTTCCGGTCTCTGCCTGACTGTCTGTTCACTGCCGACCTCTACTCTAGGTTTATCGAGGCCGACAAAATATCTGATAAACAGAAGAGGCTCCTAGCTATTAGAAATTTGGTAAGTACTTGGTATCAAAATTACACTAGGCCAATGGCAGTAGAAATCGACAAAACTCTTTGTTTATTCGAAAACTTGCATAAGTGGTACACAGAATTTGCTCGATTTTTATAAGTGTTCCAAGTGCCATCCTATCGTGGTCGTGTAGTACACGAAGTGGAGGTCATGGACAGATCCAGGGGGGGCTGTAGCTGCCAAAATTTAGTAAATCTGTTGTAAGTTTATTTATTACGCTCTAATTTAATCGATACTACGTATGTTTGTTCTATATTGCTATATTGACCCACAACTACCCCCCACCCCAAATGGGCAGGATCCGTCCCTACTGTAGCTTGAGAGAGTGCTAAATAATCAGAAGTGGAGGGGCAAAAACCTCCGGGAAACTATAACTGATTGCGGATAATCTTGATTAAATGCTTAAAATCATAATAAAATGCATTAATTATTCTGATATTATAGAGTGAATGAGGTAAATCATTTGCGTAAACAGTCATGTGTTTCAAAAAGCCAGTATTTGTTACGATTTTTTTTTCTAATACTCATATATTAAGTTAGAACGAGTCATAATGACAGGTTCACCCTTTGCTTTCAAAAAACTCGGAAAGCTCTGCTGTAGATTTAATAACATTTTCAAAAACTTCTGTTTGCTTACAGGTAGATCAGCTTCCTGTACATAACTCAGCGACACTACACCACTTACTGTTGCACCTACGGAAAATTGTTGGCAATAGCGGGGTAAACAAGATGGAGGCGATGAACGTGGCAATTGTGTTCGGTCCGACGCTGGTGCGGCCCGCCGACCTGACTGCAATGGTTATTGACACGCCGCATCAGTGCCACCTCATTGAGTCCCTCATACGATATGTGAGTAAACATGTGCCATGTTAAAAATTAAATCAAAACTTTATTTTAAGAATAATATATTCTATTTATAACCCTTAACCTTAAGGTTCCGGTATAATCAGCTCAAACATCTTAGTCAATGCTGTGCCTTTTCATTGGATGTTCATAATGAAATTATGGCTCGTGCTAGACTGCCGTAAATGGGAAAAACATTTCATGAAACCTGACCCTTATGTGCGTCAGGTATCATTGGATTTTTCAAATTTTAAAAAATATGACATGTGCACATCAAAAACAAGCCCTCGAAATTGTCTATCAGTTAACATACTAATTACGAGCGTGTGCATTAAAATTTAGCATTAGTTCGGTCAAACTTTACCTGTTTTCTTGTTTCCATAAGCAATAATGAACGTTGTTATTTTGTGCAGGCGGAGTGGTTCTTCTCAAATGATGCGGTGGAGAGTCTGGGACTGGACACGGCCCCTGCTGCTGCTGCTGCTGCCACGACTCCTGTTGTTGACACGATGTCTGCAAGTCAGGCGAACGCGCTTTTACTTAGTAATTTACATAAACTGGAAGGTAAGTGAATGAACAGCAGTGGCGTAACAACCTGTAAGCCGGTAGCGCAATAACGACTGTAGAGGTCCCACTTTTGAAAAAGAATAATAATGAAGAAAAAAAGGGTTTTGGAAACAAACTGCCTTTCTGAATTTCAGCTCACTTATATTATTCCGATAATTGTTATGTATGTTATATTGGATGCACAATGTTTTCAGATTGGTCGGACGTCAAGAACCGATAAGAAGCATGGCTGTGGTGTCACTAGCTATGAGCTATGACCAATCGCCAGAACAGAAATAAATTATTATTGTTGTTCTTGCAGGTAACTCCAACTCTGGAAAAGATCTCATGGCGTCGATTGTATCGGCGGCTGCCACCCGAATGGCGAGAAATCGCCCTAGAAATAAATTGCCTGCCTCTCCCATGGTAAGTCCTCAATATAACATACGGCTATATGCATAATTATAGGCATTGCGCTATCAATATAATCGCCGCAGTTGGTCTACTGAGCCATTTAGTATTAACTTATTCCTGGGGTTAAAATGTAATAAATAAAACAATTATGAATAGCACTTTCCATTCCAAAGTTATTTTGGTTACATTCTTAGTCCCAGGTAGGATTAAAAGCTGCAGCCCTACTATGTTGTTTACGACTAACTTACCACCGATGTAACTACCCTAAGAGCAGAACAACCAGTGAAGGCGCTAGGATACGCCGACGACCTGAACATCCTGGCCGATACCCTATAAGACGCCGAAGAAATGGGGAAGGCAGAGGCAGCGAAACCAATCGGGCTGAAAATCAACGCGGAAAAAACAAAGTGCCTTAGAATGTGCAGAAACCCTCCGCAGCAACCACTACAGGCTACAGAGGGAGACCTTATCTTCGAGGGAATGGAAGGTTTCCGATACCTTGGATCCGTCGTAACCGAGAGGAACGAAATACGGTAGACATCAAGAGCAGGATCAAAGCCGCTAATATAGCCTATTTCCAAATAAGGAGCCTAATTACATCCAGGCTTATATCAAGAGGAACTAAGATAAGACTCTACAAAACGCTCATTAGGCCGGTCTTACTCTACGGTGGGGAAGCCTGGGTGGTGAAAAGAAGGGACAGCCAGATGCTGGAAGTCTTTGAAGGAGGATCCCCAGACGAGTCTTCGGAGGGATTATAGAGAATGGGCAATGGCGAATAAGAAAAAACGAAGAGCTTCGAACTCTCTTTAACTCACCGAGCGTTACCGAGGAACTAAGAGCACGAAGACTCCAATGGACTGGTCACCTTTCAAGGATGTCCCCGACCAGGGCCGCGGCTAGGGTGTATCAAGCCCAACCAGCAGGCAACCGACTGCAGGAGCGACCAAGGAAGAAATGGTCAGACCAGCTCTTCGAGGATCTGAGAGCCTGCAGCATCCATTTCGACGCATGGAGGGGGTTGGCGGAGAATCGCGCGCTTTGGAGGGACTTGGTGCGACAGGCGAGAGGTCCTCCCGGGCCGATGGAGCCCCCTTAATGTAATGTATCACTGGGAATAGGATTAAATAAACCCCAATTGATTCAATTGTTTCAAACAAAAAAGTTCGTTTTTTTTTAAATTTTTTCTCCCTTAGAATTAGAAACGTTAATATTTCTTAATATGTTACAAAATTTAAGCATTTTAATGTTTATTTGTATTTCATTCAATTATAAAACTTATTATTTTCCAATAGTTATTTAATTTCAATTTCCCGATCATTCTGCACTGTTTGTTTTAAACAAATGAATCAATTGGGGTTTATAGGCCCGATTAGTGTGATCTGTAGGGCTGCAGAACGGTACAGATCAGGTTAAAATCCATTCTCTAATAAGCTGCCGTACATTTTCGATGGATTTACAAGCATAGAATAATAATATTGTCTGTGTTAGGGAAACGTTGTAACCAATTTATCTTATTACAGACAAAGGCACAGCAATTGCAAATTTATGAAGAGGCGTTTGCGGACCACCACCAGCAGCAGCAACGGCTCTTCTCTCAAACAGGTATAAATAAAAAACAACTTTACTTGACTAGCCCCCATCGTAATTTAAAATTACTAGTATAATAGAGGGGTTATATAATTTACCATTTAATGAATTGACTGATTATAATTATTCCTCGACTCCGAACTCTCTTCTAACTGTTGGTTTATCTTATTTGAGGGTTACCGAAATTAGAGGATATACAATAATAATAATATTAATAACTGTGTATTGACCAGAAATCATTTGAATAATACAAATTCAAATACATTTCATAAAAAATATTTCCGACAGTACATCGTTGACGGCGATGAGCTCATATAGCCCAAGACTTAGCTTAATTTAGACCTATATCTTAATTCTAATTTTTTTGGATAATTAGTTCACCCTCTTCTGATATCAAGTACAATTTAAATTTTGCCAAAAAAATTGCTTTACTCGAAGCTCGCTGTAACTCGAAATAAACTGGACTTGGTGGGATTCGAACCGACGATCTACTTTCTATTTTCTACTATCTAATTTCGGTTAGAACGAGGAGGTTACCTGTTCAACAAAATTTAATTTCATGTCAGTGTTATATATACCATATAATATTGTAATATAATTATTTGGGGGTATTTACAGACGGAGCAGTGAGCAGAAAAGGTACGGGCTGTGAAGAGGAAACCCTCAGCATGAAAAGGTTCAAGAGCAGCAGAGAAGACGTGACTTCCAGCAATAGTCTCGACACTATACACATCACACGGCAGGAAGAAGGTAAACTAGACGATAATAATTTCTGGTAGACTGTGCAAGGACACCCAGTCCGACTGTTGTACAACTCTGGGGTATTAAAGTTGATCCACCTTGCATTTTAACAATGTTAATTTTTTTACATTAAGTTCCGATTTAATTTAAAAAAATTAAAAATAGAACCATAGGTGGATAGAGACACCACATTCGAAGATGTTGACTTACAATGATTTTCAGGCTATCAAATGATAAGTACTAGCTGGAAGACTGTAAGACAATCCGCGCCCCAGGGCTGGTCCCCTGTGACCGTGGAGCCCCCCGCTAGCTGGGCCCCTGACGGACCGCCCCCTGGCTGGGCCCCCGTAGCGCCCCCTCGACCCCGTCGTCTACCTAGGTGCCGTTTGTTATTGCCTAACCCGTTTGCTGTGACTTTTAACGGCTGCATTTTGTTTATGTTGTTTTTTAAATTTGTAACGTTTTTTCTTTCTATTAACATACTGGTATTGCCACCAGAGTGTACTCACCATATGCCTGCAAAGTGTGATTGACTATTGATGATTATTTATTTCGTAATATATTGCCGATGGGTGTAACGGCCAAATGGGTTTCATGATTTTCTTGTAAATGAGATGTCAATGTTATGGCCTAATTAATTGTGGGAGAGTTCGTGAATTCACGAATCAATTTTTGCATGATAATTTCTGCTAGCACTTGTATTACTCTTATTAGTTACGATCCATAAACCTATAAACTAACTTACTCTCATCTTTCCAGGCCCTGACCTACTAGCAAGCCTCACCGAGACCTTCGACCAGAAACTACAGGGTCTCAAGTCAGCAGAAGACGTGACGGAGAAAACATCCGACGAGAGTGAGACGAGCGCGACTGAGAAAGCTGAAATTGAAAACGTCGACGAGAAGGACTGCAAGACGAGACAGAGCAACGTTCTGCGGCAGTACAATAACAAAGTCCGAAGATCGGAAAGTCTCAACAAGCCGGATATAGTGGATACCGGGCCGAAGGTGCGACGGAGCGAGTCCCTTGGGAAGCACGAGTACCTGACAAAGACGGAAAAGACAGAAAGCAATATGAAGGCGCGGCAGAAGCGGAGTAGCTGCAAAGAGAAGGAGAACAAGAGGATCAAGAGGCGGCACACTGTCGGAGGCACTAAAGATCTGGATAAGCTGACGTGGACGGATAATAGACTGTTGGACAGTAGGACGAGCTCGCCGGAGCTTTCTACCACGCAGAAGCCCTCTGAGGTGAGTGGACTGTGATTTGACAATGGCTAGAAAGATTATACATAGAAGATAGTGACAGATGAAGAGGCAGAACACTGCCGGGGGCACGAAGGATCTGGATAAGCTGATGTGTTGGACAGTGGAACGAACCCTTTCTCATGAATTATCAACCGTAGAACTGTAAAAATTGGTTGGTCTGTAAAGTCGGTTTACAGACGATAGTTTAACGTGACACCGCCTAAATCAATAAATATTACTTAAAAACAAAATGCGCCTGCCGCGATAATATATGTATAACATTTTTGTTTTGAAATGGGCGTAAGGCTCAGGGGCAATGACTGTAAATCTCCCTAAAACGTGTAAACGTAGTGGGGGTGTTCTTATTTTATAATAAATTTAATGTACTGTGTATCTACCAGACGGCCCGGCCACTTATAATGTACAATATACTGTAAATTCGACACTCCCTCTAATCCTGGGAGATGACATTAACAATGTCATTTCACTTTCAGTCTTTCTCCAGAACACTGAACTCCTAGCAATGATATAATTACTATGATAATTTAGTAGTCTTGACGCATATGCCACAAAATGCGCCCTAGATAAAAAATATATATTTATTATGTATAAATAATAATCATTAATAAATATATATTATATTTAACAAATACTACAATTGAATGTTGTATATTTATTTAATTTATGTTTCGAGTACTTTTTTTTTATTGATTGTGTTGTGTTTCAGGTGGGTGGCGCCGCTCCTCTAGAGTCACACGTATGAAAAGAGACAGCTTAACGAATGATGCAGCAGCTGTACTCAAGGTTGTGTATTTCAAAATAGACCAGGTACAATCATTTTCTATTACTATATTCACTTCTCATGTACTGCTTGCAGTTTGATAGAAATATTTAGGTAACATGCGAGTGGTAAATTGTACTAAGTATATACAGGGTGTCTCGAAATGCTGGCTACTGCTCACTTACTTACTTACTCAACGTGTCCGGGCCTAAGACACTTTGATCCAAAACATTGCGGCCTCGAAGGCCTTGTCATTGGCATCTGAAAGATCTATCTGGGCTGTCTGGCTACTGCTTAGATTCTTGTGTATATCTTCATTTTTTTTTTTTTTTTTTTTTTTTTTTTTTTTTTTATCTTAATCTAAATTGGTGGTTAGATTTCATCTCACAGCTTTTTGACCTGTATTTTCATATGGTATGAATTCAGATGTTTTTCTGAATGAATAAACCACCTTTGTATAGAACTTCAAAATGCCGGATATACCTGTAGCATAGATTTTAATAATAATACTAGATAGCGAACTCCCCTGCATATTTTGAAGCCAGCCGCCATTGCTATAAGTGGATAGAAAACGTTGTTTACATTCATTTACACCTTGAGTTCTTATGCGATTTCCTAATATTTTCAGTGGATTTTGATCAATAGTTACATAAAAGACAATATTAACTGAAAATAAATCAAGATTAAATTTATTTCGTCGAGAAGTACCCATTTAAAAACAGGTACTTCGCGTTCTTTCTATTCACTTATAGCAATGGCGGATGGCTTCACAACACTCCCTACAGAGAGCATGGGAGTTCGTTATCTAGTATTATTATTAAAATCTATGACCTGTAGTCATGGGGATATGATGTCAAAACCTTTTCCTATACGAATATATTGAATATTTAAATATTTCCATTCGTCTGTTTTTACACTGTATTTACAACAGAAGAGCACCTTAAAATTAGCCGCCATTTTGAGACATCCCTGTTTAATTAAATAATGATAGGGGGTGGTCGAGCTTAGTTTAGAACTGCTTACTGCTTCCTTATAAATTTTATGCTGTGAATCTTAGACTCGAAACTCCACACTTATGATAACCTGTACCCTAAAGTTCTATATCTAGAGAGGACTAGATAGGAGACAGTTCTCGCCAATGAATTTTTATAACCACTTCATGGTCTATTACCACTTCTTTCATGACCAATCACAGCACGCCTTGCGGAGTTTTTGTTCTTTGAAAGCGTCCGACATATACATAATTTTTTATGAGTTATTTTTAATTTTTGATGTTGTATTTTTTCTATGGATTTGAAATTTTGGTATATTTCTGTTTAAAGGAAGAATCGCTGCTCCAAAACTAAAACAACATAATGTGTCACTGCTCTCCTATACTCTAGCTATTGTAATTGCATTTCTGGTGAGGCTTGTGCATTTATGTGTCTCAAAAATTGTACATAATATTACTAGAAATTTGTAGTGTAGGAAAAGGTAAAAATGCAATGTCTGGAGGTAGCAAAGGACTTTATTTAACTTTGAAAATCACAAATGATCTCCTGTTTTCAGCTCCGGTACTTCTATCAATAATTAAATAGGGAAGACAGTTACGGCATTAATATTCAAATCCGTAGTTCCAAAATATGGGTAAAAGGCATGCAAAAACAAAACTGTGGTAACCCTTGTCCGGCAGATGTTGAACACTTATACGCATTTGGCTCCCATTTTTATGTTTGCTAAAAAAAAGAGGCATAGATAAAATAAGGCGCCAAAAAGGGGAACCCAGGTAACTCTTCTTACCTGTGACAGTACCATTTCCGGTATTGACCCGACCGGGTGCCAATCACAGATGTTGTGGAACTGTTTTCTTCCCGTGCCTATAGACTATTCCTACCAACTTCCAGAAAGATTTCTTTCGAGTAAATGTAACCCCGAGAGACGGCTCGGTCCTATCGATAGTAAACGCATTTCTGAGTTTTTCAATCGGCTTCGGTGGCAAGGTGGTAGCGTGCTTGTACTTATGTGAGTCTCTACTCGACGATCGGAGACGGTTCGTAAATTACGTAAGTTACTTAGTGAGGCGACTAAAGAGGTCAATCGGATACATCCATTAAATTGTTTGTATATGCGATTAACCTTTTATTAAAATCAAAGCAAAAAAATTCTACCAATAGCAGTGGGTAAGTTTACCTTTTGAAAGGTTTCTGTTTTCTTTTGACAAAACTTTGTAGCTGTCATCCCAATTTATTCCCATGCTTCAATAGTCCTACAGACATTGATTGCGCTTTCCCATTTACATGCGTATTGCCTCGCCGCTCTTATTTTGAATTTCCAGTGCCCTGTATACAAGAGTCTTACGGACGGAATCCCCCTAGAATCTAGATAGGTGTAAAAACAATCATGAGAAATATCGGTAGTAGAGCTGTCATTGAGACCGTATTGGAAAGAAGAGTCCCTCTACATTTTGATATGATTTTTTGTATAGTGCTATATGTGGCCGCCACTAACACCAACTGGCCACAGTTATGTATATTGATTTGTATATAAAATTATTATATATAGTGTATCGGTGTTAGTGATTGTCACATACTACAGTTGAAAATGGAGGAATTGTTATTTTTACTTATGTCTCAATGGTAGTTTGACTGTGAAATTGGACTTTATTGCACGGAGTTGTTGGGGTAGCTCTTGAGCGCCAATGCAGATTATTTTAGGCTATCTGGTATATTAGCTATGGCTATATATAACTATTGGCTATTAGGTATCTGCTTCTTCTATAAATTATATTCGAAGGTCATCCCTTCTTCGGTCTGGTTGTTCTCTCTTTGGCCTCCTTTCTAAAGCTGGCATTACTAAATACTTTGTTTTTCAATGTTTATTTCCAGTTTTCCAATTGAGAGCGACCCGCCGCCACTGCGAGCAATAAAGTTTATATTACCAAAAATATCCTCGCAAAATTGATTTTTCAATAATACTGTCAGATGCAAGGGGTAAGAAAACGCCTTAGGATAAAAAACCAATGGGGACAGGGGTGCAAAACATTTTTCGACACTTGCTAGGTTTCAGTATTCAAGTATATTTATTACCAACCATCTTCTGATCCTCATACATGAGATAGGTCCAGCGTCCATGCCCCAAGCTGGTAGAGAACGGTACTATTTATGAACCGGAAGGCCTGAGGTCGAGGCTCGGCGGAAGAGGAATATTTTCCTGTTGGGCCTGCGTCCACGTAACCGTAACGGGTGTTTTACCTTCACCGGTAGAGGAAAAACTCGGCTGCAAGGTATGTTGCCATTTTCCTGGCTCATCCTCTACCAGCCTTTGGTTACTGTATCTAGAGAAAAAACGCGGCTGCTGGGAACTTTGCGATATTGGTGGGCAAGTGTTTGCCATAAATGGCGCTGTTCATGAAAGAGGACCCTCTACGGAGGACCCTACTCGTTCCAATACTTGGTAAGTCGAGCTAACACATGTTAATGACAATAGTAAGCATGTCTGAGCTTGCCCATTGGCACTTGTAATCGGTGTGGGTTGACATCAAGGAGTGAACCAGTTTGCAAATGGCTAGAAATTCATTCTGAAACAATACCAGTAATGTCCGAAAACCGATGGGGTCGTTGGCAGGGCATAGTTCAATGGCCTACTTCCATAATATGCCCATTAATAATTATTATAAGGTTCCACGGCATTTATTTCACCCAATTATAATCGGTGCCGTACCTTCGTAGATTAAACACGTTGCTGGCCACAAGTTACCAAATGGAGCAGTGGTCAAGACGGAGGATTCTCCATCGGTCCTCAGGCATAAACCATCTATTGGCTGTCGTGTTATGCGGTTTTTTGCCCATAAAACATTAATAACCTTCGGCTTTCCTTGGCCCTTGCATCCGTCAGTACATACCGTACTTATTAGTTAAAAAATCCGGTTTCTTTAATAAGGTGCCCATTCCATTGACCGGCTAGGGCTATTTCCAAAAACGGTGACGTGGTAGCAGACATTCAAGGCTTAGGTGGCGTTTCCACCGACCTCGCATTGCAGAATTGACGGAATGTTTATTTTCCACTATGCCATAGTTAAAATTGATCAATGATCATACAGTAAAATCACAAACAAACTAAAATTAAAAAATGGCGTCATGGGATATGTTAAGTACAAACATTTTAATAGATTTCTATAAAAAGAAAAATTCTAATTTCCGTCAATGTCATTTGCATTCTGCAATGCGAGATCGGTGGATACGCAACCTAATTCTTGAATGTCTGCTACCACGTCACTGTTTTTGGAAATAGCCCTAACCGGTCAATGGAATGGGCGCCTTAGCTGAAAAAATAATTTGTGATACACTGAGGACTTTATTGTGGAGACCAATTGTACTTATCGAGTCTAAGATGTCTTATTATTTTTGCATTTGTTTTTTTTGTAATAATTGTGAGTGTCTGTCACTCGTTTGTGATGTACATGTACTACGCCTTTTGCAATACTTTTACTCTTTAAGTGATAAACTATTATTTATGCCAAGAAATTTATTATATACGCAAATAGTTATCAATTATATTTTTCTTTTGTCGTGAACTGTTGAAATTTTTTGTTTTATCCAGAAGATTATCCAGATTATATGAAGGACACTGAGACTGTTTCACCAACTTGGTTCACGTCGGTTACAATGAGTGGAATTTATATAAAGAAGTGAAACGTTTTACTTCACTAGTGGACTAATTTCCTGCTAAGATTGTGGGTCAATTCCCAATTATAGCGCCCATGATTAACTTATGGAGAATCCTCGTTCTGCATGTTGATTGGTTGGCTTGCGTAGAGTATTTTTTTTTTTGCCATAAAATTTTTTGAATTTACAGCAACTTTAGTTTGTAACCTAGACAGGTTTTTTTATTTTTAATTAATGCTGTAAAATGGGACAAATATAAATTTGTTGTACTCATGTACTGAATAATAACAAAATATTCTAGAAATGTAACTTATATTTAGTTTACGGATCATTCTTTAATGATGTTTTAGTAGCTGCCATGGTAACTGAAGGCCGTCTCATCATGTCCATGATTGGGTAATTTGGTCTGGGGTTCTTTGTCGGTTATCTTTTCTTTTTTCCGGCTTTAGAGCTGTGATTGGAGGAGGACTTCTTGAAGAACCTGTAGGCATCGCGCCACTGTCCGGCTATCAGCGTTCACTCCCATTACGCCAATACGAAGCACACGGCCTGCTGTAGGACCCAATCCTCCTGCTATTTCTAAGTCGTACCTGAAAAGAAATATTTTGTATTTTTATTTTATTTTATTTTTTAATTATTAAAATCCAAACGTTTTATGAATATGGGTAAAACTCAATATTTCAGGCCTATTTTTTCGGAACTATTCCCCGGTGGAGACCCCCCCTGAACCCTCGGGTGGCTGCGCAAGGGACTAATAAGAAGCTGCGACGTCCCTCTTTTTAAAAAAATGCAGGGGAGGCCCAAATGAAACACCTCTCCCCTTCGAAAACCTATCGTTACGCCACTGGTCCGTGGTACTCGTAAGTGGGCAAAATGTTGTATATTGATGTTGCATGAAAACGGGAATGCCCCCCCCCCCCCCCCCCGAAAATCTGTCCTGGACCCGCCCGTGCTGGCTCAGGGGATGTGCACCAGGTACCCTCCTTGTCTCTCAATCGCAAGCCGCTATGGGTTCCAGTTTAGACAAATCTCCAGGCTCCAACTCCTACTGCCTGAGCTGATACCCTCAACGACGGCAAGTCTTAGCTCACGCGGCTCTAAGTAGGACACACCGGACTGCTACCATCGGCGTAGACTTCATCCCAATAAATGAACAAATCGATATTTATATATTATACTACACACAATGGGATTTGTTGTTGTTTGGAAGTGTTCAATGCGTGCGCTGATTGGCCGAAGGTGGCACCAGATATTTAAAAAAAAAATGGCCTTGGCAGGAGCCAGTGTCCCATGAGCCCTATTTAGAACACTAGTGTGGCATACTCACTTTTCAAGAGCTAGGCGGGTCAGTTTCGCAGCATCGACTCCCTTGGGTATGTGGACGGTGGTTACTGTCGGTAGTCTGGCTGTCGGGTCGTCTACAAACAGCTGCAGGCCCAATTTGCCCAGTCCTTCGTGTAGCTGCTTCGCAGCAGCCTGGTGTCGTTGAAGACAGCGGGTTAGACCTTCCTCGGCAACCTGCATAACAGAAATTTTACGGAACCCAGTCTATAACTAAACCTGCATCAGCCCAGGTCTCGCCTGGCAGTTGGTTCGTCTATGGCTCATGCCCTGCTGGAAAGCAAAACAGGCCTTCACCGCACGAGCTGAAGGCTGTTGACGCGGCCAGATATGCAGTAATTCTGCCATTTTCGCGGAAGCAAAAAGTGCCAAATGAGGTGGGCATACTAGATTTGGAGTGAATGGTGGGAGAAGATCTCGGTGCAGAGAGGTAGACTTGGAAGACCCTGACTGCACTGGCGGGGGAGTAAAGACGACCTTAGGCGGATGGGAATCCAAGGACGGTGTCTTCTCGCTCCAGGACCTTCCCGCATGGTGAAATGTTGTGGAGCCATTACATATTTCGCGGGTTATTGACTAAGACTCGTTCCCGTACTTGGTTAAGTCAAGCTAACGCCTGTAACAATGGTAAGCATGTCTCAGCTTGTCTATTGTCCCTTTTAGTCGGTGTGAGTTGACATCGAGGATTGAACCAGTCTGCCAACGGCCAAAAATTCATACAGAAACAATACCGATAATGTCTGAAAACCCGATAGAGTCGTTGTCAAGGCAAGGTTCAATGGGCCGCTACAAGTAGGTAAGAAGACTCAAGGTTGACTCCAGAGGTCAATTTTCTGTTGCCAATTTACCATAGAAATTCAATTATCCTTTAGTTTTCTGTGTGAATCGTCGGAATTGCCGTTATTGTGAGGATATTAGTAACTAGTATTAAACGTACCATAGCCAGTGCTTCTCTGAGACCATAGAGGAGTGTTGCAGAAATAGTATGGTGGTATATCCTCGGTTTTCCCTCGTAACAACCCCAATACTGGCCTAGGGGTTCCATGTCCCAGTAGAAAACCACGGGCCGCGTTGTACGTTTGTTTATCTTCTCTCTAAAAAAAAGTTAAATGTGTACCTTACAGTATACAGCTAATACTCGTAGTAATACTCGTAGGCCGTACCAATGGGGGGGGGGGGGGGGGGGTTTGAAACCCCCCCCCCCCTCCGAAACGAATTGGCTTGTTACTAGATAGAATCGGATTTTGAAAGGAAAAATAAACGGCCTTGTTCGTAGTCACTCATAAAAAAAGATAGAGCCTGGTTTATTCCAGTTGGTAGGGAGCTGAATTTTGAACCGGAAGATTGAGATTTAAGACTCGACAGAATAAAAATAATTTATCATTCATCCATTTTAAACTAATTTAAGTAATTTTTTTAATTTAATTGTTTTTAATTCTTACTGTGCCCGTTGACTAAAAGAAATGGGCGCCAATCCGGGAGGGGCACCGATGACTTTTTGGGTGCCGGTGTACACACAATCCACACCCCATTCGTCAGCTTTAAACTCCACTCCACCGAGAGACGCGACAGTGTCCACAACCAAAAGACAGTCATATTTCCGGCAGATCGAACCCAATCCGGCTATTGGTTGGAAAACCCCGGTTGAAGATTCGCCTTGTGTTACGAACAGCACTGCTGGCCGTTCTCTAGCAATGGCCTCCTCTACTGATGATAGGGAGAAGTTGGTTCCGGGGGTTGCCTCCAGACGTCGCACATCAGCACCTAGAAAAAGTGAAGTTGAATTGTCCTTCAAACGAAGAAATGTTCGTCTTCGTTGTGATACAGTATGTAGTTTTGGAACTCGTGCTTGTACTTGTGCGAGTCTCTGCACGCCATGCGATCGAAGACGTGCCGTAGCTCAACACGCGGGTTCTAACCTCCACAGGCGACTAAAGAGGTAAAAAAACTGGCTGACTAAAGAGGTCAGTCGGATACATTTATTAAATTGTTTGCATGCACTTAACCATTATAAAAATTAAAAAAACATCAACTTTTCCTCTACTTTATACAGTAGGCTACCTACCTATAGCATCTCATTTGCAATTGTGTATTTTTGTTTCAGCACAGGTTTACTACATATTTCCTGAGAAATTTTAGTTTATTCGAAAAATTGAGTATGTAGGGGCTCTGATTGACTCAAACTTTCACTACTGAGATCATAATACATTACTAACCATATCTAACAGCCATATCTGAGGCTCTGGCGCCCCAAATTCCGTTGACGAGGACAAGAACCCTTTCGCCCGGCTGCAGCAAGTTGCATAGAGCTGCCTCCATTCCACTGTGGCCGCTACCACTAACCGCAAGAGTCAGAGTGTTTTTGGTCTGGAACATGTACTGCAGGCCCTCTTTAATATCGTCCATTATCTGAAAAAATAAGAGATCATCAGCTATAATCAGCGCAGCTTCTGTCACCCTAGTATCTTCTGACCCTTGAGCTCGTCTTCCGGCGTATTGAGACCTTCCTCAAACAAGTAGTATAAATAAATAAATAAGAAATGTGATTTCCCTATTGGCATGAAGTGTACGCCGATGGCAGTGGTGCGGCTCTGGATGGCTTGACCTACAGCCCTACAGGCCTGGTGTATTGGACCTGCTGACGACCGCTGACAATATGAACGAGGGAGTAGCATTGTATAGTGGAAGCAAGCCGGACGCAGGGGGGGGGGGTGGGCTAGACCTGGCTCGGATGGACCAAAGGGATCCAGAGGACGTGGATAATTAATGTATTAATGTATGTGAAAATATCTATCCAGTACAAGTCAACCTCTTCGTATTCCTTAGGGTAGGCCTACCTACATCCCATAAGTTTCAATAGAGCTTGCTATAAACCAGTGTTATGAATGAGTGCTATATATAAAGGAAGAAAGACAGCGTCGAGAGACAAGTGGAAGAGTTATGTGTTTGCAGGGGCAAACTATACGTACGGTAGTTCAAAAACAACCTGCAGAGTCAACTCAAGTAAAGTAGGCAAGTAAGCATAGCCTATAGCGGTTCATTTAGTTGTGGAATTAGCCGGGTCCCACCTTCGCTTGAAAGGTCTCGGTAAGGCACATCATCCAATGCATGGCGGTGCCCAAGGCCGTGCTCAGGTTTTGATTTCGGGGGGTGGGGGTCCAAAAAATTGTTTACGTAATTTATTAATGAAAGTCCATTCTATCCAGTGTTCAAACTCAAATAAATGTATTCCAATTCTTCAAACAATACAGGTTTACATAAAGAAATCCGGATCCGGCCTCATTGGACCACCCCCCTGGGCCTTACCGGGACTTTTCAAGCGATAGTGGGAGCAATCTTAATCAATATGGAACTTGCTGGAGTTCAATATAACAGAGATGGGGCATTGGAGCCGTCAAAAACATATTATAAATCCTTGGGGCCACATGCTACGATTTATCAATGACTGGTCGCAGGAGAAGTGACAGGTGCCCACAGGAATTTAAAAAATATATATTTTTGGCGGGAAACGAATAACATACCCACTTACCTTGAAGGTGGTCTGATGAAAATGTCCTAGAACAGGTAAGCTGAGGGCCTTCAAAACCCGGTCCGGGCAGTTGGATGGGCCCGGACCCATCAGAGTTTTCGCCCGGACCTGAAGCGGCGTGGACAGACATGCCGGCGGTGGGACAGACATTTTCCAACAACTGTGACTGCTGTTGATAACACAGCGACCCTGTAACTCAGAGATAACGCGCTATCAGTATCATTATGGGATAATGGCCTCAACATACCATCTATTAATTTAAGAAGACAACCCTGATTTTATATTATAGGCTAGCCTCATACACGAACTTGGCTACGGTAAAGAAATAAGAAAATAAATAAACATTGACATTTTTTGTTCTATTACTAAGCCAACCTAGTGGAGTTAAGGCTTTATAGCCCTCTGTTACACTCAACTAGGAAGACCCGCCTGCTTTACATGCTCTCCACAAAATGTAGCAAGTGGGGGACTCGAAGTCTCGAACCAGCAACCTGAAAGTCGGAGTCTGTACCACTACTTTACATGTCCTTGGTTAATTCGTGATGAAGCCTATATTGTTGTATTGTGTCAATGATAAGCATGTCTCAGCTTGTCCGTTGTATAGCCAGAGTGTGTTGACATTGAGCTGAAGTGTACCATGTTTGCCAGGGGCTAGAATTCATACGGAAATCAATGCCAATATAGTATGGTACCGTAGGTATCTTAAAAATCATGAGGTCGTTAGACAGGGCATTGATTCAATGGGCCACTGAAAAGTAAAGGTTTCTAGTGTCATTTATATTGAAAAATACAACTTATATCGTCCTTAACTCTGCTGTTAGATTAGGCTTATTTTTACATGTATTGTACCAATACTGTATTGAACGAAATAAAAATTGAATTGAACTATCTGATTTCATCTTTAACTGCCTACAGCCAAGGACAGATACTGGGGATAGGGGGGTAGCTGCCCCCCCCCCCCCCAACAAAAAATTTGGTAAATCTGCTGTAAATTCTCTGATTTAATCGATGTTACATACCGTACTGTATGTTTTTCCTATTTTAACCCACAACTACCCCCCCCCCCAAAAAAAGGGCTAGATCCGTCCCTGCCTACAGCAGTAGCTATATTGATATGCTTGAGCCAGAAAATATGGCTACAAGAGCAGCCTTACGCCCTTACATAAGGCGCCCTAAGGGAGAAGACGAGTGGGACCACCACGGATGCGATGGCTGGACGACTTCGAGGTAGAGCTGGCGACCCTTGGCGTCGATGACTGGCGAATGAGAGGACGTGGATAGGGCCGGCGCATTCATATGCACAAGTACAAGTCACCCTCTTCTTATTCCTTAGGGTAAGTTTCATATTCCTTTGTATAACGTGTTTAGGTTAAGTTAGGAATAAGTGTTCTATAATACCTACCTCAGACTCATCCTGCCCTTTGAGTCTGGGGTATCATAAGACTATACGAGTACGACAGTTAAAAATGCTTATAATTTTCATAGTGTTTCAGTCTCTATCACAGTTGCATAATAATATTATTGCAGGGGTAACCGCCAAAATGCGGACTAACAGCTTACCAACCTGAAATATTTTTTAAGATGACCAATGTAAGTGTTGATGCCTACATAAACATAGTCTTCTTACTGTACCGTTTAGCTATACAGCAGGCAAGTACCTCTGATTGAAATTTAGCAGCTGTACTAAAAAAAATTAATTGAAAACGTTGTGCATCTCAATCAAAATTTGGAACTATGTATATTAACCAGCATGCAGCATAATAATTAACTCGGTACCGTACCTTCGTGCTTTCCAATTTATTGAGACTCTTGTTTACTGAAGCCTAATACACATCCACAAGCAGAAGTTTTTCACTCGCATTAGGAACACTAGCCTACATAATACACAAACCATTCAACGTGTCTCTCCTAGCCATATGCTGGATCAAAAACCTGTTCTAAGTACATATTACGTAAAAACGTGACAATATTATAGCATAGCAACGGTTAGAAATTTTTTTATTTTCAACAAATTTACTGGCATAATATTAAAGAGTAAAATTGAGGAACATCACGCTAAAGAGTTCAAACATTCATTTTTTGTTTTTAAAAAAAGGCAACAGAACTGGAAACCAGCTCTGCCAAAGTTTTGAAAAAGCGCGGGATACTATCCTTACTATGATTGGAGGACATGCCATGATGACGCCACATTTGTAGCCGCCCGACCATGCTGTTTTTGTGTTTTGTAAACCTTCCGACGGTAATGTTTTGTTTGTTTATAAGTGCAATTTTTTAATTAATTTCGGAAAGTCGGTGCCTTTAATTAGTGTCAATTTATTAGTGCAATTACTTATTGTTATAACAATTATTTAGTAACAGTGAATTGTCTAATTGTAATTTAAAAACCCTTGTTTATGTTTGTGTACCTTAGAACCTGACAGGCAGCTGCTACTATGGATGATCATTAATTTTTGGTAGGTAGGTGATTAGTTTACATTATGCTTCTGTTATGTTTGTTATATTTAAATTGTTTTCATAACCTAGTGCATCTTTTTCTAATCGTCTAGTGCCTAGTTACTTGGTTGGTTAGGTTGCACGGAGCCTACATTCAGTTTATGGGCATTGTTGTTATGATCCATGAAAGAGATTGTTACGAAACGCCTAGGAATGTGGAGGCCTCTGGCCGCTGCTTGTAAGCTTTAATTTGCCCTACTTAAAGTGCATCTAGCTTAAATGAGGATAGTATAAAGTATAATAGGGAAACCCATTTGACATTCTTTAACTCTTTGAGACACTTTGTAAACAGTCGAGTTTCGATTGATACCGGAATTGTTGCTCCACGGTGTAAAGGTACATTTCTTCTAAGGTATGTCATCTCAATTATGGCAGCAAGATAGAGACTGATAGGCATGCCTTGTGATGGCGTACCTTTGAACATGATGTTCTTCAATATTTTGATATGTACTATGGGTTAATATTTGTATGAGTGGGCCGAAAGGCCCAAAATTCGCCCATATGTAAAATAAAGACAATTTTCTGTCTTTCTTTCGTAATTAATAGGTTATTTAACTGCCTGTAGATTTATTAATTTGGTAAAGGTTAAGTTTAGCTACCCCTCATAAAATCACAAAATTTGGTTCTATATCGTTGATTTAGCTTTAAAGAAACCCATTTCCGAAAGAATTAAAAGTCGGAAAACTATAGTTTTTGAGTTCCAGCCGAATTTAGTTCGAATTTTTGCATGGGCAGGCATAGGGACAAATTGCTCATAAACTTTTTTATGGAAGGAACATTGTCAGAGGCATGTAAATAAGAGAACCCTTGCTTAAAATTTGAATTCCCTTGCAAATTTTCATTCGACTTTTGATACAGCGGGGTAGCTAAACTTAACCTTTACCATTAATTTCAATAACACCAAGTACCCACAGTAATTATGGAATGAGGAAAAAAAACCGTAGCGAAAATGGTATTAAAGAAGATGATTTTTGGTCAAATCCAGTATCCACATTCAAAAGTATAGTGAAATGTTTATGGCATTTAGGCAACCCAGTCAGCCTGGCGGGGGAGTGAGTCTCTTCTTAACTTGAGGCACCCTAAGGGCAGATTCCTCCCCCTCCCCCCCCCAGGGAGAAAGGGAGTGGACTGCCAGAGTGGACCTCCTAATTATAGTGGATAAACAAAAAATAACAAAAACTTTAAGTTTTAGAAAAACTTGTTATAACAACCCGAATTAGTAAAACCCAAATAATCGTTAAGAAATTAACTTTGTCTAAGAAACCCACTTGTGTTAGTATAAAACCCTGAGCGCTTTCGGCAAGAACTGCCATCTACAGAGGGAAACCCACTAGCACAGTTACACCTTATCTGCGATTTGAGACTTGCTCAACTCGAGGAAAATATGCAAATGTGACTAGGGAGAGGAAACCTTGGTTTATATAGGACTGGGATCGGGGGATTATTTGGGTTTTACTAATTCGGGTTGTTATCACAAGTTTTTCTAAAACTCTAAGTTTTTGTTATTTTTTGTTTATTAAAATGAAATACCACGAAGTCACGAGTAATCTAATTATTTATATTATAGTGGATTCCGATCCACTTGGGGAACATAGTAAAGTCACGCGTGACGATTAATTAGGAGGTGACCAGGATTCGACACGCACTTAAACTGACTGGCAGTCTCTGTGGATTATCATGTCCCACTACTCCCACTATGTGCCCCTGCCAACGCTGGACACACTACCAAGTTTGCTGCAGTTCTGAGCAGGCTCTGTCCTGGTGGTTCTGATTCAACTTTGTATGGCCGGGACTCGAACGCATGATCGGTACATTTCCAGGGCAATTGAGTTGTGTGTTACCATCAGCAAGTTTGTAAATTTCCACATTTAGTGTAGATGTCAACACTATGCTCCGCAAAGGCTTTCAGTCTCGCATTGTGCAGATTCTTGATTGCGAATTTCGGTTGTTATTTTCGAGGGTAAGGCGCCCATTCCATTGACCGGCTAAGGCTATTTCCAAAAACGGTGACGTGGTAGCAGACATTCAAAACTTAGGTTGCGTTTCCACCGATCTCGCATTGCAGAATGCAAATGAAATTGACGGAAATTAGAATTTTTCTTTTTATAGAAATCTATTAAAATGTTCGTACTTAACATATCCCATGACGCCATTTTTTAATTTTAGTTTGTTTGTTTGTGATTTTACTGTATGATCATTGATCAATTTTAACTATGGCATAGAGGAAAATAAACATTTCCGTCAATTCTGCAATGCGAGGTCGATGGAAACGCCACCTAAGTCTTGAATGTCTGCTACCACGTCACCGTTTTTGGAAATAGCCCTAGCCGGTCAATGGAATGGGCACCTAAGTGAGTGGTGAGTACCCCTACTACAGCCTCAGTGCAGATATTACTAAAACCACTACCAACAACTGGTATATTGCTCTTTTTTAGTGTTTCATTTATTTATTGTTATTGTGTCTTAGGTTTTAGAACGCCTATTGTTTCATGTTATGACTCAATACAGAGATATTGAAATGAAATCGACTTTATTGCAAATTAACAAAAGGCGAACAATAAGACTATAAAGGCTTGTCTTCATATAGGTCTATTATATTTTATTCTATTCTAGCATTCAGGTCTAGTGTATGCCGTGGGGTCTAAAACAATGGGCAAAATGTTACTATCATCAGACCTCAGGGACAGACTGTCCCGGACAGTTGCCAGTTGGCTCTGGAAATTCGATGAGGAGCCACTTCCAAAGCCAGTTGCAGACGTCTGCACTCTGCAGATGGTGAGGGAGATCAGGGAGATGGGCAGGTGCGGCAGGTAGATGGTGCCATCTGCTACTAAATTCCAGTTTACTCAAGTTTCCCCCCGAAATAATATTAAGAAGTGCCATCCCTGTTGTTTGCTTATTGAAGCCTTGTTATGTATTAATAAGTATATATGCAGTATCAGTAATATGCATAGTATAAAACACGGAACTACTTCGAAATAAATTAAAGGACAGGACAGGGCAGTTTGTCGAAGCGGATATTTGGCAGAGAGATGAATATCGGCTAATGCTTACAAAAAGTAACGTTGTACGGAGCATTATCCGTCCTTTGTAGAAATTAGAATATGCCGAGGACAGATTTAACCAATAAATTAAATTAAATTAATTCGATGATAATTTACAGATTTAGTGAATATATCTACATTTGATTAGCAAATGTATGCCTACACGTACGTAATAATAAACAGATCAGGTTCAATATATTAAAAGGTACATTAAGAGACTTACCACTTAGTGTGCCTGAGAGGGATTCTCTCAGTCTGAACCTGTAATGGTCGTAATGAGGTGTTTTATATAGTATTTGATGGTGTTACTTGGTGTGTCAGGGCCGTAGCCAGGGGTGAACTTGGGGCTAAAGAAATGTTTGAAATAATTTTTTATATTAATTAATTAATAACTGAAAAATTAAAAAAAAGTTTTTTATGTTCAGCCTCGCCACAAGCAAAAGCTTTTTTATGTTCCTTGCCTAATCCGTTAAAGGTTCGGGATTGATTACTGAAAAACGATTATACGTTTAAGGATTTACGGGTCGGGTATAAACCCTGTTCAGGTCCCGCTTCTCCTTCGTTCCCTCCCGTGTCCCGTCCCGCAGCAAAACCCACTGTCTCGCCCCCGTCCCGTCGGTACGTTTGAGCGAATGCTACCTGAACCTCAACGCTCAGGCTTCATAAGCCACAATTAGTGTGTCAAATGACAGACCCCCCCCCATTCCATTTGAGTCTTTTTTTGGGGAAAATTGGTTACCAAGCACCTGTGCCTTTACTTGCCCCCCTTCATGACTGCCATTGCCTTATATATCTGTGATTCGGGTAGCATCCAGGTAGTGTGGGATTAACTGTGAGTTCAACCACTCGCGAGGCCGCTCAGCGGACCCGAGTGAAAACCCACTCCCATCTCACATCAGGAGAAGTCCTGTAGATGCTGAAATACTTAAGTAGGAAAATCAATCAATCAATCATGTATTAAATGTCAGAACCATATATGGCATACATTACATCATTTTTTATAAATTATGGCCTAAGTTGAAGATTATAAGCAGATAAAGATCGTTGTCAAGTATTAACTACATTTATAATTATAACTATAACTCTCCCTCTAACTCTATCCTCAACTGCCTCGGTCAGGGAATAGTATGCCTTCTGTATGAGAGTTTTCTTCACCCGAACTTTGGATAAATGGATAAGGTAGAGTTTGGGGCAGGAAGCTGTCCTACACTGTATCGTAGACGACTAGTCGATGTGTTTGTTAGTTCAAAAGCGTGTCTACTGCAATAGAGCACGTGCTCTTTTGTAAATGAATGCTGATTGGCTGGGTCAATGGGTTGACAGCCCAATGTATAGTTTAGCTGGTTTAGTCTGTTATCTGCACTCAGCATATGCACTCAAACCCGACTTATCTGTCAAATACCGTGAGGTATTTACTATACTATACCGTAAGTAAATCAGTTATATTCATGCCATTTTCAATGTCTGTCGTCTAAAACAAAATAATAATAAATAAGTAAAGAACACAATCACCGTATTATCGGGTGCGTCAAAATTTTCCTCACCGAGTAGGGAACTTGTTCCAATAGCAGCCAACCTTTACCTCAACCAGAGTCCTAATCTCCCGGGGTAGCCTGTCAAACAACGGGATCCCCATCTCCCTAGGAGGCCTTAGGGTAGCCATCAGACAACTGCTCTCCCTTAGGAAGAGTATCAGATTAATGTTGAACGGTCTGGGACCTTAGTAGACAGTGGACAGTGGACCTCCTGATTATAGTGGATTCCGAACCACTTGGGAAACACAGTGAAGTCACACGATTAGTTCGGAGGTAACCAGGACAAGTCCTACCATGTTTCCCTACCGGCACTGTGCACACGACCAAGTTATCTGCAGCTTTGAACCTGCTCTGGTCCGCTGGATTCAACTTGGTATGGCGGCCGGCTGGACCTTAGTCGAGTTCGATGTCTGGGCGTCTGGTCCTCGGTTTCGGTGGACCCGACCAAAATCAGGACCGAATCCTATATTTCTATAGATAACTCGATAACACTGACATTGCGAAGACCCTTAGTGCACAGGTTGTTGTTGTTTCCAACGCCTGCTTTCAGCATTTCTGCTGTAAGCAACCCTGTCAGTCTGGCGGGGGGAGTGAGTCTGTTTGTTAACTTGAGGCACCCTAAGGACAGACTCTTTCACCTCGGGGGAAAGGGGAGTTGACTGACAAGGTGGACCTACTGATTATAGTGGATTCCGAACCACTTGGGGAACATGGTAAAGTCACACTATTAAATTGGAGGTGACCAGGACTCGACACGCACGTAGACTGACTGATATAGTCTCTGCGCGTTATCATGTCTAACCATGTTCCCCTGCCAACGCTGTGCACACTACCAAGTTGGCCGCAGTTTGAAACATGCTCTGCTCTTATGGATTCAACATGGTAAGGCCGTTGGCGGTGTACAGGTTGTAAAGAAATGTATTTTTCCTGTTGGTGTTTTCAGAATTGTTTGGTTAATCTGATTACCTATCTTTAGAATTCGTTTTACTGTCTAGCTGACGTAATCTTATGTAAATTGTCGCGTGTAGCCGGCTACTATGGGTTGACATCGATGATATATATAGACCAGCTTGCCAGCGGCTAAAGTTCGGAAGGAAACAATACAAATAATGTACGAATATTTGATGAGGTGACAGGGCAATCATTAACATTAATAGGCCACTAAAATATAATAGGCCTATGTACATAAAAACCCTTTAAATGCTAATATGCGTCGTGTCGTAACTCAACACGGGTACTAACCTATAGAGGCGACTTAAGAGGTTAATCGGATACATTCATTAAATTGTTTGTATGCGATTAATCTTTTTGAAAAAAAAAAAAAAAAAAATACTACTGTAGAACTCCAATTTAATTACAATGGCTTTCACGGCCGGAGTTACGTGAAGAAGCATGTAAGGGCAGCACTTTACTTGTCATGGCCAATTTAAAAAAAAAAAATAATGGTGCAATTTTACTGTTTTCAAGTTAACTATGCTCACTGTTCTTCAAAGGTTCATTCTGTCTAGTGTAAATCTATTTCATTGGGAGGGGGTGGGGGGTTATTTTTAAACAAAAAAATATTGTACACTTACTTACTTCTTACTTCTTAGTACAGGGCTTCCAGCTCAGGTGATGCCGACTGCCTGATGTCTCAGAAATGCCCTTGACGCTAGTGCCCACATGTTCGGCGTGCACAGGATCTTTTGATGTCCGCCCTCCTTTTGTCCAACCTGATCCCGTAGTTTGTCCCGTAATGTGCATGGGGCCGAGCACTGCAGGAGTATGTGCTCTAGTGTTTCATTAGCTAGACCGCATGCACGACATACTGGAGATTCGATTAGATGAAAACGGTGTAGGTATTCATTGGTAGTAATGTGGCCTGTTCTTGCTCTAGCAGCAAAGGATGCAACGCTTCTGCTTATCCCGCGATACTGTACTGCTGAAATTATTGTACACAATTTTACTCTTTAACCTTGCCTGCCCCCCCCCCCTCCCCGGTATCCGCACCAGGACCTAAGAGCACACTAGTAGTGTTTGCTTATTCAGTGGCGGTAACTATTCGCTCCGTCACATAATATGTAGTCATCCTCGGGCTACTGTGACTTTTTCTAGACAATCCTGTACCACCAGACTTGCCACCACACCCTCCGATTATGGCGCTGCTTGGTGGGGGACTGCTTATTCGTTATATTAGTAGCTATAGCCACCATATCTGGTGGCCTTTCGCTGTCCGCCACCTGCTACCCCGCTAGTAGCTTGCAGCTCGGCCCTAGCAATGAAGTCCAAAATACCGAAGAGGTCGTTGGACTTTGGCAGGGCAATGTTCTACGGGCCGCTAAAAGCAGGTCTACATCCCTAAAAAGTCCTTCAAATAATAACGAGGAAGAATAACGGCAAACTCATCAGGGAGGGATCCCACGCCTTATAAAGTCATATCTCGAACCGTAAACCTCCTGTTCATAGTCGAGTTTTCTACCGTCTGGCCTATGCCAACTCGATCCTACAATGCGTTTCTCATAATGCTTCTATCATAGATACGACCTCTTTTTATGATACATGGAGGCATGACTGATGATTGACATTTACAGTGCCTAGTGACCCCTGCTAGTAATCTTAGATAACTTGGAATCTAGACAGTAGACTATGAAATATGGTGCCGTGAATACTATAGGTAACGTAGTAGTAGTAGTGTTGGCTATTCTGTGTTGTATATGGTTAGGTCAGCATAGAGGCATTGAGTGCATTTACTGGTGATCTTCTGAGGTGGGTGGACTATTTTTTAATGAATTTAGTTAAAATCGTGGTAATATCCTTTGCCATTACTTTATTTTAAAGGACAATCTGCGGAGAAAAGAGTTAAACGTGTTAAAGTAAAGTATCTCATGGAATAGCAATCGTATTACATGTATTGTATAATTTAAAGGAAATATATATTGTATTGTATTGTTTTTTTTTTTTTTTAATTACACCATAGCGCTAGGCTTCCGCCATCAGCTTTCTTGCAGCCCAATACAACACATAATCTGGTGAACCTCTGCTACTGACAAGAGCCTGACAGAGCATTTCCGTCCATCTCTTCCCGGGTGTCGCATAAAGGGCAGAAAGGCTCCGCTGCTACACCTATACGGTGGAGATGTTTCTGAAGGTATTGTCGAGTAGTCAAAAGTATTATTAGGACATAAAGAAGAAATTTTTCTATTTTTTTTTTTTTTTTTTTGGCTTAAGGGTATACAGCCATTACCAAATCCGTCTGGCAAAAACAGCTATCGGGAGCTCACTGGGCAACGAGGTTGCCCAGGGACCGTCTAAAACAGCTTGCCCAACGTCCTACCACTTTTGTCCGATACTCTCCAGAAGTTGACCACCTCCGTCAACACCTCTCTGTCCAAGTCCTGGAGCACATCCATGTATGTGAATGGCGGAAACTTCCCCTGGTCCTGCAACCTGTTAATAAGCTCTGTCCTCTCCCGGCTGTAGAGGGGGCACTCAAAAGTGATGTGGTCCGGAGTACCCTCTTGATCCCCACACTCACAGAGATTTCTAAATAAACACTGACTTTTAGTTCTATTACTAAGCCAACCTAGCGGATTTAGGGATAAAAAGCTCTCTCTCTTCACTCAACTAGAAAGGCCCGGGTCACCTGCTTCACATGCCCTCCGAAGCATGGTCAGAAAATATAGCAATCAAATCAATAACCTTTAGGGTGAAAGTCGGAGTCTCTACCATTACTCTACATGTACTGGCATGTTCTGACTATTTTGATGAATGATATGTTTTTGTTTTGTTTTTGTAACGCCTACTTGCAGCTTTTCTGTTTTAACAACCCTGTCACCCTGGGGGGGGGGGGGGGTGAGTCTGTTTATTAACTTGAGGCACCCTAAGGACAGACTCCTTTCTCTGGGAGAAGGGGAGTTGACTGACAGGGTGGACGTCCTGATTATGTTGGATTCCGAATCACTTGGGGAACATAGTATATTCACGCATTCGGAGGTGACCAGGCACGCACTAATAGTCTCTGGTGCGTTATCATGTCCCACAATGTTCCCCTAGCATGTTTGCCGCAGTTTGGAGCAGGCTCTGTTCTCGTGGATTGAACTTGGTATGGCCGTTGGCTGATGTATGCTATGTGGTTATGTACATCTTTCTAACACAGGTTGGCGACAATGTTTGAATTTGAATTTGAACAAAGAGAGATTGGTGTGCTAGTCCCGAGGAGAGTTTAAGACCTGTGGTTAGTTGGTGAAGGGCACATCTCATAGGTACATCGAAATGTAGATGAGCATTTCTGCTAATTTAATGAACGTTTGACATGTCTATGAATCAACGAAAGATAATTCCCGTCGACTTTGAACAAAGAACACGTGGGGCTACTCCGATTTGTACCTGACCGGATCTTGACTTTCCACGTATTTCGGTCTTTTTTTTTTCTAAAGGTCGTCCTAACTCCTAATTCAGAGGCCTTGCGCTTACACGTTGCAGCAGGTGGCCATCTTCTCTCCTCTTCATGTGGCCCCACCATGCCGACCTCCTGATAGGGGCTACCTGCATTTCCACTCAGGTATCTTCATCCCTCCTCCTGACCGTTAGCTTATAGGGACTAGCGCAATATCCCCATCTCTGCTAAATAAAGCAATTGTTCATAGGGATGTCCTATACAGCACTTGGTATCGATACGCATATTTTTAGAGTAGTATCGATACGGATACAATTGTCCAGTATTCGATATTCCTTTGTATCGATATTTGATATTCCTCATTGTTTAATAATTTTTGTATATTATTGTATAACGAACGACTCGACTGAACGAAAAGGCCGTGGCTCGTCACCGCTCGTTGTTAAAGCCACGAAAATTGTGCTCAAATTTAAAGTTACAAATAAAATTAGTAAATTATTAAAAAATGCCCAAAAAGATGAAATAATTTTTTTAAAAATCAGGGATTTAATGTTGACCAAACAAGCACGATATGGTCGATACGTGCATCGATACACAAGGCGCGTATTGAATACAAAATGTGTGCAGATCGAAAGCATGGTATCGATTTTGTATCGGTATCGGATCGTATCGGACATCCCTAAATTTGCGTCTTTTCAGCTCCTTGGGCATTGGACTTGCGAAACTTGCACGTGTCATAGTATAAGTCAATGTTCTTGTTTAGCCAAATATTTTTTTATGACAAGTTACATTTCATGTTTAGATGAGTTTATTAACCGGATCCCATAAACCAGATGTTGTTTTGAACTGTAATGTTGTATGGGATGTGGAGTTAATGAGGAGACTCAAATGATTGTATATTGCAGCCTTGAACCCTTAATGTAACGACTAATCAGTACGACCTAATAACTGGTTCAAGTCTCTTTATAACAAGAATGGTTGCTTTGCTTTCTCAGTAAACAAATAAATAAATATATATATATATATATATGTTAAATTATACAATCAAGTAATCAACAAGTAATTGACAAGAAAGTATAAAGTAAAATCGTCAAAATGTCGTCAAAATCAGGTAGTTATGTCATTGTGCTAGTGCCACAGTGGCAGTGTAAACAAAAGCTTTCTCTAAGAGATGGTCTCTAAGCAATTTAGGGAAGTTAGTAGCGTTGCTCGCCGCTCTCAGTTCAATCGGGAGTTTTCTAAGGCAAGCGAAACCTTGTAGTATAGGATCCAGTCGCTCACACTTGGCTGTGCGTGTTGCTGGCCTTACAAGGTCTCCCCGTTGCCTCGTGTTGTAGGTGTGGGTGTCCCCGTTTTGTTTAAATTCCCCCACACGTCAGGCTTTAAAATATGTAAAATGCATCTAAATACGTACAGTATTCGACTATATCGACTTCGATGGCCAGGTGGTAACTTGCTTTCACTTGTGCGAGTCTTTACACGCCATGCAATCGGAGTCATGTCGTACTCATCACAGGTAATAACCTGCAGAGGCGACTGAAAAGGTCAATCGGATACATTCATTAAATTGTTTGTATGCGATTAATCTTTATATATATATATAAAATTCTATTAGTACTTTAACTAATTTTGTATTAAATACGAATTGTGAGTTTGTCGGATTTCCTTGTTCATTAACAGAAGGCAGTCTTGGTGAGAATCCATTTAGGTATCAGCACGGGCATGGCTTGATCACTGGAACAAAAGAAAATGTAATATGAAAGACGTGGGACAGGCTTCTAGAGTTTAGACATTTCAGGCCTGGTACACAGGGTTGATTGGAACGTCGGTGACTGGCAGAGAAATTTGTCATTGTAGCCTTTAATAGATAGGTAGTTTGGGAAACAACAGAGTCAACTTTAGGAGATTTCGGAGACCCGACCGCGCACCGTCAGCATCAAAAATCGTCGCAAGTGCGTTTAGAAATTGATGTTTATTACACCAGTAGTAGTAGTAGTAGTATGGTTGGACACAATCCCAGGCCACGGTGTGGGCCCATAAGACAGTGGACCTCCTGATTATAGTGGATTCCGAACCACTTGGGAAACACAGTCAAGTCACACGATTAGTTCGGAGGTGACTAGGACAAGTCCTACCATGTTTCCCTACCGGCACTGTGCACACGACCAAGTTATCTGCAGCTTTGAACCTGCTCTGGTCCGCTTGACCTGTATTGTCCGTCAGTTGTTGGTTTTACGTATCGTCCGCATCGGACCTAAAAGAACAGGTCTGAGTTTACTCGAACATGCTTTCCAATTTATCAATTAGCAGATAGAGAAAATGAGTAATTTCATGGTAAATGGGGTTGCCCACCTGACGTCACTGGAGGTGAGGTAAATTCTAGATAGGTCAGACCAACACAATACCACACAGTAATAATGTCAATGCATTTGAGCGTGAATTTTCTATCATTTTTTCAAAAAATAATTTTTTGCCCAAAACCAAATAGTTTCTTGGGAAAGCAATCTGTCCGGTTTCGTTACTGAATTTAACACCTAAAACATGCCTGAAAGTAGAAATCATCAATTGAAAGGTTTCGGAGAAAAATTATTTTTTAGTAATTTTTCATTAAAATCTTGTTATTTTTATTTGTGTACCCCCAGAAGCAACCTATCAAGGGGCAAGCGACCCCCCGCATTTTGTCAACATTAATAACGACTACAACATATGTGAATTTAAAATAAATAGTTGGGGCCGTTTTTGAGAAATAATTTTTTTTAGACTTTTTTTTTGTTTTTTTAAGAATGAAACCCCCCCCCCAAATTGAGTTGGCCCAAAATAAAATAAAATGGTCCCGAGGTATGATTTTTGTGTACCTACATGCCGAATTTCATCAAAATCGACCGAGTACTTTGCCCGGAAATCGATGAACAGACAGACAGGCAGACATTTCGTAGAAACCACTTTTTTGGGTTCCTGGGACCTCAAAACGTGTAAATCCGTTGAAATCTCGGAATCGAAAATTTGGACCATCACAAAGCTTTCCTTATACTACGTATAAATTGGAAAGCAATATAGCCTGTCATCAAGCGCAGTCTAGTTTGCAGAGGACTGGACTATTAACCTCAAGTTCCAGGTTCGGCAGTCGTTATAAGAGAGCACATTGTTGGCCTGTTCCGAGTCCACCCAATCCTAATTTACTGTAGGTGCCTTGCGTTCAACCGTTGGGAGAAATGCGGCGGCTGGGCATGTTGCTGACATGAGAACTTAACATGGAGCAGTTGTAATGGGAGAAGATACGCCACTCTTTCTCTCTCTCTCTCTCGCTGATTTAGCCTCAGTATTACTTACATTTATTTTGGCACATGGCTCCCGAACGAACGCATGAATTTGTATATGTCTGCTTAAAGAAGAGGCCGAAATAACATCCGCAGACTGGCTGGTATAGTAGAAAACAAGCTATTCGTGGGCATGTGATGTTGGGAGGGAGTTGCCGCGTTTCTTTCGGATTGGCTGATACTGTTGTTACTGCCACTATTGCCAAAATCAAAACTGAAAAAAGAAAATTAATGTGAATCTTGTACCAAATTAAGAGATGTGATAGATCCCTAATGCTCAGGTACTGAGGTGAATGAATACAGAAGCGGAGTTGCTGCTGACGGTTAAGAAATGGAAACTAGCATACTTTAGCCATGTGATGAGGAAGGAATAGTATTGCCTTCTGCATGAAATAATCCAAGGGAAGATAGAAGAACTGAGGGCTCCCGGCAGAAGAACTTCCTGGTTGAAAACCCTGAGGTAGTGGTTTGGCAAGAGCACGCCTTCCCATCTAGTCTTCCAGTCTCCAAGATACAAATTGCCATGATGATAGCCTATCTTCGATAGAAGAGGAGTTTAAGGAGGTAGAAGAAGATAAGAGATACGAAGGGGAGAAAAAATAATGTTCATAGGAAATATTGATCTTAATTATGTGGATATGATTCCATGTTGACGAAGAAGCTTAACCATGCCAAGGCATAAATACATACTTGTTACGAACTTCATCGTGACGTCCTGCGCAGGCTGTCTGTTGTGGTTGTCTACAGGAAAAATCTTAAATATTGTACCAGGTGCGCTAGAGTTGCTCTTTCGGAAAAATGACGTAACTTGCTAATAATGCCAATAAACGCATGAACAGTGTTTAATGAGAGATTTGATTTATTGCAATAGTCCAATCCAGGCAAGCCCCGGACCTCCCAAACCTTTTCCATATAATATAAAAGTTATAATCCTACATTTTGTAATTCTGTACAAATCTATGTAATTAATTCACGGTTAATTCAATAATTCAATATTTTAGGGGGGGGGTCCTCTTCTGTCACAGGATTTCTTTGGGGTGGCAAAGATAGAAAAATTTCCCACATCTTTCGTGTATACTTCTACCCAATCTGCAGCCACAAAACAAATTTTTTTTGAATTATTATCCTAGCCTGTACCTTGTGCATATGCTATATCGTACCTTTATGCCCCTAAAATTTGAACGTCTGTACAATTTTATAACAATTCAATGTTAATTCATTGATTTCTTTAAAAATCTTGGGTCTATAAGAATAATGACTTAAAACCTACAACCATCATCTATAGAAGTCACGACTTCTCGGTCTCAAGGGACTTTTCATTTTTCTCCTAGAAATTATTGACCGTAGACTGTCGAATGATGATTCCTGTCGGTTTCTTCCGGCGTATCTGTTACTTGGCCAGTTTCTGGAGAATGCATAGCTTATGTGTCCCTGCTTTGTGTTGTGTGTTTATGATCATAATAATAAAGTCTTCATAAAAAAAAAAAAATAAAAAAAAAATAACAATACATGTGCAGCGAGATCAGGGTTTGTGTTGTATGAATGTTTAACATGACGCTATTGTATTATTGTACTGAGTAATAAAAATTGTCTTGTTCTATGCTGAGCTAAAATTTGGAGCTTTCGCTGCTTCTTGTCAGCATTACCGATATAGTCAGGGTCTTGACATGGTATACTGGCAGTCACTTTAAGCAATAAAAACGTTGACCTTGAAATTGCTTAGATCACCCGGTCCACTGATAGACGATCATTTTAATTTGTTTATTTCCTTGTTTCAGGATCGGGGATGGAGGCGGGGAACTCGCTAGCAGGAGCAGTACAAGTCCGGGCCTACTCCCCGGAGCCCCGACATAGGCGCAGGCCCCGACTAGACTTCCCCCCACCCCCGGCAACACCGCCCCCCGAGCTCTACAGCCTGTCCGACGAGTATAGTTCGGAGCGCGACGGCTTCTGGAACAGCCCAGTGAACGCGCCGTGGGAGTGCCGCGTCACCGATCTCGACGCTCCGCATGCTGAAGAGCTCCTCATCAACCAACTGGCCGCGGAAGAGCCGTACCACGCCGAGGACCCGTACCAGCCGGAGCCGTATCGCAGCCAAGTCTGGGTCGACGGTTCCAACCAACACCACGTGTCTAGTGTAGTGATAACTCATAATGGTGATGACCTTGTTGACGGTTTCGTGGAGAACAAGTCCCTCGCCGGTACCGATTCCCCGGACATGTACTCGTACGCGTACTACGAGAAGGCGAGGTACCAGTCGAATCGCCGTGCGAGGCATACGTACACGACGCGGTACGGCACCGAGGAGAATATCTACGAGGAGATAAGTGAGGTGGGACTGCGACGGCGGAAGCGGGCTCCTTCGCAACAGACGTTAGTGGAAGAGGAGGTGCGTGCGGTGCAGTCGCAGCATAGGCGTGTGCTGGGACAGCTTAATTTGGCAATGGAAGCGATGCTCATGCCGGGGGATGTGCGGCCTGAGATGCCGGATATTGATTCGGGGTTCTCCGGGTCGTCGGGTGGCTCGGCTTATGGCAAGCCGCAGTATGTTAATGAGTATTATTTGCCGTCGACTCCCAATTCAGGTAGGTCATTTAAGAGAACTTAAAATTATATAAATTAAAAAAAAAAATGCTGCGAGAATGACGGTTCATTGTTTGGGAAAGGCTGCACACGAATGTTGTAAGAGTAGACTCTCATTGAAGTCCGTGCTGAGAGCCTTAGCTTAGCTATTTCTAGACACTAAATGGTGGTGCACTGGACAGGCAATTGGCTGATTCCGTTCTTGGTCTATTTTCACATTCAACCTTAAACCGATGAGCAACAACATCGTCAGGAAGTCCATACTTACTGATTACCCTCAAGTTGAGCGTGGAAGTGTGGAAGTAGCCACTGTCCTGCTTAACTCCCAGCCAGCTCACGAGGCGCTTCCCTTCTCCCACTCCAACATCGGGAACCGAAAAACAAAAAACCGCAACGTGAGACCCTCTTCAGCTCTTGATACGTTCGTGCTCCTGCGCCCTCCTTCAGTTAATCCATGAATTCCTTCTTCGGCCGTCCTCTTCTAGTGGTTCCTTCCATTGTACCCTCAATGATGGTGTTAGCTTACTTGATGGTTAATCGGTCCCTATTCGAACGAACCGTATTATTTGCTGATTGTTGGTCTATTAATTTGCAGGGAAATTAATTCACGGTGGAAGCAAATCGGGGAGAACTTCGTGGGCGAAACGAGGTTGGCGGAAAATCGCCCATCTGGCTGCAAATAAAGTTAACGTTATGGGTAAGTTTCCTTTTAATTTAATAAAATAGTTACGTGCTTAGATATATATATATATATATATACTTTTTTTGGCTTCGAAAACATTCAGCCATTGATAGATTGTATATAACACCATCAGAGCCACGACCAACAGTATAAGACTTGTGTTTAATACACAATGATGTCATTTTTGTGCTGAAAAATTGGTCTGTTTCAGTCCTCGAACACGAGTCTTTCTGTTTAGCCACTTCTCTTTGGCCACTGTGTAATGATGCCGACTGCTCTGATAAACAAGAATAGATTTCTATATAGAAATTTCTGGGCCACCCATCACGGCTCCTACTAGTCCAGTCATTAAAATGACGTAGCAGGTGGCCCAGGATGCAAATGGTACTTTTAGCGGGCCCGAATGTCCCATCTCTCCTATATAGAACAGCAAGGTTTGAAAAGAGTATTTTTTGACGGTCCTTTTATTTAAAGACAGGAGTTGGATGGAAAAGTGAAAAATTAGTCCATAACCGGCTACGAACTCCCTTCTTCCTGATCCCTGGCATACGGCTATGCAACCCAGCACTCTAAACACGCAAGGGGAGTGGCAAGGGGGCATGGACCCCAAAATGTTGAAGAAATTATTGAATTGTATATATTATGTTACAAAGAAGTACAAAATGTATGTGTAGTACTTTGGCACTAGGGACGGGCAATTGGACATCATTATTGTTAGAAATTTTCCTTTGCGGCCGCGCTGCAGTAGTTTACATAGGAAAGGTCTGAGAAAAAAATTTGATTTTGATTGAAGAGTTTCATCGGATACATTCATTAAATTGCTTGTACGCGATTAATCTTTTATAAAGTAATAAAAAAAATGTAGGCTGAAAAATTAATGCAAATCTCGCTCCGAACTCTCATCTCTCTGATTGTTAGCTTCTTTAAAACCTCAGCACTCTAGGTGCTACGCCATGACGAGAACAGCCAAGATTTGACAGTTTTAACATTATGCGTCATGGTAAGAAAATAGCCGCGATGTAGGATGAAAAATAATCCGAAACTGGCTCCGAACTCTCATCTCTCTGATTGTTAGCTTCTTTAAAACCTCAGCACTCTAGGTGCTACGCCATGACGAGAACAGCCAAGATTTGACAGTTTTAACATTATGCGTCATGGTAAGAAAATAGCCGCGATGTAGGATGAAAAATAATCCGAAACTGGCTCCGAACTCTCATCTCTCTGACTGTTAGCTTCTTTAAAACCTCAGCACTCTTGCCAATGACGGAGAAAGAGCCAAGATTTGAGAATTGTAACATTACAGCGGACGTCACTACGTCATTGCAAGAAGACAGCCGCAATGTGGGATGAAAAAAAAATCCGAAACTGGCTCCGAACTCTCATCCTTCTGATCGTTAGCGACGTTAGCTCTGAAACCGCAACATTCTAGCCACTCTGCCATGACGGGAACAGAGCCAAGATTTGAAAATTGTAACATTACAGTGGACGTCACTATGTCATTGCAAGAAGACAGCCGCAATGTAGGATGAAAAATAATCCGAAACTGGCTCCGAACTCTCATCTCTCTGATTGTTAGCTTCTTTAAAACCTCAGCACTCTTGCCATGACGGAGAAAGAGCCAAGATTTGAGAATTGTAACATTACAGCGGACGTCACTACGTCATTGCAAGAAGACAGCCGCAATGTGGGATGAAAAAAAAATCCGAAACTGGCTCCGAACTCTCATCCTTCTGATCGTTAGCGACGTTAGCTCTGAAACCGCAACATTCTAGCCACTCTGCCATGACGGGCACAGAGCCAAGATTTGAAAATTGTAACATTACAGTGGACGTCACTATGTCATTGCAAGAAGACAGCCGCAATGTAGGATGAAAAATAATCCGAAACTGGCTCCGAACTCTCATCTCTCTGATTGTTAGCTTCTTTAAAACCTCAGCACTCTTGCCATGACGGAGAAAGAGCCAAGATTTGAGAATTGTAACATTACAGTGGACGTCACTACGTCATTGCAAGAAGACAGCCGCAATGTAGGATGAAAAATAATCCGAAACTGGCTCCGAACTCTCATCTCTCTGATTGTTAGCTTCTTTAAAACCTCAGCACTCTGCCATGACGGAGAAAGAGCCAAGATTTGAGAATTGTAACATTACAGTGGACGTCACTACGTCATTGCAAGAAGACAGCCGCAATGTAGGATGAAAAAAATCCGAAACTGGCTCCGAACTCTCATCCTTCTGATCGTTAGCGACGTTAGCTCTGAAACCGCAACATTCTAGCCACTCTGCCATGACGGGAACAGAGCCAAGATTTGAGAATTGTAACATTACAGTGGACGTCACTACGTCATTGCAAGAAGACAGCCGCAATGTAGGATGAAAAATAATCCGAAACTGGCTCCGAACTCTCATCTCTCTGATTGTTAGCTTCTTTAAAACCTCAGCACTCTTGCCATGACGGAGAAAGAGCCAAGATTTGAGAATTGTAACATTACAGTGGACGTCACTACGTCATTGCAAGAAGACAGCCGCAATGTAGGATGAAAAAAAATCCGAAACTGGCTCCGAACTCTCATTCTTCTGATCGTTAGCGACGTTAGCTCTGAAACCGCAACATTCTAGCCACTGTGCCATGACGGGAACAGAGCCAAGATTTGAGAATTGTAACATTACAGTGGACGTCACTACGTCATTGCAAGAAGACAGCCGCAATGTAGGATGAAATAAAATCCGAAACTGGCTCCGAACTCTCATCCTTCTGATCGTTAGCGACGTTAGCTCTGAAACCGCAACATTCTAGCCACTCTGCCATGACGGAGAAAGAGCCAAGATTTGAGAATTGTAACATTACAGTGGACGTCACTACGTCATTGCAAGAAGACAGCCGCAATGTAGGATGAAAAAAATCCGAAACTGGCTCCGAACTCTCATCCTTCTGATCGTTAGCGACGTTAGCTCTGAAACCGCAACATTCTAGCCACTGTGCCATGACGGGAACAGAGCCAAGATTTGAGAATTGTAACATTACAGTGGACGTCACTACGTCATTGCAAGAAGACAGCCGCAATGTAGGATGAATAAAAATCCGAAACTGGCTCCGAACTCTCATTCTTCTGATCGTTAGCGACGTTAGCTCTGAAACCGCAACATTCTAGCCACTGTGCCATGACGGGAACAGAGCCAAGATTTGAGAATTGTAACATTACAGTGGACGTCACTACGTCATTGCAAGAAGACAGCCGCAATGTAGGATGAAAAAAAATCCGAAACTGGCTCCGAACTCTCATTCTTCTGATCGTTAGCGACGTTAGCTCTGAAACCGCAACATTCTAGCCACTCTGCCATGACGGGAACAGAGCCAAGATTTGAGAATTGTAACATTACAGTGGACGTCACTACGTCATTGCAAGAAGACAGCCGCAATGTAGGATGAAAAATAATCCGAAACTGGCTCCGAACTCTCATCTCTCTGATTGTTAGCTTCTTTAAAACCTCAGCACTCTTGCCATGACGGAGAAAGAGCCAAGATTTGAGAATTGTAACATTACAGTGGACGTCACTACGTCATTGCAAGAAGACAGCCGCAATGTAGGATGAAAAAAAAATCCGATACTGGCTCCGAACTCTCATCCTTCTGATCGTTAGCGACGTTAGCTCTGAAACCGCAACAGTCTAGCCACTGTGCCATGACGGGAACAGAGCCAAGATTTGAGAATTGTAACATTACAGTGGACGTCACTACGTCATTGCAAGAAGACAGCCGCAATGTAGGATGAAAAAAAAATCCGATACTGGCTCCGAACTCTCATCCTTCTGATCGTTAGCGACGTTAGCTATGAAACCGCAACAGTCTAGCCACTGTGCCATGACGGGAACAGAGCCAAGATTTGAGAATTGTAACATTACAGTGGACGTCACTACGTCATTGCAAGAAGACAGCCGCAATGTAGGATGAAAAATAAATCGAAACTGGCTCCGAACTCTCATCTCTCTGATTGTTAGCTTCTTTAAAACCTCAGCACTCTTGCCATGACGGAGAAAGAGCCAAGATTTGAGAATTGTAACATTACAGTGGACGTCACTACGTCATTGCAAGAAGACAGCCGCAATGTAGGATGAAAAATAATCCGAAACTGGCTCTGAACTCTCATTCTTCTGATCGTTAGCGACGTTAGCTCTGAAACCGCAACATTCTAGCCACTTTGCCATGACGGGAACAGAGCCAAGATTTGAGAATTGTAACATTACAGTGGACGTCACTACGTCATTGCAAGAAGACAGCCGCAATGTAGGATGAAAAATAATCCGAAACTGGCTCCGAACTCTCATTCTTCTGATCGTTAGCGACGTTAGCTCTGAAACCGCAACATTCTAGCCACTCTGCCATGACGGGAACAGAGCCAAGATTTGAGAATTGTAACATTACAGTGGACGTCACTACGTCATTGCAAGAAGACAGCCGCAATGTAGGATGAAAAATAATCCGAAACTGGCTCCGAACTCTCATTCTTCTGATCGTTAGCGACGTTAGCTCTGAAACCGCAACATTCTGGCCACTCTGCCATGACGGGAACAGAGCCAAGATTTGAGAATTGTAATATTATAGTGGACATAGTGATGTAGGAATGCTGGACGACCTTCACCTCCAGATGGCTCAAGGTCGCTGACCCTAACCAATTACATTGAATCGGCTTGTGTATTATATTTTGGCCCGGGCTAACGCCCTAAATCAGTTTATGGCCTCTTGCTCCTGTGAATCTTGAGGACCCGCGTTCGAATCCTCCAAATCACCCCGTTTTATTGTTGTCCTATTTAGACGTTAGTATAAATAAGGAATGCCTTTGTGCTGGTGGAAATTTTCAATTTGAACGAAATTACACGTTTTGGGTCTAATAAGAGTTTTTTTTTTTACACGAAATATTTCTGTCTGCGTGTTATGATTTAAAATTTAAAAAATATGGGGTTCAGTGGTTAAGACGGCGCCCCGGTTAGGTGTAGATCGTGGGTTCAAATCCCGCCAAGTATAGTTTGCGTCGCGTTTGTTTAGCCCTTTACCCTAATCCTTATTTTCGAAGAAAGAGTGGGTGCAAAACTACTACTTACTTACTGTATCTATATCACCCCCCTCCCCCCCCCCCAACGTATGGCCACCTTTTTTTTGGGGGGGGGGGGTAGTGGTAGGCCGACATAGAATAAACTTATTTAATATCGATTAAATTGTAGCGTAATACATTGACTAACAACATACTTACTAAATATGGGGGGGGGGGGGGCAGCTACATGTCCAAGCTGCATGGTACCTGAAATACGCGTACTCTTGTTACTTTCTTTCACAAATCTGGTCACCCTACTTTTTATTGCACGGATTAGTGGGTGGCTACCTGAAGCCGTTTATGTCAGTTGCTTCGAAGTAGTTCCGGCAGATGTCGCGGTCGTGTCCAGCCCGATGCGTTCAGTGTTGGACTATTCTGAGTTGCATGAGTCATGACTCATGATGTGAGGTGAACCTTGGGGTTCCAGGTTCGTTGTTACTAGGAACTTCCGGTCCGGTGTCCCCTGAACAGGGCAGGGGTTTATAAACGATTAAAACTAAGCATGTGCCTCTTGCAGAGGTGGATCTAGAAGACATTGCCTGAAGGAAAGAAATTGTTTTTATTAAATTTTAATGTTAGTTATTCGATGGACGCGAAGAGTAGCAGGTATCCCTTACTTATGTGTCTTCCCTTGCTGGAGGATAACATTAGGCTTTAATTCTTTGATAGGGGTCAGTATGCTCTTATGAGGGCAAACCCAAAGGCTATTTCTGATTTCGGGACGGCGACAGTTTGCCGTTAGGTCTGGGCCTAGGCGCCCATTCCACCGACCGGCTAGGGCTATTTACAAAAACGGTGACGTGGTAGCAGACATTCAAGACTTAGGCGGGGTTTCTACCGACCTCGCATTGCAGAATGCAAATGACATTGACGGAAATTAGAATTTTTCTTTTTATGGAAATCTATTAAAATGTTTGTACTTAACATATCCCATGACGCCATTTTTTAATTTTAGTTTGTTTGTGATTTTACTGTATGATCATTGATCAATTTTTACTATGGCATAGAGGAAAATAAATATTTCCGTCAATTCTGCAATGCGAGGTTGGTGGAAACCCCTCCCAAGTCTTGAATGCCTGCTACCACGTCACTGTTTTTGTAAATAGCCCTAGCCGGTCTGTGGAATGGGCGCCTAGGGCTCTGACTCTGGTTGGCCTACACCATTTCCAGGACGAGGCAGGAGTCCTTTTCCCCCTCTTTTTTTTCTTGCTTTCTCTTCATTAAATTTTGATTCGGAGATATTTAGGGCTTTCGTTCAATTAGCAATTACATGTGTGCCTCAAATGGATAGTTACGCGATTGAAAAAAGGAGAAGATTTATTAATACAAATAGATAAAAAGTTAATAGAAACATTTTATTACATAATATATTTGCTGATATTTGGATTTGAGTGAATTGATTAGCATGGGAAGAGGAACATAGCTGCTTTGTACTGGGGAGAGTGGCAGCACATCAAAGCGTAGAGGACTGTGTTATCTAGTTTAGGACACCTTATTTATCGCTCTGCGATAGATATTTCATGAAAAATGTGACTTAGCGCAAGAATGGAATGTTGAGAGTTGGATCACGCAATTGTCAATCAGTTTTTAGTTTTTTATTCAATTAGCTATGCAAGTTACTGAGGATATAGTCTATTCAAGTTGTCGTGGATAGATAGAATTGTACTATTGGACACACTTAATGTTATCGAGTATTTTTAATTTTTTGTGTTGCAATTTTTCTATGAATCAATGAAAAATGCATGAAATTTTAGTCGGCCCCAGTATATAATAATAATAATAACATTAAATAATAATGTCCTAAAAGCCTGTTTATAGTATTGGTATTGTCAACGACCCCATGGATTTTCGGATATAAAAATTGCCAGTATTTGGAGTGCCGATTTTCTACGGTTCATAGCTTCTTAAACCAAAATTGGCAATAAAAAAAATTGGTAGCTAATTATTATAAAACTACGCTATGTTGAGCCATGCGTCACAGCAAAATAATCAGGTAAGTTGACTGTGGCCTCCTTTGCATGTGTTACGCGATCAGTAGTCATCTTAAAAATTATATGCACGAAACCTCGTATCGCATATATACCATTTGAAAGATGATTGTTGTTCGTATAAAACTTGCACATTATGCCTCAGTCAACTTACCTTGATTTTTCAGCTGTGACGTGTGGCTCAACTCTGCATAGTTTGCCTGATGGTATCTGTATTTTTTGGCGCCACGGCCGAAGTAGCGCTATGGACACCTCAACCAACTGTCCCGCCCCCTATTCTTCACGAAAGCTCCTAGTGGTTGACTTGTTGCAAATCTGTGTTCTGCAATTCGTAAAAAGTAGCTAGAAGAATGCAGGTTGCAGTTGCAATGCAGCTACCATTTAATAGCTCAATTTGAGACGCAGTACAATAGCAGGCGAAAGCAGGATATGAAAATATCTTCTGTAAATTGCAGTAACATTAATTACAGTTGTTATAGTGTTATCATTATTTGATAACGACAATTAATGTCTTTTTATTATAATAATTATGCCCTGAGATACCGTAAGACAACTAGTCAAATAGCATCTGGAACTCTGGATCAATCTGGTTTGGTAATGGTATACAGCATGCAGTTAAATAAAATTAATATAAATAAATAAATTTTGTTCTGGTCATTTTGGTGATCTATTGAAAGCTTAGACATGTTTTCTGTTATAGTTTTTATTTATATAATAATAATAATATAATAATGCGTGTATTTATCAAAAAAACATAACAAATTATACTGAACCGGTGCCACAAAGCCAAAAAGGCGCGTTGGGATCACCACCACCACATCCATTGTAGCTTTATTTTTGTTTATTATGACTGTTTATTTTACAATAATAATATGCAATAATTTTATTATTTACATTTAAAATTATAGCATACTGCAGCCTGCAGGGCTCAGCTCGTGTGCAGCTTACAATTGAAAAAAAACAAAAACAAAAAAAAACACGTCTAACCTAGCATTGAGTAAGTAGTACCGTTTGTAATCGTTATTGTCTACTCTTCGTTTGTCAGTGTTAATGCATTTAGATGTGTTTTTAAATATTTTCGAAATACGTTCAATTGTTGAATGGTTTTTACGTATCTTGGGAGTCTGTTATAGTGCGTCAGTCCTACGTACTTGGCCTATCTTTGTATGTATGTCAGTCTCATAAGGGATACTGTAGTGGCTGTGTTCTGTACTGATTGGCCATATGGGTCAATTGTAAGAGTGGGTCGAAAGACCCTAAATTCGCCCATTTGGAAAATAAATACAAAGAAAATTATTTTCTTTCTTTCTTTCGTCCATGTACTCAATATAGCTCCAAGCATAAATTATGTTTCTTCTTTTACAATGCAATACTGTATAAACAAGGCCGTAGCTAAGATTTTCTTTCAGGGGGGGGGGGGTTCAGACATTTCATTAGATATTGCATAGTAGTTTTTATTTTTCCTCCCAAAATCTGATTCTCTATCTAGTGTCAAGCCATTTCTGTTCGGGGGGGGGGGGGGGTTGAACCCCATCAACCCCCTGGCTACGGCCCTGGTGTATACAATTATAAATAGTACGGGGAACACGCCCTAGGTTTTTCGCTGTTTGCCTGAAACCCCTGTATATTGCTGACTTGTTTGCAGTAAGCTCCTTCTTTGTATGATTACAATAAAGTGTGAGATGTGCAATTTTAGCCAGCCCTGACCCTGGGCTTGGTTCATCTGTTGAGGAAAGCACCATCATGCAGAGTGCAGACATATGGAGTCATGATGTCATGCAGAACAGACATCCCATCCCGATACCAGGTAGGCTCCATCATTTCCTTTGTTTATTTATTTATTTTTATGCGACTACCCGTAAGAATAGTGCAATTTTTGCTAACCCTGCGCTTGCCACATCTGTTGAGAACTTACCCCAGCCCTAGCACGACTATTGTGCTTTACTGTGATATTGCTTTAGCCGAAACAAAAACATAAATAAATAAACAAAGCTTCTATTGCAGAGTTTTTATTGTGTAGAGTTATTATTTGAGTTTATTTCTTTATGCTTTTATTTTTATGTCTATTTTTTCTTCGGACTATTCCCACCATGCCAAGTGGACCGAAAGGCCCAAAATTCGCACATGTAGAAAATAAAGACAATTTTCTTACTTCTTTCATGCCACAGATCTCGTACTGCGTGTACTTTAGGTAGTTTTATTATTCTGAGATCTGACATACATATGGTTCGACAGGGTCGTAAATAGAT
The DNA here is from genome assembly GCA_963971405.1 of Psococerastis gibbosa. Taxonomy (NCBI): domain Eukaryota; kingdom Metazoa; phylum Arthropoda; class Insecta; order Psocodea; family Psocidae; genus Psococerastis; species Psococerastis gibbosa. The sequence goes on along the minus strand of OZ020489.1, from coordinate 41,856,868 downwards.
AATAAATATATTCTTCTTAGATTGCACAATCAATACGAAGTAAGTTTGTCATGAGGCTCTTTGTCATGAGAACTCTTTGAACAACATCTTCGTTTAGGGGTGTTTGAATTATTATTATTTTTGAAGGCTCCTTGTAGACGTACCCCTATTTTATTGGCCCATGGAACCTTGCCCTGCCAACAACCTCATTGATTTTTGGACAATATTCGTTTTGTTTTCTTATGAATTGTCTTCTTCTTTTCCGAGTGCCTCTTCTATCGAAGATTGGTCATCATCATGGCAATCGTAGATACCGTGCTTCGCAGTTCTCAAAAGAAAGTCAAGGATGTAGAGTATCGAATGTACTTAGTCATGATGACTGCACTAGGGAATTTTAATGCAGTGTTCTGCCTTCTGCATGCTTATGCCGTTGACTTCATTGAGTTCCTCCGCCTTCGGGGCCCAACTCCAGGACAAAAGAGTGCCCTAGTAGAGGTTGCTGATTTAGTGGTGGCAACTATTTGCCTCGTCACATGGCCATCCTCGGGCTACTTACTGTAGCTTTTTCTATACAAGCCTGCACCACCAGACTTGCCACCCCACCCTCCTATTATGCCGCTGCTTGGCCGGGCACTGCTTATTCGTTATATTCGCAGCTAGCCACCACTCGGGCGTCACTTAGGAGGGGTTTCCACATACGTCAATGGTCAATGAGAAATGTGAAATTGACGTTTTAGCATACATTAAAGACATACTAAAAATTCTGCTACCACGTCAAAACCATATTTCTCATTGACCATTGACGTATGTGGAAACCCCGCCTTAACAAAGTTCGGGTCTGAATCTTCGTTTAGGGTTAGTGTTTCTTTAAGATTTGCACTAGGTACGATCCTTGTAGTCGCTTGAGACGTATTACACTCTTTTTTTTTGCATAATATTTTGGTTTTTTATATTTTATATTTTGAATTTTCAGGGCTTTAAGACTTCATCCATTTTATTTATTTATTTAATTTTTGTTAGTTACCATGCGTCTTTATTTATCAGTCAATAAAGAAACCAGACAGCGTAACGATGCGCTTCCTCGACACAAAGCTATTGAACCTTGAAAAATCAATGTATAATGGATCTCATAGCAGTTCCTCAACTTTGACAGTGATGGCGATGGTCGAGTAGTTAGAGAGCTTGCATTTCAATCGGGAGAGCGCTAGTTCGAATCCTCAAGGGGATCGGATTTACTTAATAATTCAGAGTAGAATACAAGAGCGATGAGTCCATCGACCAAAAACCATCAGTCCTTATCAGGACTAAGTCTGATGATGGGGGTAGCACCCACTCCCGAAACGTCGCCCTCTTCCCCTGACAATGGGCTCCTCCCTAATTGTTCGATGGCCGTGAGACCCAAGAAAAATTGGCAAGAAAAATGAAATTTTTAATTTTGCTATGTTGTCGAACTGGCAATGCAAAAAGGAAACACAGTAAATAAACAAAGAAATGAACCCAATGTCAATGAGAAACGTTTAAAGAGTTCAAGGGTTGTAATTAATTTATCTTGTAAGTTTTCATTGCGTTAATATTCACCCAAATCGACCCTAGGGCCTAGATAGACCCCCGTAATATTCCGGCCGTTGGCGGTGTTGAAGGAGGCCCATTTGCTATTTATCAAAATGTAGGGGAACTTTCTTTATACTAATTCCTCAATTATGGCTCTAAGATGGATATTTCCTGTGAATGTTGAATTGTTGGTGGGAGTATAAAATGGGCTCTTAACGTTGGGCCTCTAATGCGCCTCAATTTGAGATATTGGCGGTCGGCTAAGTGCATGTTAACTTCTCTCATTTCCCACTGGCAAGGCCATGGGCGTTGAATGTTGTTAATTTGGCCCAGATGGTCTTGATATACAACGGGGGTTTGTATTTGTATGCACTAGTTTATTGGCGTAATTAGTTTATTGGTTAGTGTTATTTTAGCGGTTACAGGTGTTGCTATATTGTATATTGCTATAAGGCGGGTATTCCAAATACGTCAATCGTCAATGAAAAATTGAAAAATGACGTAACAATGACGTAAATTGACGTGGTAGCAGAATTTTTAGTATGTCCTTAATGTCTGCTAAAACGTCATATTTTTCAATTTTTCATTGACGAATACGCGCCTAAATAAATAATGATTGTTCTATCATTAAGTCAAAGCCAATCGCAAAGCCTTCCTTATGCCACGTACAAGGCCAAGAGGTTCAAACCCCCCCCCCCCCCCCCGAAATGAAATGGCTTGAAACTAGATAGAATCGGATTTTGAGAGGAAAAATAAAAACCACCATGTAATATCCTATGAAATTTCTAAACAGCCCCCCCCCCCCCCCCCCCGAAAATGTTGTTAAGATTTCTGACCCTAGCATTTTTTTTTTTTTAGTAGAGCTGCCAAAAATACCAGGACATGCTCAATACATTTTTCTGAACATTTTAATACATGATGTACTGTAATATGACTTGTGGTCAACAAGTTAGTGGTAGAAGTTAGCTAACACGGTTGCATAATTATAAATTTGAAGTAATTTGGTCGTAGCCTATTGCTTATTAACTATAACAGCTGAAACTTATTAGCGCGAAAGTTATGCGAATGGGTGATGTTGTTAGCGGAACTCGGTTCTGAAACGGATGGTTGAGGTTGGATATAAAATAAAACATTTTACGCCTGGCCCGGGTCCACCCAACCCTAATGGGTATCTGACATTTACATGCAATCGAAACACAACTGCCGGGCATGTTTCTGACCGCTGACCACAACATCCCAAATAGAGCAGTGGTCACGAGATAGCCCCCCCCCCCCCTGTGCCGGTCCTAATGACTCTCAATGGCGTTTTCTTAATAATAAACTACTGTTGAAGCCATGTCCCTTGATAATGTTAATTGTATTTTTGACGGCTCGTGGTAGTCCTGTATTCCATTAATTAGATTAATAGAAACAATGGGCAAATGTGGGCTCTGTATGTTTAGATTAAAACAACACTTTGGATAACCATGGCAACAACACATGTGTTCCAGCCACAGCTGTTCCAGTCGTGTAAATTGGCCCTGCCAGTCATTTACCCAGGCCGTGGTACACCTCCAACAAACCACTCTTCATACAATTGCTTTCTCAGCATTAGTTGACGGGAGTCTGCGTTGCGTGTTGGATGGGATTTGTAGGTTTTGTTAGGTTGTTGGCCGTGGTGCCAGGAAGTGGGGCTGAGCCCAGAGATTGTAGCGAGACTTTTTAGTTTTATTTAGTGTCTGGTCTAGTTGGGTGTAATGGTAATAAGTAAGTGTGCTGGGTGCTGGAGTGTTGTGATAATGCTGGGGAGATGCAGCCTGACTCAGAGAATCCCGATGGCATTGTGCTGATAAAGTGTAAGTTGCAAAAAACTTATTAATAATTATGGTTAAGCCGATGGGGGGGGGGGGCATTTTGGACCGCTTACTTTATTTATCTATGGGAACAACTGAGCAGCAGCGCCTGTGCTGCAGTGTTAGTTGAAAAACGTGTAAATAAGGCCATTGTAGGTAGGGGGCAGCGCCCAGACTGCCTGCTTTACATGCATATTATTACTGTGTCTGTGAGAGAAATTGAGATGCAGCCTGACTGACAGAAAGTCAGAATGACAGACTTGGCATCATGCTGAATCAGAGAGTGTAAGTTGCAAAAAAAAAAAAAAAACACTAATAAATAATTATAGTTAAGCCGATGGGGGGGGGGGGGGAATAATGAACCCCTTGCTTTACTTACCTATGAAAACAACTGAGCTGCAGCGCCTGTGCAAAGAACCGGTACGAGTTTATTCGAACATGTTTTCCAATTTATCAAAATTAGTAGATAGAGGAAATGAGTAATTGCGTGGTAAATAATTTTCCTATGGTTAAATTTCCGATATCTCGGGGGGGGGGGGGGGGGGTTGTCCACCTGACGTCACTGGAGGTGAGGTAAATTCTAGATAGGTCAGACCAACTCATTACCACACAGCAATACTGGCAGGGCACGCAATGCATTTGAGCGTGAATTTTCTACCATTTTTTCAAAAAAACATTTTTTGTACAAAACCAAATACTTTTCTGGGAAAGCAACCTGTCTGGTTTCGTTACACAATTTAACACCTAAAACATACCTGAAGGTAGAAATCATCAATAGAAAGGCTTCGCAGAAAAATTATTTTTTTAGTCATTTTTCATGAAAATTTAGTTATTTTTATTTTTGTACCCCCAGAAGCAAACTATCAAGGGGCAAGCGACCCCTCTTATTTTGTCAACATTAATAACAACTACAATATATGTGAATTTAAAAGAAATCGTTGGAGCCGTTTTTGGGAAATAATTTTTTTAGACGTTTTTTTGAGAATATAACCCCCCAAATTGAGTTAGCCCCAAATAAAAAAAATGGTCCCGAGGTATGATTTCTGTGAACCTAAATGCCAAATTTGATCAAAATCGACAGAGTAGTTTGCCCAGAAATCGACGCACAGACAGACATTTCGTAAAAACCACCTTTTTGGGTTCCTGGGACCTTAAAACGTGTAAATCCGTTGAAATCTTGGAATCGAAAATTTCGACCGTCACAAAGCTTTCGTTATACTACGTATAAATTGGAAAGCAAAAACGTATAAATAATGGTGACTAACCGTATGTGGGAGGGTTACAGGACTGCTTGCTTTACTTACCTCTGAGAAGCACTGAGCTACAGCGCAGCGTGCTTCAGTGTAAGTTGATAAAAACCTGTAAATAAGGCTACTGTAGGTAGGGGACTGCCTGCTTTACATGAAATATGAAATTAAATTGCAGCCTGACTGACAGAACCTCATTGGTACCGCCCCCTTGTACTATGATCAGCAAAAAAAAAAAAAAAAAAAAAAAAACCGAGTGACCCCAGGCTTAAACAAATATATTTTGCGCGCTGGAATATCCCATCTCTAGACAAGAACAGCAAGCTTAGAGAAGTGTATTTTGACGGTCCTTTAAATTTAATAATATTTATAATTTTATTATTTTTTATGCTGTCTCGAAACTCGACTTTATGTTCTCTACCGTCCAGTTCTCTACGCACTGGGCTTTGATATTGAGGCATAATCGTATATACAATATCGTGGAAACACAGTTGAATTGGTTAATTCCTCGTCAAATTTTAAATTTAATTTTTATTTTATTCTTCAGTCATTAGTGGTACCATTTATCATTTTATGTATACTTGTATTGTTGCAAAATTGTAATAATATTTGATTTGTTTTGATTTGATCTGATGGAGACTAGCATTCGTCCTTGTCATTGCAACTCTTTATATCGGATATATTTCCAGTTGACCGTGTGAACGTGCATAGTCAACAAATACGATGATGAGTTGGTAGGAAGTTGCATGTAGTGGTTTGTTTACTTTGTGTCATGTTGTTTACACATGACGTCAGCAATGCAATGGGTGTTGCGGGAATTTGAATCTGCGAAATTACCTGCTGGCTGCTCGATCAATAACCTAATACACAGGGGCGGATCCGGAATATGTGTCAGCAAACAGGGTTCTGGGTCGATGAGGTGAGGAGTTCTTTAGTCTTTGGTATTATTATAGAAAAATTCTTGCTGCCAACCAATCAAAACATTATTACAATGCCTTTCACGGCGGAATGGAGAACAAACAGCTGCAATGGTTCGGCCACGTCCAAAGGATTAACGAGAACAGGACCACCCGGAGGTTGGGGGAAGCGGGAAGCAAGCCCACAAGGAAGAAGACCCATCGGCAGACCGAGGACAACCCTCGAAGAAGCTCGCCGAGCTCAAGGCGTTAACGTCCGACCGGGGCGAGTTCAGAAAATGGGCTCGGGGCGACCACCCCCCCCCCCACGCTGCGCACGGGGCACTAAGGGGGAGGAAGAAGAAGAAGCTTTCACGGCGGCCGTCGTCTTTCTGAAAGCGCACTTCCAAACGTTTCGTCAATATCTGCGGTCGACATCTTCAGTGGAACTGCTTAGACTTCTGAGCTTGTATCTCGGAGGCTCAGCAGCCACTATCTATTGGAAACAGACTCCAGCATTCATGCTTGCCTCTTTTATTGGGTATATTTCCAGTTAACCGTGTGAACGTGCTTAGTCAACAATCAAAACATTGTATGTTGTCTATATTTGGCTACATGTATAATGGGCATTTTGATTTCTAGACAAAAGTTGCCCCCCCCCCCCATTATTGCTGTGTACAAAGTACAGGTTGTGGAGATGTCTGGTACTCTTTTAATGACCAACATGGCAACAAGTTGGCTTGTTGGTTGTGTGAAATTTTCTAAAGATGGCGTTTACACAGCCTTTGGCCGTAGCTCAAAGTGGTCGGTGTGGACAGTTGTATTGGGTTATTAACGTTATTATAGGAGAGAGCTGGTCCCGTGACCTCTTCTTCTGCATGTAACACTTGTATGCTCTTTGTAGGCTACTAGATCTACCTTTAAAACTAAAATTATATTTGTTTAAGAGACAAAGTCTTAATAGATTGCAGGTATGGTATATTTAACACTGACTTTGGTTGAAGAGGTAACCTCGTCACATCTGAAATTAGAGGATATAAAATCTCTTTCGGCTCCAGCCGATCAGGTACAGGGAGATTCCATGCAAGTGCAGACCCCGCTGTTCCTCTATGCTATGCATGTAATTAAAAATTAAAAATACTTCATTATTTTCCCGAAGCAACATCAACACAAAAAACACTCTTGTGTTCCAAATTTCGAACCACAATGACGACTATGAACTTTTATTTATCAAATTATTTTCAATTTGACTGGATGCCATCTTGAAATCGTTGATTTGTCATAAAAAGTGTTGATTACCATTATCGTAGATAATAATACGGGCTTTCAGATTTATTTAATTTCATTCCTCTGCGACCAATATTAACTGAGATATGAATTATATAATGTTTTAATCTGCCGCCATCTTGAAACAAAATAGTGGATCTTGCTGGTTAATGAACTCGATCAAGACATTTGTATGATCTATTTTTGTGACAAGTTTCATCAAAATCGGATAATTATTACGGAAGTTAGTGTTTCCTAAAATCTATATACATAAGGGGTCTTCACAGTGTTCGTGTTATCGAGTTATACCTAGTTAAGTGTGTTATATCAAGTTAAGTTAACACACTGATAACCAAGCTAACCAGTGTGCTATCCTAAACGCACTTTCAAGTTGATTAACGTGCTATTTAGCTTGCGATAGCTCAGGTTTGACCGCCGCCATCTTTGTTTTAGTCGATTGATTTGAAACACGCGTTTAATATTTGGAAGTATTAAAATTTATTTGTATAATCTGTTATCACAAGCAATTACCGTAAATGCAAAAAATTATAATAACCAAAATGAACAAAAAATATAAATAAATGTGGCACTAGAATATAGTTCTGCCACTTCCTTTAAAACCGTGCCACGAACGTCTGACTACTTCCACGTTGTTTACCCTGTTAAATATAGCATGATAACTCACTCCCGAGGTACACTCACGATTGTGTGTTAACTTGGATAGCACATCTAACTCGATAACACCAACACTGTGAAGACCCCTATAGGCTTTAGTACATACTCTGACTTTCACCCGAAAGGTTGTTGGTTCGAGTCCCGCAATGGCTAAATTTTCTGGCCATGCTTCGGAGGGCATGTAAAGCAGGCGGTCCCGGGCCTTCCTAGTTGAGTGTAAGAGAGGGCTTTATAGCCCTAACTCCGCTAGGTTGGCTTAGTAATAGAAACAACCAAAGTCCTTATTTATTTATTTATACATACCTACTATACATACAGTATATACATTTTGAACGGACAGTGGTTTTAGGCTCAGGGGGTCATGTAATGAAAAGTTGTGAAGAAATTTTCCGAAAGTCGAACATTGGTCGCCGTCTCAATAGGTAGATAAATCTCCCTAAAAAAACTGGAGTTGATGGGATTCGAACCTACGATCTACGCCTACGATCTACATTCCAGTGCATTTACTATTCCTGACAGAATCATTTACGTAAGCGTGGGGGGTCGTAATCTAAATATTGTTAACGATCCCTAACCTATTTTGTATCGTTGGATATCGTTTGACGCGACGCCGCCAGGCTTAGACTGTCAGCGCGTGCTCATATGAAAAATCCCAAGAATTTTGCACCATAAAATATTTCGTGGGATTAAGTGGTTTTAGAGAGTTGAACGGGCGCCGAGATTTTTTAAATGTTAAGTATTTCTGCCGGGAATGTTGGCAATGCTGTACCCTTGACCCATTTGTCCCCTATGATACGATTGTTTTAGTTTACTTCCGAAATATTTATAACAATAGGGGTATTGTTTTTAGCTGGTTTATTTATGTACGTTGAGCCGTAGTCGGATGACGTATTTATTGTACTAATTAAAAAGGCATTACTGTGTTTAATGTAGCACGACGCAGCAATCGTCCTGGCTGGATCTGTTCCAGCAATTATCAATTATAATTTTTCCTTTTGCTGGAATTGTCTTTTTTTTCATAAGCGCGGGACTTGAGACTCGGGTATTTGCGCCGGTCGGTGTGTGTGTGTGGTTGCGGAAGTTTATTTGGTTACTATTGGTAGTTTTGGTTTAGAATAGTTTTCTTGAGTTTTTCTACAGGTGTGGCATGACTACAGCCTACAGCACTGAACTGCCGCCCGGCTGCTTTTTAAAATTAAAATGAATATTTATCGCCAGTCACGGTGACTGATGTTATGAACTGAGGGTGCACATGATTCAGATTGTTCTCTTCCTATGTCGCTGCATGCACTAGTCCCACGCCCCACATGGTTGTCTAGGAATAGTTGTAATTGCATAGCACGTACGTTCTTTCTTCAGCGCTCCCCGTATTCCGTTTGCTAAATTGTAGCCTGTGTGTAGGTCGCTCTGTTTCTGTAGGTTCGCCCTACGGTACCGCATGTGACTGAATTGAAATTGTACTCTTGCCTCATCGTCTTTCCGTTTAATTCTGAAGTTGAAGATGTCGTTGAATCCGGGATGATAGGGTAGGTCCTATCAGAAGGACCACGGCCTATCATCCTGCATTGTACTGCTTCGTCACGTAACTCCGGACGTGAAAGCGTGTAATTATATAATTCTGACGGTTTTTGATCTGTACCATTGTGACATTTGTGTGATATTTTTGTTTTTGACTGTGCGTAGTATAAGAAAGCTTTGTGATGGTTGAAATTTTCGATTTCGAGATTTCAGTGGATTTTGAGATCCTAGGTACTAAAAAAAAGTGCTTTTGAATGAATTGAATTGAAAACGACTTTATTGAATAAAAACAAAACAAAGGGCGAACAATAAGATTATAAAGTCTTCTTTTCATGCTAACCTTAAAAACTAACATATTGTATTAATATACAATGTGTAGATGCTTAAAATTAAAATTGCTTTTAACGAAATGTCGGTCTGTTCGTCGATTTCTGGGCAAACTATCCGTGGATTTTGTTTAAATTAAATCTCGTGACTTTTTTTTAAATATTTATTTTGGGTTAGCTCAAGTTTTGGGCTAATCCACCAAAAACTAAAAAAACAAACAATGTTTTCTAAAAAACTATTTTCTGTAAATTAAAATATGTAATAAATGCTAGTAGTTGTTATTAATGTAAAAAAACAACAGGTCGCTTACCCTTTGATAGTTTGGTTCTGGGGGCGAAAAAGAAAAAAATCATGAAGAACTACTATAATCGCGATTACTCATTAGTGCCACGACACGTTCCAATTTTCCGCCAAATATTATTTGTTTAAGTGTTGTATAAGTTTATTTGCTTTGGTTTCTTTTATATATTGCAATTGTGCGGCTTTTTGTGGGGACCCTGGGGTAAGGTTGCCAACCGTACTCCGAATCAGAGTATCGTACTCTATTCCATAATAGTATACTCAACAAACTGGAAGTCACTTAGAATACGCAAAAATACTCTTTTTCTGGAACATGAAAAAAAAAAAATGGTGGGGCGGGATGAGAGGAATACGGCATCTTTGCACATAATCAGGAATGAGCTATTTTTGCTTTCCAATTTATACGTAGTATAAGGAAAGCTTTGTGACGGTCGAAATTTTCGATTCCGAGATTTCAACGGATTTACACGTTTTAAGGTCCCACGAAATGTCTGCGTCTGTCTGTCGTTCTGTCTGTCGTTCTGTCTGTCCGTGCGTCGATTTCCGGGCAAACTCCTCGGTCGATTTTGATGACATTTGGCATGTAGGTTCACAAAAATCATACCTAGGAACAATTGTTTCTATTTGGGGCTAACTTAATTTGGGGGGGGTCTTAATCTCAAAAAACTTCTCAAAAACGGCTCACGATTTCTTTTAAATTCACATATATTGTAGTCGTTATTAATGTTAACGAAATGCGGGGGGTCGCTTGCCCCTTGATAGGTTGCTTCTGGGGGTAAAAAAATAAAAGTAACTAAATTTTAATGAAAAATTACTAAAAAATAATTTGTCTGCGAAATCTTTCTATCGATGATTTCTACCTTCAGGTATGTTTTAGGTGTTAAATTGAGTAACGAAACCGGACAGGTTGCTTTCCCAGAAAAGTATTTGGTTTGGTAAAAAAAAAATGGTATTTTGAAAAAATGATAGAAAATTCACGCTCAAATGCATTGCGTGCCCTGCCAGTATTGCTGTGTGGTAATGTGTTGGTCTGACCTATCTAGAATTTACCTCACCTCCAATGACGTCAGGCGGAACCCCCCCCCCCCCCCACCGAGATATCGGAGGAAATTTAACCATAGGAAAATTATTTACCATGAAATTACTAATTTTCTCTATCTACTAATTTTGATAAGTTGGAAATCATGTTCGAGTAAAGTCGGACCGGTTCTTGTATATAAATTTAGAGTTAAAGTGTGAAGAGGCTTTTTCCAGTTTTCAAAGAAATGAAAATGAAATGAAAAATATTGTTCTAAATATACTGGGTACTCTTTTTTGTAAAACTGTACTGTTTTTTTTACATTACCAAAACCCAGATAAACTTTATTTCCAATAAAAAAGCTGGCAACCCTGCGGCCTGGGGCCATGGCTCTCCTGGCCCCATAGTCAAACCCGGTACGGCACCCATTCCACATACGTCAATCGTCAATGAAAAATTGAAAAATGACGTTTTAGCAGACATTAAAGACATGCTAAAAATTCTGCTATCACGTCAATTTACGTCATTTTTCAATTTTTCATTGACGATTGACGTATGTGGAATGGGCGCCTACCCTGGCCAATGGAATTTTTCTATCCAATGCTTAAAGATTGGGAAAATCGTTGTAGCCGAAAGTAAATTCTCATGGCAATTATTTACCATTGATGGCTTCAACCACTCTTAATTGTCTATTATACTAATTGGTAAATGGGAAAGCAACTGCGGGTTGGCCTGTACCAGTTGTTTGTCTTTCACCACCCGCGTTGTATTGCCATTATTCACGGTATAATAATTTATGCGCGCATGGTTGAGCGCATCTAGTTTGGGTACGGCAGACAATGGCTGGCGATCGGTTGGTAGTTGGTATGGTGGCAGTGTGCCAACTTAACGAGCTGAGCATGTCGATGACCTTGTAGACCGTATTGACCATTAATAAATAGAATAAATTTCCGCCGAACATGACGTCAGATTGTCAGGAATACAGAAAACATAGAATTCTTGGCTAGATTTACCAGTGGATGTGTTGCCTGGAGGAGGGGAACAAACGTTAGATCCTGAAAAAAGACGACAACGTTTCGCAGTGACCAGGCCATGGCTGTTCCCAACATGCCGAACATGACGTCCGATTGTCAGGAATACAGAAAACATAGAATTCTTGGCTAGATTTACCAGTGGATGTGTTGCCTGGAGGAGGGGAACAAACGTTAGATCCTGAAAAAAGACGACAACGTTTCGCAGTGACCAGGCCACGGCTGTTCCGAACATGACGTCAGGTCAGGAATACAGAAAACATAGAATTCTTGGCTAGATTTACCAGTGGATGTGTTGCCTGGGGGAGGGGAACAAACGTTAGATCCTGAAAAAAGACGACAACGTTTCGCAGTGACCAGGCCATGGCTGTTCCCAATCACAAAACCGGTATGAGTGAACCATGCTTTCCTATTTATTAATTGGTATAGGGACCGAGATGGATAATATGAGGAGTTTCATGGTAAATAATTGTCCTAGGGTTACATTTGGGTTGCCTCGACTTTCCCCATCCCAATGCACTTAATTGATCGATGGGACTATTGCATGGTCTAGAACAGACATTGGTTTCAGCACAGTAATAATGGCAGGGTGTGCAATGCATTGGGGCATGAGTTATCCATAATTTATTTGAAAAAAAATTCAAACCCAAAACTTTGCTTACCCACTTACTTACCCAAAAAGACGCATAAGCACTCTGTGTTAGGCGATTTTACTTTCATGTTGATTATTTGGTTGTATAATTTAAGAAGATTATGCTACGTAGCTACGTAGAAAATTGGCACAACAATTTGGCTCACCTAAGTTGTAGAAGACTACTTCGTGCATCAGGTATTTTTACTTTTCGGTTTTGTGGTTTTTTCAAAAATCCCAGAAAACGCAAAATTTTAGTCCCCTCTGGTTTTTATGAAAGAACTACGGTACCAAAAATTAAATATTTCCTATTACAGTAGACTCCGCTTATTAGAACAGTTGCCTTATTGAAACGAAAATGCCTTAGAACGGGCCTGTTGTATGTTAATTCAGAGGAAAATAATCGGTTAATGGAAACAACACATCGTTTACTTGAAACAAATTGTCTTCAAACTTCAATCGAGATTGGATAAACATTGATGATAATCTTGAAACTGCATGTGAACCTACACAAGTACCCAAAGCGATTACAGTTCTCCGGAAGGCTGTTCAGCATCGGGGAGATTGTACAGTTTTTGAACAACACTACTCGTACAAACACGCCACCATCAAGTTAATGGATTAAGGGAAAAAAACAGACAACCCTCAAAAAATATTTTGAGATAAATTCTTAAGTAAACAGTAAGCACATTATGTATCTATCTATCTATCTATCCTACTACATTTTCTTTTTTCTTTTTTTTAGCATTTGAACCATTTTTATGTCTGTTCGCGTAATGGAAACAGTCAGTTAATTGAAACATAGCACTCACGTCCCAGAGTGTTTCCAATAAGCGGAGGTATATGATGCATGAAGTAGTCTTCTACAACTTATATGAGCCAAATCTTTAATAACTTCCATCGTTAATTGATAAAAATAAATAAAAAGTCGATAAAAACAACAAATTTTGGTATGCTAATTTTCTACGTAGCATGTCCTCTTAACAGAAATATAATAATTATATATAGTGTATATATTTATTTATTTATAAGCTTCGCCAATGGCCCAGTCCATGTTAAAACGCTACACTTTACGTACACTTTACGACCTGAACTGGTTTTGAGTGACTAACGATATAAAATGTCTGACTGCAGGATTGGCGCACCTGTGCCTAGCCGTTTTTGTTGTACTGGGCGGATATACAGGAAGTCGTATAGTGGACAGCATTCCATACCGGCTTTATTACGTTATTACGCTATCACTTTTGCTGTCATCGTCTATTTATATCTTAATTTAGATGGCGTATACATATATATAGGTTAGGCCGTTAAGGGTTTGGCATTAAAGGTGAGGAGGAGGCGCATCTTAGAATTTGATGATCTCCGGTTTTCTTATGTTACTTAAGAACTTAGACGTTCAGGTTGACTACATGAGTACCTAACGGCGTAGGCTACAAATGAATAAAGCAAATGAAAAGTTGACATTAGAGACGCGTGGTAGAATTTGTAGATTTGTGGCTTTCTCAGATTACTTAGGGACTTAGAGGTTGATATCAAGAGTACCTCGCTGACTCAAAATGAATGCACCACATGAAAAAGACAGGCGAAGCAGTAGGATGGTAGAATTTGTCGATCTGAGGTTTTCTCAGGTTACTTAGGAACTTAGGTTGTTTTCAAGAGTACCTCCTACCTAATGGTGCAGTCATGCGATGCGGTGGGCCATAGAATTTTATGTTATTTTCCATAATGGAGAAAAATGTCAGGTGCGAGTGGTCTGGCTCACCCTGATAATTTGTCTTTCCTGATTTTCGTTGTACCGTGGCAGCTGCCGCATTCTGTAGAACTATATAATGGCCCTTGTATACCCCTTGCTTGTTTAAATTTACTAACAGCGACCGCACAAAATGTGCAGAAAGGAATTAAACAGAGTCTTTGAATGGCTGGTGTGAGGTATCTCTGTTTTGCCAGTCTACAACACCTACACAGTCTCCCACGCTAACCATTGCAATATTCCATCTGTTTTGGCTGTTTCATCAGGAATTCAGACGGTTTTCAATATAATCTCTGCATCATTTCCTTGTTTCCCCCAAATAGTTTGAAACTTCTGCTATTTCTATATTGTCCGTCCGCCAGAAAAATTGAAAACATGAACATTTAAAATATAACAAAACTAATGAAGCATTTTAAAATAAAAATACCAAAATATAATGCAGTACTGTAATTATTTCGATTTCATCGTGCGGAATGGGGGTTTATACCGGCAGCGGCCAATCTGCAATAACGCTGGCATACAAACTGGCATTGTCTCTATCGTTGACACATTATATTTAAAGTATTTAACTAAGAAGGCAATAAAAAATATGGACCAATTCCTATTCTGGAGTGGTCCATTGGTGGCCGATCTCATGGGCCAGTTTCCTCTTAAAAATGGTAATAAAAGCATGCTGTCGACTGTAGGGGTGTACAAGATATTGAAGAATAAAAACAGTGACTGCCTGGCCTCTTAATAAATCCTCATTTTCCCTATAGTTGCATTGTGATTTGGGCCAATTTGTGGTTTGTTCGTTGCAGACGAGCCCCACGGGAAACAGGGGTGGGAGGCGCAGCCACCCCCGTCTGAAGACAGCTGGTGCTCCGGCTCCGACAATGACCTGTCGTCGGGGGACGAGAGCAGCGAGCGAAGCGCCACCTCCAGTTCCAGGTCAGTACTACTAACTGTTTGGTAAACTGAAAGTCCCCCAGGTGCAGGCGCCCGGGTGACGCCAGTGACTCCTCTCAATTTGATCTTTAATACATCTGTTCCGTTCATTTAGTTCTTGGCCTCCCTCTCAGTCTTCTGTCATCCACTTCCGTCTCTATGCACACCTCCACTGCTCTTCTCTTGTCCATCCCCTTTTCATAGCCGATCCGCCTTAGCTTTCCTCTTGCAGTTACCTCCGAAACTTGTTCTCTGCGTTTTTCTTCTAACATCGTAATTTCAAGAGCTATCATTGAGCAATTAGTAAAAAGAACTAAAGATGAAATGATCTTTTACATGTTTTTCCTCTCCGGTTGTCTCCCTTAGTGTTTTTTTTCTTCTGCTATACACCCCTCCCTGGTACCATTTTTGCTTTCCAATTTATGCGTAGTATAAGAAAAGCTTTGTGATGGTCCAAATTTTCGATTCCGAGATTTGAACAGATTTACACGTTTTGAGGTCCCAGGAACCCAAAAAAGGGGTTTTTACGAAATGCCTGTCTGTCGCTCGGTCTGTGCGTCGATTTCCGTGCAAATTACTCGGTCGATTTAGATGAAATTTGGTATGTAGGTTCACAAAAATCATACCTCGAGACATTTTTTTTATTTGGGGCTAACTCAATTTTGGGGCGGTTTATTCTCAAAAAACTCCAAAAAAACGTCTAAAAAAATTACTTCTCAAAAACGGCTCCAACGATTTCTTTTAAATTCACATATGTTGTAGTCGTCATTAATGTCAACGAAATGCGGTGGGTCGCGTGCCCCTTGATAGTTTGCTTCTGAGGGTAAAAAAATAAAAATAACTAAATTTTCATGAATGTTCACTAAAAAATAATTTTTCTGTGGAACCTTTCTATCGATGATTTCTACATTCAGATATGTTTTAGGCGTTCAATAGAGTAACAAAACCAAACAGGTTGTTTTTTCAAAAAAATATTTGGTTCTGGGCCAAAAATTATTTTTTGAAGAAATTATGGAAAATACATTGCCTGCCCTGCCATTGTTACTGCTGTTAAAATAATATATTGGTCTGTTCGTTCCAGAATATGCAATTGAGTTTTAAGGGGTTGTTAATTTATTGAGGTGGTGAGGTGGTCGATCCTACAAATGGGGTGGATCCATCCCTGTGGTTCTGGGTGCTACAATGGGCGTTCTCTCCATTCATTTCCACCTGTTATGCTGACAGAACGTCGTGCGCCTTGTCTTTGAAAGCCCGCCAGGTTTCTGTTCTGGCGAATGTCTCTTAATATTAAATGATTGCTACTGCTACAGGATTAGCCTTCTGGTTTCTGCTCCTGACATTGTGTCTTACAAACAGTCTTTGGCCCACTTCCCAATATTGGTTAGAGTTGGCGTCCTTCTCTGTCATTGGTTCTCATTAGTGGTGACAACCTTTAGGAGCCTGAACATGTCTCTTCTGGTTCTGTGACCTGGGTGCTCTAATGGGCGATCCCGTGATTCTTCCCGCATTCTCATTTAGCGCCTTTTCTATGAAAACCCGCAAGTTTCTGTTCCGGCGATTGCCTCTTTACTTTAAATGCATGCAACTGCTACAGTTCTGGTTTTGCTCCTATTATTTCGTCTTCGGGTCAGCGAAGTCCTTCCCTGCCGTCGGTTCTCATTAGTGATGACGGCTTTTAAAAGTCCTCTGAACAGTTCTGGTTCTAGGTGCTGTAGTGACCGATCCTAAATTTCTTTGTCGTGTGCCTCTGAAATCCCGTCAGGTTTATATTCTGGCGTTTGTTCCCCAATGTTAAATGCTTGCAACTGTTATATTATTAATCCTTCGGTTTCTACTCCTGGCAGACAACCTGTCCATAACAGTAATGCCACTCTGCGGTCTGCCATGTTAGGGTTCGTGACTATTGTGGTTTATGTTGTGACGTAATGCGATACTCGTTATCCCCGCACCTGTCGGTAGCCGGTACTTATATACAGTTTATGTAATACTCATACCGGTGGTTATTGTTGTTCGTTTGGTCACTCTGATCAATGACATGGCCAGTCTCTCTGTGTTAGAGATGCCATTTATGTGATGAGGAATTTCCGGAAGTGTTGCTGGAATGTGTATGGACCTACTTTGTTAGGTGGGGTTGCATAGCGGGCGTTATGTATGGAGTAAAAGAGGTGGTTTCATTCCGATTCCTGAAGTGAATGATTGTTTTGTTCAAATTGTTTAAAACAATGGACAGTAGAGGTGTCCGAGCGTCTCTTATATATAACTTGCCGTCTCTTGGTATTAAAAAAAATCCCTTTCGGCTCTGGCCGATCTGCGGCCTGATCGAGGCGATACTGGGGTTAAATAAATACCCTAGGATTATAACTGTAAACAAACTAATTTTGAATAGCACTTTCCATTACAAAATTATCTTGTTTACATTTTTACTACCAGGGGATTAAATAAATACCGGGGTTAAATAAATACCCTAGGATTATAACTGTAAACAAACAAATTTTGAATAGCACTGGTAGTAAAAATGTAAACAAGATAATTTTGTAATGGAAAGTGCTATTCAAAATTTGTTTGTTTACAGATATAATCCTAGGGTATTTATTTAACCCCGGTATTATAATCGCCTCGATCAGGCTGCAGGTGTAGGGAGATTCCATAAAAACACCGAACCTCACTAAATCAGGATAGATTTTTTGGAAGTCCAACATTGGTCGCCGTCTCAATATGTAGATGAATCTCCCTAAAACGCCGTGACACGACAGCCCAATTAGGGTCTAGGCCTGAGCCCAGGTAGGGGATGCTCTCTCATGAGTCATGACCACTGCTCTATTTTGGATTTTGTGGTCAGCAACATGTCCAATCGTCTCTTGGATTATCATGCTAAATTTCTGCCGTCTTTGGACGGCCTGTGATAGCTACTCGTATCTTTCTTGCTTTGTTCTTGTCCTTGCAAGGGGTGTGCGTACACAATCCTTAGCCACAATTATCTCGAATGAAGAACCAGTAGAATCCGGGCTGAGGTACAACCTTCGAAGTCTACGCAGCGCCACTGAAGATGTCGACCGCAGATGTTGACGAAACGTTTGGAAGTTCACTTTCAATTCGACCACAGCCCATCAGCCCGGATTCTACTGGTTCTTCATTTGACTCCGGCCGTGAAAGCCTTTGCAGTTACATTATCTCGAATGTTTATTTTTTGCTTTCCAATTAAGTTTGTCACTTGCACCGAAAGGCGGAAGATCTTGCGGATGCTGCGACGGTCTCTAGGCTTCACACTAGCTGATAGACGCCGGAACGACGGAATATGAACTGAAATTAAGGCTGTTAACATAGTCGATAAAACCCGGGTACGACGACTGACATGGTGGGGCCACGTCGAAGCACAGAATCGCAAGGAATGGAAGAGAACATGACGTATCACTGACCCCTCTTAGGGATAAAAGCGAGGAAAAAGAAAAGAAGCACCCCTTGGAGTCGAGGCGCTTCATATTATATTTCCGCCATCTTTGAACGGCCCTCCTTAGCTAACTTTCTTGTGCTCTAGAGTAGATGATTGGCATTGCGGTGCAGGTCAGGGAAACAAGTAAGTAGTTGCACTACTACTACTGTAGGTAGTAGTTTTGCCTGGCTCGGCAAAATGTCAGTGCAACTTTCTCGCCGACCACTTGGAGCAGTTACTAGTTAATTATTACCAGCCGCCACTATTGATACTTTCATCTTGTTTACGATCCATACAGCTTCCGGTCATCTGCCCTGTCACCGTTGTCCATTTTCAATCAGAAATTAAGATATTTTTAGCTTATTTATGTCTAGTCTTAAGAAGATCACGCTCCCGCCTATTACGTTGGGTCAATAGTATACGTATGTCTCTGTCATCGTCATAGCTTGTTGAAACATCGTCTTGGAATCTCTGACTTACAACAACTTGTCAAACAGAACAATCTTTGTCTTCCAACGCTTGCTTTCAGCATTCTTAAGAATCAACCCTGTAAGCCTGGCGGGGGAGTGAGTCTCTTTCTTAACTTGAGGCACCTTTAGGGCTGACTCCTTCACCTCAGAGAGAAGGGGAGTTGACTGACAGGGTGGACCTCTAGATTATAGTGGATTCCGAACCACTTGGGGAACATAGTGAAGTCACACGATTAATTCGGAGGTGACCAGGACTCGACACGCACTTAGACTGACTGGTATAGTCTCAGCACGTTATCATATCCCACCATATTCCCCTGCCAACGCTGATCACACTACCAAGTTCGTTGCCGTTCTGAACACTGTGAACAGGCTCTCTTCTTGTGTTTTCAACTTGGTATAAATGGCTGCTGGCAAAAAACACTGAACCCTGATGCTGGCTGCAATGATCAATGGTCTCAATAACCGTGTATATGATAAAGACTGGAAAAAACCTGTCACAGGGGAGCAGGGGAGTAGCTAAGGCATGAATTTTTTTTTTTAGGGGGGGAGGTGTGTCTATTTTGTACCAACTCAACAAATAGACCTACCAAAATAATAACTGGGATGATTAGGTAAGCTTTGTATTACAATTACATTATTACATAGATGGGCAAATTCATGTTTTTACCTAGGGCGAGTCCAGGACAGATTTTCGGAGGGGACCACTCCGGGAAAAGTAGGTGTAGCCTACCAAGCCAAATTAATTCTTAGCGATTGTGCAATTGGTGTGTTTGTTAGCGAAACTAGGCACATTAATTTTCAGTGCATTGTTTGAATAGCCCATGCGCCTGATGCAGATTGGTACCGAAGGGGGGCCCGGGGGGAAAACTTGAAACTATAAGTGCAAAATAGTGGGGTTTTACGCATTTCAACAGCGGTAAAGTATGGATCTTTTTTAAAGCTTACAAAGGAATGCTTAAATACTTAAATACAGGGCGGCCGGGGGTCTGCCCTCGGGGAAAAATTTGAAAATATAAGTGCAAAATAGTTGGGTTTTACGCATTTTAACAGCAGTAAAATTTATAATTTAAGGATGGAAGACATATTTATTTATGGTTTTTGTTTAGAATGTTCTATTTTATATTTGTTGGCTAATTTTTCTCGGGCTCCATCATGCACCCCCCCCCCCACTGGATTTTACACGCCATTCTTTTAAATCAGCCCACAACTAAACTATGTTGCCCAAATTTAGTTCTGAAGCAAGTTCTTTTTCGCATTTCATATCCACAAGATTTTCCAAGCGTGAATCTGTCATTGTCGTTCTTAGATCGCCTTTTACCATTTTTAACTGGCTAAACGCTCTTTAATTTCTGATGGTGACCATATACAATAGAAGCTGACTGCAGAAATTGTCCATGTGTTTGTCATCTGCCAACAAAGCCCTTGTTTATTTTTACAGTTTACGTAGCTGTATGAGTTGGATAATTGTGCCAATTAAAATTTGAATTTCTCGCGCCTTTTACTAAGTTTGACACACCGAGTTGGCAAGTTGGTTACATAAGAATAAAACATTAGTACAATCTTATTTTAAACCAACTTTATTTAGTTTTTTTCTTTGTATGAAACTCTGCTTTTGCAAACTGAGCAAAGGCAAATACCAACTTTCGCAATTTTAATGATTATTGGGGGGAGGCACCCCCTCGCCTCCCCCCCTAGCTACTCCCCTGCAAGGGAGGCGAACCAGGATAAAAGAAATCGAAGGCTGCAGTAACCACACCCGAACGGTTTCGACCAAGAAAAGGAAACAAAATGGGACGCATCAATCATGATAACAGGTTCTTGTCAATGAGCATCATATGCTACGTAAAGACAAGCATCGTGTGTTCAAATTCATCCCGACCGGTTTCGACCTTGGCAAAAAGCTTTTCAGCATGTCCATTATCGCTTGCTGTCAAGTGCCAGTTGACATCAAGGACGTTTACCAGTTTGCTAATGACCAAAATTCAATCCCATTCATATCCGACAAATGAGGTTGTTGGCAGGGCAACGTTCAATGGGACACTAAAGTCCTTCCAAATCTTAGAGGGGGAATACAGTATTTATTTATTTATTTTATTGCAGAAGCAGTGGTCAGTTGCGGCAAACCCTTGCCAAGGCACGGACGTTGTGTGACAAGTTGCGACATGACCCGGCACAGTCGCAGGGGCGGCTGTCACGGTGGTTCTCGATAAGACGGGGCACTGCCAACCAGTACGATGTCGACAGCCTACCCGATAGGAGAATGCCTCTCCTCTCTGAGGTACGAAATCTACAGTATAGCATAATCAGGTATTGTTAAGGTACATAGGGACTAGGAGAGCTGGTACGGTCGCAGGGGTGACTGTTGCGATGGTTTTTGATAAGGCGACCGGGGCGTTGCTAACCAATACGATGTCGACAACCTGCCCGCCAGGAGATTGCCTCTCCTTTCTGAGGTACGTTATCTATAGCATAATCAGGATCAGTTAAGGTATTGAGCGGCGACATTACCCGACACTGGTCTCCAACCGATGAGGATATAAAGGGTCTATCATTGTAGGCGAGGCCAGGGAAGCTCGTTTCTGAAAGCTAGGTCATGTACAATACATGCCAGTGACTCGAACAACGAGGAGTACCCTGCACAGGGTAGTGGGTGGGAAGACCAATGATACGATGGCCAGACGAGGCTACGTCGAATGTGGAGCAGGCGAGGCCCGGGACCACCTGCTTTACATGCCCTCCGAAGCATGACCAGAAAATGTAGTAAGTGTGGGACTCGAACCAACAACCTTTCGGGTAAAAGTTGGAGTCGGTAACTCTACTCTGCATGTCCTGACTCCTGACACAGAACACAGCAGTCAGCATTAGTTAATATTGTAATAGTCTTGTTTTGACTATTAAGTTTTCTTATGTAAATGGTATGGTTGCAGGTGGAGGAGGAAGGCAGTAACAGCAGCAGCTGCGTCAAGGCCTCGTTCACCCGGAGGACCGCACCCCCTCGACTGCCCCCACAACCCCCCAGCCTCCCCCCGGAGAAAATCAAGCGGCGGCACATAGTCTCCGCCATTGTACAAAACGAAAATTCCTATGTGGCCACACTACAGAGACTGGTTAATGTAAGTATCAATACATGCTCGTAGGTGGCGGAATAACTATTTCCTGTTCCTGTGAGATATCGTAGGAGGCGCAAACTCATGTTAATCTGATGGCAGTTGGTAAAAGTTTTTGGGTCGATTGTTGCTGCGCTACAGGAACAAACTATAGTCGTGCAGAAAGGAAAGTAAGTTCTGGGTAGCATAAGAAAAGTAAGACCTGAATAACAAAATTGTGACGCCTGATTCCGGCTAGGCTAGCTCGGTTAAAGGTATTATGAACTTGGAACGTATAGGCGATGTATTTGTAGCGTCTTTCTCCACGCCAATAGCCATAAGTAGAGGAATATATTAGATGAGAGCTCGCCAGTGATCTTCAGGGGTTCTTCAAACTACCTGAGATCCTACAGTGCCACACGCTGTTCCGAATTGCGCTGGCAGAGACGGTACGCATCGGACGCATCTGGGACCGTGATGAACGCATAGGCGGCGTGTTTGTCACGGTCTTCTTCAAGTCTGTCGTATTAATAGATTAATTTGTTTGTAGGAGTACAAGAAGCCACTAGAGGAGAGTTCTCCAGCGATCCTCAGTGGTCACAAGGTGTCTCAGGTGTTCCATAAGTTACCTGAGATCCTACAGTGCCACACACTGTTCCGAATAGCGCTGGCAGAGGCGGTACGAACCTGGGACCGTGATGAACGTATAGGCGACGTGTTTGTCGCGGCCTTCTCCAAGTCTGTCGTATTAATAGATTAATTTGTTCGTAGGAGTACAAGAAGCCACTAGAGGAGAGTTCTCCAGCGATCCTCAGTGGTCACAAGGTGTCTCAGGTGTTCCATAAGTTACCTGAGATCCTACAGTGCCACACACTGTTCCGAATAGCGCTGGCAGAGGCGGTACGTACCTGGGACCGTGATGAACGCATAGGTGACGTTTTTGTCGCGTCCTTCTCCAAGTCCGTCGTCCTCGATGTCTACTCGGAGTTTATCAACAATTTCTCCGCTGCCATGGATCTTGCCAAGTCTGAGCAAAAGCGGAAACAAGCTTTTTTGGACTTCCTACAGGTAAGTTGAGCTTAAAAAACTCACACAAATAGGGTTTACAATCTAATTTGTTCATGCTTCCTAATGTTCCTTAAGTTCATCCTATCTTCGGCAACGTTGCACGTGTGGAAACATATCGTTCTTTTGGAACTTTCATTGATTCAAAGAGGCTTATTAGCGGGAGACTATTGAAGGCTCTATCAATGTTTCACTACCTCTCATCTTCCATGGCTCGCACATGTAGAGTGAGTGAATAACAGCGGGTGCGTGGGGAAATGGCTGGAGATGAGAAAAAATAGAGTAAGACTAATGAAGATGTACAGAAACCAGATTAAGGACGATATCAGAGAAAGTATTCAATAATCAGAAGCGGAGAGACAGGAGGAGACTGACGTACCACACCCTAGCAGCTGAGCTGATTTTTTATGACGATGACTTATGGCATCACGGGTCACCTGACCGTAGACCTCCCACGAGGCCTCGGGTTGGTTCAGTTGCCACGTCTGGGGAATGGGACAGAAGTCTTCAACCAGTACTGTTGTACACGCCACTATATATCCCTCTCTTAGAATAGAATATAAATCTTTTGTGCGTTGCTGTATTTTTTCTGAACTTTTGCGCTATTGTCTCAGCACTGACCCTCTTGGTTGTAGCCCCACACAAGTTAATCTGTCAATTAATGTCCTGCAGACTGCTGGTACTGCTGTCCCTTGATTAGCTTTGCTAACGGGAAATGAAGAAGCCTAGCGTAGGAGCTTGCTCACAATTTTATCGAGACACGTATCCTTTAAATGTATTTTCGGTTTGTAGGTGAAGCAGATCTCGTCGCCCGACCGGCTCTCCCTATTTGCGCTTATGGTCAAGCCCGTGCAGAGGTTTCCACAGTTCATCCTTTTGCTGCAAGATCTGTTGAAGCACACGCCGCAGGGGCATCCGGACCGTATGTCTCTACAGCTGGCACTGACGCAGTTGGAGAGCCTCGCGGAGATGCTCAATGAGCGCAAAAGAGAGGCTGAACAGTTGCAGGTGAGTTCTTCGGTGGCATAGTTGGCAGCTTGATAGTATCTGTGATAGTCTCTACGCACCATGCGATCGAACTCAACAGAGGTATTATCTACAGAGGCGACTGAACAAGTTATTTGGATCTTCTTCAAGTTACAGCCGGATGATGGCTGGTTGGCAGCAACATATTGCAGCGATGTCTCCAATCTCCGCGATTTTGACATGCCCTCTTCATCTCCACATACGACGTTATCCCCAAATCATGTTTAACTTGTTGGAGATATTCGTCTCGTGGCCGTCCCCATCGATTTACGCCTTCCATGATCCCCTCAATGATGCAGCTGACTATGTTATCATGCCGAAGCAGGTGTCCGATTATATATATTTGGATACATTAATTAAATTGCTTGTAAGTTGTATGCGATTAATCTTAAAAAAAAAAAGCACTTGTTGGCATAAGGAGAGACACGCACGGGTAAAGCCCTACTTTATTCCGCGCTCTGATTTCCTGGCTGACTGCGCATGTGCATAGACATAGCCAGTTAGCCGGAATTTACTGCATGTCTCAGCCACTATCCCTTCAAAATAGCGGAATCCTTCATAAACTTCAGAGTTTTCACTGTTTGTTTTTTTTGCAGGCTTTCCGTGAGATGCTACGCCGGGTTTCCGGTAAATTAATAGCCCGTCCCCTGTCTGATTCGAACCGCTGTCTTCTACGTGAAGACCGTGTGACTCAGCTCGAGTTTACCGCCTGCGGGAGTGTCAGCAAGCGGAAACCACGTCGTCTGCTACTGCTTAACGACCTGCTGCTGTGTGTAGCCGTCGACCCGGCCGCTCCCGAACGTCTTAGCCTAAAGTGGAGCCACCCCGTCACTGATATTGAGGTAATTGACGCTTTAAGTATAGGATTACACATCACAAGATTGGGGGAAGAGAGGCTGAGAAGCCATTGAAAAAATGATTAAAAAAATATTTTTAGCGCGCTCGAATGTCCCATCTCTTCTATATTGTATACAAGGTTTGACTGTGAGTAGTGGTTTTTATGTGTACATGTGTCGTAGGTACTGGACACTTCAGCATCGCCAACACTCAGCCGGGTGCTGACGGCGGGGCACCGCGTCGCTGGTGGTCGAGGGGGCGGCGATGGTAGCGACATTTGCCAGGAGATGGGAGACTTAATGCACGACTATGAAGTACTCAGTCGCATCACTGAGCTGGTCGGCACGCTCAGAGCATCTTATCCGGTAAGGACGGCCATCAGGACATGTAGAGTTAGGAGTGCTACAGACTCCGACCATCACCCGAAAGGTTGTTGGCTGTCCCACACTAGCTACATATTATGGCCTTGCTTCGGAGTGCATGAGCTAACTCCTGTTGGTTGACTTAGTAATAGAACAAGAATCCATTATTTATTTATTTATTTATTTAAATGCAATATTCCCATGGCATGACAGCAGCAGATGTGACGCTGTGTCCCGGGCCAAGGGGTCTGTACTTGTCATCCTCAACGGGTTAACTCATTGTCCGAAGAGGGTTCCGAAAGGGATCATGTCCAGCCAGCCGTGACCATGCGCATTTGGCACCGGCTTGATTGTAGTAGGATTATCGACCATTAGGTTATGGGACCTTTCTCCCTCGATGTCCCTTTTGAGGAACTTGTCATGAGCTTCTTGTATCCTGTACACCATGGGTGTTCCCATCTTAGATAAGTGATTTTGGAACGGACCATGTCCTGTGAGATCTCCTTTCTCTAACTTCCTTTAATTGTAGGAACTGAACGTGGAACGGATGCGCAGCCTGCAGGATGAAGTCAAGCTGGCGATGAAGCAAAAAGATGAGGCGATCTCATGGGTGGACGCGTGCTCTCTGCAGCTAACCCTGCGTAACAAAGGCGGCAAGGAAGAGGTGCTGACGTTCCACACGGAGAATCCCGCAGTGAAGAAGGAGTGGACGACTGAGCTGAGGCTGGCACAGCTGGCGTTGGATCCTTGTAATGCGCCTGCGTGGGAAGTACCTGAGCAGGAACACCAGTCTACCACCAAGATGCCATTGTTTGTTAAGACGCAGTGTGTTTATTCATCTCCGCAGCCTACCGAGGTGAGTAGAGAGCCTATAATTTTTTTTCGATGTCAACATCGGTTGGATTTGGTAGCGTGGCTATTTTCCTGATTGGTTCGCTGCCGCAACAAGATTTTCTATACGAAAGTGATCCACTTGCCGTGCGGATTCAAATGCATTTTAGGGAGATTTCCGGAAAATTTCTTCTTAACCTTTCATTTCCATGACCCCTTGAGCCTAAAACCACCCTCCGTTCAAAATGTTAGGCATGCATGTTATGTATATCGATTTCAGGAAACCATCGCCCCGTAAAGTGGGGTTCTGTCCAAAGTCTAAAAATTGAAATCTAAGATAAAACCGTCCAAAGCATACGATATTTGCCTTTGCTTATTATCGCTCCGCCAAACCGATTTTAAATGAATTCTGTGGCATATAGTGCTCCTCGAACCTGCTGTAACGGCTATTTCTTCTTTTCGAGGCTGAAACTGGTCGGTTGTGGTATCGCTTACTGCAGCCTTTCGGTAATTGTCTTCTGGCTTCCCCCGTATTGTTGCATTGCAACCCTATATTGATAACTAGTATGCTAATGGTTACTTTTTGTGTTACCTAGGTGCGTTGCGGCTGTTTCTACACACTACCCCGCCGCGCCCGAGCCCAGGGCATCCTCTGGGTCTGTTCTGAAACCAACAACTCATCACACGTGACGGTTCTTGCCCAGCCACTACACCAAGCCAGCTCTTTACGCGCCCTATGTTCCTTTGACCTGCCCTGTGCCCAAGTGACGTGTATGGAGCACATCCGAGGCGACGGTGGCGAGGCACTAGCTGCCGATCTCGTTTGGATCGGCACTGCAGCTGCAAGGTAGCTAACATTTTCATTTTTAAGTAACTGCTCCGCCTGGGTATGATGTATGAGTCTTCTCCATTCCTTCTAGTCCCCCCTCTTCTATTTCGACTGTCGTCCTCTTCCTCAGTCTCCCTCTCCGTCGGGTGCCCTCTGTCTCCGAGTCTAACCGGTTTTACCTACAGGCGCGACAGAAGAGGTTATTCGGATATATATGCATTCATCCAAATACTTATATACTTTTAATATTTGAATAAAAAATAAATATACAAAATATATATGCCTACAATTAAATTTCTCATTCCATTTCAGAATCCTTATATACTCAGCCGTAGAATTAGAAAAAGGCAACGCTGTAACAGAAGTAAAAGTACCTGGTGCAGTGACAAGTATACGTTACCACGGTGACCAAGTATTCGTGGCACTAGACAACGGCACCATCGCCTGCTACGGGCGCTCCGACGACGGCACGTGGAACCTTGCCTCTCCTGCCACGTTACACCTCGGCACCGCTCCCGTCTCCTGTCTACTCCCCATCAACCTCACCCTGTACGCCGCGTGCGACACCAAAGTTTTTGCCATTTGCGCGCAGAATGTGGAAATCCAGAAGAGTTTCACCGTGCAGCACGGCTCGGTGAATTTAATGGCGCACTCGGGTGTCGGGCTTTGGATCTCATTGAATAACTCTTCGACCATTTGCCTGTACCATACGGAAACTTTTAAACATTTGCAAGATATCAATATTGCTAGTAATGTGCTTCGCGTGACTGCCGCGCCCGGAACGCAGTGTTCCAACCACGACTGTCCGGGGAGTAAGCGCGCGGTGGTGGGGGTGACAGCGCTGCTGGCGTGTAAGGGGTTGTTGTGGGTGGGGACTAGTGCCGGGATTTGTGTCACTATTCCGCTGCCGCGACTCGAGGGTGTTCCGATCATCAGTGGCCGCGTTAATATTTCGTATCACGCGCATTTCGGCCCGATTGGTTTTCTGCTGCCACTTCATAGTCCTGCCAGGCATTCTCCTGCTCATGCAAAGGTATTTATTGAAGTTTTTTTTTTTCCTTTTTAGTATAGTGTAGTTTTTGCTATTCACGGGTCTATTGATGTTAAAGTAGAAGAAAAATGGATTTATTCGTAACTACAGTTCAAAATATATTTTTGTCAGGGGTTACTTGCCACTTCATGACCAGCCATTGAAATGACGTGGCAGGTTGTCCCTTTTTGTTGGGAGCGAATGTCCCATATCTTTGCTAACCAGGACAGACACTTCATAGTGGTTTTCTTCTTGTAATGTATCATCAACATCAATAATAATCTCGAGTTGCCGGGTGTGATATGGGCCTTCGCCGCCCTCTCACCACTTCTGATTATTCAGCGCTGCTTCTGTTACCAGGCCCACTCTCCTGAGATCGTTCTCAATCTCGTTTCTGTATCTCTTTCTTGATCTTCCCCTTCTTCGTGCTTCCTCTAGCCATTTCCTCGCGCACCTGATGATATTGATTCGCTTTACGTGTCCGAACCATTTCAGTCTCCTCGCTATCGTCGCCACCAATGGGTCTTCCACCCCTAACTCTTCTAATGACTTCATTTCTATTCCTAGACCAAAGCGCCATTTAAAAAATCTTAATTTTTTTCGATGTGTTCCCCCGCTGCTCTAATTTTCCAGGACCTAACTAATAACTAACTTACTCCTGTTTTTTTTGCATAGAAATCGAGTGGAGAGCGATCGATGGCAGAGCGCGTGAAGCAGCAGCTAACCGGTAGCCCTGTATTGCTGCGTAGAAGAACGGCAGTGGCAGCTGATAGTACAAGGCGTGGCAGCAAGACTCTACCGCGGAGTCTGGGCTACAGCTCGAGTAGTTCGCAGGGGAGCGGTGACTGCGATGTCTATGGACTCTACGGGGACTTGCTGAATTGTCGGGAACCGGGCGACGATAGTAACGGGTAAATATGTTTTATATATTAAGCCGGGGGTATGGAAATTGGACGCAAAAAAATTCCCTAAGATAAAGCATCGTGCGTTTTCGTAAATCCTCAGTGAGCAATTTGTTCGGATTCATACATTGCATGGTTCTGGATTGGTCTCTGACGTTTCTATTCAATTCTCAGGTACGAAACACTGCGCAGAAGCGACCCCGACCTTACGGCGCAGCTCGGCACCCTGGACCGCCGACTGCGGTCGCGACCACGATCGCTCGACCTCTCCAACTGGTCGGTCGCGTCCCACGCGTCCAGCCTTTACACGTCGTCAAGTGAAGAGTCGGTCCCGCTGAAACGCTCTGAGTCAGCGGGAGCGTTGCCATCACTGGTCGCCGACACACCAGCATCCAACCACAAGGTCAGAATTATTGTTTATACAGGGTAGGGTATACTGTAATAATTGCCTAATTGCTAATCTAAAGGTAACCCAACGGGTTGTATATTCTACGCCCACACGATCCTGCAGCAGACCAAGAGACCGAGTTGAATGGTGTATTTTCAGCTTTGCCGAGGTGATTGCATAAACGTTTCATTACTTTATAGGAGCCAGAAGCGCCGGTGGAACGAAAACCAACGAAGAAAATTCCCGGGACGGACAGACGGACTGTCATTACGGTTATGGGAGGTCGAGGGTACGTCAACTGGAGAACGGCCTGTTGTCCAGACAAGCTCAACAAAGCCAGAGATCCAAACAGGATGGACGCACACCTCGTTGTCTGGGAAACCAAGCTCTAACTCAAACAGGTACGCATTTCATCAACATCATTATTTTTTATTTTATTATTATTCGCTGGAAAAAATGAAACGTAAAGCTGCCATCACAACCCCTCTCTTAAGCTGCGTCCAGATTATGCCGCCGTTGCGCGGCAAAGCCGATACAATGTGGACGAGGCCGTTGGCACGTGCCGCTGAAAATCGCTAGTGTCGGTCTCCATCAAAGGAAGCCGGCGAAAGCCGGTAGTGTGGACGTGCCAACCGCTGGCTCCGCGCGGCACGCAGGTTCAGTTTCAGTGTAAATCCTCCTCGACTGATATTTTGCCGCTGAATGCCGACGCTCACTTGTGGACGGGAGGCCAGTAGTAGTATGGTTGGACACAGTCCCAGGCCAGGGTTTGGGCCAATAGGACAGGGGACCTCCTGATTATAGTGGATTCCGAACCACTTGGGAAACACAGTGAAGTCACACGATTAGTTCGGAGGTGACCAGGACAAGTCCTACCATGTTTCCCTACCGGCACTGTGCACACGACCAAGTTATCTGCAGCTTTGAACCTGCTCTGGTCCGCTGGATTCAACTTGGTAAGGCGGCCGGCTGAACGGGAGGCCAACTAATCAGATTTGCTGCGTTGGCGTTGGCGCCAATCCACATACTAAGGTTTTTTCAATAGCTGGTCATAAGATACAGAAATTAAAAATATATTTTTTAGTGGGAAGCGAATGTCGCGTCTCTCCTATATAGAACTCTTGATCCAGTAACTGTTCTTTAATTTAACTAGCACTAATGACTCGACCCGTTTTTGTGTTGCAGTTGCGGTGCGGAACTATGCGGGTGCCTTTTCTCTACAACAATGGACTGTATTATTACTATAGAATACCGGTTATTAATTATTATGAATAGTGTTACGGTAACCGTCTGTATTATATTTGCAGTATAATAGAAATTGTATTAAGTTTACTTTAATTTTTTTTCCCCTATTTGAAAAAAGGCTTCGTCTATCGACTTTGACTTATGGCAAGAACCCACTTATGCTCGGTCATAACTGCGAAATCGTTGATTGGCTGAGCCACGGTTGCTAGCCTGGGTAAATCTACTGTGGGCAAATAAGACCATAAATGCTTCCAAAACCAATCCGAAAGCTTTGCGGTAGGGTAAAATCCTTGAACAATAATTTGCTATCCTAAGTTTGCTGATGGTTATAGACGAATTAAAATAAGCCATACTAAAATACTGTAGCTCTATTATAATAATTTCTTTGGCATGTGTCAAACTATACTTTAGGTGCACTAAGTAAATACGCAAGCTTAACTTAAGGTGCTGTCAGATCCCATTCACTACTAGAAGATGAGGTTTCAAGCAATGTGTCAGCGAACATTACCTTCTTCACGTCCCCCAACATGACCTTTTTTGCCTCCAACCTGTAAATCAACCTTACTGTTACATAGTTATGAAAACAACAGCTTTTTGCGTGGTTAGGTATGCCACTTAGGGCACCGCCGCAGTCCAGTTTATAGAGAACTCGACTAAAACACCACAGAAGGTCGAGGCTCGAGACTCGATATAAAATGTAAAACCCCAAAATTGAGTTAACTCAAAATAAAATATATTGCCCCGAGATTTTTGTCAAATCTACAAATCGACGAAAATATAGAGACCGACTGACAGGAATATCGTAGAAACTACTTTTTTTGTTCCTTGGACCTGAATACTTGTAAATCCACTGAAATCTCGAAATCGAAAATTTCGACCATCACAAAGCTTTCCTTATACTACGTAGGCCTATTAAAAGGAAAGCAATAAATAGACAAACCTTGCAGCCAAAACAGGACTGAATTCATCACTAGACGTCTCAGCCGGTGGCGGCACCGGCTTCTTAAGTATCGGAACTGGACGACTTTCAGTAACGGCACTGCCTACCCGCGTCCCCTCTTTGGCTTGCACATCCCCTTGCTGACCTGACGCCATCTTGTCAAGAGCTGACTCTGCCATTGCCCCTAGCTGAGTCAGCGGTTCTCTATCCACTGCCTCATCTAACAAGCGTATAGGCCATATTCCATCCGTAGGTTCAGCCTCATTCATCGCCATCTTGCCTTTTGACGGGCCTGCCACGCCAACCATTCCTGTTGCACTTTTTTCCTCCACAGCTCCATGTTGGTTTAATGATGTTTTTAACGAAGACGGAGTTTTGTTTCTTATTGTCTCCATTACTATCGTTTGTGCTTTTATTTCAACCGTATCATGCTGACCCGCTGCATTAGCCCTTTTTTCTTGCCCAGTTTCATACTGATTTGTAGATTTCTTTATTGAAGACGCCATTTTCTCTTTAAATGTATCCACCGCTTGCACTGCTGCTTTTCTTTCTACAATTTCATGAAGACCCACTCCTGGAGCCCTTTTTTCTTCCATAATGCCAGGCTGATTTGCTGATTTTTGTATTGAAGACGCCATTTTGTCTTTTAATGTCTCCATCATGCTCGCTGACTGACTTGATTTTATCCGGGGTGATTCTATTACCCGCTTAGACCCCTTTGATTGCTCGTGTTGACCCATCACATCTTTTTGCGCCTGCAGATCTACTACAGAAGCTCCCGTAGCAGGCTCGGCATCAGGTTCTGAGGGGGGCAAGTCACTGCTGTCTGATTCCACGTCGTACCTACAAAACAAAACACAACCATGAAGATAAAAAATAGATAATAGCCTGTATGATTACCGATCAGGAATGAAGTGATTAGAAGTGGAGTGGAGGAGCCAATCCTGGAGATAATAGCGAGAACGAAATAAATAAATAAATATTGACTATAACGCCCTCTCTTACACTCAACTAGGAAGACCCCGAGACCGCCTGCTTTACATGCCCTCCGAAGCATGGCCAGAAAATGCAGCAAGTGTGCGTCTCGAACCAACAACCTTTCGGGTGAAAGCCAAAACCTATTGAAATGCAATTATTGTTTTATATATGCCTCCCCTAGCGAAGATTGGCGATCATGAAGCATGGACAGGAAATGTAGCAAGTGTAGGACTCGAACCAGCAACCTATTGGGTGAAAGCCCCTCTACATGTCCCGACTATTGTACTCACATGTGGATGGCGGTGTTCCTTGTATGTGGACTGTTATAGGCTTGCAGTCTCTCCTCTATTACATCCTCAATTTTTCTACGGGGACTGGCAGGAGGTGATGCACTTGAAATTTGGGTTTCTAGCCGCTGCTCAACCATCTCCTCAATTCGTTCGCGAACGACCGGCATATTGCTATATTTCTATGGAAACAAGTAAAGTATTATAAACGTAGGTAGGTAAGTAGATTTTTAAATAATAAAACTTGGCTCGTGCGCTTCCGCGCACGTTAATAATAACCGTATTGTATTTACGGGGTGAGACTTAAGACTAGAGAGTCTTTTTCAGTCTAACCCACGTCCAAAAACAATACAATGTCCAAAATACAGTACATAGTTCACAAAACAAAAAAACAACAGCTTAACTTAAATAATCTAATTCTAAACGTATTGATAAACATACATAACGACCTATAGACATAAATTGTATATTCTAATGCAGGAAACAACCAACTGACATTTATTTATTTGTTCTGATTTCTGCCCCTAGCATTTTTTTAGTACCGTAACTGGCTATTAGTTTTTGTTTTCAAAATGTTCCCTTAAAAAACTAAAACTTGTTTGAGAGAGACGCCTGTGGGGGCTTGTTAGGTACCCTATAAGACCCTAAGTTATGCCTGAAGTTGAGAAGCATCTGACGGGCTTCTAAAAAAATTTTTTTTGTAATTTTTAAGCTATTATTTGTAAATTTTGCGCCAAAACTTAAGTATTAGGGGGAAGCGGCCAATGTCGTTTTGTTTACAAAGGTATTAACTGAAATATATGGGAAGTAAAGAAAAATGTTGAAGCCGTTTTTTTGTGTAACCCCTCGAAATGACGTTTAAAAAACAAAAACAAAAAAAAGCTGGGCAAGTAGTTTAGCCAAAATTGGCATACAGACCAAAATTTCGTGGAAAAAATCCCCCGAGCAGTATTTTTGTTACCCTATATGACATAAACCCCATAATCGTAATACAGAGACAGTTATTCCGTAAACCAATTTTCGGGGGTCTTGGGACCTTATAACTTGTCTAGATTACCCCGGTATAGATTTTATTGTGTGTAATAAGTACCTTGGTTAGTAGACGACGATTGTGCGCCAAAGCATCGAGACTCTTCTTCAACGTGGCATCAGGGATGCCAGTCCAGGTAGGATCTACATGTAGCTCTCTTAGTCGCGTTGCCAGATCACCTGGATTGGCAGCCGGTGTTGTCACAGCACTGTACAGGCTGGTGAGCGACCGCCGCACCAGCCCCAGCATTTTTGGCGGCCTCTTCTTCATTGCTGAGAGCAGGGATGTGCGTCGTGGTTTCGCCGCGGGCCGCCCGATTTCCTTCAGTGCTGTCACTGGGGAATGCTGCGGGCTACTTGCTGCCACAGGTTTAGGCTCGCTGAAGGCTAATCGAGTCCGAGGTGGTGGCTAAAATATAAATAAATAACTATATTGACGGCGTGTATACAGCGTATACAGAGAGCATTTCAATCGGAAGAAGGTAATTCGAATCCTCAAGGGGTTCGGATTTACTCAATAATTCAGAGAAGAATTCAAGAGCAATGAGTCCAAAAACCAACAGTTCTTCTCAGGACTTAGCCCAATGATGAGGGTAGCACTTCCCCTGACAACGGGCTCCACCCTAATTTTTCGATGGCTGTGAGGCTCCTGGCTGTGACTACTAACACAACAGGCAATGTATCTCCAACAAAGGTGCCCATTCCACATACGTACAACGTCAACGAAAAATTGAAAAATGACGTCAAAATGACGTAAATTGACGTGGTAGCAGAATTTTTAGTATGTCTTTAATGTCTGCTAAAACGTCATTTTTCAATTTTTCGTTGACGTTGTACGTATATGGAATACCCCCCTAACCCTTTGTTAAATAATATTGCCTCTTGAAGTGCAGCGATTATGTCAAGTGTACAAAATGAACCATGTGTGACCCATTGTTGTGTTCAGAGGTTCGTGTAAATCCGAGCTGGGATTGTAAAAACGTGCCAAGACTTGCTCAGATCTATTGGGAATCAGCAGGAGTATGAGGTGGCCACTTAGGCGCTTATTCCACCTAAGACAATAGAGCATAGTAAATGTAGTATTGACGGACATTTCAATTTTTCATTGATACACGCCTTTCCACTTGTTTTTTGATTGATCTTCTAATGACACGTATGCGCCAAATTTTTGAAATTTGTTTGCATTTGTTTTTTGAAATTTTGTTTGTATTTGTTTTCTTCGTACACTTATTATTTTTAATAAAACCTAATAATACTAGGAGATCCGAAGTAAGATCGACCTTCACCGATCTGTTTAATGGATGAAAACTGTTTTATAAACAATCTATTAAAATGTTTGTAATTAACATACTCCATGACGCCATTTTAGTTTGTTATTGTTTGCAGCGCGTGATTTTACTCTATGATCATTGATCAATTTTAACTATGGCATAGAGTAAAATTCAAATTTCCGTCAATACTACATTTACTATGCACTATTGACGTAGGTGGAATAAGCGCCTTAATACAGAGGAAGTGTTGAATTATAAAAATTGGAGGGCCAGGAGAGTGTGGAGGAGGCTGACATATCACACCCGGGCAATGAGCCGATTATTGACGATAATGATGAATAATAAATGGAATAAAATTAGCTACGCCGTAATTCATGATTGGAAAAGAAAAATTTATATACAAGTTACCTTGACTATTTTAATATTGTCACTGTCTGAATCGCCCGAAAAAATACTGCTAATATCTCTCTCAGACCCTCTCATTGCTGAATCAATAATGACTTTGGCAGTCGTCTCGACTTCCTTAGCGAAACTGTTCCTCACCCTCCTGTCTCCTTCATCTCTTCGTTCATCTTCTTCACTCCCAACTCCAATCATCCTCCGCATTCGTTCAAGCTCTTGCACATCGCCAATAGCAACTCTGCTCACAACCCTTTCTTTACCTTCTACTTCCTGATTAACACTTCCCACTCTTCTGTCTACTCCAACACTTCTTCCAACACCGTCAACGCTACCCCCCACTCTACCAATTGGCCTCTCTTTCCTTTTAACATCTCGTGGATCACGAATAACAGCTCTACTCTCATTACTCCCCCCAGCTTCACGAACACTCCTCACTCTTCTGTCGACTTCATCACATCTTTTATCTTCACCAACACCACTTTCAACTCTACTAAACACCCTCTCCTTCCTTCCGAACTCTTGTGCATCACCAGAAATACCTCCGCTCCCCGCCCTTCTTTCTTTACCCCCCACACTCCTTATTCTGCTAACAGCTTCCTGGTTTATTTCAATGTCACTCGGCCAGTCTTCAAGAACCTCTTCAGTCTCATTTTGAGGCGCAGTAGGACCAACACTGTCTTTTCTTGAAAGGGACTCTTCGGAAACTGTAGGAATTTGCTTAAATGCTAATCGTGTAATTGGTAACTCGTCCTCACTTTCGCTTGTCAAATATACGGTTTTAATTGTTTCTTGCTTGCGTAGTTGTTTTCCAGGACTGGAGACTTTGAGTTTCGACGCTGGGACAGACGATCTTGGAGCTGCTACTGGCATCTGAGTCTCTCCCACTGGAGGCTGAACTGAAAATTTAAATTTGCTGATTGCTGATTGCAGACAGATTCTCAGCTTTCATGTTTAGGCAAGATCTGGGAATAGGATCCTGAACAATTTATAAAACCTATTTTAATGCATTAGTAGATTTATTTTCTATCCCCTAAAATTATTTTTTTTCCTAAAAAACGTTATTTAGTAGGCGAAAAAAATATTTCTTCCCAACAATTTGAGTTTAAAAGGGTTAAAAAGTTAAAAAGGGGGTCACGTGACTGCAAAATGCTACGTCATTTGTGATACCAGGGAGTAGCCACCAGTTGGGGGATTCCTAATAACAGTTGTATTGGTAGTGACGTCAATGTGACGTTTTGTCACCAATATCTAACGGCGTTTTGGCTATTGTAATTCACAGTTAAAAACACCAACATTTTCTAGAAATTAATAAGAATAAAGAATACAATACCCGCAGCAATTTGATGGCAGCAATTAGCGACGAATGGCACAAAAAGAGGGCGATTTTCCAATGCAGTCAGCCAATCGCCCGGCAGCCGAGATTTCATTTCCTCCACAAACTTATCGAGCACAACTTGCAAGGGCGCACTTTCGCTTGGCTGATCACCGTTTGTAGTGTTACTTACAGCCCTGAAAAATAATTGATATTATTTTATTTTTATATTTTATCCGACTTACGATATATTGCTCCTAATTATTTATAATCAAAAGGCGTTCGGGTTTTTTGTGTGTAATTCATTAATTTCTCGATCCACGGCTGCAAACATATAAAAATAGCATTTTGACGACTTCACAAAAAATAAAAATTTTTGCAAGACGCAGACTATTTACTCCGTGGACTTACGGCCATACTACAATATAAAATGGATAATTTTTTATTTCTTTTATTTTTGTAATCATACTTGAGGTAAAAGACTATTCTAGGTATTAGGTTGTGGCTGAAAATGAAGATAAATAAATTGTGTCAAAATAGCACTGGTCAGCCCTTGTCTACAAAAAACTTTGGAGAGTTATCCCTTAACCAAGTTCGTAAACGAACCTTACCGTATCTTGACTCATACCCGACTTGTTGCATTGTGACAATGGCAAGCAAGTCTCAGCTTGTATATTGTAGCTTGTAGTCGGTGTGGGTTGACATTGAGAATGAGTACCAGTTTGCCAAAATTCATAAAATTCATACGGAAACAATAACAATCATGTCCGAAAAGTACGTAAGCTAAGTTGGCGGGGCAAGGTTCAATGGGCCACGTCCATAAAAGCCAATCAATAATGTAATTAATGTACCTGTGTTCTTCGTCAGTTTGCGTGGCAGCAGACAGCACGTCTGGTGACACCGTCTGCGAGCCTGCATTGACAACATCGATCTCTTCAGTCTGAGCACCGCGGTTGTCAGTGCATCGTAACGGTGTTTGTGTGCTGGACACCGTTGTAGAGGGGGAGTGTCTCCGCCGGACATGTGAACTGAGGTAGCTGTCAGTTATGAATGTCTTGTCGCAGTGCTTGCACTGCAAATAACCAGGCAATTAATCAAACAATTGGTAATTGCAGGAATTTTCGAATAACTAATATTCCAAAAAACTACCTGTTCATTAGAACCGTCAATTTGCTGGACAGCTAGGGAGGGCACAGAAAGGAATATTGGCTTGTAAGCTCTACGTTGTGTCAGACAAACTTTGAGGCTTCTTGAAAGCTTGGCTTATGAATTTTTAGTCCTACACTAACTGACACCACAGGAGTAGGTCCTAGGTACCCTGACGGTTGAATTATTCTGCTGATTTATCAATGAGAAGAGGACCCAAATTAAGTTCCAATTTTTTCAGTCTGGGGTTTAGATTCAGTTTAAATGTGGGCATAATTGAATTAAGAAAGAAAGAAAATTGTCTTTGTTTTCTATGTGAGCGAAAGCTTTATGCAATAAAGTGAGCTTACAGACCTGTTCAGTTAGATAGTTGTGTAGCTGTGCTAACCTGCAATTTGAATCTTGTCAAAGAGCATATAAGTAGAGAATTCAGCAGACACTGTACTTGTAGGATAGACGTAGATCATGGGATCAAATCCCGCCAAGTCCATTTTTTTCTCATTTCAGATATAATATTAGGTAGCTTTATTTTCAGCTTAATAATAGGGTTTTAGCTATATGATAACATTCATTACTTTCATTAATGCATAATTATTTTTTCAATTAGTTACATACCTTCCATTACAATTCTAAGAAAATATAAGAAATGTTATACTGTACCGGTACGATGTACTACGAAAGTAATAGCTTACCTTATGCATTGAGGCATGACGTTTAACTGTGTTCTGCTTATGGTCCTGTAACATTTATCAACCAAATACATTACAAATATTTGCAGATTAAAAACTGCATCAGCCTTTACTTACGATGAGATATTTATACGGCTATGGCAAGATGCTTTGCTTTTATTTTTCATTTAATTTAGGCACGGTCATAATTATAGACATAATTCTTTATCAACCCATACCGATTGTAAAGCTCCTCATTTTTTGTAACGATAAACTTCACCTTTACATTGGAGGATCAGGTACTTTCTAAAAAAAAAGGCTGCTTGCTTTACGTCGTATTTCCTCTGTCCCCTAACGAATAAATAGAGACTTTAAGATAACGGTAGTGGGGCAAATAATCATTAATACCTGCTGGGTGGCATTGAGCTGCTCCTGAAGAATAACAACACAGCGATCCAAGCAGGTGAGACAGTGAGACAAATACGCGATGCCCAACTGACTGACGCGAAACAGCTTCACAAAGTTTCTATCGAGGAACTTGACCGTGTCGGAGTCCAGGTCACAAGTCAGGACCAGGTCCAGGGAACGTTCCAGCTCGGTAAACTGCCGTCCGGAAACGATCGCATCCACATCAAGTTGTTCTGAAAAATTATTAGAATACTAACTTCGCGTTTCCTGCAATAATACGCATTGTCGAAATAGTCCAATATTAAACAGCTTCGACGGCCTTGGCAGTAACTTGAATTAGATCACCAGGAGTTTGGTAGTTTCGGACAGACTAAGGGCTGACCGGTATCTTCTACTACCACAGTCATATTGCAACTAGACGGCAGCAAGGAGTCCCCAATAGAACTTTAGTCCCGACTTGGCAGCGGTGGTCTTAGAGAACGCGGTTCCTGCCCGGAGGCGGTTCAAGGTGCGAATATATAGCATTACCGTACTGCATTATTGTACAAACCTAATGCTTACTCAATTTTACTGAGGTTTTTCCTTTAGTATAGGCTCTGCAGAGATGTTTATCCCAGCCTATTTATAGCGAGTTGTTAGTTATACTTATATCTAATGATTGATCTTATCAATCTACCCCAGGGCCCCAAGCTATCTCTATCTCCAATCTCCTATGCAAGTAGACCAGCATTCTTATTGTCTGCTGATCAATTCTGCCTCTTCTCTGACTCTGAGTAATAAATCAATTTTCGCCCAACAAAGTGGGATAGATAGCGAGCCTTCCGCAAAAGTAAAGAATAACGGTTTTATTGGAAATACAATAATATGTCGGATACATACATAAGGTAGGTATTCAAATGCATAGGCTACTATCCTTATTCTGTGACTTGAGGGACGGAGGGGTTCCTCATAAAAATATAAAAATGCCACCTACCGATCGCTTTCCAGTCAAGTTTTGATGGTTTTGTGGGAAATAAAAAGCCTGATTCGCTTGCTAGGCGAGGAAAATCATGGAAGCCCGCCATTTAGTATTAAATTATAATTAAATATGAATTTGCTAACGAACTTTTATTGCAGGTGGCTCACTGGCTTCAGGCTTGTTAATTGTTTTTACTTTTTTGTTTTCAAACAACTGTTTCGTTGCTAGGCAGCAAGTTCTCTATTACCACGACCGGATATTGGAAATAGCGGACTTTTGAGTGGTGGTTCAAAACTTTTATTTATATATATTATATAACATAATTATTTGAACAATATCGGACCTGCAACGCCTGGTCAAGGAGTGGACTTGGTTACCACGCTATAGGCCCTAAGTTCTGGCCAAGAAAGTAAACACAATATTTAATTTATCCATTTTAGCCTACTAATAACGATCGAAAAATGTTGGTGTACTTTAACTTAGGTGACCTACTCTGCAACGCTTCTCCAATATAAAACTCATCACCCCATACGGAGTTTCGTTATTCCCTATAGTTACATGTACTCGCAAGAGCATGTTTTAAATTTCAGTAACTGCACTAACCCAGGGTTTTCGAAAGGGATGTGTCTAAAGGTTAGGTCAGCTGGTAAAGTAGCCGTTCGGGGCTAAATCTCGCCTAATGTAAAAGCGTTGTTCATTTCATTTCATAAGCTACTGGTTCCTAACACACTTCCAATCTCTCTAAGGAGGGCTGGTGGGTACTATGGCGATTGTTTTTAACCTTAACCTGGGAGTGTCATCTTACAAAATTTACAAAAGCTCTCATTTGTAAAGATGACTGTTGATCGCGTAATACTTACAAAGTATGCCTCAGTCAACTTACCGTGATTTTTCTGTTGGACTCAGCGTAGTATTTCTGGAGTTACCTACTAGAAAGGAAATTAATAGGATACGTTAATGTTCGTTTAATACTGTTCTGTTGCCATTATAAATACCAACCAAAACAAGCAGAAATACAATTATGGAACGGAAACCATGATTTGATGGATATTTCAATTTATAGAAAGATTCATAGCTAGCCTACCTATTGAGACGGCGACCAATGTTCGACTACCAGAAACTTTATCACAACTTTTCATTTCATGACCCCCTGAGCCTGTACATATCGATTTTAGGAAACACTGTAACTAACTACAGTAGATATTATCAAAAATTATACAAAAATTTATCATAGGCTACAAATGCCTTGATCGAGTTCGTTAATCAGCGAGATCCGCCATTTAGTTTCAAGATGGTGGCCGATCAATAACTTACAAAATTCATATCTCAGTTAACATTGGTCGTAGAGGGAAAGGATAACATGTTTTATCTACGATAATAGTAATAAAAACTTTTTACGACAAATCGACGATTTCAAGATGGTGACCAGTCAAAGTGAAAATGATGTGACACGTGTACATAATTTCAGTCGTCTACAAAGTGCTGTAAAAGGAGGAACCAGACTGCCCTATATTAACAGAACAGTTCCAAAACACATCAAATCTACTGAATAATGCGCAGAAAGGGGGGTTAGAATATCAATAGAAATGTTTTTTGGCGGGCACAACTAGCCTACTATACTTCACCATTACTGTTTGCTTTTAGTGATGTTGCATAATTTATATATTCATTCTCGGTTGTATACTAACAAAATCCACATTTGATTTTATGGTCATGTTGCTTCAGGACGATTTTTAATTGGCTGCAGCAATTAACCCGAAACTTTGGTGCTCATAATTGGCCTATAATATTTATTCATCTGTCCTGATTTAGTCAGTAACATTTCACTTAGTTTGCGTTTAACCCTTGTCCCACTCACTAGGATCTATTTAGGGACTAGAATAGCATAGAATGTTTTTAAGGGTAAAAGCGGGGTCGACGATTGTGCGAGATATGTACTAGTGTTCTTCAATATTGTAATATGTTATCAAGTATAAGGGAAACGGAAACCGCCACCGCGCGAAACGGGGTCGGGGCTTTTACGAAATCTCTCTACAGCCAGAGCTAAAAGGAATTACTTCTCATGTAAGGTACAATATATAGGATTTATGGATTCCTTGAGTTCTATATAGGAGTGATGGGACATTCCAGCGCGCAAAAAATATGTTTTTAATCCTGGGGACACATTTTTTCCAATGGCCAGTCATAGGGATCATGGCATCAGCAGCCTGATCATGGCGATTATAATACCGGTATTTATTTAATCCCCAGGTATCAAAAATGTAAACAAACAAATTTTGAATAGCACTTTCCATTATAAAATTATCTTGTTTACATTTTTAATACCAGGGGATTAAATAAATACCGGTATTATAATCGCCATGATCAGACTGCTAGTATTAAAAATGTAAACAAGATAATTTTATAATGGAAAGTGCTATTCAAACTTTGTTGGTTTACATTTTTAATACCAGGGGATTAAATAAATACCGATATTATAATCGCCATGATCAGGCTGCTGGGGATTAAATAAATACCGTATTATAATCGCCATGATCAGGGTGCAGGTGGGCCCAGGATGCAAATCAAATTCTTGGCGTACTCGAATATCTCATCTCTCTTATAAAGGACTCTATTTGGCAATAGCTACAATAGCTGGGGTTGAAAAGCTTATAGTAGCCATCAGTGATCAATAACTTATAAATTGGCCGCAGTCAGGGTTGATAATAGGCTCTGCTGGGCAAACGTTATTTTTTCCTCGTCCAACAACGCAGAGACGGCGACACGCAGACGTGCGCGAGGCGCCACGACCTCGAGAGAGGGCAGGCAGGTGGGCGGCAAGATGGCGAGCCCACGGGCGAAGCAGCCTTCGACCAGGTCACTCAGTTTGCAGAGATCAGGACCGTAGCCAGCACTTTCCTCTAGGTACAGCATCTTGATGGGGGAGATGGGGTCCCCGCCGATCACGAGGCCTGGCAGAGAAGAGAACGCAGAGTGTACGGCTTTGCAGTTTTGATGCAGGTCCTGCAAAGGGGAATTGAAATGATTTAGAGCAAATCGGAGTATTATTTAACAGAGGGTTAGTTGGACTTACATTGCCTGTTGCGTTAATATTCAGTAGAGGCATGGGTCTCATAGTCATCGAACAATTAGCGCGGAGCCCATTGTCAGGGGAAAGGCTCCGCCCTAATTGTTCGATGACTGATGTCCATGCCTCTAATGACTATTAACACAACAGACAATGTAAGTCCAACTAACCCTTTGTTAAATAGTATAACACCATTGCCATTAACCTTTACCAATAAATCGGAGCACCCCCACTACGCGTTTTTTACACAAAGTTCATTTTTTCAGGAAATATCGATCACCGAGCAGTCAAAAACAGCCGTTGAATCAGCAGAAATGCTCCTCTACATTTTGATACATGACATGTTGCCTTCACTAACGGCAATAGGGATAGTTCTACCACACCAATCGTGTTTTGTACAAATCCAATTCAATCATTTTGGCCAATATCTGTTAGAAAAAGGTACATAGGCTCATCATGTATCAAAATGCTCAGAAATATTCCTTCTGTTTGTCTTAATATTTTGACAGCTCTAAGATTGATGTTTCATGAGATATTTTGTTGTTTACACTAATAAGGTTTTTCCCCTTCCGATTGTCTCTTAAGATCAAAACCTTACTTACTTAAGAGAAATGCCCTTCATATGTAAACATCCAATATCTCCTCAAATACCGATCAAAAGTTGTCAAAAAAATTGCCATCCCTTAGCAGAAATACTCCCTTACGTTTTGATATGTTATAATGCGTGCCTGTGAAACGTTTCTGTCTATAACACAAATTGGTCACAATTATCACACTTGATTTATTCAAAAAACGGTTGGTGGAGTTCGAAAACTGAGTAATGATATAATTTATAAAAATGTAGAGCAGCATTTATTTTAAGAAATACAATTCGATAGCTACACAACGGATATTTCCAGTGAAATTCGACTTAGTTAAGAAAACGTGTAGGGGGGGGGGGGGGGGGGTTCGATTTTATCTTAAAGAATGAGTACTCTACAATATTTCTACGACAGGATTTACCAGAGGAAGATCAAAATTAATAAAACAATGACAATTTTGTTCAATTACTGAATCAACCTAGTGCAGTTAGTGCTTTAGAGCTTTTTTAATTTGCCAAAACCTTTTCTCTCCTACACACACAGGCACTGGCCTTTTCACCTAACCTACCTCAGGGACGGATCCAGCCCATTCTTTTTTTGGGGGGTGGGGGGTAGTTGTGGGTCACAATAGGAAAAACATATGTAGGATCGATTAAATCAGAGCGTAATAAATCAATTTACAATAGATTTACCAAATTTTTTTTTTGGGGGGGGGGGGGGGCTGCTACCCCCCCACCCCTCCCCTGTATCCGTCCTTGACCTACCTCCAGCCTCTTAGTGTCGGTGCGCAGATGATCGAGCGCGGAAAGGGCAGCGACCGCCAGCAGCGGCGGAAGCGATGCCGAGAAGCAGTAGCCCAGCCCGCTGAGCCGCTGGTGCTCCACGATGAACGAGGAGCCCACGCAGAACCCGCCGACGGAGCCGAACGCCCCTTCCAAGCTGCCAATGCGCAGGTCAACCTGTTGCAAAACACGCATCGTCAGCTTAGAATGACAACCTCGTAAGTCGTCAAAACCAAATTTTACAGGAGACGAAAAA
The DNA here is from genome assembly GCA_963971405.1 of Psococerastis gibbosa. Taxonomy (NCBI): domain Eukaryota; kingdom Metazoa; phylum Arthropoda; class Insecta; order Psocodea; family Psocidae; genus Psococerastis; species Psococerastis gibbosa. The sequence goes on along the minus strand of OZ020489.1, from coordinate 41,812,331 downwards.
AACTCGCATGTCGTCCACTTAGCACCCATTTACGAGTTTTCCTATTTTTCCGCTAGAGGGCGCTCCTGACCAGATAGAATTTTTATCTGCCAACCTGCCGGTGAGTTGCGAGTTTTTCTTACTTATTCCACAGTAACCCGATATTGTCTAAATCCCGACTTACGAGGTTTTTATTCAACGCTGACGCCACAATTATTAGCGGACTTCGAGTTCTATGCAGGTGCGAATGGGCAATATATATTTTTTCTTCTCAGGGGACATCCGCCAAGTCTCATATGGCCAGCCATTGACGATTTTACTTTATTGTCGATTACTTGATTGTATAATTTAAGGGAAATATATATACAAATACATATTTATTTATTCAATAGACGTAGCAGGTGGCCCCAGGATTCTAAAATATTTTTTGCGAGCTCGAATGTCCCAGCTCTCCTCGAAGGATTAAGGGTTACTCAGTAGGTCCACTCACGTACCTCCTCAAGGGGAACATTGAAGTGCTCCATAACACCGCGGCCTGTCGCGCCAACAGTGCCAAATGAAACCGCCTCATCCAGGAACATGCGCAGTTGGTACTTGCTGCGCAACGCAACAAGCTCTGGCAGGGGGCAGAGGTCACCCGTGCGCTGGTAGATGCCTTCTGCCACGAGAAAGCGTCGAGGCCGCCTCATAGTCGCCTTTTCTGTTTCCACTTGCTTTTTCAACAAATCCTCCAAGTCTTCCATGTCATTGTGTTTATAGTAGACTATTTTGGATCTGAAAAATACATAAATAAAATCAATTACATTGTAGTAGTTTTTTCCATATCCTCTAATTTCGGAAATAAAATCAATTAAAATCGACAACCAATACCTTGAGAGTTAAGACTTACAAATACGGACAGTAGGAGGTCGAGGAACGAAGATATTCGAGCGGAGGTCCAGGTGGCACCTATCACCGAAAAGTCAGGGAACGGAGGTTAGCATGGTGTGGGCCACACTAAGAGGAGTGAAAAATGAGACCAGCTACAACATGTGTATGACTAATGGTGACAGGCGCCAGACCACAAAGACGACTAAAGATGTCCTCAAGAACCAAAGTTCGGGAGGACCTCAGGGCCTTTGCCACCAGAAGATGCCAAGACATGACCGTAACACATGGAAATTGAAGATTCGTGCCGTTAAAGTAAAGTAAGTTACTTTGGGATAAATTTACGTACGAATCTATTTTGCGAGGATGTTTTAGCCAACATCGACTTTATTGCAGGTAGCGCGTGTTACGCCCTAGGCATAACACAAGTGCATACGCTCTTCTTGGCCTAGACCTCTGTTGTGTAAATGTTATATCGGTCGTCACTTATGTCCATAGCCATAATGTATAAATCACGAACCTTGGGTTCAAAGAATGAGAGTTTGGAGAGTATAGAGAGTCTATAGAGTCCAGAGTGAGAACTACGGAGACAGAACTGATTTACCATGTGAGTTGATACACGGTGCAAGTAGGAGTAACCTCCTATGGATGTATGAGTAAGTACCTTATCATGTAGCCCTTATGTAACTAAGTTGCCCCCCCCCCCCAATTCATTATGTTGTCCCTTGTCCCTTAAGTGCTTAAGTTGCCCCTAAGTTATTATGAGGTATTAATGTTAAGTGTATTAATATAATATTAGGTATCTGGTACCACCCTATAAGCTTATAGATAATTCCCCTCTCATAAGTCCACTCTGAATACACTAATCTATAGAAGGTCCCAATTAGTGGTATTCGGTGTGTGACAGCGCGGTGGATGGCTCTCAAATTCAACTTCAAATTTATGTCTTCCTAACCTAACCTAATGAATGATGGCATGACCTACTATACTGGCTGAAACTTACCTGGAAGCATCAAATCCTTTCTGAATGGCAAAATTAACATATTCATCTGCGAATATGACATCCCGGCTCTTGCAATATGCGGGGATGGCGCTGGCCGCAGTAGAAAAGCCATAAGAGTAGACACAGGCCTCCTCTACACCAAAAAACGCCGCGAGCTCTTGCTCTAGCTGCAGATGGACGTCTGCAGTACCATAAAAACCACGAGGCCCACAAGATCCCACTCCATATCTGACAAAAGAAATATAGTATATATTATAATATGCTGACTGTATTAAAGCTTTCGCTCCAGTTTAATCTCCTTCTTTTCTTCTTCAGCCAACGCCCGTCCTTGAATGGCATTTGACGCTGTGCCGCATAATAGAGCTGGGCCATTCCTCCTGTGCCGTAGTTCGGGATTCTACCTCTTTGCCATTGCAACTGAATAGATGATCGGCGTTTCCTTTCCCTTGGAAGCAGAAGAGTTCGGATGAACCAGCGATATTCTGAGGAGGTGGTTCTGGAGGTAGTCCTGTGGCGATTCGGAACACTGCAACTGCGATGTCCCGGCTACCACATAATTAATGTCTAACAGACAAAAGTGGAAGAAGGCAAGATGGGTCATCACACCTTATTCATGCCAAAACTATGTTACATTTTATGATGGATGTTTGAAATGTTTTCACCACGTTGTTCATCAGATCTGCCTTGGCTGGGATCTACCAACCTCCAGTCACAGTGCACACCGTGAATAATAAAATGTAATGCTTAAGAACTCCCACGGAAGGAATAGGCTTACAGCAGATATTTCTCACTAATGTGGGTACAACACAGGGTTGCTCAAATGGATTCCCTCATTACAATCATATACGGCAGTTAAATGTATATAAATAGTTTGTACTACTGTAGTCTACTTAATCATAACAGTCTATGGTAAAGGAAAATAGGTACATTATCTTATCTACTGGGTCGATAAGATAATGTATTTTCCTTTACAAAAGCGATGAAAAATGTAAGTATCTACTTACTGGGAAATACTATCTGCAGCCCGTTGTATGACATCATCATCCTCAACATAGCCAAGGTAGTTATGTGTCGCCAGATTCAGACAATTTTGCCCATCCACAGTGACATATAGGCCCGATCGTGACTGCACAACCTTTCGCTTGGGTGACACCGCCGAGTCTGGCACCAAATCTTCCGGCTGAAAGTTGGCAATTATTTCCTCTTCCTCCTCCCATGAAAGAGGCTCGAGCTTGGGCTTCTTGCCTCGTAGGAAATAGATCAGGAAGAGTGCGAGCACTGAGCTGAGACCAACAAGTTGGAGTGCATGATCGAGGAAAAACCACTGGGAAAACAGATGTGACAGATATTGGAGAATATCCATTGCGGATTGAGAATGCAGGGAAATAGATTATGACAATGAGCTTAGGAAGTGTTTTCAGTTAAAATACAGTATTGTACATGGAGTAACAGCAAGTCGACAATATTTAAACTATTAGATGACTATTTCAATAGTAATTGAATTTTTTATTGCACAGAATAAAATTCGGAACAGAACTCGAATCGGTAAAGTGGTAATGGTAAACAAATATGACCTGTGTATGACGTAGGAACACTTGTTAATGGAGTTCTTGCGTAGTGATGTCACAGTAAGAGAGCGAAGCTAACAACGCATGCGTGATTGCGAAAATAATGTAAACAAAATCAGCTGTTCGGCCATTGGTGGCTATGAAATGCATTGAGCGCTATTGATTTTTACAGTTTTAAGTTGTTATTTTTCATATTTCTAGCGTTATGGTCAAGCATTGCTGCTATGGCTTGTGTAATAGTGATAGCCTACACCAGGACAGAACACATATGAGAGAGGTCCGAATTATATCGTTCCCCAAGCCACTGGAAAAAATTAAGAAATGCAAGTGGAGGTTGCATCATTGTGGCAGAACGAAGTCCACAATATTTAAAGTTACAAAATACACATATATATGCATGGCCTTGCCCAGGAGGTGGTCCATGGGGTCCGCACCCCCCCCCCCCAGAAATAAATTTCTGCAGGTAAACCTGTATGGTTTGAAGAATTTATCCATTAATTCATTAATAAATTACGTAAAAAAATGTTTGGACCCCCCCCCCCGAAGTCATAACCTGGGAACAGCCTTGTATATATGTTCAAAACATTTAGTGGATCCTACTGGGCCAACAAAAGATTTTCCAGATCCAATCGGACAGTCGATTGAGATCATGGCCGTAGCCAAGGGGGAGTTCAACCTCTCCCCCCCCCCCCCCCCGTGATGAATTGGCTTGATACTAAATAGAATCGGATTTTGAGAGGAAAAATATAAACTACAATGTAATATCCAATTAAATTTCTGAACCCCCCCCCCCCCCGAAAAATCCTGGCTACGGCCTTGATTGGGATCAATAATGTATATTAATATATATCGTCGTTGCTTTCCAGTGGCCATGGCCGTGCCCAGGTGGGTGGTCCATGGGGTCCGGACCCCCCCCCCCCCGGAAATATTTTTTTAAATGTAAACCTGTATTGCCCGATGACCATTAATTCAATAATAAATTACGTTAAAAAAATAAGTAAATAATATTTTTCGACAATTATATGCAGCTACTTTGCCGTAATTTTTTGTCAGTACCCGCGCAAGTATTGAAGGAACCATAGACATAGTAAAACTATAGACTCATCGTAAACATTCGGGTTGAAGCCGCTTGACTTCGGCTATTTCCGTAGTATAGGACCAGATTGAGCCTTTTGCCATTTGATACCATGTTAACATTTTATTTTTTATTTGATTATTTAAAGATTATTTAGAACGGAAAATCATGCCCACTAACCAGCAATATTTTTATGCAGAACTTGGAGTACTTTTAATTTACATTTTAAACAATATTTTTAGCAAAGTTTTCCCTACTTTTAGATAAAAATAAATTTTTTTAATGCAGATCTTTCAGTACTTTTAATTTAAATTTTAAACAATATATATAATAAATGTAAACAATAAATATAATTATATATGAAACAACAAAGAAAACTATAAAGAAAACATATAATAAAACTATTAAATTTGAATTGCCCGCCAAAATGCACCTATGAGGGGGCGTGGTCGTGTCTTCAGTCCTCCAGCACAGCCGAAATACGACATGGTGGCTCCATAGTTAGTTTTATTAGCTCCATGGAAGGAACATATAAATAGCACTAATTTGCCGTTTAAAAGCGAAAATTTCTTAAAATAAAATAAATTTCATTGGAAAGCCTATACCACAGAACAACATAATATATACACAGAAATAATAAATATATTAACTAGAACAGTGGTCGGCGGGAGGCATAGTAACCCTTACGGGGCACCCCTTAACCATAAGCCAAATATTAGAGATAATTACCAACGTAAAATATGTCGAAGTTTTACACATTGCAGAACGGACATCTGACTCGGTCTCAACCCTGTACTTAGCTTATAGGAGCTACACTAGCCGCCATGTTGACAAGAGTCTGCAGCCACGGGATGGTTGTATTAAATAACAAACAGGTTCTACCAACATATAATTAAAAAAAATTACAATTTCACGGTTGGCTATCGTGCATTTGGATCAGGGCCAATCAGAACAGTTCCCGCGTATAACGAAAACCTCCATTGAAGTTAAACGCCCCTGGCCATTGATATACATGGATTACTACCACGGCACCTAGCCAACGCTGAACAAATGTCTTCACTTTTGGTCACGTGACAAAAGGGGTATTATGGCAAGAAGCGGTTGACTCCATTGCGTTCAATGCGATTTAGACGTATTTCATTGCCTGTTATTTAATCTATTTACCCATTTATTGAGTTTTTCTTTGGTTTGACATAATGGTCATATCTTGCTCTGCTTATAAATGCACTAATAGGTTCAAGATATGTCGAGAAACGGGGGAAAATATTACTTTTCACAAGTAAGTGTTCGCATGGTTTGGTCATTAGTTGATGCAACATTTATGGGTTTATTTCAGTTTTCTTAATCATTATGTTCACAAATCGCACACTTTCAATTATCCTCAAGGCCGTAGCCAAGGGGGGATCCTCGAGGGGCGGGGGCGGTCGCCCCCCCCCCTCGAGAGAAATAGCATTATTCTAGTTAGAATGGACTTTTGAAGGAAATTAAGAGAAATTATTACTCAAGTAAGGGAAACGCGATATTTTTTGGGCCACCGCCCCCCCCCCCGAAAACGTTTTCTGAAACCGTCCTTGCCCCGAAATGAAATGGCTTGATACTAGATAGAATCGGATTTTGAGAGGAAACAGAAAAACCAGCATGTAATACCCAATGAAATTTTAACCCCCCCCCCCCCGGCGCCCCAAAAAAATCCTGGCTACGGCCTTGATTGTCCTGTATAATTTTAATTCTAATTATTATTATTATTATTGTTTCAACCTCAAGGCATTTTTTAGTTAGTCAAGTTTAAAATTATTTTAGGAAGCTGATAATTCCAGCAGCCTAAGTAGGCCTATTCCCATTTGGGCGAATTTCGTGGCTTTCTTGCAAATCACACGTACTGCAAAATGTCTAGAAATTATTAGGCTTATTGATATTGACATCCCCAAATCAACAGCATTGGCCTACTACACTGCAATATTTTTCATCGATGATAGCACACAGAATATTCACATCGAGTAAGCATAATAAGTAGGCTATGAGATTTAAAAATTCGAACGCCGTTGTGGGTGGATCTGGGACGGATCCAGCTCATGGGGGGGGGGGGTAGCTGTGGGTCAAAATAGGAAAACCCTATGTAGTATCGATTAAATCAGAGCGTTATAAAAATTAACTTATAAAATAGATTTACTGATTTTTTTTTTGGGGGGGGATATCCGCCCCCTGTCTCCGTCCATGGGGTGGATCCGGGGGGGGGGAACCTGCCTCCCTGTATCCGTCTATGGGGTCTAGCCAGAGTGACTACTTATTCTTTTTATATTCTGCTTATTCTAGTTGACGTGTAGTCCAGGACAGATGAAGGGGGGAGCTGCCCCCAAAATCTTATAAGCTAGCCTGTTGTAGGTTGCCTAACTTATTACGTTATAATGTAAAGGATACTACACATGTTTATTATATTTTGAGCCACATTACCCCCCCCCCCCCAATGGGCTGGATCTACTCCTGGTATAGGTAGGAGCCTAAATTTAGCAAGTTGAACACTTCAAATTTAGTCCCAATGCAATTAAATAGACGAACATGGTTAGATTGGACTAAATAGTTTGGCTATATTTTGTTAAATTGCTGCTTGACACAATTTTTCTTAGTAACATATTCCTAGCTAAATATTAATAAATCTTCATAAATGCCGGTGTGTGACCATAGAATATTGTTCTATAATACATAAAAAAATATTACAAAAGCAGAAAATGTCAATAAATCGTATTAAAAGAATTATTGAAAAACATAAAATTCACACGTATGTGAATATGGCATGGAACGCTTCTGCCATAATATCCAAGATATCAGGTTTTGTCCGATGCCGACATCCCTAGCGCTCCAGGTGTGTTTCCAGTGTATATATATATATAGTTCAATGCCCCTGGCCTATACACTCCATGTTAAAATGAGGGGGTCATGTCCGAGAATCAGGGGTACCCCCTCCCTTTCCGACAGCCCGCCATCTTTGATTTACCTGCGCAAGAACTCTATTGTTTTTACTAAGGCGCCCATTCCATTGACCGGCTAGGGCATCCCGGGGCTGTCCCGTAAGGTCTATTATGGAGAGGGCCGTTACCCATATGAAACTTATAGGCGACACCAAGATGTAAAAAAAAAAATCAAAATCAACAATATGGCAGCTGCAACCAGGGCTGCCACATTCCGTGGTTTACCTCGGAATTCCGTGGGAAATAATTTTATTCCGAAAAATTTCCGGGGTCAACAATTTTTGAGGTTTTTCTGTGGGATTTTAGGGAAATTTGTTTTTATTTTATTTTTTAAGAATTTTGTCGAATGACCATTGATTCTCTCGCGGTTTCATAAAATTTTCGCAAAAATTCAAAAAATATAAACACTATTTCCACCCCGAGCCCTACACCTCCATATGATTTGCATGCTGAAGCAGGGGACCAATCGAAAGTCCACCATATTTTGGCCTAAAATTTTCGCGCCAAATGAAACTCAATAGTTATCTTATGGCAGTTATGACAGTTAATTGTCAGCTATTTATTACGACTTAGCTGTCGTGTATTTCCCGCCGCTAGCGCACTAAAAACTATTCTAGATTTCTGCATGTTTTTAAAAATTTACTAGCTTGAGTAGCTTCAGCTTTGTATAATGAATAAAACTTAGATGAACCTGATATAAGATGCCGGGAATTTCATATCAGCCTATAAAAGTGTGAGGTGAGAAAAAAGTCAAATCAAATGATTAAATCATGGGAGCCTATTGCATTATTTCCATCACAAACCTATTTCAAGAAAGGTTTGTAAGTTTATACATATATATGCATTGGCGTAAATAGGGGGGTCCTGGGGGGAGGCTAAGCCCGCAGGCCCCCCCCCCCCCAGGATTTCTGGTGACAAAGACGTTATGTAGGCGAAAGGCATTGTATCCACAATAACGAAAGGGAAATTAATTCTTGATACTGGTATGCTTATTTTACATGAAAGACATCATGAAAAAATCAACACATTGACTTATTTTCACAAAAATATATTACTCAAAATGCTTAAGATCCCAATAGGCCTATTTCAGACCTATTTTTTCAAGCTTTTTCTTCGGGGGAGACCCCCGGGCCCCCTCAGTGGTAGGTTTATTTGTCGGTACAATCTCAACTGTACTGCTTGCAAAATTCGTAAAACCTCACTAATTTGGACCTATATACATCAATTTTCCTTCTCCGGGGGAAACCCCCGGCCCCCCATTCTCCAGGGTTTAATATGCGTAAAACCTCACTAATTTGGGCCTATTTATCAATTTTTTCTACGGGGGAGACCCCCGGGCCCACCTATCACCAGGGTATAAAATGCGAAAAACCTCATTAATTTGGGCCCATTTATCATTGTTTTTCTGCAGGGGAGACTGCTGCGCCCCCTTCTCCAGGGGATAAAATGTGTAAAACCTCACTAATTCAGGTTTACCATAACATTAATGGCTTGGATTCACGGAGAACAGCTTAGATCTGATAATGACAACCCAAACAACCTAGCCCCCCCCCCCCTCCAGTCTCCAGAAGGTTACGCAGCCCCCTATAATGCTTTTCTCAGCGCTCCAAGTATTTTTAATTGTCAACTGCCAATTTTGAATTTGCCACAATTAAAGGTACCTACTTATGGTATACGTGGGTGTAGCTTAGGAGCCTTAGACTATACTGCTCTAGCTTCTGAAAATTAGCAAGATTAAAAGATGAAAACTGGTGAAGTAGGCATGGTGACGTCCAGCAGTCGATACTCTCAAAAATAATAAAAATCCGCCTATGCTTAGCATACTACATGAAAACAAACTTTATATCCAGTTTAATTTGTAACATCCTTGGTGAATAAAAAAAATCATATATAAGGCGCGTATTCGACCAACGTCAATAGTGATAGTAAATGTGGTATTGACGTGGTAGCAGACATTAAGACAGTCTAAAAATGTCTGCTACCACGTCAATACTACATTTACTATCACTATTGACGTTGGTGGAATATGCATCTAAATGGGACCAACATTTAAAAAAAATTCCGAGGTATTCTGAGGAACTATTTAACAATTTCCGAGGAATACGGCAGAAGTCATTTGGCAGCCCTGGCTGCAACGTTTGTTGTGTCGGTGGCTATCTAAAGTATTTTCATGTTTGAATTATTCTGTCTTAACTTTGAAGTTTCTTTATTAAATAACCACCATGTGGAAGGAGTGCAAGATGTGGGATGTAAAAATACGAAATGCCCGAGCCATGCTTGTTTTTTCCGGTAAGTAAAATGCAATTTGCCATTTTTGCGCCAACCTGTTAGGGTTAGGCTAAGCATGTTCGCAAAGCTTTTATTTTTAATGTATCCAGTTAAACTATATCTTATGTTATTAATACCGATTTAATGAAACCTCTTATAAAAATACAATTATGAAGATTCTTGACCATCCAGAGTCGAATCGACAGTTGCACAAGTTGCAGTGAGATTCAAAGTAATACAAATAGCCACCCAAGAAGATTGCAGGGGTGCTGCTACAATAACGCGATTTGTAAACTCTCTACCCTAACTCCTGAAGGTAAACTTAATCAGCCTGTACAAAGGTGTGTCAGTAAGACCGCTCTTACAAATGCTTGACTCATTGTATCACGGTTAAGGCCAAGCCCAGCTTATAAATGGAAAACTGGTCAAAAAGGAACGGAAAGGATTGACTAGACGTAGGATATTTATTAAGTACAGTATATGCAAGTTAACTCGTTATAAATTCCTTTCCTTGACGTCAATAACATTACTGCTGATTAAAGACTATTAAAAACTGCATTGGTACATACCGGAACCTAAGCCTTATGTCCCTGGGAATTGGTAACAAGTCGGCTTGTAGTTTATGAATTTGTTATAATGTTTACACATTTACTTTGCTTTCTACAGGATTCCAGATATGGGAACAAAACGGAGAGTCAGCTATGTATGCTCCCGCCACGTAGAGCCAAATTAGTTAATGTAGTTAGGAAATCGACGATATTTAGTGGTACGTACCTACTACATTGTGGACTGTTCTGATATTGGTATTACAGCTATTTTGGGCTGTTAATGCCAGTATATTAAATTAAATAAGTGCATAATATCAGGCTAAACTAATTGTCTTCGATTATAGTTACACCTATCATGTCCTACAGTAACCCACCATGTTTCGTTCACCATTTCCATGAGAGTCCATATTCTAAATTAAAATTAAAGAAACAAAACAATAACTAATTCATGCAGATACCTGTAGGTACAAAGTAAAAGTAAAATATTAATAAATGCGTGGCCTTTTCAAAACCGAACCAGCACTTAGTAGTTTAAGTAGAAGCTTACTCCTAAACGCCCTCAAAACAATTTTCTTGTAGGACTATCAACAAATTACTGCACTTTGTACCTTTACCAGCATAACGTGCTTCAACTCTTATTTCAGAAGCAAGGAGTCAAGAGGTTTTTCTGTGTATAGTATGTTATGCAGAACTTATTGCTCCTAAGTATATAACTACTAAAAATGGCGAGGAGAAATCGTTCAAGGTGCAAAGCAGAAGCATCCAAATCTCTGCTGGACTGCATAGAACTCCGAAAGGAGCAAGACTGCCAGAGCCATCAAATCGAACAAAAGAGACGCATTCAAAGACTTCTTGGGAAAACTTGATTTTAGAAAAGACGTAAGTAAAGCAACCCGTTTTGTATCGAGTCTGAATAATAATAATAAGCAACAACAGCTACCACTCCGAGGAAGAAACAATGATTAACGTCTCACAAGCAAATCGCAGAAGCCTTATGCAAGCAATTTCAAAATTGACAGAAGGGCAAAAGCCAAACTAGTTAAGAGCCCCCTGCCTCAGTGCCTCGACAGAAAAATGACGTGCATCTGTCTAGAAAATTTTACATTTTTGGAGGTAGAAGCAGCCTTTGCTCAAACCAAGAAAAATAAGGCTGCAGGCATCGACGGCATTTTCCCTGAAATGGTTATTAATCTGGGCTATAGTGCTAAGGCAACATTACTAGAGTTTATAAACCTGACGTGGAATTCCAGAATTCTCAGCTAATGGAGAAAGAGTGAAGTGATCCTACCTCTCTGAAGAAGGGAAAGGACCCATGGAGGCTAGACAGCCATCTACCCATTTCGCTCACCAGCTCCTTATGCAAGGTCGCAGAGAGAATGGTATTAAGCAGGCTGCTCCTTCCATTCATTTACCTCGGCGGCCTAGACAATGCACAAGCTGGATTCAGAAAACACAGGAACACTATGGACCAGGTAGTGGACTTCACGCAACACGTTAAGGACGCTTTTCACCGAAAAATGTCCACTGTCTCAGTCTTGGTGGACCTAAAAGCAGCTTGTGACACCGTATGGAGAGTATCCTGCTCAAGATGGCCATAAATGGATTCTTCTTCTTCTTCCCCCTTAGTGCCGCGTGCGCACCGTGGGGGGTCGCCTCGAACCCATTTCCTGAAATCGCCCTGGTCGGACGTTAACACCTTGAGCTCGGCCATTGCTTTCCCTCTTGCTCAAGCGAGTTGTTCAATCCTTTCCTCGAGAGTTGTCCTCGGTCTGCCGATGGGTCTTCTTCCTTGCGGCCTTGCTTCCGCCAACCTCCGGGTGGTCCTGTTTTCGTCCATCCTTTGGACGTGGCCGAACCATTGCATCTGCTTGTTCTTGTCCATAAATGGCATCTCTAGTAAAATCTTCTACTGGATAAATTCTTTCTTGATAATGGCACTGAAGAGTACTTTTCCTTAGCAAAACATCAAAGCTCCGCTTGCAGCGGCAAGGACTAGCCAAGGGGCTGTCATCAGTTGTCAACTCTTCAACTTGATGGTAAATGACGTTCTGAACACCATCCGAGCTATGCCAGGAGTTGAAGCTTTGGTATATGCTGATGACTTACTCATCTGGGCATCCAGCAGCGACCTGAAAAGCCAGGAATCTGTCCTAAATTAAACATTGAGAACCTCGCGAAAGGGGCTACAAGCAACTCTGTCTCACCGTTAGCTCCGATAAAACGGTCAGCCAGGTACTCAGCCTGTCAACGAAACAGCCTGAAGTCAAACTTACCCTCTAAGACGCGGAACTGGAGCAGCAGGATGCAACGAAATATCTGTCGATTGACAAGAAAATGACGTGGAAATCCATAGCTGACAAAGCCTGATAGCGGTGCTGTCTATTTAAACGTCCAACAGCTACAAAATAGGGTGCCACTCAAGACGTGCTGACATCCACGTACAAAACCTATATTCGCCCCATACTCGAGCACGGTAGTGAAGCCACTGTAACAGCGAGTGCCAATACTACGCTAAAACTGCATGTTGCCCAAAATGCGTCAATGCGAATTATCACTGGTGCCCCAAAATCTACACCTAAGCTGCCACGGAAGTCCAGACCGGAATAGAACCCATGCAATGCCACAGAGAAAAAGCCGCACTTAACTTTTGAGAAAGACAAAAACGCTTACTGCCCCTAAAAAGGACCCAATATACAAAAGCTGCTTCCCGGCTGAAAAGAAACTCAAGTTACTGATCATGGCAGACTCCATCAGAAAAAAAATACGACATACTACTGGGTGAAGCAGCGCCTTCCCCCTGCCAACAACAAGCCTTTCTCTCGCTTCCAGCTGCTGAGCTGCACCTAGTCAATCACGATCTGCTAAAACACGTATCCACTGATGTTGCTCTGCTTTAGAGACCATTCATACTAGATACGCAGCAAAAGAATGGCTCCACATATACTGCAATGGCCCCTCCATCCTTTATCTGGAAAAAAAGAGCAGGTTTTTTGTCCGAAGCTTTCCAAGACGCAGTGCCTGTAGGTGCACCTCTGGGCTCTGACCAACTACGACGGAGATATTGCAGCAGCATGAGTCCGCTAAAAAATTGTAAGAAACAAGAGACAATAAAAATAAAGTAGTGTTCCTGATTGATTCTTGCTCTGAGTAGCAACCGTGCCACGGTTGCGAAATAGCAATAAACTGCCGCACGCTGCTATCAAATTTGCTAGAGGGTGGATGGCACATCGTAATTGTAAGAAACAAGAGACAATAAAAATAAAGTAGTGTTCCTGATTGATTCTTGCTCTGAGTAGCAACCGTGCCACGGTTGCGAAATAGCAATAAACTGCCGCACGCTGCTATCAAATTTGCTAGAGGGTGGATGGCACATCGTTCTGCAGAGGATTCTCAGCCATGTAGGAATCGGCGGCAACGAAAAGGCAGACGAGCTGGCCAAAATTGGAGTAGCCGGCCAGTACACTGTCATACACCTCCGCTAAATCCATCATAGCCAGAGCTGTAAGGGCATGGGTCAGAAACCGCCACAGACATACAAGCGCAGGAAAAAACTGGGCCACCCTTATAGACTTGCCAATACTCCGGTTCCTGCCTAGGGCATTGAGCGTTGCTGTTTTCAGGACCACCACCGGCCACGACTACCTTCCTTCCCCCTGCATCGCATCGGGGTCTTTGCTTCGGACGTCTGTCCCCTGTGTAAAGGTGAAATGAACGCAAAACATCGACCCGAGTGCCCAGCCCTGTCCTAATGCTGTGTCGTCGTATATTCTATATAGCATAAATATAGTACTTCCTTTTTCATATCGGTATTCTCTGAAACTAGAGGTGGGGAATTTTTGCTTACTTTGCTTTTTGTTTCAGTCAGAGGTTACAAAATAATCTACTACGGCCAAGCCGGCAACAGTTCAAGCAGAGTTGGAGTCATTGTTGAAGGAAGCCTGTAAAATTCAGTAGTTGAGGTGACCAGGAAGAGCGACCGGGTGATGCATTGTAAGTTTCTATTTACTGACGAAGCAGTAGTGCTGAACGTGATAAGTGGATACGTGTAGCAACGAGAAGAAAATCCTAGTCAACCTGAACTTCGATGAGCTTATGATGACTCTACCGGATATTGAAATGGTTTTTTAAGAGCCGACTTAAATAGGCATGTTGGTCACGAGAGAACTGGCTACTCCACAGTACATGGTGGGGAAGGTTTCGGAGCGAGAAACACGGAAGGCGAGAGGATCCTGGAATGGGCTGAGACGCAGTAACTAAATATATGTAACACCATGTTCAAGGAGAGACAAGAGCACTTAATCACCTATAAGAGCGGAACGCACCAGGCGCAGATGCTGAGGCGCAGAGATAGACCTGCATGCATGAACTGTAAAGTGATTCCAGGGAACTGCGTCTTTCCGCAGCAGTGGACAGAAGAATCCGGGCTTATAAATAGGCAGTGGTCGATTTGAAAGTATGCTTCCCAACGTCTCGTCAACAACTGTAGTCAACATCTTCAGTGACACTACGTACACTTATACTACTAAGATTGTATCGCGGAGTTACCGTAGCAAATGATTGAGTTGGTGCAGGTATGGTTTGTTGCGCATACGTTCTCGTTTCTGATTGCTGTGATTGGCCCATTGGCGTCATTCTCGTTGTTGTTGTTGTTTTGTTGAGGGCTGGATACCATATTCTATTTACTTTTAATCCTTCTTCCTTTCTGTTAAAGTTTTGCGGATGTTTGTAAATTTCTATGGCCTCCCTGTATAGTCGGGGGTAGTACGAAGCCGTGGTAGAGAGTATTGTAGCCTGCCCAAAACGTACAGTATAGGCTGTATGGTCTGTTTGTGTTAACGCATGCTCTGCAATTGCAGACCTCTCTGGCTGAAGAAGGCGACAGTTACGTTTGGGTTCATTTATCCTTGTTTTCAAGCTTCTTTTTGTGGTCCCTGGCATCTTTGGCCGATCTGAGTAAGCTGTTTAGTTGTTGTATAGGTTTGAATATTGTTTTCACATTGTGACGTCGAAAGAGTTTACCTATGCGATCCGTCACATTTTAATGAAAGGAAGTTGGACCAATCCCATCGTGGCTGCTGGTTCCTGCCGGTCGGTTGTATTACATGGTGGCCGTATTGCGTGTTTTATTTCTCGCTCTGAGTACCCATTCGATTGTTGTCGATCCAATCAAGGAAACATTGGAATTGATAAAAGAAAAATTCACTGACGATATCACCCAATGGTTCCACCATGTGCTGATGAAGACGTATTTCCAATGGAATTTGGCCTTATATGAACAATTGGACGGAATGGCAATGGGTAGTAATATAAGTCCGGTAGTGGCTAATTTCTATATGGAATTCTTCGAAAAAACGGCATTGAACTCAGCTCCTCTGCAACCGAAATGCTGGTTTCGATATGTGGATGATACTTTTGTGATATGGAGTCATGGCCAAGAAAACTTAATCAATTTCCTGAATCATATGAACCTGATTCACCCGAAAATACAATTCATGATGGAAAAGAGATTAATTGTGATTTGTCGTTTCTTGACGTGTTGGTAATAAAGAAGGCGGAACTCTAGGGCATACAGTATACCGTAAACCAGCACATACTGATAGGTACCTAAATAAGAACTCCAACGACCATCCGAGCCAAAAGCGCCATGATAAAGACGATTATTCACCGCGCCAATAGAATCTGTGAACACCGGGCACTAAAAGAAGAACTAAACCACTTAGACATTGCACTACAATCGAATGGGTACTCAGAGGGAGAAATAAAAAGCACGATACGGCCACCGCGTAATGCAACCGATCGGCAGGAACCAGCAGCCACGATGGGATTGGTCCAACTTCCTTTCAATAAAAATGTGACGGATCGCATAGGTAAACTTTTTCGACGTCACAATTTGAAAACAATATTCAAACCTACACAACAACTAAACAGCTTACTCAGATAGGCCAAAGATGCCAGGGACCCACTGAAATCAGCAGGCGTATACAGAATTCTACATAGGTAGGTACCACAAAAAGAAGCTTGAAAACAAGGATAGATGAAGACAAACGTAACTGTGGCCTTCTTCAGCCAGAGAGGTCAGCAATTACAGAGCATGTGCTAACACAAACAGGCCATAGGTACTCTACGTTTTGAGCAGGCTACAATACTCTCTACCACGGCTTCGTACTAGCCCCGACTACACAGGGAGGTCATAGAAATTTACAAACATCCGAAAACCTATAAAAGAAAGGAAAAAGGATTAAAAGTAAATAGAATATGGTATCCAGCCCTCAACAAAACAACTACATTTTCTGGCCATGCTTCGAAGGGCATGTAAAGCAGGCGGTCCCGGGCCTTCCTAGTTGAGTGTAAGAGAGGGCTAACTCCGCTAGTTTGGCTTAGTAATAGAACAAAAAGTCCTTATTATTTATTTACAAAGAGAATGCGTCAGTGGGCCAATCACAGCAATCAGAAACGAGAACTCCTGCTCAACAAACCATACCTACACCAACTCAATCAGTTGCTATGGTACCTCCACGATACGATTTTACCAGTATAAGTGTACGTAGTGTCACTGAAGATGTCGACCGCAGTTGTTGACGAAACGTTTGGAAGCCTACTTTCAAATCGACCACGGCCTATTAGCCCGGATCCTTCTGTTCATTTAAAAGCCCTTGAGCTTAAGATAAGGTGGTTTGACCTGTCCAGAGATGGTATACGTGACTCCTTCAGCCAGGAAGGCACGAGGAAACTGCCAACTTTGAACGACCAATAGGAGGCGTTAACTATCAAGAAGCTATGGCAAAACATTGAGGCAGCTCTACTGTCCTCAGGGTCGGATGTGCTGGGAAAGACTAAAGGTGGCCAGCTAGTTCAGAAAGATGCGTGGTGGTGGAACGAAGATGTGCAAAGCAAACTGACAGATAAAAAGAAGTCATACAAGGAATGGCAAAAGTCGAAATCAAGGGCCGACCATGAGTGCTAAACGGTCACTAGACGAAGAGCGAAAAGAGCAGGAGCAGAAGCCAGAGACACAGCCACTGAGGAGTGACTGAATACCCGAGACGGAGATCAGAAAATATTCAAGAGCTAAGAAAAGGCTGAGCGATAAACAGGACATTGCCCAGACAGTTATATGTATTAAAGACAAGCAAGGAAGAGCCCTTACCCAAAGGGAGGCCATTAACTAGGTAATGGATGGAGTACTTTAGTGGAATTATGAATGTTGGAAACCCAAGAACCCAGGTCCTAAATGCTGAGGAACGTAATAATGAAACAATACCACAGAGGCAGAAGTGAAAGAAGCACTAAAGAGCATGGCAAATGGCAAAACCACGGGCCTGACAGCTACCCCATTGAAGCTTTCAAGGCACTTGGGGCAACAGGAGTAACTATAATGACCAAATTCATCAACAAAATCCTCTACGACCCGCAAATTCCAAATCAATGAAGAAAAGAAAGGGGGACGTGCAATCCTGCGGAAAATATCGACCCATAAAACTGATTAGCCATGCGATGAAGTGGACTGCGCGAGTAAGATCCAAACTGGAGAAGGACATAACAGAAAACCAACTTGGCTTCATTGCAGGGCAAGGGACCACCGATCACCTCAGGACCATGCAGGATAAAAAGGAACCACTCCACCTAGCCTTCATTGACCATGAAAAAAAAAATTGACCGCAAAAAAACTAAGTACATGGAAAGTGGAGGGATACTTGATGAGCACACTGTTGAAATAGAAGGCGCTCAGCTCGAAAAAATGAACAATTTTAAATACTTATGGTCCACCCTAAAAATGGGAGGTGGGTGTGAAAAGGACGCTTGCAGTCGAATCTCGATAGGCTGGCTGAAGTGGCGAGACATGAGTGGTATCCTAACAGACAGGAAAATGCCCAAAAACTAAAAGGGCTACTCTACAAGCAAGTGGTTAGAACTACCTTGATTTATGGCTCAGAGTGCTGGGCCTTGAGAAAGGCCGAAGAACAAAGACTGCATGTGGCCGAGATGCGGATGCTGCGACGGTCCGTGGGCTTCACACTAGCTGATAGACGCCAAAACGAAGAAATAAGAGCTGAAATGAAGACCGCAAACATAGTCGCATAAAGCGCGGGAACGGCGACTATCATGGTGGGCCCACGTTGAAAGAAGGTGGCCAGATAAGCTTATCAGACGGATAAAACGTATCGAAGCCGAGGGAAAGAGAAGACGAGGACGGCCCAGGCTGACGGTAAAAGCGAAAGCCCGCCAAGACCTCAGAACTGTAGGAGCAATCGCAGTCGAAGCCCAGAATCGCAGAGTGGAAAAAAACATGCCGTTTCGCTGACCCCTCCTAGGGATAAAAGCGAGGAAAAAATAAAAAAAAGTCTGAGATCGCTCAGCCGCGCCGCTGTCAGATATTCTCACCACTGTCCCGTTATCACAAGTGATAAAAGTTCAAGTTCAGGTACTGGCAATATTTTAACTTTTAAAACAGGAATCAATAGCAACCACACACAAGATCACAAGATGCATGTACTGTATATCTTATGAAATATATTACTCTAAATTTTTGTGTACAATATGATTAGCCACAGTTATTGAACTAGAAAATTGTAAAAAGAAAAATTCTGTCGGTGAGAATGTCTGGTCGAAAGAGCTCAAAAATTGTGCAAATCGGAGCTGGTTACGGCATATAATACGGCTTAAAATTGTAGATAGAATTAGGCGGAACTGATCCACAATAACATATGTTAACAGTGACCGGTTTCGGTAAGATACCATCATCAGACATAAACAAACAAATGAAACACGCCATTATGTACATACCAAGGGGGTGGGGGATACAATATTAATTGGTAGGAGGTGGGCGGGGTTGGGAACATGACCTTACGAGTGGGGAGCAATTTTCCAACATTTTCCCAAATTGCTCCCCACATGTTATGTTCCCAACCCCGCCCACCTCTTGGTATGTATATAATGGCGTGTTTAATTTGTTTGTTTATGCCTGATGATAGTATCTTACCGAAACCGACCACTGTTAATATATTTTATTGTGGGTCAGTTGCGTCTCATTCTTTCTACAATTTTAAGTTTGATGAAGTTCCACGAAATCACTTTGGAGAATCTCACTATGATATAATACGGCTTTGAATGTATAAAACTGTTTTTCTGGGGGTGTCCGAACGACTCTTAAGTTTTCATCTATTGTTTCAGCAAGAGATCGCGCAGCTGTCGGACGGCGCCATTAATGCCACTTTGACCTACTCAAACGAAGGGAGCCGATGAACCAATGGAGGAGCAACGTAAATTATATTTTTATGAAGCGCCAGTAGAATCCGGGCTGATGGGCCGTGGTCGAAATGAAAGTGAACTTACAAACGTTTCGTCAACATCTGCGGTCGACATCTTCGAAGGTTGTAGCTCGGTGCCTCCGTAGCGAGTGACTGGGTAGGGGGCTGCGCACTGACCTTTATACCTGGACGTTGTTGTTGTGTTGAGAGCGGGATTTGCTCGCTCTCAGGACATGTAGAGTAGTGGAACGGACTCCAACCTTCACCCGAAAGGTGTTAGTTCGAGTCCCACACTTCCTACATTTTCTGGCCATGCTTCGGAGGGCATGTAAAGCAGGCGGTCCCGGGCTTTCCTAGGTGGGTGTAAGAGAGGGCTTATAGCCCTAACTCCGTTAGGTTAGCTTAGTAATAGAACAACAAAAGTCGATATTTATTTTATTTAACATGTTCCTCTGGGGAATTTCCATTGCCTTGTTTTTCACAATTGACCGACGTCATCCTTTTTGTTGTGGTATTGTTCAGCCCGGATACCAGAGTTTGCTCACCTTAAGCCGTCAACCGCAGATGTTGACGAAACGTTTGTAAGTTCACTTTCATTTCAACCACGGCCAATCAGCCCAGATTCTACTGGGTCTTCATTCGACTCCGGCATTGAAAGCCTCTGTAGTTACATCAATTTTCATGAGATTTCTCTATAACTTGCACTGTCGGGGTTTAAGTTCTAAAAATTATAAGTATGTCGCCACTGTTTCTGTATTACGCATTTACATGTCGATATTTTTGCTTCAACGAGAAGTGTTAATTATTCTTATTAGCCTACATATTACCATGAAAATTAAGCGGACAGAAGAATCCGGGCTAACAGGCCGTAGTCGATTTGAAAGTAGGCTTCCAAACGTTTCGGTTGTATCGCGGAGGTGCCGTAGTGACTGACGGACAGGGATGCAGGAATGGTTGGTTCGGTGCGCAGGTGCTCTCGTTTCTGATCGTACTACCCCCGACTACACAGGGAGGTCATAGAAATTTATAAACATCCGCAAAACTTTTAACAGAAAGGAAGAAGGATTAAAAGTAAATATGGTATCCAGCCCTCAACAAAACAGCAATAAAGAGAATGACGCCAACCAGAAACGAAAGCGCCTACCCACCACACCTGCACCGGTCATTCTGTCAGTTGCTACGGTACCCCCGCGATACATCCTTAGAAGTGTACGTGCACGTAGTGCCACTGAAGATGTCGACCGCAGTTGTTGATGGAACGTCTGGAAGCCTACTTTCAAATCGACCACGGCCTATTAGCCCGGATTCTTCAGTCCCCTTGTTAGACTCCGGCCGTGAAAGCCTTCGTTAATACACCATGAGAATTGTTTTCGTTACTTACCTACTGGTTTTTTCTTACATTGACATAACATTGCCGAAACCGGTTGGGTTTTTTCTTACATTGACATAACATTGCCGAAACCGGTTGGGTTTTTTCTATGATATAACGTAAAACTTAACAAAGTAATTTATTTATAATGAGAAAGTTTAGAGATTAATCATATAATAAATTATTTTACCTTACTCAGTGGCGCTACAGCCTGGTTAGGGTCTTGACTTGTTCTCTATTGGTAAAGGTTGATGGCAATGGTGTAATACTATTTAACAAAGGGCTAGTTGGACTTACATTGCCTGTCTGTTAATAGTCATTAGAGGATAGTCATCGAATAGTTAGAGCGGAGCCCATTGTCAGGGGAAGGGGGTGAAGATTTGAAAGTGGGTGCTACTCCCATCATCATCCTTAGTAGGACTGGTTGGGTTTCTGACCAACGGACTCCTTGCTCTTGTATTCTACTCTGAATTATTGAGTAAATCCCATCCCCTCGAGAATTCAAACTACCGTTCTCCCGATCGAAATGCAAGTTCTCTAACCACTCGACCACGGCGCTCGGCGAGGAAAATCCTCAAGGGGGTCGGATTTACTTAATAATTCATAGTAGAATACAAGAGCAATTGAAACCATCAGGACTTAGCCTGATGCTGGGAGTAGCACCCACTCCCGAAATGTCACCCCCTCCCGCTGACAATGGCCTCTACCCTAATTATTCCATGACTATGAGAGCCATGTC
Source organism: Psococerastis gibbosa (assembly GCA_963971405.1). Classification (NCBI taxonomy): domain Eukaryota; kingdom Metazoa; phylum Arthropoda; class Insecta; order Psocodea; family Psocidae; genus Psococerastis; species Psococerastis gibbosa. The sequence continues at coordinate 41,790,701 of OZ020489.1, read as the reverse complement.
TCATACTCATGACTATTAACACTACAGACAACGTAAGGCTACCTGCCTTTGTTAAATTGACTTGTTTTAAAAGGTTGAAACTGGTCTTATTCTTATGCTGCCTTCGTTTGAAATGTGGTAATCCCAATGTTAGGCTGGCTGGAAAATGCCGAGAAAGACTTCATCCACCTCGTCGCACGTAATTGCGTGACTGGCATCCAGAATGGGCTTGGCGGGACATCGCGCGCCTAAAACAATAACCAAACATTCTATTGGAACTACCAAATGAATAGTTCTCGTCGGCAAACCGAAATTCTATTATCAGTATGCTATAGTAAATATTTCTATGATTGTCTCAAATAACTGTTGTTAAATGTTTGATATGTGAGATTATTACTTAGTTCCCTGAACTCGTCCAAGCTGTAGAGTGGACATTCCTTCCTTCTCCTTGAAAACTCAATTAGTAAGGCTGATGGGCAGGGCATTGTAGTACCTAATTGCCGAGTTTGCTTAAGATGCGACAACCGACTCAGCCTGCATTTGGGGTAGGCGTTTCATAGCCTGAACTTTATATACATTCGCGTGTCCATGAAAACGAGTATTTAAGTGGGTTGTCCAAAATCGAGCAGCTTGGACGGCTTTGACGTTTGCTTCATACAGATCGTCTGTTTCGACCTCTCTATAGCAGCAAATTACAGCTATTGGGTACATCTTGCTCATCGGTGTAGGTTTGAGACATCCCGTTATGATTCGCACCGTTTCGTTTACATCCACCTCTTTCGGCATGAACCGAGTTGTGCGCGCAGGAACTGCGTATTATCCCTCTGAGAAGCAAAGCCCAAGTGCAGAGGTTCTCAGTGTTCTTGTCTCTGTCAGACTGCTTATTGCGGAGATGAAAATAGATGGATTTGATTTCAGTAAGTTGTTCTTATAATACTTACAAGCTAGGGTACCAAGGGCCAGTCCCAACTCGTGCTGAACCACCTCGAACGTTTTGCCTTGTGCTGCAACAGCTGCGTCATCGGCATGTACAAAGTGTTTAGTGAACCCTGTCGTGGGATGATCGTTAGTGTCGATAAGAGCTAATATCCCATCCTGGGGAGGCTGTTCTTTTGGGTTCTCCACCGACTCTTTCTGAACGAGATAGTTTTCTCAAATAAAAAACTGAAACAAATTTGAAACATTAATTAATGTTACGTTCAATAAATGGAAATGATGTTAACTTGTACATACCCTACCTACACGAGAATTATAAAATATAGGTTATGATAACAATGTATTCAAGTAGAGTATAGGTACTTTATGTCCGAGGCTGGCAGACAGAGACCCATTATGGATTCAGCGTTAGACCTAATTAAATGCATTGGTAGAGTTGCCATTGATATAATTATTGTAACAGTAAAATATGTTAAACCCCATTTCATAATATTATAGGCTAGTTTCCAGTTGAGCAATGTTTAACTGCATAGTTATATAAGTACTTCAGGTGGCGGGTAGAAGTGAAATGTTAAAATGAAATTAGCATAGGCTAGCTATGATTTCCCTCATTCATGTTTGCCTTCGCATCAGGCTGATTATGATTATTAAGTTATTGTACTGGAATGCATGTTTGCATTAAACAAAACAGTAAGGTATACAGGTTGTGCAATGCGTAGGCTGATTGCTGAAGATATTTCACGCCAATAGATATTTGCACTATGTTTACAAATCACTACTACAATAAAAACAACAATAAATTGGTGAAGTGGTTAGGTTAGGTTTAGAAACTACAGACGATGACGCATTATAGGGCCAATACTAGTAAAATAAGGTACTTACAAGTATTATCTGGCAACTGAGTTACATTCAATACCATTTTTATTTGCTTCAGCAGCAAATTACTTAAAAGAAACATCGTTAAAAAAAGCCCGCATCGGCAGTACAGCGGGCATTTTATTTTTATGTTTTGTTTACACGTCAAGGTCTCCAGGAATGCTTGAAAACTAGGATTCTATGCTTAGCTTTTAAAGTGCGCAATAGTCTCCACAAGCTGAACACTAAATTTTAATGTTTCTCTTGTGGAGACTATTTCGTCTGCTAGAGCTCCGCCCCTTCCGCCATTTGATAACGGTTAATTTCCAATCTAGGGAATATAGATCGTTTGGCTAGGGCTATTTCCAAAACGGTGACGTGGTAGCAGACACTCAAGACTTAGGTGGCGTTTCCACCGACCTCGCATTGCAGAATTGACGGAAATGTTTATTTTTCTTTTTATAGAAATCTATTAAAATGTTTGTAATTAACATATCCCATGAAGCCATTTTTTAATTTAAGTTTGTTTGTTTGTGATTTTATTGTATGATCATTGATCAATGTTAACTAAGGCATAGAGGAAAATAAACATTTCCGTCAATTCTGCAATGCGAGGTCGGTGGAAACGCCACCTAAGTCTTGAGTGTCTGCTACCACGTCACCGTTTTGGAAATAGCCCTAGCCGGTCAATGGAATGGGCACCTTAATTGTTACCCTAAGGCGCCCATTCCATTGACCGGCTAGGGCTATTTCCAACAACGGTGACGTGGTAGCAGACATTCAAGACTTAGGTAGCGTTTCCAACAACCTCGCATTGCAGATTGCAAATGACATTGACGGAAATGTTTGTTTTTCTTTTTATAGAAATCTATTAAAATGTTTGTAATTAACATATCCCATGAAGCCATTTTTTAATTTTTGTTTGTTTGTGATTTTACTGTGACGTGGTAGCAGACATTCAAGACTTAGGTGGCGGTTCCACCGACCTCGCATTGCAGAATTGACGGAAATGTTTATTTTCCTCTATGCCATAGTTAAAATTGATCAATGATCATACAGTAAAATCACAAACAAATAAACTAATATTAAAAAATGGCGTCATGGGATATGTTAAGTACAAACATTTTAATAGATTTCTATAAAAAGAAAAATTCTAATTTCCGTCAATGTCATTTGCATTCTGCAATGTGATGTCGGTGGAAACGCTACCTAAGTCTTGAATGTCTGCTACCACGTCACCGTTGTTGGAAATAGCCCTAGCCGGTCAATGGAATGGGCGCCTAAACCAAATACGCTCTGGTGCGGCCCGTACGTAAGACCAACAGGGCTAGATGGGGTCAACTCGATGAAAATGACACCCTCTGCTCATGCGGCCAGCGCCAAGACTAAGAACATCTGTTCCTGTGCAGCCTTTGCCCCCACCGCTGCACACCTGAAGACCTGTGGGAGGCCAATGTGGCGGCTATGAATTTCGTCCAGTTTTGGACGCGCTTGGACACGAAAAAGTAAAGTACTTATTTGTTTTCAAACAATTATTTCGTTGTTAGGCAGCAAGTTGTCTATTACCACGACCGGATATTGGAAATAGCAGACTTTTGAGTGGTGGTTCAAAACTTATATTTATATATATTATATAACATAATTATTTGAACAATATCGGACCTGCAACGCCTGGTCAAGGAGTGGACTTGGTTACTACGCTATAGGCCCTAAGTTCTGGCCAAGAAAGTAAACACAATATTTAATTTATCCATTTTAGCCTACTAATAACGATCGAATTGGTGTACTTTAACTTAGGTGACCTACTCTGCAACGCTTCTCCAATATAAAACTCATCACCCCATACGGAGTTTCGTTATTCCCTACAGTTACATGTACTCGCAAGAGCATGTTTTAAATTTCAATAACTGCACTAACCCAGGGTTTTCGAAAGGGATGTGTCTAAAGGTTAGGTCAGCTGGTAAAGTAGCCGTTCGGGGCTAAATCTCGCCTAATGTAAAGGCGTTGTTCATTTCATTTCATAAGCTACTGGTACCTAACTCACTTTCAATCTCCCTAAGGAGGGCTGGTGGGTACTATGGCGATTGTTTTTTACCTTAACCTGGGATTGTAAACGAGATAATTTTATTTTAGAATGGAAAAACCCGTTCAAAATTGTTTGCATTTTTAACCCCACGAATAAGCTTACGCCCGCTGGATCAAGAACAGATTAGGGACTGGTAGGTAGGTAGGTCATTAATAAGGTACATTTACGCTATCTGTAAGTTTCCCAAGCATGCTGCTTTCTCCGTGCAATTGCAGCACCAACGGAGCCCACTAAGCCATGCGTCACAACAGAATAATCACTTTAACTGGATAGATAATTAATTCGTGTATTTATCAAAAATAGAATACAATGTAAGTTTCACATCTGTGCCCCTTCAAGCCGGAGCGTGTGAGAGTCTCACATAATGACACTAACAGGCACAGTAATTAATTTAAATTTAAACACGGAAAAATTTATTTAGTTTATCCATGGAAAACATGAAAAGTTGACATACTGGCAAGTGTCATCTTACAAAATTTACAAAAGCTCTCATTTGTAAAGATGACTGTTGATCGCGTAATACTTACAAAGTATGCCTCAGTCAACTTACCGTGATTTTTCTGTTGGACTCAGCGTAGTATTTCTGGAGTTACCTACTAGAAAGGAAATTAATAGGATACGTTAATGTTCGTTTAATACTGTTCTGTTGCCATTATAAATACCAACCAAAACAAGCAGAAATCACTGAACTATATATATATACATACACTGGAAATCATGGAGCTAATAAAACTATGGAGCCACCATGTCGTATTTCGGCTGTGCTGGAGGACTGAAGCCACGACCACGCCCCCTCATAAGTGCATTTTGGCGGGAAATTTAATAGTTTTCTTATATGTTTTCTTTTTTATTTCATACATAATTATATTTATTATTTACATTTATTATATATATTGTTTAAAATTTAAATTAAAAGTACTGAAAGATCTGCATTAAAAAAATTTATTATCTAAAAGTAGGGAAAACTTTGCTAAAAATATTGTTTAAAATGTAAATTAAAAGTACTCCAAGTTCTGCATAAAAATATTGCTGGTTAGTGGGCATGATTTTCCGTTCTAAATAATCTTTAAATAATCAAATAAAAAATAAAATGTTAACATGGTATCAAATGGCAAAAGGCTCAATCTGGTCCTATACTACGGAAATAGCCGAAGTCAAGCGGCTTCAACCCGAATGTTTACGATGAGTCTATAGTTTTACTATGTCTATGCTGGAAATACACCAGGAGCGCTAGGGCTGTCGGCAACGGACAAAACCTGATATCATGGATATTATGGCAGAAGCGTTCCATGCCATATACACTTACGTGTAAATTTGATGATTTCAATAATTTTTTTAATACGATTAATTGACATTTCCTGCTTTTGTAATATTTATTTATTTATTATAGAACAATATTCTATGGTCACACACCGGCATTTATGAAGATTTATTAATATTTAGCTAGGAATATGTTACTAAGAAAAATGGTGTCAAGCAGCAATTTAACAAAATATAGTCAAACTATTTAGTCCAATCTAAACATGTTCGTCTATTTAATTGCATTGGGACTAAATTTGAAGTGTTCAACTTGCTAAATTTAGGCTCCTACCTATACCAGGAGTAGATCCAGCCCATTGGGGGGGGGGGGGGGGTAATGTGGCTCAAAATATAATAAACATGTGTAGTATCCTTTACATTATAACGTAATAAGTTAGGCAACCTACAACAGGCTAGCTTATAAGATTTTGGGGGCAGCTCCCCCCTTCATCTGTCCTGGACTACACGTCAACTAGAATAAGCAGAATATAAAAAGAATAAGTAGTCACTCTGGCTAGACCCCATAGACGGATACAGCGAGGCAGGTTCCCACCCCCCCCCCCCCTGGATCCACCCCATGGACGGAGACAAGGGGGCGGATATCCCCCCCCCCCCCCAAAAAAAAACCCAGTGAATCTATTTTATAAAATAATTTTTATAACGCTCTGATTTAATCGATACTACATAGGTTTTTCCTGTTTTGACCCACAGCTACCCCCCCCCCCCCATGATGAGCTGGATCCGTCCCTGATCCACCCACACCGGCATTCGAATTTTTAAATCTCATAGCCTACTTATTATGATTACACGATGTGAATATTCTGTGTGCTATCATCAATGAAAAAATATTGCAGTGTTGATTTAGGGATGTCAATATCAATAAGCCTAATAATTTCTAGACATTTTGCAGTACGTGTGATTTGCAAGAAAGCCACGAAATTCGCCCAAATGGGAAATAAAAACACCTTTTTCCTCTGTAAATTTGCCTTATAGTGTTTCGCTATTTTTATTCACAATCAAAACTTAGGTTCTGCAGGACTAGGCCTGCTTAGGCTGCTGCAATTTTCAGCTTCCTAAAATAATTTTAAACTTGACTATAACTAGTAGTAGTAGTCTGGTTTGACACAGTCCCAGGCCACGGTGAGGGCCCATAGGACTCCAGTGGACCTCCTGATTATAGTGGATTCCGAACCACTTGGGAAACACAGTGAAGTCACACGATTAGTTCGGAGGTGACCAGGACAAGTCCTACCATGTTTCCCTACCGGCACTGTGCACACGACCAATTTATCTGCAGCTTTGAACCTGCTCTGGTCCGCTGGATTCAACTTGGTAAGGCCAACTAATCAGACTTACTGCGTTGGCGTTGGCGCCAATCCACATACTAAGACTATAACTAAAAAATGCCTTGAGGTTGAAACAATAATAATAATAATAATTAGTATTAAAATTATACAGGACAATCAAGGCCGTAGCCAGGATTTTTTTTTGGGGGGGGGGGGGCGTAAAAATTTCATTGGTATTACATAGTGGTTTGTATGTTTCCTCCGATTCTATCTAGTGTCAAGCCATTTCATTTCGGGGCAGGGACGGTTTCAGAAAATGTTTTCGGGGGGGGGGGGGGTGGCCCAAAAAATATCGCGTTTCCCTTACTTGAGTAATAATTTCTCTTAATTTCCTTCAAAAGTCCATTCTAACGAGGATAATGCTATTTCTCTCGGGGGGGGGGGGGGGGCTACCGCCCCCTCCGCCCCCCAAGGATCCCCTCTTGGCTACGGCCTTGAGGACAATTGAAAGTGTGCAATTTGTTAACATAATGATTAAGAAAACTGAAATAAACCCATAAATGTTGCATCAACTAATGACCAAACCATGCGAACACTTACTTGTGAGAAGTAATATTTTCCCCCGTTTCTCGACATATCTTGAACCTATTAGTGCATTCATAAGCAGAGCAAGATATGACCATTATGTCAAACCAAAGAAAAACTCAATAAATGGGTAAATAGATTAAATAACAGGCAAGGAAATACGTCTAAATCGCATTGAACGCAATGGAGTCAACCACTTCTTGCCATAATACCCCTTTTTGTCACGTGACCAAAAGTGAAGACATTTGTTCAGCGTGGGCTAGGTGCCGTGGTAGTACTCCATTAGTCCATTTATATCAATGGCAGAAATACAATTATGGAACGGAAACCATGATTTGATGGAAATTTCAATTTATAGAAAGATTCATAGCTACCTATTGAGACGGCGACCAATGTTCGACTACCAGAAACTTTATCACAACTTTTCATTTCATGACCCCCTGAGCCTGTACATATCGATTTTAGGAAACACTGCAACTAACTACAGTAGATATTATGAAAAATTATACAAAAATTTATCATAGGCTACAAATGCCGTGATCGAGTTCGTTAATTAGCGAGATCCGCCATTTAGTTTCAAGATGGTGGCCGATCAATAACTTACAAAATTCATATCTCAGTTAACATTGGTCGTAGAGGGAAAGGATAACATGTGACTGAAAGCCCGTAGTTTTATCTACGATAATGGTAATAAAAACTTTTTACGACAAATCGACGATTTCAAGATGGTGACCAGTCAAAGTGAAATGATGTGACACGTGTACATAAGTTCAGTCGTCTACAAAGTGCTGTAAAAGGAGGAACCAGACTGCCCTATATTAACAGAACAGTTCCAAAATACATCACATCTACTGAAAATCTACTGAAAGGGTACAGGAAAGGAGCCTCCCCGAAGATCGCATTTTTATACACGTGGACATAAATCGATCGGGCGTACCCTGGGCAACGCTAAGTGACTAAAACTTAGCGGCTAATCCTTTCATCACCGAGACGAGACCAAAGACTTTCTGTGCAAATGGGATCAAACCCACCCAATCGGCACTTCTCAGAGCCATTCCTGACGACAATATCAATTAATATTGAAGGAATTTCTGACGACAAAGAAGAGCTTTTAGCACTTCTGTGTAAAAGAACCAATTGTGACATTTTATGTGTTCAAGAAACACATAGAGACCTGACGAGGAATAGACCAAATGTAAGTGGTATGAAACGCATAGTGGAAGTGCCACACCTCAAATACGGCAGTGCAATTTTCACAAGAAACGACCTAGTCATTAAATCAAGTGCTTATACCCATTCAAACGAAATTGAAGTGCTTACCATTGAACTCTCAAACTGTACGGTTACATCAGTGTTCAAGCCGCCGGGCAAACCGTTCGTTTTCCTACCACCCGCCAATTTTGCAGCGCAGGGCATACAAATCGTGCTTGGGGACTTCAACAGTCACAGCGAGACGTGGGGATACGCGGACACGGACACGAATGGCCACCTTGTTGAGGAGTGGGCTGAAGACCACCATCTCAGTCTAATACACGACCCGAAGCTCCCAAAATCTTTTTACAGTAAGATATGGCGAAGGGGATACAACCCGGACATCTGTTTTGTGAGCTCGGAAATCAGTGGATACTGTCTGAAAGAGGTGTACGACCACATACCAAAATCACAACACCGTCCCATCGGCATAAGCGCGTATGCAGCTATCAAAACCGTGGAAATACCTTTCAGGCGTCGCTTTAATTTCAAAAAGGCCAATTGGAAGCAATACTCCGAAGACCTCGACCGTGTAATAGTGCAAATAGAAGCTGTCCCACAGAACTATGAAATTTTCGTAGAAACGCTGAGAAAAATCTCAAGGAAACACATACCTAGAGGGTGCAGTAGGAACTACATACCGGGCCTCAAAGAAGACAGCCAGTCTCTATTGACAAGATACAAACGACTATTTGAGGAGGACCCTTTTGACGTAAAAACGATTGCATGTGCAGATGCCTTAATGAGGACCTTAAGCGAAGAAAGGCAAAGAAAATGGATTGATACCCTTGAAAAGATGGATATGACGCATAGTAGCAAAATAGCATGGAATTTATTAAAGAAACTCAACTGTGATAAAAAGACTGTGATACAATCTAGTCAAGTTACCCCCAATCAGATCGCCCACCAACTCCTCCTGAACGGGAAAGCCGCCACTGCCAATCGGCAACAGAGGGCAGGGTACAACAACCGACGAGCGGATGCACCAGCTCCAAATAACAGCATGCTGCGGCTACCGTTTAATCTTACGGAGCTTAACAAAGGGATAAACTGCATGAAAAATGGGAAGGCGGCGGGAGAAGACGACATATGTACCGAACAAGTAAAACATTTCGGAGATGAAACGAAGAAATGGATTTTGCAACTTTTTAATTACTGCAAAAAGTCCTACCAGATTCCCAAACTCTGGCGAAAATCTAAAGTCATTGCCCTCCTCAAACCAGGCAAGCCGGCCGAAGAACCTAGTAGCTACCGCCCTATATCATTGCTCAGCCATCTATACAAACTCTACGAAAGGATGATACTGGATCGGATCCAACCCATTATTGAGGAGAAGCTTATTCCCATGCAAGCGGGCTTTCGAGCCGGGAAGAACTGTACGGGCCAGGTCCTTCAATTGACAGAACTCATTGAGAGTGGCTTCCAAGCAAAACTCATAACCGGGGTTGCATATATAGACCTAACAGCAGCATACGACACAGTGAATCACAAAAAGCTAATGAGAAAGATTTTTACGTTAATTTTGAAGGGAAGAAAAGCCGATGGCGCAACCAGCGGAACGGCCTTCCACAAGGAAGTGTCCTATCACCCCTCCTATTTAACATTTACAGTAACGATCAACCTATCCTCCAGTACGCCCACCATTTCCTCTACGCAGACGACCTCGCCCTTGCCGTACAAGATTGTACTTTCCAAGGAGTTGAGAAGAAATTAGAAGACGCGTTAAGAAGTCTGTCAGTGTACTACCAAGCAAACTCACTAAAACCAAACCCGGCGAAGACAGTAGTTTGCGCCTACCACCTGAAGACTCGTGAAGCGCACAGGAAACTCGAGGTAAAGTGGAACAATGTTCAACTTACCCACTCCGACGCTCCCAAATACCTTGGAGTCACGCTGGACAGGACACTAACCTATAGAACTCATTGTCAGAACACCACGATGAAAGTCAAGACACGAAACAACCTTCTCAGGAAGCTACGAGGCAGCAAGTGGGGCGCAAAGGCAAGCGTTCTGATTACAACCGCCAAAGCCTTATGTTACTCAACGGCCGAATACGCTTGTCCTGTCTGGAACAGATCAGCCCACGCGAAGAAGGTAGATACGGCACTGAACGAGACCTGCCGCGTAATCACAGGGTGTATGAAACCCACACCACTTGATAAACTGCAGCGCGCTGCCGGCATAGAAGCACCCCACATACGCCGATCATCAGCTGAATATATTGAACGCTTCAAACAGACTTTTGACCCCAGACACGTCATGCACGGGCATGATGAGCCACCACCGGCAAGACTAAAGTCCAGGAAGGGGATCCTACATTCAACATCCATCGATCCCCCACCTTGGTTCCCAGTCAGACCACCAACGACGTCAGGAATCCAGCTGGCCTGGAATACGTGGTCAACCCTCAACCAACTGCGGACTGGCGTCGCCCCCACTAGAAAGAACCGAGCTAGATGGGGCCAACTAGGCTCGGACGACACCAAGTGCGAATGTGGTGCGACTCAAGATGACAACCATCTGCTTCAATGCACCCTCTGCCCTACTACTTGCACCATAGATGACCTTTGGGGGTGCACAGAAAATGCCGTCAAGGTGGCAGAACACTGGGCCCATAAACTTCAATGAGTCTCAACCTCGGACACGAAAAAGTAAAAGTAGTACTGAAAATTAATCGACTTCGATGGCCAGGTGGTAAAGTGCTTGCACTTGTGCGAGTCTTTACACGCCATGCAATCGGAAAAAAAAAGAATAATGCGCAGAAAGGGGGGTTAGAATATCAATAGAAATGTTTTATGGTGGGCACAACTACTATACTTCACCATTACTGTTTGCTTTTAGTGATGTTGCATAATTTATATATTCATTCTCGGTTGTTTACTAACAAAATCCACATTTGATTTTATGGTCATGTTGCTTCAGGGCGATTTTTAATTGGCTGCAGCAATTAACCCGAAACTTTGGTGCTCATAATTGGCCTATAATATTTATTCTTCTGTCCTGATTTAGTCAGTAACATTTCACTTAGTTTGCGTTTAACCCTTGTCCCACTCACTAGGATCTATTTAGGGACTAGAATAGCATAGAATTTTTTTAAGGGTAAAAGCGGGGTCGGCGATTGTGCGAGATATGTACTAGTGTTCTTCAAAATTGTAATATGTTATCAAGTATAAGGGGAACGGAAACCGCCACCGCGCGAAACGGGGTCGGGGCTTTTACGAAATCTCTCTACAGCCAGAGCTAAAAGGAATTACTTCTCATGTAAGGTACAATATGTAGGATTTATGGATTCCTGGAGTTCTATATAGGAGTGATGGGACATTCCAGCGCGCAAAAAATGTGTTTTTAATCCTGGGGACACATTTTTTTCAATGGCCAGTCATAGGGATCATGGCATCAGTAGCCTGATTATGGCGATTATAATACCGGTATTTATTTAATCCCCAGGTATCAAAAATGTAAACAAACAAATTTTAAATAGCACTTTCCATTATAAAATTATATTGTTTACATTTTTAATACCAGGGGATTAAATAAATACCGATATCATAATTGCCATGATCAGGCTGCTGGGGATTAAATAAATACCGTATTATAATCGCCATGATCAGGGTGCAGGTGGGCCCAGGATGCAAATCAAATTCTTGGCGTACTCGAATATCTCATCTCTCTTATAAAGGACTCTATTTGGCAATAGCTACAATAGCTGGGGTTGAAAAGCTTATAGTAGCCATCAGTGATCAATAACTTATAAATTGGCCGCAGTCAGGGTTGATAATAGGCTCTGCTGGGCAAACGTTATTTTTTCCTCGTCCAACAACGCAGAGACGGCGACACGCAGACGTGCGCGAGGCGCCACGACCTCGAGAGAGGGCAGGCAGGTGGGCGGCAAGATGGCGAGCCCACGGGCGAAGCAGCCTTCGACCAGGTCACTCAGTTTGCAGAGATCAGGACCGTAGCCAGCACTTTCCTCTAGGTACAGCATCTTGATGGGGGAGATGGGGTCCCCACCGATCACGAGGCCTGGCAGAGAAGAGAACGCAGAGTGTACGGCTTTGCAGTTTTGATGCAGGTCCTGCAAAGGGGAATTGAAATGATTTAGAGCAAATCGGAGTATTATTTAACAGAGGGTTAGTTGGACTTACATTGCCTGTTGCGTTAATATTCAGTAGAGGCATGGGTCTCATAGTCATCGAACAATTAGCGCGGAGCCCATTGTCAGGGGAAAGGCTCCACCCTAATTGTTCGATGACTGATGTCCATGCCTCTAATGACTATTAACACAACAGGCAATGTAAGTCCAACTAACCCTTTGTTAAATAGTATAACACCATTGCCATTAACCTTTACCCATAAATCGGAGCACCCCCACTACGCGTTTTTTACACAAAGTTCATTTTTTTCAGGAAATATCGATCACCGAGCAGTCAAAAACAGCCGTTGAATCAGCAGAAATGCTCCTCTACATTTTGATACATGACATGTTGCCTTCACTAACGGCAATAGGGATAGTTCTACCACACCAATCGTGTTTTGTACAAATCCAATTCAATCATTTTGGCCAATATCTGTTAGAAAAAGGTACATAGGCTCATCATGTATCAAAATGCTCAGAAATATTCCTTCTGTTTGTCTTAATATTTTGACAGCTCTAAGATTGATGTTTCATGAGATATTTTGTTGTTTACACTAATAAGGTTTTACCCCTTCCGATTGTCTCTTAAGATCAAAACCTTACTTACTTAGGAGAAAAGCCCTTCATATGTAAACATCCAATATCTCCTCAAATACCGATCAAAAGTTGTCAAAAAAATTGCCATCCCTTAGCAGAAATACTCCCTTACGTTTTGATATGTTATAATGCGTGCCTGTGATACGTTTCTGTCTATAACACAAATCGGTCACAATTATCACACTTGATTTATTCAAAAAACGGTTGGTGGAGTTCGAAAACTGGGTAATGATATAATTTTTAAAAATGTAAAGGAGCATTTATTTTAAGAAATACGATTCGATAGCTACACAACGGATATTTCCAGTGAAATTCGACTTAGTTAAGAAAACGTGTAGGGGGGGGGGGGGGTGTCGATTTGATCTTAAAGAATGAGTACTCTACAATATTTCTACGACAGGATTTAGCTTCATGCCAGAGGACGATCAAAATTAATAAAACAATGACAATTTTGTTCAATTACTGAATCAACCTAGAGCAGTTAGTGCTTTATAGCTTTTTTAATTTGCCAAAACCTTTTCTCTCCTACACACTCAGGCACTGGCCTTTTCACCTAACCTACCTCAGGGACGGATCCAGCCCATTCTTTTTTTTGGGGGTGGGGGGTAGCTGTGGGTCAAAATAGGAAAAACATATGTAGGATCGATTAAATCAGAGCGTAATAAATCAATTTACAATAGATTTACCAAATTTTTTTTTGGGGGGGGGGCTGCTACCCCCCTACCCCTCCCCTGTATCCGTCCTTGACCTACCTCCAGCCTCTTAGTGTCGGTGCGCAGATGATCGAGCGCGGAAAGGGCAGCGACCGCCAGCAGCGGCGGAAGCGATCCCGAGAAGCAGTAGCCCAGCCCGCTGAGCCGCTGGTGCTCCACGATGAACGAGGAGCCCACGCAGAACCCGCCGACGGAGCCGAACACCCCTTCCAAGCTGCCAATGCGCAGGTCAACCTGTTGCAAAACACGCATCGTCAGCTTAGAATGACAACCTCGTAAGTCGTCAAAACCAAATTTTACAGGAGACGAAAAAAACTCGCATGTCGTCCACTTAGCACCCATTTACGAGTTTTCCTATTTTTCCGCTAGAGAGCGCTAGAGAGCTGACCAGATAGAATTTTTATCTGCCAACCTGCCGGTGAGTTGCGAGTTTTTCTTACTTATTCCACAGTAACCCGATATTGTCTAAATCCCGACTTACGAGGTTTTCATTCAACGCTGACGCCACAATTATTAGCGGACTTCGAGTTCTATGCAGGTGCGAATGGGCAATATATATTTTTTCTTCTCAGCGGACATCCGCCAAGTCTCATATGGCCAGCCATTGACGATTTTACTTTATTGTCGATTACTTGATTGTATAATTTAAGGGAAATATATATAAAAATATATATTTATTTATTCAATAGACGTAGCAGGTGGCCCCAGGATTCTAAAATATTTTTTGCGAGCTCGAATGTCCCAGCTCTCCTCGAAGGATTAAGGGTTACTCAGTAGGTCCACTCCACTCACGTACCTCCTCAAGGGGAACATTGAAGTGCTCCATAACACCGCGGCCTGTCGCGCCAACAGTGCCAAATGAAACCGCCTCATCCAGGAACATGCGCAGTTGGTACTTGCTGCGCAACGCAACAAGCTCTGGCAGGGGGCAGAGGTCACCCGTGCGCTGGTAGATGCCTTCTGCCACGAGAAAGCGTCGAGGCCGCCTCATAGTCGCCTTTTCTGTTTCCACTTGCTTTTTCAACAAATCCTCCAAGTCTTCCATGTCATTGTGTTTATAGTAGACTATTTTGGATCTGAAAAATAAATAAATAAAATCAATTAAAATCGACAACCAATACCTTGAGAGTTAAGACTTACAAATACAGACAGTAGGAGGTCGAGGAACGAAGATATTCGAGCGGAGGTCCAGGTGGCACCTATCACCGAAAAGTCAGGGAACGGAGGTTAGCATGGTGTGGGCCACACTAAGAGGAGTGAAAAATGAGACCAGCTACAACATGTGTATGACTAATGGCGACAGGCGCCAGACCACAAAGACGACTAAAGATGTCCTCAAGAACCAAAGTTCGGGAGGTCCTCAGGGCCTTTGCCACCAGAAGATGCCAAGACATGACTGTAACACATGGAAATTGAAGATTCGTGCCGTTAAAGTAAAGCAAGTTACTTTGGGATAAATTTACGTACGAATCTATTTTGCGAGGATGTTTTAGCCAACATCGACTTTATTGCAGGTAGCGCGTGTTACGCCCTAGGCATAACACATGAGCATACGCTCTTCTTGGCCTAGACCTCTGTTGTGTAAATGTTATATCGGTCGTCACGTATGTCCTTAGCCATGATGTATAAATCACGAACCTTGGGTTCAAAGAATGAGAGTTTGGAGAGTATAGAGAGTCTAGAGAGTCCAGAGTGAGAACTACGGAGACAGAACTGATTCACCATGTGAGTTGATACACGGTGCAAGTAGGAGTAACCTCCTATGGATGTATGAGTAAGTACGTTATCATGTAGCCCTTATGTAACTAAGTTGCCCCCCCCCCAATTCATTATGTTGTTCCTTGTCCCTTAAGTGCTTAACTTGCCCCTATGTTATTATGTGGTATTAATGTTAAGTGTATTAATATAATGTAAGGTATCTGGTACCACCCTATCAGCTTATAGATAATTCCCCTCTCATAAGTCCACTCTGAATACACTAATCTATAGAAGGTCCCAATTAGTGGTATTCGGTGTGTGACAGCGCGGTGGATGGCTCTCAAATTCAACTTCAAATTTATGTCTTCCTAACCTAACCTAATGAATGATGGCATGACCTACTATACTGGCTGAAACTTACCTGGAAGCATCAAACCCTTTCTGAATGGCAAAATTAACATATTCATCTGCGAATATGACATCCCGGCTCTTGCAATATGCGGAGATGGCGCTGGCCGCAGTAGAAAAGCCATAAGAGTAGACACAGGCCTCCTCTACACCAAAAAACGCCGCGAGCTCTTGCTCTAGCTGCAGATGGACGTCTGCAGTACCATAAAAACCACGAGGCCCACAAGATCCCACTCCATATCTGACAAAAGAAATATAGTATATATTATAGTATGCTGACTGTATTAAAGCTTTCGCTCCAGTTTAATCTTCTTCTTTTCTTCTTCAGCCAACGCCCGTCCTTGAATGGCATTTGACGCTGTGCCGCATAATAGAGCTGGGCCATTCCTCCTGTGCCGTAGTTCGGGATTCTACCTCTTTGCCATTGCAACTGAATAGATGATCGGCGTTTCCTTTCCCTTGGAAGCAGAAGAGTTCGGATGAACCAGCGATATTCTGAGGAGGTGGTTCTGGAGGTAGTCTTGTGGCCATTCGGAACACTGCGACTGCGATGTCCCGGCTACCACATGATTAATGTCTGACAGACAAAAATGGAAGATGGCAAGATGGGCCATCACACCTTATTCATGCCAAAACTATGTTACATTTTATGATGGAATATTTTCACCACGTTGTTCATCAGATCTGCCTTGGCTGGGATCTACCAACCTCCAGTCACAGTGCACACCGTGAATAATAAAATGTAATGCTTAAGAACTCCCACGGAAGGAATAGGCTTACAGCAGATATTTCTCATTAATGTGGGTACAACACAGGGTTGCTCTAATGGATTCCCTCATTACAATCATATACGTCAGTTAAATGTATATAAATATTTTGTACTACTGTAGTCTACTTAATCATAACAGTCAATGGTAAAGGAAAATAGGTACATTATCTTATCTACTGGGTCGATAAGATAATGTATTTTCCTTTACAAAAGCGATGAAAAATGTAAGTATCTACTTACTGGGAAATACTATCTGCAGCCCGTTGTATGACATCATCATCCTCAACATAGCCAAGGTAATTATGTGTCGCCAGATTCAGACAATTTTGTCCATCCACAGTGACATATAGGCCCGATCGTGACTGCACAACCTTTCGCTTGGGTGACACCGCCGAGTCTGGCACCAAATCTTCCGGCTGAAAGTTGGCAATTATTTCCTCTTCCTCCTCCCATGAAAGAGGCTCGAGCTTGGGCTTCTTGCCTCGTAGGAAATAGATCAGGAAGAGTGCGAGCACTGAGCTGAGACCAACAAGTTGGAGTGCATGATCGAGGAAAAACCACTGGGAAAACAGATGTGACAGATATTGGAGAATATCCATTGCGGATTGAGAATGCAGGGAAATAGATTTTGACAATGAGCTTAGGAAGTGTTTTCAGTTAAAATACAGTATTGTACATGGAGTAACAGCAAGTCGACAATATTTAAACTATTAGATGACTATTTCAATAGTAATTGAATTTTTTATTGCACAGAATAAAATTCTGAACGGAACTCGAATCGGTAGTTCGGTGAAGTGGTAAACAAATATGACCTGGCTATGACGTAAGAACAAAATGCGTGGTACCAGCAGGGCACTCGGGCATGATTTCTATCTAATTCCACGTTTTAATTTTGGCGTCTAATTTAAAACTCCAGAAATAATATTAATTTTTTATACTCTTTTCCAAGTTGAGTTCTGTCATTAGGAAGACAACAGTAAATAAGTTGTATTCATGCCATTTTCAAGCTAGCTAGGGCTAGCTTATAGCCGTCGTCGTCATCTGTCTATCGTCTAAAACAAAATAATAATAAATAAAGAACACAATCACCGTACTATCGGGTTCGTCAAAAATTCCCTAACCAAGTAGGGAACTTGTTCCAATAGCAGCCAACGGACGGCCCCGCAAATAAACCTTTACCTCATCCAGTGTCCTAATCTCCCGGGGTAGCTTGTCAAACAACCGGATCCCCCCCCATCTCCCTAGGAGACCTAACGGTAGTAGTCCCTATTTCTGGTCCCATAAGTATGGGTATCACCTGTTCTGGGGGCGGGATTTTCCGCAGTAGGCATCGATCTTTTGCGATAGGTCACTAATTGGTGTACACGGTACCACTTTATTTGCTCTTCAAGTGAATTCTTGCTTTATCTACGAGACAAAGGTAACATTTTTTGGTATACTAGTTAAAATACTTAATTTAAAAAGCCAAAACACGCTAGATATAATAAATAAATAAATAAATGAGAATCATAATCGTACCTAAACTAAGTCGAAATAACTAATATTTTCTATAAAATTGAACAGATTAAGCAAGGCCATATGAAAAATACTAGCTAGAGACTTACAAGTTTAAATGGTGCCTATAAGGAAGCCTATACTTCTGTAAACCAAACTATATTAGAAATCGGTACGATGATGAGGTGCCTAATAAGATCGAGTAGTTCTTAGATGTGATTGTTTAATGCAACCACCCGAGGAAAAATTGGAAGCATAGGCGTGAAATAGTAGGTATTATAGTAGTAGGACGCACCCTATGCCAGTAAAACAATCCCAAATAAGCTGACTAACTTGAATTAAATAAGGTTTACTTATTTGACATACAACAAAGCTTCGTTATTCCGACCCATATTATTAATACGTTTAAGTACTGTTGAGTATAATTGCAATAAAGGAGAGATTTCAAAATATTTTGCAAGCAAGGAATGTTAATTTTTGATGGAATGAATTCCTCATTCTATAGCCGAAAAGATATGTAATTGATCAGATAAAAAATTTAAACTTTCTCGAAATGTAGGCTATTTGCTCATTTCAAGAGGCACAACCAGAATGTCCTACACATCGGAAAGAGATTTGCCCAAGATGGCAACCCTTGCGGCACTCGGTCATTCTTGGCTTACGAAATATTTTAAAATTTCTGTCTTAACCTTATATCACAAGGAATGTTAATTCCAAGTACATAATTAACATGCATGAGCTAAGGCCCACATTAAATCCACTTTCCGTCACAAGTTAAGGCGAATAAACAAATACATAATTATTACTTTTTGTTCTATTACTAAGCCAACCTAGCGGAGTTAATAATATATATAATAATTATAATATATAAACCCCATATGGAAAATAAAGGTAATTTTCTTTTCTTTCTTTCTTACATTCTTACACCAAACTAGGAAGGTCTGGGACCACCTGCGGCCCGATCATAGCGATTGGTATTAACTTACTCCTGGGGTTGAAACTGTAAACAATCAAATTTTGAATAGAACTTACCATTGTAAAATTATCTTGTTTACATTTTTAATACCAGGGTATTATATTAACCCGGGTTTTAAATACGCCATGATCGGGGCGCTGCTCTGTGCGGCCAGAAAATGCAGCAAGTGCAGGACTCGAACCAACTACCCACCGGAGGAAAGCCAGACTCCATACCACTACTCTATATGTCCCGACGGAATATTGCTGTTTCATCTATTCACAGACTAAAAATGAATGTAGTGGTACGGACTCCAACTTTCACCCGGAAGGTAGTAGGTTCAATTCCTACATATGCTGGATTTTCTGGTCAAGCTTTGGAGGGTATGTAACGCAGGCCGTCTTAGTGAAGGGTAAAAGAGGGCTTTAGAGCCCTAACTCCCTTAGGTTGGCTTAGTAATTTAACAATAAGTCATTATTTATACAGTTAATAATAAATAATGTCTGAGAATGCAGTTCTTAACTTCTTCACATCACTGTCTTACATGCCTTAAAGCCTTGAGATTCCAGCTGTACCACCCCTTCTTTAGGCGGCTATTCCACTGGGCAATTTTACTTCATATTTGATTTTGTCATTGACGTTTGTTTTGTTTTAAGGAGACTATTATGTAGATACTTAACTTATCTATTATAAATTAAGTTATAATATGGTAGCAGACATAATTAATAAGTGTCTACCATATTATAACTTAATTTATGAAAGATAAGTTAAGTATCTACATAATAGTCTCCTTAAAACAAAACAAACGTCAATGACTAAATCAAATTTGAGGCAAAATCGACCAGAGGAAAAGCCGCCTTAGCTCCAGCAGCATATTTGTGAGATATGACCCTGTGCCAGCACTGTTTCTGTCGCCTATCCATTGTCATTGTTTTGTTTACAAAGATAAATAAACACCAGCCCCATCCTTAAGGTGCCCATTCCACATAGGTGCCCATTCCACATACGTACAACGTCAACGAAAAATTGAAAAATGACGTCAAAATGACGTAAATTGACGTGGTAGCAGAATTTTTAGTATGTCTTTAATGTCTGCTAAAACGTCATTTTTCAATTTTTCGTTGACGATTGAAGTATATGGAATACCCCCCATACGTACAACGTCAATGAAAATTATGAAATTGAAGGGCATTTCAATTTTACTCTATGCCATTGTTAAAATTGATCAATGATCAATTGATAATAGAGTAAAATCACAAACAATGAAACAAACAATCTAAAATTAAAAAATGGCGTCATGTGATATGACAAGTACAACTATTTTAATTGATTTCTCTGAAAAGAAAGCATTTCTGTATAAAAATTATAATAAGGATTAAATAATAAGGCGACGAAGAAAACAAATACAATTTCAGGAAACAAATTTCAAAAATTTGGCGCATACGCTTCAATTGAGAATTGTCAATTTTTGAAAAAACATATGGAATGGCCCCCATCAATGAGAAATTGAAATGTCCTTCAATTTCATAATTTTCATTGACGTTGTACGTATGTGGAATGGGCGCCTAAACTCCGCCACAACTTCATCACTCCTCCAATGATGGCTAGTTGTGATTACTAAGGCGGGTATTCCACATACGTACAACGTCAGTGGAAATTATGAAATTGAAGGACATTTCAATTTCTCATTGATGGGGGCCATTCCATATGTTTTTTCAAAAATTGACAATTCTCAATTGAAGTGTATGCGCCAAATTTTTGAAATTTGTTTGCATTTGTTTCTTGAAATTGCATTTGTTTTCTTCGTCGCCTTATTATTTAATCCTTATTATAATTTTTCTAATTTTTATACAGAAATGCGTTCTTTTTAAAGAAATCAATTAAAATAGTTGTACTTGTCATATCTCATGACGCCATTTTTTAATTTTAGTTAGTTTGTGATTTTACCAAAGAGATTCTAATATTCTCATATTTTACTCTATGATCAATTGATAATTGATCAATTTTAACAATGGCATAGAGTAAAATTGAAATGTCCTTCAATTTCATAATTTTCATTGACGATGTACGTATGTGGAATGGGCGCCTAAGGCGTGTATTCCACTAGTCATACTTTCTTCATTTGTGCATTAAAAAAGATGAGATTTTTGTTTTAATGAGACTATTATGTAGTTGCTCAAGATATATATTATAAATTAAGTTATAATATGGTAGAGACTTATTATTGATGTCTGCTACCATATTATAACTTAATAAACAATAAATAACAAAAACTTAGAGTTTTAGAAGAACTTGTTATAACAACCCGAATTAGTAAAACCCAAATAATCGTTAAGAAATTAACTTTGTCTAAGAAACTCACTTGTGTTAGTATAAAACCCTGAGCGCTTTCGGCAAGAACTGCCATCTACAGAGGGAAACCCACTAGCACAGTTACACCTCATCTGCGATTTGAAACTTGCTCAACTCGAGGAGAAGATGCAAATGTGACTAGAGAGAGGAAACCTTGGTTTATATAGGACTGGGGGCGGAGGGAGGAGGGGGTGGGAGGGGGCGTGGCTGGTTACCTATTCCTAACCTACTAGCTAGATCTATTAGAGGGGATGATTGTGTGAATGTTATGTCGTTTGTTAATTTTTCCCTATTGTGTAAAGCTCTTTTGATTTCAACATTTTCAAAAAAATGTAAAGTGTAACTTTTCTTTATTTTGTATAGGGCTGTCCGATTGTTAGGATCGAATGTGTGATTTTCCGAGTTAAGGTGTTTCGCGAATGTGCTGTTGGTGTTGGTGTCTCGTATACCTGTTATATGTTCTCTGACCCTAGTTTTAAAGCTTCTGCCTGTTTGGCCTATGCAAATTGCGTTACAATCGTTACAATTTAGACGATAAACTCCATTGCCTTTTTCCTTTTCTGGTTTGGTTGTGCAGTTCATGAGTTTATTGGCCAAATTGTTGCGGTTGTACGGGGCTGGTGTTTTGTCTGTTGTATAAGAAATGAGGTTACTTATTTTTTCTGTGATTTTTTCTATGTATTGTATCCTGAAATATGATTTATTGGTTACCGGGTTTAAGCTCTCTGGGGGGTAAATTAGTTTGAGGTTGTGTTTGATTTTGTGATGTCGTAGGATTCTGTCTATTAGGTTGAGATTGAAATTGTTATTTTGGGCAATTTGTTTTATTGTATTTAATTCATTATTATAGTTGGTTTCATTCATAGGGATGTTAAGGAGTCGAAAAATCATACTATGGAATGCTGCGTGTTTGTGCTGGAATGGGTGAGAAGAATCAACAGGGATTATATTATCGCTATGGGTTTCTTTACGAAATATCTTGAAGTCTAGGGTACTATTATTTTTGGTGATGGTGAGGTCTAAGAAGTTCAGGGAGTTGTTTTCTTCTACTTCCATGGTAAATTGGATTTTTGGGTGAATTGTGTTGATAAAACTTAAGAAATTGTCTAGTTGTCTGTTACTTCCTGTCCAAATGCAGAAGATATCATCCACATACCTTGTCCAGAAAGATATACATTTAACTATTTAACATTCACACAATCATCCCCTCTAATAGATCTAGCTAGTAGGTTAGGAATAGGCAACCAGCCACACCCCTCCCACCCCCTCCTCCCCCCGCCCCCAGTCCTATATAAACCAAGGTTTCCTCTCTCTAGTCACATTTGCATCTTCTCCTCGAGTTGAGCAAGTCTCAAATCGCAGATAAGGTGTAACTGTGCTAGTGGGTTTCCCTCTGTAGATGGCAGTTCTTGCCGAAAGCGCTCAGGGTTTTATACTAACACAAGTGGGTTTCTTAGACAAAGTTAATTTCTTAACGATTATTTGGGTTTTACTAATTCGGGTTGTTATAACAAGTTTTTCTTAAACTCTAAGTTTTTGTTTATTAAAATGAAATACCACGAAGTCACGAGTAATCTCATTATTTATGTTATAACTTAATTTATAATAGATAAGTTAAGTATCTACATAATAGTCTCCTTAAAGCTAAATTCTTATTATTTTTTAATGCACAAATGAAAAAAAACAAGTGGAATCTTACGAATCTTAGACCATATAATACTCTAGACACGCCATGTTAGAATATCCGTGGGATCAACATAAAATGGAGTGCACACTGGCAAAAGCAGCTGCAGAGGTGCGAACATATTATTTTCAAGTTTTGTTTAGTTAATTAATTAATTAAATATTAATTGGAGTGAGAGAATAATTTTTTTAACTTTGGTAAAACTTATTTAATATTCAAATAATCAATTAGAAACTTTTAACGATCAGCCTCTGCTGCTAGGTAACCTGGGCTGTGACGTCATCCGCTGGCAAAAGATAAACATAATTTTGTTGCCCCAACTTTCTCATGCAGTGCATCTAGAATGCCGTGTCTAGAGTATTATATGGTCTAAGAAACGAACGTAACACCAACGGAATACATTTTTGATAGCTTTCAGAGTAAATTAAAAAAAATTAAAATTAAAATGTAGCCTAACTAATTTTGAGTGAATCGTCTAGCCTTGATAATATATTTTAACAAGCATTACAATAAAAGTTTTTCGTTGAGCTTTGAGTGACAAAATGAATCTTCCCATGTTCGCATTATTTTCATATTAGGTACATATAATATATATATATAAAGGGCTACAATAACATAGAGCCGATTGTAAAACAGAATACAAATGAATGTGTGCTCCCCGCATTTTTACTGGAAGGCACTTCGTTGTTAACATGATAATTATAGTGTATTATTAACGTTGTCATGATATAAAAATCACAAACAAGAAATAATGGAGAACTAACGCATAAAAAATCTGCATACCTGCTAATTAGCCAATCAATTTTTTTTTAAATCAGCCAATCAAAAAATCAAGCACGGCTACAAAGCTACTATACTACTTTTTTTTTTTGTAAAAAAAAAGGTTAATTGCATGCAAAAAATTGAATGTAGTCTATGCGATTGACCTCTTGAGTTGCCTCAATGAAATTAATAATTATTGTGCTGAGTTACGACACGTCTCCGATCGCACGGTGCTTAGAGATTCGCAAAAGTACAAGATGACACCATCATGACACCGAAACCGATTAATGAGGTTCTGTAGGGACAGTTTTGGTCACTAGGTTCGCTGACGACAAACCGATATCCATATTATTCAAAATGGCCGCCGTTTGCATGTGAAAGCTAAGCTCTAAGCATCTAATTAATTCTTTTAATATTTTTACTATGACTGGACCTTATTTCGCTGCATATAATTTAATACATATATTCTCCATGATTTATAGAAAAATATCACTTTAGTGGAAGTTAAAAGTTAAGTGAAGGATTCGATTCAAAGGTTTCCAACAATTTGGCCTATCACTCAAACCTTTACGGCATCGCGGTGATGCCAATACAGCGTTTATTTCGCCTAATTGAGCTGAACACCTTGGTCAAGTCACAAATGAAAGCGCCAGTCAGATGAGCTGAAATACAAGAAAGCCTAACGTAGCTTTTTTTGGTAGGGCAAGTAGCCTTGAAACCATATTTAAACAATCAACGTGGCAACATTTATTACCAGATATGCTGGATTTATTTATACGAAAGATCTCCATAAATTGAGCATACTCTTAACTAAGCTATAGCCTACTCGTTTAAAACAATTTACAATTTAGTGAAAAGCACCACAAACAGTGTTATTGCTAATCTACACTAAGTTTAACCATAAATCATTGCAGGAAAATCACAGTAAGTTGACTGTGCAAGTGTTAAGGCGTATTTTGTTACACGAATATTTTACATTTGAACACAAATCCGTATTAGAAGTTGGACCAATCAGGGAACAGGAGGAAAAGAAGCAAAAAAATGCAACAAAATGAGCGTATTGTGATATTCAAATATTATATTCTAAGCAGTAGACATGAATTCAAATTAAAGGCGCCAATCCAAAATTTGAAGAAAATAAATGATATCAACATCACCCATTATAAAAAATAACTTAAAACAACTAACTAAAAAAAATAAAGAACCAGTAGAAATTGGGCTGATGGGCCGTGGTTGATTTGAAAGTTGATTATGGAAGTTGACTTTCATATCGACTATGGACCATCAGCCCATTTTCTACTGATTCTTCATGTGACTCTGGCCGCGAAAGCCTTCGCAGTTAAATTTTAAAAAATAAACCCTATAAAAAGTCACACCAACAGCATAATATTAACCATTAACACGATAGTCATTACAAATCCAAGATGTCAGCCTAGCGTAAACAAATTTTTGTAAGCCAAAATCGTGGCAAAACTAAAAAAACTTATCAGAAAAAAAAAAATGAATATCTGATCTACCTCCCGACCAAGATTAAATATTATTGAATACATAATACTAATCCTGTTCTCTAATCCGGGTTAAGAATCGAACATTTAATACGCTCCGCCCCCTTTGGTAACAAAATGCACCAAATCCAGTAATCCAAATTCGTGTAACAAAATACGCCTATACTCGAACAACAGCTATCTTACATATATATATGTCGTTTGCCATATCGTAGAGGATTTTACCTGTTGATTGTGTAATTATACGACTTATTTATTTGTTATTATTATTATTATTATTTATTAACACTTGCACAGTTTGCCTCAGTCGACTTACCATGACTTGTCTGGAATGATGCATGGTTTAACTTAGCGTGGTTTACCAATATAAAGACTAGTATAAACTAAAAACAAATGTGAGTCAAACCAGTGGAGCTCTTTCGTACATATGTATATGAAATGCATTCGTTCAACAAATCAAATCATGGGCTCAACCAATCAAAACATTGCAATTTTATGTCACTTCTCATTACATTTCTATACAAAAGAGGTTCATTAGTTGAAAATAATATTCAACTCAATTCCGGCAACACGAATTTTTAGCATGTTGCTGTATTTACTCATAGTAAAAACAAATTGCGTTAACTAAACACAAATTAGTTAAAAAACAATGCTTCAATACTGCAATTAAAACATAAGTTAATACTTTATAAAAATAATAAATACATAAAGTAGGTAGTGTAAAATGGATTATCTTTTTAACATAAATGCAATATGAGTCATGAGTAGATCAGATCTAATCAGATAATAAAATGAGTCATTTTGAGTCATTTCCTACTAGAAATGCCTCGGTCGTTATCATAAGAATGTGGAATCATACTAAATGCAAATTATAAAATTGGTACGCCCGTTGGGCGCGAAGTATCTCATACGGTATTCATAAACAAATTCCCCTAGGAGCCCCTTATTGCATAGACTGAACAAATAAAATGAAACTAGGTTCAGGAAGATTAGTGATCAAACTAACACCAATCGAAATGATTTCTTCTTGGCTAAATTAAAATAAATTTAACTGTTGTCAAAGGACAGACGATAACAGGATTTTTTAAAGATTTATTATAAATTAGACAAGGAGAAAGTATTTTGATTGGTTTTATTGGTTTATATTATAGTATTATCACGAACGTTCCTGAACTTTAAGACATTGTATTTGTTCTGTTTCTGTTAGCCTAGGCAATAAGGTGTTCCCAGGGGAATATTTTATGACACTCACTGCTTCGCCAAATAAGATTTTTTTCCGCGCAAACGGCATATTTTAATCTACGGCCCGGTCCCCACGGACGATTCTCGCAGTCGTGATTTCTCGACATATTTTTCATGGTAGGAATAGGCCTTGATGAATGGTTGGTACAGACCCAGAGAGTCTATAATTACAAAGGCTTTCACGACCGGAGTTACGAGACGAAGCAGTAGAATCCGGGATGATGGAAGTACGGTTTCAAAATGGCCACTGCCTATCATCCCGGATTATACTGCTTCGGCGGCTATTCCACCGACAAATTTGCTTCACTAATCGATGTGCCGACGTGGTAGCAGACATCATTAATAAGTCCCTATCATATTATAACTTAATTTATAATAGATAAGTTAAGTATCTACATAATAGTCTGCTTAAAACAAAACAACAAAAAAAAAATCTCAAATGAAGCAAATTTGTCGGTGGAATAGCCGCCTTAGCCACAGAGTCTGCTTCCGATAATTTCTGGGATCTAACGTGTCTAGGAGGAAAACCGTGCACTTTCGCGCACTCGGCTTCACAGCAGCCTCCAAAATAGTCAAGAAATCTTCTGCTAGCCCTATGGCTACAATAGAAAAGACGTCGGCATACCGCGACTGTAAGAATCGTTCGTGTGTACCGGGCCTGAAGGGGACATTGTAAGGCGTCCATTCCATTGACCGGCTAGGGCTATTTCCAAAAACGGTGACGTGGTAGCAGACATTCAAGACTTAGGTAGCGTTTCCACCGACCTCGCATTGCAGATTGCAAATGACATTGACGGAATTGTTTGTTTTTCTTTTTATAGAAATCTATTAAAATGTTTGTAATTAACATATCCCATGAAGCCATTTTTTAATTTTAGTTTGTTTGTTTGTGATTTTACTGTATGATCATTCATAAATTTTAACTATGGCATAGAGGAAAATAAACATTTCCGTCAATTCTGCAATGCGAGGTCGGTGGAAACGCCACCTAAGTCTTGAATGTCTGCTACCACGTCACCGTTTTTGGAAATAGCCCTAGCCGGTCAATGGAATGTGCACCTACGTAACTTGAATAAGCTGTAAAAAGTTGAATTTAGTGTAAAACCAAGGGTATCTAAATACTGTCTCCCTTTAAACCTTCTCAATCATAGAAGGTTGAGTAAATTTAGGCTGTTGTACGAGTAGGTATCTGTAGAGTCAACAGTCCCTTTTTTCTTACTCTAAAGTGTCCATCTGTACTGTAGCCTCAATAGTTTTGTTCTAACTTTCCAGAGAAAATATGAAAACACTACCAGTATGTAAATACAGGTACTACCTTCTAATATATCTACGGTTGTTAAGGCGCCTATTCCACCTACGTCAATAGTCAATAGTAAATGTGGTATTGACGTGGTAGCAGACATTTTTAGACTGTCTTTAATGTCTGCTACCACGTCAATACCACATTTACTATTGACTATTGACGTAGGTGGAATATGCGCCTAAGTAAGTACGATATTGTGACACCCACCCACGCTTCGGCTTGAGGGGGCACAGGTCGTAATTTCATGTTCACATGTTCATTTTGGTTGAGAAATACACTGTTTTCTATTCTATATACAGTATTCAGCATGTGCATCACACCTTACTAAACGCCGTGGCACGGCAATTCTATGAGGGCCTAGGCGAGAGGACTGGTAGAGGGTCTCTTGACCATTACTCCATTTGGGATGCTGGTACTCCGGTATCCGTATTTCCGATTTTCGTATGATATCCATTAGGAATGGGTGAATACAGGCCAGATATTTCTAATGTGGATATACAGACGAATGCTGCGCATAAACTGGAACCTGGTTTGGCCTTTTCGGCCCTTTCTCGGGCAGAAAAGTCTTGCACCATTACACGAATATTCCACTATCATTTATAAAATAGAGCCACAGGATGCAAAATAGAATAGAATACAATAGAGTAAGGCGATTAATCATTAATGCCACGGCACGTTCCAGTTTCCCGCTAAATATTTCGACAAGTTTATATATTTGCTTTAGTTTTTTGGTTTTGTTTTTTTAATCTATTGCGATTTTGTGGGGGGTCATGGCCCTCCTAGTCCCATAGCCAAACCCGGCACTGAACTGGAGAGGTCGTCTCCCTTTTATAGTCAAATTCTCTACCAACGGGATTATTTCTCACCATCAACACACACTCTAGTGAGTAACTTAAAAAAAAAAAACAAAAAAAAAAACTATTAAGGCTACAGTAAAAAATGACCAATTTACAATTCACCAGCGTCCATAGCATCGCTCATATCCTTGACTATGGCTTGGAGGACGGGCCGGTGCGGTGAGCCACTCCGAAAGATGGCGTCCAGGAAGTCGGGATCGCCTATGATTTGGAACACGTGCTGGACACGGTGCAACGATTTCTCTGTGAGATGTCGCTCGATGATGGCGCCTAGTGCTACTTGGCATTCATTAAAATGCTTCGTCAGGTACAGCTTATCGTATGTGAAGTCCACCTGATTAAATGAATTAGTTATAAGGTCCGTTTGAGCCAGGTACGTATCCAGGATTTTGATTCAGGGAAGTGTATTAATTTATACATATGGGAGGGATTACTATGAAGGGGACGACAGGAGTATCGATTAAGTAGTAATTGAGACGATTCACTTTACTTTTACAACAAACAAGTCAACTCATGTAATCAATGCATCCAAGTTGTAAAATAAATAGGCTCTTTGCCATTCTGGGCTTCTGTTGTTGTCAACCCCAGACTCTCCTTAGAGTGTTCTAAAGAGGGGGGTAGACTTGATGTACCAGACGACGAGACACAGGACACTCGTCAATTCTAAACAGGTGTTGCAGTGTGTACGGCAGCGGCAGAGGGCTCTGGGGCCAGCGTAGACCGGGCAGGTCAGCAGGAGATGTCAAAGTTATGGCAACTCGGTGGCGGGTCATATGCCATAAGATGACCGTTGTGAGCCTTAAGAGGCCCAGACGCATGCGTTGACCGAGCAGGTCAGCAGGACATTTCAATGTTATGGCAACTCGGTGGCGGGTCGTATGCCATAGGATGACGCTGTATGAGCTTTGAAAGGCCCAGACGCATGCGTGACAACAGAATTTCCTCTCGTCTGGCAACCCAGTGTTTAATATATTGTTTATGTGTAGGTACCCTACCTCAAAGAAGCTGATGATTGCAAGTGCAGCCGCATTGAACCTGTTCTTGAGCTTGTCGGCCAGGATAAAATCTTCTTTGGTCAGTTGATCATGTCGGTACAGAACGGCCATCTTCACCACCACCTTGATTAGATTTTTCACCAATTTCTCCGCTTCCTTTTTACTGCCAGTCTGCAAAAACATACATCAACCATTAAAGCCGGCTCCGGCCATCGGCCGTACCTCGTGGAAATACAGTGCTTCTTATAGGTATCTCTAACTTGCAGCAACTTGCCAAAGAGAATACTGGTCTCCACGACTGTGTGCAAGAAAAAACCTGACATAATGTTTTAACACAAGCAGGTCTGCCAGGTGAGACGCTCGTTGAGTGGCTACGCTGTACGGGGACGAATGAGACGCGTACTTCTTCTTCAAGTTACAGCCACGTGGCATCGATGCATCCTCTCCTCTTCATCCTGGCACGCCCTCTTCAGCTCCACATATGTATTGGCCCTTACATCCTCTGCCGTAGATACTCTTTTCTCGGGCGCCCCAGGCCGGTTGACGCTTTCTATGGCTCTCTCAATGATGCAGCTTACGAAGTTCTCGTGTCGAAGCAAATGAGACGCGTACTGTAGCAATGCAAAAACAGGATTTAATCCAGAGGCTACTACGGTAGCTGCCAGCTAACGGAAGGTGTAAACAGAAAGACACAATGTGAAAACTTTAGGTTACAAAAAAGGAGGTGAACCGGGTTAAGTAAGGATTTCACACTGAGCTACTTGGGGGGCAACATGATAACGTACTTACTTCATTGTTAGGCGCATATTCCACCTACGTAAATAGTGCATAGTAAATGTGGTATTGACGTGGTAGCAGACATTAAAGACAGTCTAACAATGTCTGCTACCACGTCAATACCACATTTACTATGCACTATTGACGTAGATGGAATAAGCTCCTTAGGAGGCTACTCTAACCTGCACGGTGTAATCAGCTCAAACGGTGAACCGAAGTTTCGTGTTTTATACTTTATGGCTAAGGACATACGTGCTGGACGATATAATATTTCTAAAAGAGAGGTTTGATGTCTGTCCTCAGCCATGAGCCTAGGCCAAGAGGAATATGTGCTCTTGTATTAGTCCTAGGGCGTAACAAGGTCTAACATGCTGACGTTGATTAGGCGCTTATTCCAACAACGTCAATAGTGATAGTAAATTTGGTATTGACGGAAATTTGAATTTTTCATTGATGCACGCCATTCCACTTGTTTTTTCAACTATTGACCACTTTTCTTCTCATGACAAGCATGCGCCAAATTTTTGAAATTTTGTTTGTGATTGTTTTCTTCGTACACTTACTATTTTTAATAAAACCTAATAATAGTAGGAGATCCGAAGTAAGATCGACCTTCACCGATCTGTTAAATGGATGAA
Organism: Psococerastis gibbosa; assembly: GCA_963971405.1. Lineage (NCBI taxonomy): Eukaryota > Metazoa > Arthropoda > Insecta > Psocodea > Psocidae > Psococerastis > Psococerastis gibbosa. The sequence continues at coordinate 41,759,540 of OZ020489.1, read as the reverse complement.
AATTGTTTTATAAACAATAAAATATAAAATATTTGTACTTAACATATCCCATGACGCCATTTTAGTTTGTTATTGTTTGCAACGCGTGATTTTACTCTATGATCATTGATCAATTTTAACTATGGCATAGAGTAAAATTCAAATTTCCGTCTTTACTACATTTACTATCACTATTGACGTTGGTGGAATAAGAGCCTAACTGACCATGAATAGGTTATAAAGGATGCACATTTGACTTACGTAGTCTTTGACTAGCTTGTACAGATTGTCTAGAATATTGGCAGACCTCTCGTCAATGAACACCCTAGCGACATTTTTCGTTGCCATTCGACTTAGAATCTTCTTCTGCACACGCATCCCAATGTCCCTTGCTTTAAACCCGTCCATTACTGAAATAAACTAGCAATTAGAAACTTGAAACTAGCGAATTCAAAATAATCATAGTTCACGGGAAATATAGGCAGTAGAACCATAAATAACATATCGATAACCTAATTAGCAAACCGCTCAACTCCAAATTTTTTAGGAGAGACAAAAACCCGTTTTCAAAAATCAATGTTCTTTCAGAAATTGTACTACGAAGGTGGCAAATTAATTTCCTGTCATGCCACCATCCGGCTGATTCTATAGGTAGCAGCTTTGTTATAGCTTTGTTTACTGCTGGAGACTGGAGTTAATGCTATTTTAAGGGCCAATTCAATCACCTTGGAGTTAAGTTCTTTGCTATTTCAACGATAGAGGCTTTCATATTTTTTTTCGGGATTTAAGAGTTTAGGCCGTCAGTAGAGGATTTTTTCCCCAACACGAGGATACCAACAACGCATTTTAGATTTATTTGAAGTTCAGTGGTTTGATAATTAAGGTGCAGATATCATAAATTAGAAGAAAAGTACCCATACATTTCGATGTAAAAAAAGTTGTCCCTAACACCAATCAGTGACAATAATTGAACTAGAATTGAAAGAAATAACGGGCACTGAGGATGTCAGGTCGAAGGAGTTCCAAAAATAGGGGCCAATATTTGTTAGTGGCGGCCACATACTATATATAAAAATGTAGAGAAACATTTCTTCATTTTATTCAACTGTAGGGGTGTCCGATTGTCCCATAACCGGAGGAACAATGTCTCACAAGTGGAACAAATCAAATTTAATTTGAGATATTGACGGGGCACAGGAAAGGAGCCTCCTTGAAAATAGCTTTTCATACAAGTAGATAAAAAAACCGATCGGGCGTACCCCGGGCAACGCTAAGTGGAAACATCTAGCGGGTAATTCTTTCACCACCGAGGCCAAAAACTTCAACGACCTTTGGTTGGGCACCAACTATGGCACCTGGCTGACAGAAATTAGGAGTCTCTACCTCGGACACGAAACACTAAACTAAAACGTGAATTATTGATAACCATCTGTGAGGAATTAGTAGAAAGCAGAAATGTTTCTCTACATTTTGAAGTGTGACCTTCTGCTTCTAGCTCATTAAGATAGATAGATATTTCGGGTATTTTCATAGGGACCTTCCGAGAGATGTGGCAGTGGCGACTTTCCGAATGGCGACGGGACACGATTTCCTTCAGAAGCACTTGCACAGGATTGGGGTGGTGGACTCACCATTGTGCCCCCTGTGTTTTACATCTGAAGGAACTGCAGAACATCTCGCAACCTGCGACGGCCTTAAGGACGTCATCTGCGAGGCAACTTAGGAGGAACGAGCTTTTTTATACTGGGCGGCACGGCGTCGGATGGCCGAAAGGCCACGTACGGGCGTTGGCTGAAGTAAGTAAGTATTTTCACATCGTTTTGCATGAGCATTATGTCAAAAACTGTGCCCCCTGAAGCCGGAGCGTATGAGGGTGGTGGGTCTATATAAACTGCCATGAAACCTTTTTTTTGCAATGGTGAACATTTACGGAACATGGATGAATCATGGAATTTGCTTTGTATAAAAAACAGATAGTGGGGGGTCTTTGCCGGCATGAGTTACACAATTGTGCCTAACCAGTATTATCATCAATTTAAGGACTTTTATACGGACGCAGGCTCACGTACAGTATATAGTGAATAGTGATCCTTGCCCTGTCAACGACCCCATGCATTTACGGATATTATTGGTGTTGAGGAACCAGTAGAATTCGGGCTGATGGGCCGTGGTCGAGAGTCGCTACGGAGCCACCGAGGTACAACCTCGAAGTCTACGCAGCGCCACTGCAGATGTCGACCCCAGATGTTGACGAAACGTATAGAAGTTCACTTCATTTCGACCACGGTTCATCAGCCCGGATTTACAAGTTACTACAAAATAGTCAAGCTGAGTGGAGCGTACCATTGTCTCAATTTAACAGGCGCAAAGGTGACTTAGTCTAGTTCGGGTACGAGTCAACGGTCACATCAGCACATCAGGGACGGATACAGATCACTTGGGGGGGGGGGGGGGGTATGGGTCAAAATAGAACACACATACATAAATGTAGTATCGATTAAATTAGAGCGTAATATATTAAATTCAAAACACTACACATAAACAAACAACGCGTAAGCCCCAAAGGGCGTTGGGTTATGATTAAAAAAAAAAAAAAAACTAATAATATATAATTATATTTGTACATGTGCAATTTACAGTACGGTACCAGTTGTACAGATACAAAAACATAACAAAATATCAAAGAAAACATGAGAATAGAAGTGCGGTTATTTCCTGCTATGCTCTTCCATTACAAACGTATAAAAAAAAAACAGGAAGAAAATAAATAAAACAATGAAAAATAGACCTACAGCTTATCCGATTAACCAATAAAGACTGACTTATTTTTAAAACCAGAATTTAACATCTACCAAGTATGCTCTTTATCAAGTTTTAAGAGATACAAAGTAAAAAAGGTAACTGCCGAAAATTGTTTGAGTCCAAATGCCTCAATCCTGTTCAGAAGATTAGCATTTAACTTATAGTACTGCATAAAATTAAATCAAAACAATATCCATCAATATCATCGAAACCAAGATGGAAGCTATGCAACGCAACGAAGCAGAAAAAATAAACATTCGGACGATTCTCGCAGTTGCGATTGGCCGACGTCTTTTCCATTGTAGGCTTGGTGAATGGTTGGTGGAACCCACAGAGTCTACTTCAGACGATATCAACTATCTGGCATGTCTCGGACTTCCGTGCGGTCGGCTTCACGAGAAATCGATAAGAAATCTTCAGTTCTGCTAGCCCTATGGCTTCAATGGAAAATACGTCGGCAAATCGCGACTCCGAGAATCATCCGTGTGTACCGGGCCTAACGTAAAATTAAAAGGCACCAACCCATGGTACAGACTAGTAGCCTACAAACTTACTTTACTTTACTTTAGCCCCAAGGGTCGGCGGAACGGATCATCAATTTCCCGGTGCTCCAGTCATGTGCATTTTTTGGCGACAAACGACCAAGGTCCTTAATCGCCCTAGTAGTCGGGTGCCCTCCACCGAATAGTCACTCATACGTTGTAGCAGGTGTCCATCTTCTCGCCCCACGATGGTAACCTTCGTACCCTTAATTTTCGGTGATATACCGGCATCTCCACTCGAGTATCTTCGTTTCTCGCCCTATCTCTCTCAATGGATTTCGGAAAATATTAATACTGCTTCTGTATTAATTTTTGCCCATTGGCAAACTGGTATACGTTCTCGATGTCAATCTACACCGGCAACAAGCGATAATGGACAAGCTGAGACGAGCTTTCCATTGACGCAATGCGACAGGCGGAAGCTTGACTAACCAAGTACAGATACGAGTCTAAGTAGTTAATTAATAAAAATATTATATTTTTTACTTGCATTCTCTTCTATTCATATTGGTGTATATTTACATGCACTTTCACGGCCGGAGTTACATGGAGTACACTTTCAGAACGACCACGGCCTGTCATCCCGGATTCTACTGATTCATCAAATTCGTGTAGTCTCCGGTCAAACAGACTCAACAAAAGGTAGAACAGGTTACAAAAATGCATTAGCCTAACATACGAAACAGCTTGACAAGCAAAAATAAATTAAAGCATCCTAGTATTTACCTGTGTGTGTGGCGAGTCCAGCAGCTATCGTGATAAATGCAAGTGAGTAAACAATTTACATTGTGCCGGTGCGCATCTGTAAGCACAAGTGTTGTACATCAAACACTGCAGTTCAACGTTGGAGAGAAACGACACGTCGAAAATATCTTCCCACCAAGCCACGTTTTTATTCTCTTGAAAATGTTGGGACAATAAGCGAAATGAGCAAAATAAAGAGTAACTCAGATGAAAATATACCTAAGACTCAAAGCGGGGAAAGCAAGATCGGAGTTCGAGGAAACAACCGCATCGGTGAACAAATGTACGTCGAATCCGTGGAGAAGAGGTTGGAAAATTAGGAGCTGCAATGGTTTTCCAAATGTATGACGCAGGTGGAGGAGGCGGGGCCACACGGTAGAAAACCGATTGTCAAACCAAAAACAACTTTGGGTAAAAAAACAGGTAGCCCTGAAAAGAGGCAAGTCTACGCCGGAGCTTCGCATGCAGCCAGTCGTCGAGGGGTGGAGTTTAAGAAGTGGGTCAGAGGCGTCCCTCAAGCTGAAATCGACACTGTAGGGAAGAAGAAGAAGGAAAGGCTGGGAACGTCGTGTGGGGATTTAATTACAAAGGTTTTCACGGCATTCAACAAGATATTATCGCTTCATCATTCAATTCAAATTCAAAATTCATGGCTTCGAGGGAAAATATTGATCAAATGTCGGTTCTCTCTAATAGAGAACTCTACTTACGACTGTAGTCTTTGAGCAGCCAATGGTAGGCCAGCCACACTTCAAGCTCAAGCCTTCTTGCGTTCATTTTCTCTACAATTAACACAAATTCACCTGTCAATTGGATCATGTGCGCAAAACATGAACGGAAAATATAGCACTTGGAGTGGGGTCCATCATCGCCTGAAAAGCCTCGGTAAGGTGGGCTCTTCTATCCATTAATTTATACTTGTGAGGCTAGTAATATGCGCTCTGAGCAAATACATAGCTAGTGGTTCGAGGAGAGGTTGGCTTCCCTGAGCTGATTTCTCCTGCTGCAATGCATCGCCCGACTATTCTAATGGGGCCGTACTTATTTGAATCTCTATGGCATGAAGAACCTGAATGTGCCTCTACACAACAGGTTGGTTGTTCTTTCCATATGTTTATACTGTAGTAGTGGGTGAATGTCTTTATTTAAATAAATTAGGAGTCGTTCACGAACGTGTTCAAGTAGTGCTTAGGGTTGCTTCAAGTTGTGTACTACACGATAGCGCCAGAGTTGAAAACGCCTGCTATGACACGGGCATGCCCAAGGGTGAGGGGAAACAGATCTACTGAAAAGGGTTGAGGAGATTGTGGTTCCAGGAAACCGGAGAGACGGAAAATGACGATGCCGAGAAACGTCAGGCAGATTTGGAACAACTCAAATTCTCGTAAAAAGACGCTCACCCCAGGCAGAGGGCCTTGGCAGCTGCAATACTGTACCAACGACTCCCCGTCGGAGATAAAGCGTGAAAAAAGTGAAAGCAAAGTAAGTACCACCGTACATATAGAAATGACGATTCCATTTAGGCGCATATTCCACCTACTTCAATAGTCAATAGTCAATGTGGTATTGACGGACATTGCAATTTTACTCTATGCCATTGTTAAAATTGATCAATGATCATAGAGTAAAATCACGCGTTGCAAGCAATAACAAACTAAAATGGCGTCATGGGATATGTTAAATACAAACATTTTATATTTTAATGTTTATAAAACAATTTTCAACCATTAAACAGATCGGTTAAGGTCGATCTTACTTCGGATCTCCTACTATTATTAGGTTTTATTAAAAATAATAAGTGTACGAAGAAAACAAATACAAACCAATTGTAAAAAACAAATGCAAACAAATTTCAAAAATTTGGCGCATACGTGTCAATAGAAGAAAAGTGATCAATAGTTGAAAAAACAAGTGGAATGTAGTGTATCAATGAAAAATGGAAATGTCCGTCAATACCACATTTACTATTTACTATTGACGTAGGTGGAATATGCGCCTTTGTATTCCTCATCGATACTTTTCAAGCGATGGTGGGATCCGGCGAGTGGTAAATAGCGTAATTTTATTGAGGGCTTGAACGTTAAGACATCAAAGTTTTTGGGTTCAGCAGTGGGCTAAGTCTAATGTTGAGATGTTTTCTCTTCAAAGATCTTCTATACAGTCCCCTGGGGTCCTTGGGCTTTGGAGTAGATGTCCCATTGGGTTCCAGAAACGGACGAGATGTTGGAAATATCCCCATTTGGTCAAGTTGACACTGACTGAGTTCGACTCCCGTTCGAATGACAATTACATCATACACAGATTGATTGATTGATTGATTTCTATTGGGCAATGATTTATCAGAGGATAGTCAAAGCTAACCTTATATGGTGAAATTACAGTATACATGCGATATAGAAGGCTTGAAACAAGGTGTGTAAGATTAAAAATCTTCTAGGTATCTTGGGGTTTGACCGTATGATGTGATAAAAGCTACCAGGAGAACGAAAAGGTCATCCAGATACTAACCCAACCCAACCCGCCCCCTACTGGTCAAAGTGTGTGTGACAAGGTCGCAATAAGTGTAAGCTACTAGGCTTGTCATTTCTTTCTAACAGACGTCCCTGTACACCTTAGTACAGTGGGTTGTTACCTTTTTACAACTAAACCATTATTCGGTAAAATGGTAAACTAAAAAGGGATTTTGGCCTCATAGCTTTACGAATTGGGTTTGTCAGTTGCTTATGTTATTTGCTAGGTATTCCTTTAGTTGAGCCTTTATTACTCACATTAGGTACTACCCGTTATCCTTCTGCTTTGTGTAGCTGTAGTTAGCTTAATAGAATAGATTGTGATGTGTCATAGTGATGTATCACATCACATATTGTGATTTAGCATAGATTAACAAGTTGAATAAATCGTTAAGGACTGAAATTTCAAGGGTTCAAACACATCTACCTTATTGACTATTGTTAAGCTGATTAATGATTTAAAATTTTCAGGATCGAATACTTTGTAAACACAAGTATAGCAGCCTATTATAGAATTTTCCAAAAATATGCATTATTGATTACCTTATTAGTAGACTGCCAGCCGTATGCGTAGGGGTCATTATAAATATACTAGTTTACGTAGGATAAGGCTATAACAGATATTTGGGCATTTCCTGTCCTTTAGATGAAATTCTTGCGCTAGTCAATTTTACCTCATAATCTCATAATCCCAAAAAATCATAGGGCCATAATTTTTTACAAGAAACCAGAAAATTTAACAGTTGAAGGCAATGCAAAGGCTAATACCGTAACTAGTCGAATCTACGGATTAATTTTGCTAATTACATTAAGCTTCCCCAAGGCAGGATGTTAAATAAGTGATCGAAGACTAAAAATACGTGATACAAACCTTTATAAATATGATATATAACTAATGTACTGTTGTTTAAAAAATTAACCAACAATGAACAATTTAATAGAAATTTAGCTTTTAGTTTTAAAAGTAAACAAACAGTGCCACAGGAAGCAAAATGGCCGCCAATTTTACTGCTACCACGTTACTTGTAAATAAAACGACTTTTCCGTGTTTGAAAATTTGAATTAGAGTGATTTATTGATTTAAAATAGATTGAAAACTATTTTTATAAATTAATTAGTGGGCTATTAATGCTTACTTTGGATAATGAATTTAAAAAATCTTTGAAAGTGGCTTGAAAATGATGGATCTTGTCCCACGTCAAAGATTTGTCATTTCCATTTGTCACTTTGTGAGGAGAAAAGTTATTTTAATTTACTGTTAAATTAAATAAAAGTGTCAAGCGGTGTTATAAGGAAAAGAAATCTTGGTTAGACTATTTTTGGGCGGATATACTGTCAAAAGTGGAAAGGGGACGTGTGTGCGCCTGCGGGTTTGGTAGGGAGGGGCGGTCACAGCTGAGTGTCAAAATCCGTGTTCTGCAAACCACTTGACTTTTTTTTCGTACTTTTTCATATCCTAGCTGTTTGATGTTTTTCTATGAAATATTGAGAGTTTAGGTATTCGAGTGAGTAAACAGTGCCTTCTGTATCGATTGAATCGCGACAAGGCGGTATGAAATAGTTGTAAGTCATATTCATTTGCAATTTCTATGTTTTTCCCAATTTCAAAATGGTGGTTCAGGGTGTGGATGTTCACTTGAATTTTAGACGATCATCTGATAATTTATATTCCGAAATGTCATTGCCAATATCTCAATTGTTTTGTCTTGGAGGACATGATACGGAATGCACGGTGCTGGCACAAGACTGATGGAATGCAGCAGGACTTTACATGAAATGTTGACTTAAAATTTTTGTAAACTGCGGATTTTTGACAGATTGATTCTTTGGCAGGTAATGCAGCAGGCAGTGATGCAGGCCCCGGGTTTGGTCCAAGCTCCTGCTGCGGTGTTTAACACACCCTACTACCGCCAGCTCGCACCAGTACGACCTGCCAGGCCCCCTGTGTCACAGGGCTATGTCAATGTAAGTACTCCAAACTATGTCTTTTCCTATTTTATTATGGCTCTTCTGCTGCATATATTGCATATTATCAAGCTAACAGCATGGATGGATTATTGTTCGATTTTGTTGTAACTCGTCTTGTATTTTTCGTGTTACAACCACAGCCTGCTCTTTTATTACAACATATGACTGGGGTTTCACATCCACTTGCCGTGTGGACTGCCCTCTGAGGCATATCCGAAATAGAAATTATGACATGTTGCTATTCTGCTGCTTTTAATTATTAGCTGAGACCGAAATTGAGCATGAAAAAAATTAATTGGAACTGACTAGTTATTAATCGATGTATATCTATTATCCTGTAAATGTAAACACTTGTTAAAACCGCTACAGGGAAGACCAGCTTCATATCTTTTCTTCATGACCATTTTTGATAACTTCACCATCAGAAGCGGATCCAGGCCTATGGGGGGGGGGGATGCATTCCGCCTCCAGCGTTGGGCTCTAGTCCTATTGAAAAAACTATTCATCTCTCAAAAGGCATGGATTACTTAAGAATAATTCATTAAATTCAGCACCACTCCGCCGCCTAATTCACAAGCGTTCACAATGATAATTGACAGTGGTTATATTATCTAACTATACAACACATTTAATAAACACAACAGACACACACCGACACGCACATACTTGAAAGAGTCCCGCCCCTATTTATTAATTTAAAAAAAAAATTAACGATTGACGTGCTCTACCTTCTCGATTACAATTTAGCTATCACATCTAGCGATAGATTCGCTCAGGTTCGGTCAGGATTTTCGGTTGGATCAAACCGAGTCTGAGTCGTTTTCGCCCCGGCGAATACTACTGCTACTAATAAACCGAGGACCAGAAAAAGTTTGTAAGGAAGACCGGACCAAACCGAGTACCGGACAGAATATGTTATAACCATGAGCGGTGGAAAAGTTCCAACTTGGAGGGGGGGGGGGTCTATATCCAAGGAAAGATATTAATTATTATTTATCGACCAATTCCGGGGGTGGAGGGGGCGTGAAATCCCCCCACTTGTAGGGGGAACTCCGAGATTTTTTTAACTAACGTCCAAATCGGCTGGGCTGTGATCCCCCCCCCCCTTATTCCGCCGCTCTAGGCATGGCCGTAGCCAAGGGGGTTCATGGGGTGCAAACCCCCCCCCCCAAAAAAAAAAAAAATCCAGGCTACGGCCTTGGCTCTAGGTTATAACTAACCGACTATCTACTAAGTTTTAATATCATTAATCATTAAGACAGAGATTTCCAAATATCTGGCCCGGCATTTTTGGGCGAAATTAATGAAATCCTTGTTACAGAGCCGCAATGATATGAAAATGATCTTATGTAAAATTCGAAAAAACTATTCACCTGCTCTGTTCTGTAAAATCTTTATAATGGACTTTATCATGATTTTCTAGAGTAATAATATTACAGAGACAAAAACGAGAAATTTTAAAATTTAGTAAAAAAATCACTTGTTTACAAAATATTTGCAAATTCATGTATTTTAACATAAATAATGAGATTACTCGTGACTTCGTCGTATTTCATTTTAATAAACAAAAAATAACAAAAACTTAGAGTTTTAGAAAAACTTGTTATAACAACCCGAATTAGTAAAACCCAAATAATCGTTAAGAAATTAACTTTGTCTAAGAAACCCACTTGTGTTAGTATAAAACCCTGAGCGCTTTCGGCAAGAACTGCCATCTACAGAGGGAAACCCACTAGCACAGTTACACCTTATCTGCGATTTGAGACTTGCTCAACTCGAGTGAGAAGATGCAAATTGCCTTTTTCTCCTCGAGTTGAGCAAGTCTCAAATCGCAAATAAGGTGTAACTGTGCTAGTGGGTTTCCCTCTGTAGATGGCAGTTCTTGCCGAAAGCGCTCAGGGTTTTATACTAACACAAGTGGGTTTCTTAGACAAAGTTAATTTCTTAACGATTATTTGGGTTTTACTAATTAGGGTTGTTCTAACAAGTTTTTCTAAAACTCTAAGTTTTTGTTATTTCTGGTTTAATAAATTCATGTATTAGCTCTGAATAGAATTAGTTTTTTTACTAGTAAATTTTATCAGTTACTTGTGATTGCACTTCGATGGGTAGGTTGTGACTTGAGGTGATGTCATTCCATTCAATTTCCTGAGTGTTTCCTGTGCAATGAACAAGGCTGAGACTACAATCAATGATATTAAATGACAATCTGAGGGGGAAAAGCTTATAAGTGTACAAGTCAAGTAAATAATGAAATATTGATCGTAGAAGGAGACTATTAAGTTGATACTTAACTTATCTATTATAAATTAAGTTATAATATGGTAGACACTTATTAATTATGTCTGCTACCATATTATAACTTAATTCATAATAGATAAGTTAAGTTAAATTAAGTCTCCTTAAAACAAAACAAACGTCAATGACAAAATCACAAATGAAGTAAATTCGCCGGTGGAATGGCCGCCTTACCAGAAATGCTCCTCTACATTTTAACACAGATTGGCCAAAATTATCCAACGTTATGGCTATATATTATATATCAAAATGTATAGTAGTATTTCTTCTAAGAGATGCGACATTTTTATAGCTTTACAATGGAAATTTCCTGTTAAATTCGACTTTGCACAAAATACCCGTAGTGGGAGTGTCCGATTTGCACGTAACGATATAAATGACGATTCTTGTTCTTGGTATTCAAATGTTTTGTCATAGTCTTATGGTTCGCCCAGGTAAAAATAAAGTCGTTATTTATTTATTTATATATTTATTTATTCCGCCTACGTCTAGCATATGCAACTGTTGGCAAACAATTTGTCGTATCCGTATTAGTTATCATTTGTAAGTAAATTTCCATGCACTGTTGTCTATTATGGATAATTTACACTTATTAGCAGATAAGTTATCTTTTGTGTTTTCTCTGCTGAACCAACCTAACTTACCTTGCTTACCTTACCCATGTAGGGCCTTGACCTGCTCACAACAGTTCCAGTTCATCCGGTCCAGTACCTTTTGTTGCCACTTGTCATTTACGAGCGCCGACCTCTCTGATCGCTCTCAACGCAACTTCGCCCTGCCGTCGTATCCTCGGTCTCCGTCAAAACCACGAGGTCGCTTTCCCCCTGATAGGCCCTAATTCAAGGTAGGAAAAAGGATAAATAAATGAACATAAACTGAACAAGCTTATAATGTGTTGCCAACAGACAAAGTCCAAAAATCGCTTTCGGCTCTGGCCTCCTCTATGCTTTGTATGTAATTAAAAATGCTTCATTCTTTTCCCAACCACAACATCAACACACAAAACACTCTTGTGTTCCATATTTCGAACAACAGTGATGACTATGAACTTTAACTTAAGTATCACATTGTTTTCACTTTGACTGGACGCCATCTTGAAATCGATGATTTGTCATAAAAAGTGTTATTACCATTATCGTAGATAATAATAGGGACTTATAGTCAGATTTTATTTCATTCCTCTGTGACCAATATTAACTGAGATATATGAATTATATAAGGCTTTAATCGGCCGCCATTATGGAACAAAATGGCAGATCTAGATTTTCGACTTCGGTGGCAATGTGGTAGCGTGCTTGTACTTGTGCGAGTCTCTACACACCTTGCGGTCGGAGACGTGTCGTAACTTGACACAAGTACCTATTAGGTTACTTAGTGAGGCGACTGAAGAGGTTAACCGGATACATTCATTTAATTGTTTGTATGCGTTTAACCTTAAAAAAAAGGTTAACAAACTCGATCAAGAAATTTGTATGATCAATCATCATATGAATCTCCCTAAAACATCATCACTTACAACATAAAACAGTTCTGTTGAGTTCTGTTAGTTCTGAAGTTCAGTGTCTCCATAAGCTATGTTGATGGCGGTTTGACCTCATCCCAGAGCTTGGGCATACTAGTAAATAAAATAAAATAGCTTTGTCAAGTATTACTAAAATATATTAAAAAGCGACCGGTTTCGGCACTAGACCATCGTCAGGCTACACGCATACAAACAACACTTGTTATTTTATTTACTATGACAAAGTGAATGAGGAAAATATTACTGGAATACTTGGGCATCTCGACAAATATTGACGTGCTATTGAGGTTTAACTATTAATATTGAACGGCTTCATAGGCGCTCATTCCACCTACGTCAAAGTGCATAGTAAATGTGGTATTGACGTGGTAGCAGACATTAAAGACAGTCTAAAAATGTCAGATACCTCGTCAATACCACATTTACTATGCACTATTGACGTAGGTGAAATAAGCGCCTTATTGCAATTATTGTATAGTCCATTAGACCTTGACTTGTCAACGACCCCATCAATTTTCGGACATGATAATGATAATAGTAATAATGTCCAATGCCAACGACCCCATGGATTTCGGACATTATTGCTTTCCAATTTATACGTATAGGTATAAGGAAAGTCTCAAAACATTTTTTTTCAAAAACAGCTCCAACGATTTCTTTTAAATTCCCATATATTATAGTCGTTGTTAATGTTAATAAAATGCGGGGGATCGATTGCCCCTTGATAGTTTCCTTCTGGGGGTAAAAAAATAAAAATAACTAAATTTTCATGAAAAATTAATAAAAAATATTTTTTCTGAGGAAACCTTTCTATGGATGGTTTCTACTTTCAGGCATGTTTTAGGTGTTAAATTGAGTAACAAAACAGGACAGGTTGCTTTCCAAAAAAAGTATTTGGTTTTGAGCAGAAATTTTTTTTTTTTTTAAAAATGATAGAAAATTCGTGAAAATGAGTGCTCTGCCATTATTACTGTGTGGTAATGTATTGGTCCACCCGATCTAGAATATGCAATGCCATCAATTGATTCAGTGCTTTGTGATAGGGGATATCCCAGGCCGTTGCCAGAGGGAGTCCAGGGGGTCCGGACCTCCCCCCCCCCCTTCCCCAAATGGTTGCAGCGTACACTAGATAGAATGGAGTTTTAAGTTTTTTTGAATATATTGAAATTATCTCACCTCCAGTGACGTCAGATGGACAACCCCCCCCCCCCCCCCCCCCGAGATATCCGAAATTTAACCATAGGAAAAGTATTTACCATGAAATTACTCATTTCCTCCATCTACTAATTGACAAATTGGAAAGCATGTTCGAGTAAACTCGGACCGGTTCTTTGTATTGTTTCCGTATGAATTCTTTGCCATTGGCAGACTGGTATACGTCCTTGATGTCATCCTACATCGGCTACAAGCGAAAGCATGATTTAACCAAGTACAAATACGAGTCTTCGGACATGATAGTTTTTGAATAAAAGTGGTTGACTGCTCGTTGTGAGCCCACAACGAATACAAGTGCCAGTAGGCAAGCGCAGACATGCTTAAGATTGAAATATTGTAACATGATTGTGTTAGCTCAATTTAACGAAGTGTTGGAACGACTTCGTTTTAACCGAGTTACTGTTGTTGGTTGCAGCCTTACTCCCCGATTCCCAGCCCTATGTGTTTAAGCAGTAAGTCATTACATTAAAAAAAATATATATCGCTCATGCACGAGAAAAGTGACACATTTCAAAAAATTGCAAAATTGAGTTATTTATACAAAAATGTCGAGGAAAATATAGCGAATATGAATGTAGTGTCACATATCTAGTTTAATTTGTTTCCATAAGATTGCGTTTTGTCACGGATCCATTGTCATGTTTGACTACTTCGGGTTAGGCAATACTGACATAATGTACTAATGTGACGGAATGTGCTCCAGGCGTTGACTTGGTAATTACACTTCTCTTTCAAGTAAACTGTCACATCTCAAAAGTATTAAGTGCCTCGATAGTACTACAAGTAAAACTAAAAAATGGTCAGAACTAAAATTTGAATTATCTCAAAAGTCAATATTTAGAAATGTGTCACTTTTCTCGTGCATGAGCGATATTTTTAAGCTTTATTTATTAAATTTCATCCATCACTTGTTATGGGGTTTGGGTAGGTTGTTGGCTTTGGAACGTAAATAAATAAATTAATGTATTTTTTCCTTCTTACAAGAAAACAAAATAATAAATATCACACCTACCATAAATTATCCCAAGAGACTGTGCTACAAAGCCCTCTATTACACTAAACTAGGAAAGGCCAGGACCGCCTGCTTTACATGCCCTCCGAAGCATGGCCAGAAACTGTAGCTAGTGTAGGATTCGAACCAGCAACCTTTAGGATGAAAGTTGTGCAACGAAAAAATAGGGGTACATGATGATCTTACCTAGGTGTACCTGAGTTTTGCAGTTCAGGTACAGTAAATAACTAAAGTTTGAGATTAAATTTCTCTAAAATTTCAAATGACATCATATGGCATGTTGCACATTAAATGAAAGCTTATTACAAGAGTTATCAAGTTAATTAAATAAATCGTACCTGAACCTCGTGAGGCCAGCGCCACGCACAGCCAAGTGTGAGCGACTGGATCCTATACTACAAGGTTTCGCCTACCTTAGAAAACTCCCGATTGAACTTAGAGCGGCGAGAAACTAACTAACTTCCCTAAATTGCTTAGAAACCATCGCTTAGAGAAAGCTTTCTACACTGTCACTGTGGCACTAGGACAGTGACAATGACAGAACTACCTGATTTTGACGATTTTATTTTATACTTTACTTGTATTGTATAATTTAAAGGAAATACATATTGTATTGTAACCTGCGCCTGAACGGGGAAGGGGGGGGGAATACCTGTAGGTCACCTAAAGCATGGCAAGTGACACCTCAAATGAAAGCTCATGACTCCAGTTTAACAATGGTGACCGCGGGGTTTTCACAATTTGGTGAAACATTCGTTACATTGACTTGTTGTTTGCTCAAATTGGTGACGAACTACTGTACGTATATCATCCCTGAGAATTTGAAGTTCTTGGTTTGATTGACCTGACTATTCCTTTCTAGTTAGGTAACATTGTTGGCTTGAGGTTACTTATTTGGAGAAACGAGAAACCACTGCGTAGGCTAATTAAATTCAACATATGGTATGTTGCGGTAGAGAATTCGTTCTATACAGTAGATAGGCTATACATTAGCATACTGTATACATTGGTTGACTCTATTATTTGAATATAGAGATGCTGTACGTGACTAATATCGCTTGGCTAGCACGTTAACGACATTCGTTATAGACTAATTTCGGTTGAAATAAGGAGTCAGTCTGTTGGGCGGCTATTAGGCATTTTTTGTTGTGACTCATAAGTTAAATCCTAAAACCCCAGAAATGAGCAAGTCTGGCAGTTATTTGTTGACGCAGCGCGACACTCTTCTAGCTAACATCGAGAAGCTAACAACGGATGTCTTGATTTTAAAAGCCAGTGACGCATCCCTTATTAAAGTCAACGAGGCTTGAACGTCTAGAGCTCGAATTTGGGGAGGCTCAGAAAGACATTTTGGTCAATAATGACACTGCTTATCATAAAAAGCAAATTTCATTCATTGCAGAGCAAAACAAAGTTTATGATCTCTTGGATCAGCCTCGTGGGGGGGGGGGGGGGGATAGGTCACCCTAAAGCATGGCAAGTGACACCTCAAATGAAAGCTCATGACTCCAGCTTAACATTGACTCACAAAGCAAATTTTAGTGCCTGAATGGGGAGGGCGGGAATAGGTCACTTAAAGCATGGCAAGTGACACCTCAAATGAAAGCTCATGACTCCAGCTTAACAGACACACAACGCAAATTTTAGTGCCTGAATGGGGAGGGGGGGGGGAATAGGTCACCTAAAACATGGCAAGTGACACCTCAAATGAAAGATAGAGGTGGGGCGTTACTTCTGTCACTGTGATTTATCACCGTGACTACGATTGTCACTGCAACCACCCGTTCCTACCCAAAAAAATACTGGTGATTTGAGTCACTGTAACCGATTGAGGCTATATTTTAAATAGCTTTGTTTCTAATACTCTGATAGTCGCATGCAAGAGCAAGTAACTCGCTCAGGTTTAGCCTATGCACTAGGCAGTCTTAACCGAAATTCCCCGAAATGCTTTCCGATCGTCTCACGTAAGCTAAACATAAGGTATGCCCGAGGCTGTCACCGTGACTGCTCCATGACTGGCTAGCTTTTAGTTTATATATATATTACTACTTCTTAAATTTCTTAGCATAGCTAAACAAAAGAATAACCGACTTGTTAAGCGAAACGAATAAGTCTATGTAACTTGTATAAATCAGTGTCAAGTAAGAGAAGTGAGAGTGACTTTTGATTACTCATACCAAGATGTACCAAGATTACTTAGATAGCACGAACAAAAGCAGTCACTCCAGTGACAGAAATCACCAGTATTTGTAATGGCAAGTGACACCTCAAATGAAAGCTCATGACTCCAGCTTAACAATGACACACAAATCAAATTTTATCTGGACCTCTTTCAAATAGACATCCAAAATAGCGTCTCCATGCAACTATTGAGAGATCACGGGGCGTTCCTATTTGTTTCAGTTTTTGATTGTCTCTACGAAAGAGGCCCCTATATGTACATGCGCATACCGTATACTGCAATTCCAAATTATGTGAGGCTGGAGCAAGAAAGACGTAATTGCAGCATTCCGTACTGCTAGTACCTGATGACGGCATCTTGGCATTCTCCTAACATGATGTGCCCAGTGTATCCTAAAACATGACGTATTCCTTTTACATATACTAAATTGGCTAAACTTATTGGCTCAACATCAAATTGCCACTGCTCAGGTTGATAGACTACTCAAATTTCATGTTTATATTTTAATCAGGGCACTTAGAGAAGTGGTATGGACTCTGAAATTCACCCGAAAGGTTGTTAATTCGAGTCTCATACTTGCTGCATTTTGCTCTGCTTCGGAGGCCATGTAAAACAGGTGGTCACGAGCTTGGCTGTAAGCCAGGGCCTCATAATCCTATTTCTGCTAGGTCGAAGGCAAAAGTCATTATATATTTATTTATTTATTTATACATCATAAGGGACAACCCGTGGGAAGAACCTGATAAATAAATAAATAAATAATGACTTTATTATAGCTGAGACCATGTGTCCATAATCAAAATTTCACACGAAATAGTGCTAGTAGAAAGAAACGTGTTTACATGTAGGGGAATATATCTTCTTTCCACGATTCCTCAATGATAGCCCTACGTTCGATAGTTCCTGCGAAATTTTGTATGAATGAATCTATTTTGTAAGTTGTTATTTTTGTAGGAATATATTTTACTTAACTTTACACTGTATACTAAAATGTAGAGGAGTATTTCTTCCAAAGGATGCGACATTTCTGATAGCTCTGCATTGGATATTTCCAGTGAAATAGGACTTATTTGGGGGCCGTGGTGGGGGTGTCCGATTTGCTGCTAAGTACGTTGGCCCGTGGCAGACAGATATTTAACGAATAGGCACAGGGAGGCTGAGGGGCGGCGGTGTGACGTCACCGCTCGATATTGTCCATAGCAGACGCAGTCGAGACAAACCTACAACTGACTTGCAATATGTTTACTCTCCGCCCTCGAATTGGATCGTTTGTGCTAAAAAATAACCATCCCGTTGGTTCTAGGTTCGAATTCCAGGTCCTATATCTTTTTATTATTGTCCTATATCTTTTTATTACTGTCCATAGCAGATGCAGTCGAGACAAACCTACAACTGACTTGCAATATGTTTACTCTCCGCCCTCAAATTGGATTGTTTGTTCTTAAAATAGCTATCACGTGGGTTCTAGGTTCCAATTCCAGGTCCCATATCTTTTTATTATTGTCCATAGCAGACGCAGTCGAGACAAACCTACAACTGACTTGCAATATGTTTACTCTCCGCCCTCGAATTGGATTGTTTGTTTTTAGAATAGCCATCGCGTGGGTTCTAGGTTCGAATTCCAGGTCCCATATCTTTTTATTATTATCCATAGCAGACGCAGTCGAGACAAACCTACAACTGACTTGCAATATGTTTACTCTCCGCCCTCGAATTGGATTGTTTGTTTTTAGAATAGCCATCGCGTGGGTTCTAGGTTCGAATTCCAGGTCCCATATCTTTTTATTATTATCCATAGCAGACGCAGTCGAGACAAACCTACAACTGACTTGCAATATGTTTACTCTCCGCCCTCGAATTGGATTGTTTGTTTTTAGAATAGCCATCGCGTGGGTTCTAGGTTCGAATTCCAGGTCCCATATCTTTTTATTATTATCCATAGCAGACGCAGTCGAGACAAACCTACAACTGACTTGCAATATGTTTACTCTCCGCCCTCGAATTGGATTGTATCGCGTGGGTTCTAGGTTCGAATTTCAGGTCCCATATCTTTTTATTATTATCCATAGCAGACGCAGTCGAGACAAACCTACAACTGACTTGCAATATGTTAACTCTCCGCCCTCGAGTTGGATCGTTTGTTCTTAAAATAGCCATCGCGTGGGTTCTAGGTTGGAATTCCAGGTCCCATATCTTTTTATTATTGTCCATAGTAAATGCAGTCGAGACAGTGATAGTGTCAGGGTATGCTGCGCCATGTATTTGGGTATGAATTTTCCATAATTTGTTAAATAAATGAATTTTCGTTCAAAACCAAATCTTTGTTCGGTTATGTTACTCCATGGCCGTGCTCAGGGGGGTGGTCCATGGGGTCCGGACCCCCCCCCCCCCCCCGAAATAAATCTTGTATGGTTTGACGAATTTATCCATTAATTCATTAATAAATTACGTTTAAAATATTTAGGACCCCCCCCCCCCTCGAAATCAAAACCTGGGCACGGCCTTGTGTTGCTCTATTTAACACCTTAAACATACCTGAAGTAAGAAAGCATAGATAGAAAGGTTCCACAGAAAAAGAAATGTTTTAGTCAGGAAATGTTTTTTTAATTAATTTGTTTGCCCTCAGAACCAAATTATCCAGGGGCAAGGACTATTGGATTTTGTTTGCATTAATAACGACTACAATATACTATGTATATTTGAATTTAAAATAAATCGCTGTATGCGTTTTCGAGAATATTGTAGCAATTTTTTGTGAACCTACATGCTAAATGTCATCAAAATCCACCGAGTAGTTTGACCACAAATCGACGAACAGGCAAAGTGACAGACAGACATTTTGTAAATACCTTTTTTTGGGTTCCTCAAAACGTGTAAATCCACTGAAATCCCGAAATCGAAAATTTGGACCATCACAAAGCTTTCCTTATACTACGTATAATCAACATGTAAAAACAATCGTCAAACCGGTATTCCCAGAATTCGCTCTTATTAGTTGTTTTTTATCACTCTAGGGGAGGCCTAGACATCAGTGATCTACAAGACCAATAGCCAGGGCTCTGATTGGACAATAATGAACCATATTATCACATTATAAGTAAACAAACCTTTAGACCCAGCTTTCTAGAGTGCATGATTACGAATTACTATGCAATTGACGACAATAGAAAACTTTCGTGCAGAAAATTGCTTGCACCCAACCAATCAGACAATTCAAGATCATCGGCGCAATCAATAAAAACATTGAGTTTTGACGTCATTTCTTTGTTTATTCCTATACGAAAGTTGTCCATTGTCATCACAAGGAAATGAGCCTTTTTTTTTAGACCGGCGGCTTAATTAATTATTTAAAAAATAATTTCACAAATCCAAACCGGTCCTACCTCGTCTTTTCAATGACTAGTCGTAATAGACAAGGCCGTAGCCAGGATTTTTTTCGTGGGGGGGGGGGGTCAGAAATTTCATTGGATATTTCATAGTAGTTTTTATTTTTCCTCTCAAAATCCGATTTCTATCTAGTATCAAGCCATTTCACTTGGGGGGGGGGGGGTTTGAACCATGAACCCCCCTTGGCTATGGCCTTGATAGGAGATGTGGCAGGTGGCACCTAAAATTCAAACGAATATTTTGGTGAATGTCCCGTCTTTCGTATATAGAACTCTAGTTTGCTTGTCGTGTAAATTGTCCTCGAAAGGATCGTGGCAGGAGAATGATATTGACTGGATGGTTTGTTGACTAATTGAATTACTTACTGTGCACACTTTCCATTTCATCGGAAGCTACTTTATGTCCCGTACTATAGAGTTAAATATAAGAGAGATGCTCTCGCCATGGAATTCTCTTGAATTTAATGGACCCCTTGGCCTCGACCAGTCAGAGCTCGCTTCCAAAGAGCAAATCCCGTCGTGGCTGCAAGGTGTGTTCTGATTGGTCAATAAAAGACGTGTCAATAGGCCGAAGCTCTGATTAGTCAAATTTCAAAAAAAATCCTTGACTGGAGCGAAAATCCCTCTCTTCTCTATCCCGCACAATAAATAAATATTGACTTTTTTGTTGTATTACTAAGCCAGCCTAGCGGAGTTAGGGCTATTAAGCCCTCTCTTACAGTCAACAGCCCGGGCCGCCTGTTTTACTTGCCCTCCGAAGCATGGCCAGAAAATGTTGGACTCGAACCAACAGCCTTTCGGGTGAAAGTCGGAGTCTTTTTTTTTAATAAAAGATGAATTGCATACAAACAATTTAATGCATGTATCCGATTGATCTCTTTAGTCGCCTGTAGGTTAGTAGTAGTACCCGTGTTGAGTTACGACAGGTCTCCGATCGCAAGGCGTCTAAAGACTGGCACAAGTGCAAGCACGTTACCACCTGGCCATCGAAGTCGATAGTTTGGACCACTACTTTACATGTCCTGACAATCAACTGTAAATTCGTGTTATTTGTCTGTGGTCACTTTAGTGCCAGAATAAGTACGCAAACACAGAGCGAACCTTCCAGATTATGTTTCTTGAAAAGAAAAAAAAGGTGTCTTTATTTTCCTAATGGGCGAATTTTGGGCCTTTTGGCACCCACTCTTACAATTAACCCTATTCGAAATTGATAATTTTGACCATCATAAATTCCTTTACTAATAAATCGTCTTCATCTTCTGGCTGTACAGCCCTTGATGAGCTTTGCCTGTTTGACAACACTCCTCCAGGCATCTCGGTTTTGTACAACGCTCCACCATCTACGGACTCCCCATTCGCGAAGGTCAGTTTCTAACTCATCCTTCCAGCGTTTTTGAGAAACTTGTCCGTGACCCCCTAAATTGAAGCCTGAATCTGGGTGGCTCAATGAGGCGGGGAACCGTCCACTTCAGGCTTCGGAGCTTCAGGGGCTCCGAAAGTCCAACCCCCGCCCCCCTCATTTACAGTATTCAAAAAGGGGCGCCATTTTCTAGTGTTGCCTCACCCTGAAAAGAACCGGTCCGAGTTTCCTCGAACATGCTTTCCAATTTATCAACATTAGTAGGCAGAGAATATGAGTAATTTCATGGTAAATAATTTTCCAGTGGTTAAATTTCCGACATCTCGGGGGGGGGGGGGGGGGGGGTTGTCCACCTGACGTCACGGGAAGTGAGATAAATTCTAGATAGGTCAGACCAACACATTAATTACGACACAGCAATAATGACAGGGTACGCAATGCATTTGAGCGCGAATTTTCTATCATTTTTTCAAAAAATAATTTTTTGTGCAAAACCAAATATTTTTTTGGAAATGCAACCTATTCGGTTTCGTTACTCATTTTAACACCTAAAACATGCCTGAAGGTAGAAATAATCGATAGAATGGTTTTGCAGAAAAAATTATTTTTTAGTCATTTTTCATTAAAATTTCGTTATTTTTACTTTTTTACCCCCAGAAGCAAACTATCAAGGGGCAAGCGACCCCCCGCATTTTGTCAACATTAATATCGACTACAATATATGAGAATTTAAAAGAAATCATTGGAGCCGTTTTTGAGATATAATTTTTTTAGACGTTTTTTTTTAGTTTTTTGGGAATAAAACCCCCCAAATTGAATTGGCCCAAAATAAAAAAAATTGTCCCGAGGTATGATTTTTGTAAACCTACATACTAAATTTAATCAAAATCGACCGAGTAGTTTGCCCGGAAATCGATGCACAGACAGACAGACAGACATTTCGTAAAAACCACTTTTTTGGGTTCCTGGTACCTGAAAACGTGTAAATCCGTTGAAATCTCGGAATCGAAAATTTGGACCATCACAAAGCTTTCGTTACAACGTACGTACAACGTATAAATTGGAAAGCAAAAATACACCTTCCGGCGCTGGATCCATCCTGTATGTTATGCAGTAAGCAGACCTCCAGGTATGGGCTGTGGCGTTGAATGAGTTGCCGGTGAGGCACGCGGGTACCGGTAGCATCGCATGGGTGCAATGTTCACCTGTTACCTCCCAGCTGACGGTACCGTTGTGTGACGTCACAGGTTGTCTACGTCACACGTGCCTGAACCTGAACTGCCGGCCAGTCGTCGTCCCTATGTCTGTCCCGTCTCGCACTATGACCGTGTTTCGATGCGCGGGTAGGCCTAGTGGTTTAGGTACGTTCCTGGGCAGCCAGTTTTTGTCGTCTGCTAAGCAAGGTGAGGCTTATCAATTTTTATTACAGTATCAATAATGTATGTCATCATATGACAACAATAAGGGGTATTACAGGTACCTATTTGACTTTGTAGAAAGCTTCTACAGGCGTTAGATTAGGGAAGACATGAAAAAATTGGACGGAAACGGGATTTTAACCCGAGTCTGCTTGCCGAAGTGGTAACTCTGGCTGGAATCCCATTTCTGTCAATTTTTTTGTTTTCCTTTATCTTTACCGGGTCTTCCTAGTTGAGTGTAAGAGAGGACTTTATAGACCTAACTCCGCTAGGTTGGCTTAGTAATACAACAAAAGTCAATATTTATTTATTTATTTATCTAACAGTGTTATATGTTATGTAAGAGCAAAACGGACTCCCCACTATGCGTTTTTTCTGTACAAAGTCGACTTCCAATCCATTGTAAAGCTATAAAAATGTCGCATCTCTTAGAAGAAATACTCTACATTTTGATATGATATGTGGCCACCACTAGCACTGATTGGCCACAGTGTTCCGAATTCTTTCTTTCGAATGCCCTGAAGAACAGTTTATTTGTACAAATTCATTTGGATGATTAACGGGTGTTATTAGTAATATCTATCATTAATTAGCTGACAAAGGTCACATTAGACCCCTTGAGCAACGTATTGACATCTGTCGATTTAGTTTATTAATACAGCGCTATTAGTTGACATCGGTCCATTTAGTTAAGCCGGCAACCTTCGCGAACCGTGTTGTCTGTAAGCTTGTAAGCCCATCGGTGTTGTAGACGGGCACATATCATGTATCGAAATGTAGGGGAGCATTTCTGCTAAGGGGTGTAATGCTTTTGGCTGCTAAATAATGTTTCATGATTTCAAATCCAATTATATTTATTTACTATTTTTCTTGTACAATTTCTTAGTAATGTGGTTCAGATGGGCACCTTTGGGCATTCCGTGATGGGCCCCTCAATCTAATCCTAAAATTAAATTAAATTAAAATTAAAATAGAGAAAATGTTCATGTTTAAAAATTACAGTTAAAGAATAAAACTAATTACAAAGTGAACAAATTACTTAAAATTAACACGTAGTACCCTTAGTTGGCATTCATTTGGTTCCTCATTGTTTCTGTAATACTTCGGAGGTTTTGCGAAGTATAACAATTCAATTTGCGTTTTAACAGTTGTGTTGGCATGGCGGTCTTAAGGTCTATTGGTAGATAGTTGTATAGTGAGATGGAGATTTGGTTTTGTGCACTAGTAAGCCCCCCCCCATTGTCTTAATCAAAATACAGTCGTTAAATTAACTTGGGTTGAGGAGACAACCTCCTACGGAGAAGCAACTGCCCAGAGAAGGACTTGTAGCCTATATGTATGACTTTCTTGGGCATCGTCTGGAAGCCCCACGACGAGATCAAGATAAAATAAATTTTATGCTTAGCGTCCATTTATAGAATTAAAATATGAAGCTAAGCGATATCAACATTTTTCTGTAAGGGAAACCAAAATGTATTTAAAACAGCAAAACATGTGACAGCTATGACGAAACTCGCATTCTGGGGAATCCTACCGATGGTTTTGAGAGCCTGGGGTTGTGCGCGGAGGAAACTGCGGGTGAACCAGAAGCAGTGCTGTCTGACATTAAGGAGCATGTGGAGAGCTTGACCAAATCGACTTCGATGGCCAGGTGGTAACGTGCTTGCACTTGTGCGAGTCTTTACACGCCATGCAATCGGAGACGTGTCGTACTCATCACGGGTAATAACCTACAGAGGCGACTGAAAAGGTCAATCGGATACATTCATTAAAATTGTTTGTATGCGATTTATCTTTTTGTTAAAAAAAAAAAAAAAAAAAAAATCATTTGAAAAAAAACTGAAGAAATTGACTCGTTTTTGGAAGACCTCGTGGATCGAAAATCTATTTACTGTTAGCAGAAAGCCTCCCGCACTAGCAGCAAACATAAAAATAATAATAATTTTCTTCTTTCTTTCTTTCTTTTCCTTGTCCAGTATTCCCTGGACAAGGAGCATATATTACAAAAATACAATACATAATAATACCATCCCGCATCCCCAAGCTAGCGCTTATTTGGGACAAAAAACTCATACAGTGCTGCTAAACAAGGCTTAATCATTTATTTTTGTTATTTGTTTATAATGTTTCTTTTATTTTTATTTTTATTTTTATTTTATTTTAACTTGTCTTATTTTAATGTCAGTTTTTATTATTATTATTAACTCCCATTGACCAGCCATCTTTTTATACCCGCTTTCAACTCACCCATCTGTTTAAATTTTTTCATTTGTGGAGGAAGTTCATTAAATATCTTTGGTATAAGTACTTTGTTTAATCTCTCTCCGTATTTGTTATATGTTATCTCAAACTTAAGCTTTTTTGTGTTTCTTGTATTGTACTTCCCTTTATCATCTATTTGGTATTCTTTTTTAAAATAGTTATCTCTTATTAATTTATACTTGAATAGTTTCGTTATTGGCAGAATGTTAGCAAGTTTGAATTTTTCTTCATATTGTTTGTATTTCTTGATGATTTTATTTGATAACATGTTTTTTATTATACGCTTTTGTATCATTTCTAGTTTGTAGGTGTATTTGTTTCTATCTTTGAAGTATACTGTTAATAATAATAATAATAATAGCATGTATTGCAACCAACAGATCACAGCTCCAATTTAGGTTACATAACAATCTTATAAACTAACATTCAATCAATTCTGTCTAACAATATTGTCTTAAATACACAGAGAGAGGTTGCAAAAGGGTCAATTTCTATATACATACTTCCCAATGACTGTTATATTAAAGTTAAACCAATATGAAATGTAATGACAGTAAGCTTTCTTAATATTCTTCTTTAAATTAGGCTGGTATTCCACTAAAGTGGAGAATATTCTGCCGTGAAGGGGTTCCCTGGAAATTTCTTTCCTAATTGGAGCTCCGCAGCCAAAAAAGTTTGGAAACCACTGCCCCACACCATCTGCCAAGTCAAGTCAAGTGTTTTATTAATTTCAGTGCTTTTTTCGTTACTTATTGTTGTTTTTTTTTGTTGCAGGGCTCGGCAGGACCCAGACCCCCATACCACCATTCGTCTCACCCCAACGGGGGAAAGGCGCCCCGCGTCATGCAGGCCATGACGCCCTCCTACCGCTCCCAGCCCCCTCCTGTGCGTTACAGTTCGCATCACTACGTCCAACATAACACGGTAAGTTCACTGGTAGTAGTGCAGTAGGTAGAGAGCTTGCAGGCCTGGAGTTCGATACCGGGGGAAAGCGCCCCGCAGCACGCTTAGGTATTAAGGCGGGGATTCCACCGACCGGCTAGGGCTAAATACAAAAACGGTGACGTGGTAGCAGACATTCAAGAATTAGGCGGGGTTTCCACCGGCCTTGCATTGCAGATTGCAAATGACATTGACGGAAATTAGAATTTTTCTTTTTATAGAAATCTATTAAAATGTTTGTACTTAACATATCCCATGACGCCATTTTTTAATTTTAGTTTGTTTGTGATTTTACTCTATGATCATTGATCATTTTTAACTGTGGCATAGAGGAAAACAAACATTTCCGTCAATGTCATTTGCATTCTGCAATGCGAGGTCGGTGTAACCCCGCCTAAGTCTTGAATGTCTACTACCACGTCACCGTTTTTGTATTTAGCCCTAGCCGGTCGGTGGAATCCCCGCCTTTCCACAGGATTACCGAATGCCCTGTTCACCCAGTGGCGAATGTAGGGGGGGGGGGCAGTGCAGGATTAAGCCAGCGCGGGGCCTGTAGCAAATTTTGTCAAGAGGCCCTTGGTTTGCAGTAGGTTCTAAAGTTTTGGGTATTAAATAAAACAAAACTGTTACAAATAAACTTTTCTGGATTTAATATGGGCAAAATATGGACAGGCATTGGAGCGCGGGGCCCGTAGCATTTGCTACTCTTGCTATATACGCCGCAGAGTCTGCCAAAATGGGAAGTATAAAACTATATTAATCAAAGTTTTTTTGTTTGTTTGTTTGAAGAATATAAAAAGGTTAATCGCATACAAACAATTCAATGAATGTATCCGATTGACCTCTTCTGTCGCCTCACTGGAAGTTACCTAATAGGTACTTGTGTCGAGTTACGACACGTCTCCGATCGCATGGCGTGTAGAGACTCGCACAAAAACAAGCACGCGTACCACCCGGCCATCGAAGTCGAGTGTAAGTGTGAGTTGTTGCAATGCATAATTTGCTAGCGGTAAAAGATGTTCTGTTCGGGTCAGTAAACTGTTTTGTTGGTAGGATTCAATATCGTCTCGGGCCTATACCAGCTGCAAGAAGTTGATAGCCATAAGCGGTCTGGTCATGCCCCCCCCCCCTCGAAAACGAATAAATATACGGTACTGTACAGACTCTTTCTGCCGAAACCTCGCACACTGCAACATTTGATTGGGGAAAGCCATAACCGGTCACTGCAGCCATATAACATTATTCCTCGTAATCTAAGTCCTAAGGCCAGTAATTGTGCATAATGTAAATAGAATAGTTGTATATGATCATTAGTTTCACCATAAGTTCATGGTTGATGTCGTACCGTTAATTGGCTAGGTTTAGCGTACCTAGTTGCAAGGTGCTATCGTTTCATTCATTGCAAGTGGCCCATCAAAACGTAAAGATTTAATTTGTCGCCGTTTTGAGGAATTTACCCCAAGCAGTATTGCAGTATTTCTTTTAGCCCCTATATGCACAAAGGCGATGTCGCCGGTCTATTGTCGTGATACACTGTTAACAGTGGGTTTGTCCCAAAAAATAACTGACGGCCCATTGGCTGCAATGTAATTCCGATATCAGAGTGATTCCGTTGCGATAAAAGCAGCTTTGTACATTAGACATACAGTTAAGAGGCAATTGTGGGGGGAGAAGTCATACAGATGTAAAAGATATAAAATATATACAATATGTAGTGTATATAATGTATATCTATATATAAAAATCAAATAATATCGGTGTTCCGCTTATGCAAGTTTTCGAATAAACAAAGTGTTCCAAGTGCCATCCTATAGTGGTCGGCTATAGTATATATATGCCTGTTTCTTACACCGATCGGCCACATTAATGGAACTTCGGCCAAAATGCTGGATCGGCCCTTGCGCAGAGCTGCATTGCTTAGACTTTAAGCACTAAAAAACATTGCTTACTAGAATAGGCTTAGACAGTTATCGCTGGTTTCCATGGCAAGCTTATCATAAGCAAAAACAAATAATGTTCTGAATAGGTCTTAAGCAAATAAAATGCTTTGTTTCTAGCTTTAGAACGCAGTCAACGTTTGGCCAGTCTTAGCAGTTGTTGTATTAGGGACTCAAGCCTTTCACTGGGAAGGCTCAACGGCTTAGAGTCCGAGGCTAACCTCGAGCGCTAGACTGGTGGCACCCTATCTATGCGCCTCCCCGTCAACTACTTAATGAATTGTGTGCTTCACTATGGATGCCTGGAGCTATGAGCAAGTCTACCCAACGCAAAGTCCTACATGCGTCGTGTTTGTGTTTCAGTATGGGTGCCGGACCGCGGCCTCGCCCAGTAATACAAACTCGAGCTCCAGCTCGGCAACGGGCTCCGCGAGCGGCACGCTGTCGACCAGCCTCTCCAACAACGTCTCGACCACGACCGCGGGCTCGGAACAGCTCTCGAAGACTAATCTTTACATCCGCGGACTGTACCAGAATACCACTGACAAAGACCTCGCCCAAATGTGCGCCCAGTAAGTACATTATATCCAACTA
Organism: Psococerastis gibbosa; assembly: GCA_963971405.1. Classification (NCBI taxonomy): domain Eukaryota; kingdom Metazoa; phylum Arthropoda; class Insecta; order Psocodea; family Psocidae; genus Psococerastis; species Psococerastis gibbosa. Next base: position 41,730,867 of record OZ020489.1, on the reverse strand, counting down.
TTTAAGTGTAAGAGAGGCCCTAACTTAGTAATACAACAAAAAAAGTGAATACCCCTTTAGCTGGCCATTCACGAGGGCTCCAAACGGACTCGCACCAAACCAAATGGCGCGTCCTGTTCCATTTGGCGTTAGCGCCATTTAGAGCGCCATCACGACTACGCTGAACCAGTCGCTCCAAATCTTTCAAATTGTACAGTGTGACGATATGGAAGAGGTACTTTTACACTGTACAATTTGAAAGATTCAGCGTAGTCGTGATGACCCCTCTAAATGGAGCAGGACGCGCCATTTGGCTTGGCGCGAGTCAGTTTGGAGCCCTCGTGAATGGTCAGCTTTATACTTCGTATATGAGTGAAAGTAATAATTTGAGACCCTAATTTACGGACTTTACCACCCTAGGTGGCCCGGTAGGCCAAGGCTCAGATGGATGGACCAAGTGCTCGAAGATGTCCTCGCCACCGGCACCCGAGACTGGCAGCTAGCGTCGGAAGATCGTCCCAAGATGGCGTGCTGTAGTGGCAGTGGCCAAAAGTCCCCCCGGGCTGGACGCGCCTACCTAAGTCAATTTACGGACAACCCATGTATTTGATAACCATTATTATCATTCTGTTTTACTTATTTGCAGGTACGGCACTATTATATCGACGAAAGCCATCCTGGACAAAGCTACTAATAAATGTAAAGGCAAGTACTTAGTTGATGAAATGTCTGCGTAGCCATGACGGCGGTGATGTTTGACCGGGCTGTGTTTTTGCTGTTGCAGGTTACGGGTTTGTCGATTTCGAGAGTGTTGGGGCCGCGGAGGCCGCAGTGCGGGCCCTTCAGTCGAAAGGCATTCAGGCCCAAATGGCGAAAGTGGGTATCCCATTACATAGAAGCCTTGCCACTGTACGTGTTGGCTGCATGAGTATACACTATTATTCTTTATTCATACTCTATTAGTCTTAGTCTAGCCTCAAGCTATAGCTTTTAAAAACCCCCCGGAGCCGTTCTCATTCTCTGATATATAGTTGTTTATTTTATTTGTCCTCACTGGTTACTCCACCAAGTGCGGGAAATGTATTGAAAAAATAATGAGTTACAAAAAGGATATCGTCGCAGGTACCTCCGGATACAACATCCAATGAGGCTCTGGGCCCAAACAAATACATGCCATAACTATTATAGAGACCTCGTTTCTGACTGGTTTGAATCTAATAAATACATAGGATTTCGATAAGTAGGAATATTGTATGAGACTAAATAGAGTAGTTAATTAACTAAATCTGTCTGTCGGTCTATCCCTGCGTGGTTATCAGGGAAGCACTCTTTATCGTGTTGATTTTTACGTTGAATCAATTTTCTGGGCATATATTTGCGGCGTTGTTTTCTGCGGTGTTGTTCTTTACCGATATTTTTCGTCTTTATTATTGGGAAGTGGTTCGCGGCGGATTAACCCTTTAACCTTTAACCCTTTAAAAGCAAATTTAATTTTAAAATATACGTTTGTATTGAATTCAGGATGCACGGGGGCCATTGATGAAATATTGAAACCCGATATGAATATTGGTGACAAAGTTTCGGTGTCAGTAGAAATGTTTTGGGCTCCCTGGAAATGGGGGGGGGGGGGTCTTATGCGGTATCTCCGACGTTTCAAAATTAAACTTGTGTCATGTTGCATACCAAATAAAAATATCATCCGCCGTACTAATTTTGAACCTACGGTACACGATAAATTAAATAATTGCACCAACCATTAAGGCAGTGATTTTTAAAGGGCAATCAATATTGGCCTTTACTATGCCATAAATGAATCCTCTATTTTAAGCCTTTCATAAATATAAAAATGCCAGAATTTTATGGTGCGTTATTGACATATCATGTCGGTATTTTGTAATGCCCACCCACTATGACTTCCACGTCGGGATAAAATCCTGGCTCACTGTTATTAAAAAATGTTGGAAAAAATGGTTTAAAATATCAATAAATCATTTCTGGGAATTATTTAGCAATTATTCGCATACAGGCATATTGTTGCAAACTAGTCGTTTTTTCCCCCCCGTCGCTGATAAATTTAATGATGTCTACCCATTGGGATGAGATCGGTTTCGGGGGGCTGTCTTACTTTCCTCTGTCTAAATGAGAGTAACGTAACAGTAACGTAGCTAGGTTGCGAGGTAGGGCAGTAGGCTACTAGGCTACCATTAACTATCACCAGGACCTTGTTAGCTTAATATTTCATCTTTGACGTAAAGGGGTTGTATGGCGAGTGCTATGGTAGAGTAGCTAATAGTAACAGGGTGTATAGTGCAGTCAGCAAAAGAAATTTTGGGGGAGAGATGGGAACCCTAACTTTAAAGTACAACCTTCTTCAATAGTCGCAATCTATCGATTGGCTTGCTGCAAATCTTTCCATCTTCTTCAGAACGGAATACGACTCCAGTGGGTCTACTGTGCCGTTTAATATTAACCTATTCCTTGGGTTAAAATTGTAAACAAAACAATTTTGAATAGCACTTTCCATTGTAAAATTATCTTGTTTACATTTTTAATCCTAGGTTAGGATTAAAAATAATCGCTATAGTAGGCCCGCAGGCCCACCTAGCTATTCCCATTCAGCACATCTGTACATCTCCATCGCTGCCAATCCCTAAGGGACGTTAAGAGTGTTGAAAACAACCCTGAGAAATACTGGCATCGCTGTACTAGCATGTGAGGCGCCGAATGTCTGAAATGCCAAGTGCCCGCGTTGGATAACGTAAAGTCTTCTCCCTTCATATCTGTCCAGCTGGCCGACTATGGCGATTAATTGTAATCGTCGAGAGAGTTGAAAACAACCCTGAAAAACACTGGCATCACTCAACTGGCTGGTGCGGCGCCGAATGTCTGAAATGCCAAGAGCCCGCGTTGGATAACGTAGTCTTCACACTTTATATCTGTCCTATGGCTATGACTTCTTCTTCTTCATAAGGTTACAATCTTAGCGATTGGTTGGCAGCAACTCCCTGCATATCGTCCTCCAGTTTACTCGGTCTTCGATCTTCCTCTTCAGTTCTTGATGTGATATTGCTCCTGCGTCTTCTTTTACTTGTTCCATAAATTCCTTCTTCGGCCGTCCTCTTCGGTTATTTCCCTCTATGTCTATAGCGATTAATTTTAATCTGAACCTGGGATTAAAAATGTCAAGATAATTTTATAATAGAAAGTGTGATGAAGAATTGTTTTGTTTGCATTTTTAACCCCAAGAATAAGGTAATACTAACCGCCATAGTACGCCCACAGGGTCGTTCTCTATGGTAGTTTCAAGTAGGTTCCGCATATTATTACTAGCTTGAGGTCTTCTGCATACGCCTTCCTTGGACGGCCTTGGTAACTTCTATTATGGTGGTAAGGACGGTCAGGTGTCCACCCACTTGGCTCTTTTCACGAATATGTTGGTAATAGGAGACCTTCCTTCGTTTATCGTTTGTCATCTTGTTGAGTTCTTAAAGAGTATATTTTAGGTTCTTGAACAAAGAGGTATTATTTAAGTAATAAAACAACCACGGTCTGAATTTTATCTTGACTTTTATTATTTCTTACTATTCATTTTAAACAATTATAAATTGATCATCTTGTGTTTAGTTCTTCCGTTTTTCTTCTTCTCTTCTTAGAAAAATCATTGTTGCCAACTTCTGGCGTGCAAAATTTCCGGCAGCCACCATTACCAATATTTCAAATTAACCCGCGCAAGCTTTATTCTTTTATTACTTGGTGAACCGCTATTGGGAAGCTCGGTGACGAATGGTTGAACTACCACGTTCGGGCGTTGGATAAAGTAAAGTAAAATATTTCAAATTAACCCGCGCAAGCTTTATTCTTTTATTAATTAATGTTTTGTTAATTAGAAAACTATTATTCTCAACAGATATCTCCATGGTGACTTAGTTTGTTTGAAATTCATGTCTCTCCCAAATTATAGCTGACTGTATTGTACTTAGTAGTGGTAGATAGGCAACTACTGTACCTCTTTGTAGTCGTAGATAACGGTTAGCTTATAAGCAGCTGTAGTTTATGCTTACCATACGAATGCTATAACATAAAAAGGTTGGAAAGTGGTACATTTAAATAAAATCAGAAGGTTTGAATGTAAAGTGGCTTGGACTGGTACCGTATTTAAACTGTGATTGGGCGTTCTTTAGAGATTTTTTTATGCCTCCATCCTTTTACGTTTTGTGCGATTTAGAATAAAATAGTTCAGGTGCAGGTACGATTTTTTTAAGCTAAGCAATATCTTCCTTTTCAAGAAAAAATTAAATTGGGTGTTGTTTAAAAAAAGAAATCGCTGTTATTATTCACAGGGAGTTATTATAAAGTTACGCAAATCTCTAAAGCATTTATTCTCAAATTATTTTCTTTTTGTTTCGTAGAATTTTCTTTTCCAGTGGACCCAAACTTGGGTGTGGCCATTTAAAAAAATAGTTTTGAATTAAGAAAACAGTGTACAGTACAGTGATATTGGATCCGTTATGCCCGCGATGGGCTATAAATGTTTCACTTTTGGACTTCTGTCAGTTATTGTGTTCTTACTGAAAACTTACATCTGTTTAGAAACTAACCATAAGCGTGCTGTAGACTTCTCTTTGCGCCTCTGCTTCCTATATAATGTCGATTAATGAAAATTAGTCTACTAGGGTCCATGCAATACTATTACTGGCATGAGGCTATGGTTTGGTAGGTGTAGGTTGTATTGTTTACATTCTCAAATTCTTAGTACTCATACTAATCAGATATTAGACTAATATTTAGATTGTATTAGTTTGGTTAACTAATAATAAGAATGCCTAACAGGATGCTTATACGGTATTTTAAGGTAAAAAAGTCAAGAATTTCCCTTTGTCAAGAAAGCATTGCCCGAACGCTTTGACCACCACTGGTTCACACTTAACTCAGACGTTTTTTTTATTTTTTATTTAATTGTATACGCTATTAAAAATTGGGTCTATCTATGTTGTAGTTAAAGATGGCGATTTCCTGAGCAACACTTTGAATTTTCTATTTTTCGCCTAGTGTTCATTTCATACGATTAATTTTCAATTTTTGGTCACAGGTTTTTTTCGTTATAGCGGAAGGTATTCGAAATTTCACTTTATATATTAAGTTTATGGAAACATTTCGTCACATAGAATTTTAAATGTCTTATGATGTTTTGAATAGTCCTCAATAACTTGGAGTAGGTTTTTCGCGCGCTTTCTGATAAAAAATAAAAAAGTATCTCGTCCGTTAGGAGTGATCATAGAGTGACCAAAGTCATTGGGTACAATCCCCATTTTCTTTTCGTTTTGGATTCTTATCAGTTACCATTGTTTAAGAGAATATAGAGCGTAGAATATTAGCACACCAAAATCCGATACTTAATTTTTTTTATTTAATTTACTAACCAAGTTATTAAAACTTGGTCTATTTCAAGTTGCAGAAAACTATTTTATACATTATATTATAGGGTATTTTTAATTGTTTGTGTTACAGTTTTTCCATGAACTTTACTGGGGTTTACTTTACCTAGTAACTTTCATGGAAGAACTGATGTGCCTAAAATTAAAAATATGACGTACGAAGTAGTCTTCCACAACTTGAATAGACTAAATTAGTAATAACTTGCTTAGAAAATTAAATAAAAACTTCAGATTTTCGGGTGCCAATTTTCAACGTCCCACATCCTCTTAAAAGTATAGTCATGTCTCTTAAAAACAACTTAATTTTATTTTCCATGATTGACCGTTACAAATCGATAGTCTATTCATATAGAAAGATACTTTGATAGCGCATTCTTTGGTCGATTGTCTGTCTAATTAATGTTCCACATGCAGCAACAAGAACAGGACCCGACGAATCTCTATATCGCGAACCTGCCACTACACATGAAGGAGAACGACGTGGACTCCTTGTTGGCGCAGTTTGGACAGGTTATATCCACGAGGATCCTACGGGACACAACCGGGCAGAGCAAGGGCGTCGGATTCGCCAGGTAATTGTTATTTATTTATATACATATAGCTATTAGCATTTTACATACTACCAAACCCTACATGGCGGGGCCTCAATAGGCTAAGAACGGGGGTAGGTGGGGGTAGACCCGACTTGCAAATGCGGACAAGAGAGACCCAAGATGCGGCACACTTGCTGGTGTGCCGACTGCTGCCTTCACCTTGCACAGCTGCTGACCTAGCAGAAGCTAACGACAAGGCCATCCAGGCCGCTACCTACTGGGCAACCCATTAAACGTGTTCCGCCTGGACACGTTAAGTAAGTAAGTAACAACCAGACGACGGCCACCTTCTGGTTTGCCCGAGACTAGAAGAAGCTGTATCCCAGACAGACGTTTCAATGACAAGGCCATCTGGAAGGATGAGTTGGAAACTGACCTTCGCGAGTTGGGAGTCCGTAGATGGTGGAGCGTTGTACAAAACTGAGATGACTGGAGGAGTGTTGTCGAGCAGGCCAATCCTCATCAAAGGCTGTATAGCAAGAAGAAGAAGAATGACTTGACCATCAAGGCCGCAATGTTTAGGCCCGGACACGTTAAGTTAGTAAGTAGTTTACATTTTTAATAATATATAGCTATTGGCTATTAGGGAAACATGTTTCCTTTTACGACTCTCGAGTGGTTCTTCGTCTGGGTCTCGACCAACTGTGCTGCACGTCCTCCAATGGTTCTTGCATACCGTTTGGTTTCAGGATGGAGTCAAAAGAGAAATGCGAGCAGATCATCGAGATGTTCAACGGACGAGTACTGCCCGGCGCGAAAGAACCGCTTCTCGTCAAGTTTGCTGACGGTGGTAATAAGAAGAGGTCGCTTTACAAGTCGGAGGGACGTCCGTCTTGGGGTTCTGCGTCAGACCATGCTGTGGTGAGTAGCAAGCAACATTTATGGCTCCTCGGATTAGGTTAGCCAGGTTTTCCGTGTTTACAGTAGCAGTATAACTAGAGCCCGCTGAACGGGTCCTGGCGCTCTACCTGGTTCTTGGCGTGGCGGGTCATAAGGCATACATCCGAGGAAATATATTGGCGGGGAGCTTAGGTCCCAATAACTATTGGATAAGGAGTTATGGTGTTTTAATGTTGCTATTTTGTTTTTGTTTTTTTGTCTAGAGTGGCAGTATAACTTACGAGCACGCAGGCCTGCATCAGAATGGGGTTGGGGGGCCCCACCTGGTCCCTGCTGCCGCCATCGGTCAGTACGGTCGGCCGTATCCGCCGCAACATGTCCCCGGCTACTCGCTGCCGGCTGGCTGGCTGCCGCAGTACGTCGTGCCGCACATGCCCTCAGTTGATGTGAGTAATTGACGAAAATTCATCAACACAAAATAGACTAGGCTATACAGAATCCAATGAACCGTCAGCGAAGCAGAACTAGAATAGACATAGAATCAGCGGACTCTTTCTATTCCAGAAACACAGGTGTTAACACTCATGGTAAAAATTAAAATTCTTAGTTTTTTCTATTGGTGAATTTAGTGAATCGATATTTCTTACTGGACTATGTATGCCGCGGTCGTGACCTTGACTACCGTTGGACATAGCAGAAATAAGGTGCCCAGTGCAGTGTTCAGATTGCCCCGACTGCTGCAAGTCTATATTTCCATCAAGAAACACTGTTGAAATCAAATCAAATCAAATATATATTTATTCCAACTTTTTTCAATAAAACGAGTATACATAAAATGGCAAAATTAAAATTAACTTTAAATACGCTAACTTAAATTAATTTATATTACATTCAATACTTTACAAGGAATTATAACCAGCCCAACTGTGTTTCCACGTGCTTCAGCAAGCTATGCCAATGGCTGTCTATGCTTCATCTATAGAAAATGAATAATGTTTGTTTCAGGAACAATACACGTGCCAACTTGCCACGTCCGCAATTCACGGCTACAAGAATGACAACCCGGCTGCCCGAGGAATCTCTGTGGTAATATATAACTAAATATTTACGGCCTACACCAATATATATATAAATTAGGCGACCACTTCCCAATTGCGATGTCGTGGTCAACAACATGCCCACGCAAAAATAAATCCGAGTGCAAAATGCGCACCTTTTACGTTAACATCCCGTATAGTTTTTATGTATGAATTAATTGACTTACAGATATTGCGTTTATCTTACTATTAACTGAGCCCACCACCACCGCCAGAAGCGGACGAGCTGTGACACGCCTACCATTGACATAATGCAACAGGCTTAGGTATGACTTAACCAAGACAAGAGACTTCTGGTACTTTGGTAATCAGACAATGATAAATAGCAGCGAGGAAAAAGCTCTGAAAAACCTCAATCTAGTTTCTGTGTCTTTCTCTTGGTCTTCCTCTACTTCATCATCAGTTCCTTGGGAGTGAATGAATGAGTGAATGACTGAGTTATTTTTTTATTATTTCTTTTCCTTTTTTTTATGCAAATTTTATGTTACGTATGAGAATAATGTGAAAAATAAAATAAATTGTAGATTACCTGGTAGACTAGCCCTTCGGGGCTAAAGCTCGCCTAATATAAAGCCGTTTTTCATTTCATTTCATGTTCCTCGCGCACCTGCAGCCTGATCGAGGCGATTATAATACCGGGGTTAAATAAATACCCTAGGATTATAACTGTAAACAAACAAATTTTGAATAGCACTTTCCATTATAAAATTATCTTGTTTACATTTTTATTACCAGGGGATTAAATAAATACCGGTATTATAATCGCCTCGATCAGGCTGCTGCAGTTATCCTCGCATCACATCCATACATCCCAGGCCGCATCTTCTTCTTTTTCGGTGCAGGCGGTGAGGCTTTGGAACTCCCTACCGGATCCAATCAGAAATGAAAAATGTTTAAATAAGTTTAAGAGGGCGTGTCACAATTATCTTATGAGTATGTATGTTGTATAAATGGTGTGGAAATGGTCGCTTTTAGTTTTAGTTTTTATTTTAAGTTAACATTATGGGTTAATTGTAAGAGTGGGCCGGAAGGCCCAAAATTCGCCCATATGGAAAATAAAGACAATTTTCTTTCTTTTCTTTCACGTGTCCGAATCTTCTCGCTAAATTCTCCAGTAATTGTTGTTCTTCCATCTTGAACTATGTTCCTGGTCCTATCCCATCTTGTCCGTGCTTTTCCGATAAACTGCATAGCTCTTTTGTATTTTATTGCCTCCCCTCTTTCTCGCTGTCTTCGCCATATATTCAGTATGTATTTGAATTTTGTGTGTGTGAGTGTTTACAGCAGCGGTTCCCAACCGGTGGTCCGCGAGAATGCCTGCAGTAACTTAAGAGTTGCTATCAACAAGAATATTAAGCCGAAAATGCAACAACTTGCAAAAAACATGCGTGCCCAAGTTTCACATTAACTTTGTCGTACATTAAAATCATGCGGTAAGCTAAATATAGGGATATCCTTGAAAGCCTTCTAATTCTTAAAATAATAATAATAATAATAATAATAGACGTGAGGGGGGTCCGCAGCAACACATTGTCGGCCTGAGTGGTCCGCAGACCTTCCCTGGTTGGGAACCACCGCACCGGTTTACAATAATAATGGCGCCAAATACATGTATTTTTTTTCTTCAATTACAGATGATGAGTGGTGAATCGGTGCACTACGGGGCCATGATTCCTCAATTGACAGCCCATATGAACGCTTTACATTTGGGAACTCCCACCCAGGTAATATACTATGCTTACCTTACTGATTAAACTTCAGTAGATTAATGACTTCTCATTTACGTGGGAAAAACTAAAATACGCGGGAAGTTCAAATTGATAAATTAATATTTTTGATGCAGACACATTAATTAAAATTCTTATTATGTTTCAAAATTCTACCTGTACATTACATTTTAATGTTTAAACTAGTATTTCCTTCAATTATTAAACAATGCAACCATTCTCTTGTATTCTAACAATTTTTTAATTTGAATTTCCCGCGCACATTTTAAACCATCGCGTGACACCTTACTACTGCGGTATTATTAAAAAATAAACCCCGGTGTTATAATGGGGTTCATTTGTGACGTCATTTGTAGATGGCACCACGAGTTGCTAAGATATCAAAGCGTTGATTTTTCCATAATTCTCAATAATATTTTAAAATTATTTTATTTATGTATTATTTTCAAGTGATATTTTTCTATAAATCATGGAGAATATATATATTAAATTATATGCAGGGCAATAAGGTCCAGGCATAGTAAAAATATTATAAAAAATATTAAAAGAATTAATTAGATGCTAAGAATATATCTATATCCATATATGCTAAGAATATTATATATATATATATAAAGGGATAGCTACCACCTCAGAACAACATAAAATATATGGCTCTGGCTACCACTATTCACCAAGTGCGTGCCTCAAGGTCAATACCCTCAGTACGGTAAGATAATGCAGTATGCATAATATAAACATTTAAAAATGTCTAAAAAGCTAGAAATAACTATAAAAACGGTCCCAAGTAATATTTAAATTAAATTAGTGTCAATTCACTCGGTAGAGTCTATTTCTTTCTGCAAATTCTTCCGTACTGACCTAATTTGCCGTCTGCTAACGTGACCTTGGGGGCACGATTTTGTTGCGCATATGGCGAGAACTACCCGCCTGCTAAGGCGCAAATTCCACCGACCTCCTTTGTGATAGTGATATTGGCGTGGTAGCAGACATTAAAGACAGTCTAAAAATGTCTGCCACCACGTCAATAACCATCACTATCACAAACGAGGTCGGTGGAATATGCGCCTGAACTTAGTTTTCCATGCAAACGACGGCCATTTTAAATAATATGGATATTTTATTGTCGTCAGAGAACCTAGTGATCAAAACTGTACCTATAGAACCTCATTGTAATACCAAACCGCCATGCTGGTGGCTTCCAAAAATATGTTTGGCGCGCTCTCCTATATAGAAGCCTTTTCTGTTGCAGTATATGGCCAGTGCGTACCCGGTGTACGCTGTACCAGTGGAGCACCCCCCCGGCTCCGCCACTGGCTCCCCTGACGCTGACCACTACCCTGTGCAGTAATTGTGTGACTGTTTGTGTCGAGGGCTTCCACTGAACTCTATATCCCATTCCTCCGCTCAAATCGACGACTCTGTTTTTGTAATGCATATTTACAAAAAGGCCTTAGCGGATTTTTGTGTTAGAACTTCTCAGTCAGTGTTTTTGACGAGTTTTTGTAGAAAATGAAATTGCCTTATTATAAAATGAGAGGTTTTTACAAAAGCAAACTGTGCCCTACTTGTATACTCTGTTTCATCCTTAGCTGACAATATAACGTTCAAACTAGTAGATGGTAAGCTGCGGTCGCCACTTTGGTTATTGTTATACCGCTGATTCGGTTTTCTTATAATTATTAACTCTCATTTTTCCTAAGGATGACACAGAGTATAGCAGAGTGGTCGCCCCACTAGTCGATATTTGCGGGGCCCTTGTCGACTGATCAAGTATATTTGTATACTTGTGTATGTATTTTGATATTAGGGTGCGCCAATCACTGGCTTGATTTATAATTCTGGTAGCTTGAGGCAAGTCCGCCATTTTGTTTTCGGTCGTGTTGGTTTCGTAGTTTGTTATTGAATTAGAATGGTAATTTACAGTGTTCCTCCTCTATAATGAATTTCAAGGAACCGTAGTTTTCATAAATTCTACAGTGAACTACTAAGGTTTAAATATAATAATATAGAGGGTGAATACTGCATTTAGAAAATTAGTTAGGTGAATAGTTGTAAACATTTCTATAGATTAATGTTGTTTTTCTCACACTATTTTCATTTTCTTACTATATTTACAAATTCCTTGAGTTTAAATGCCGTATTTGTGTGGGGGTTATGGTACTATTTCTTATTTTGTAATATCAAAAGCCCTATGCAAATTTTTTTTCTATGATTACAAGTAAAAATTATTTTGCTACAACCTCCCGCTACTTTCCTAAAAGACTTGATGACCTAGCGGCGAGATGCATGTTATTTATACCTCTAGTTAGTTTTGAGTTTTGGTTACGGTAACTTTTGTTTTCTTTTAATTTTGCTTTCAAGTTAGCCAGAAATGAATAGAATATTTTGTAGACTGTTTTTTCAAAGTTATTACATATAGCTATAAACTATGCCTTCCACCATTATTTCTAAGGTAGTAACGGAGGTCTTATTGACATTTTTTCCTAGTCCCCGAAATATAATATGACGGACCCGCTGTCTCTTGTTGCCAGAAAAAATAATGTGAAATCTTGCGCGCCATTGTATTGTGTACAAACGCCATGCTGTGTCGTCAAATTTTTTTGTTCTTTGTTTTTCTTTCAAAAGTTTAACAGAATGCTAGCTAGCTTTAGTATTTGGAATGCGACGAGACAAAGAGCGAATGTTATTTTAACTGGAATGACGTTGTTCACCGCTAGGTTGTACATAGCTTTACAACTGTTTAAATATATACCAAAAAGAGTAGGTAGATAGGCTAGGTCGGTAGCTTAGATGAAACACTTAGTCGGTAAAACTGACGACAAAAATAAATGAAACGTTAAGCAACTTTTTCGCTTTGTTATTTGTATTTTTCCTTTCTGACTCAATAACAGCGGTCCCTTACTTATGAGCCGCGATAATCAGTCGAATTCATAAAAAGAAGTAAATGCTTATACTTTACATATTGTAATTGGAGCGTATATAATGCTCCACACCTACGTTGTTAGAATATCTGCGCATTGCCTGGAGGCAAGTGCTAATAAGTAAAAGTAATTGGTTATGCATATGAGAACGAGCAAAAGCAAAGCTCATATACCTCTTGAAGTAAATGCTTCATTTTATGAACTCGGCTGACTTTAAAAGAGAATGCAGACTGCAATAAACAGCTTCAGTAGGCGTTCATGGCGTTTGAGGAATAGCTTATCCGGGAATAAGATTGAATTATTATGCTAAAGAAATCCCAATGAATGTAACTTTACTTCTGGGTGCTAAGCATAATAATTAAATTATAGATAATAAATTAGATATGCCGCCCGACCATAAGCTAAGTAAGACAGAATGGCGCTGAAACGTAGGAGAAAATCGCAAAGTAAGCGTTCACATTATGCGGCTACCACTATTCCACTTGTCAGTTTTTCTTCAATTTTGATAACGTCATTGACCGAAATATCATAAGTGTTGCATTTATACTTTTTTCACTTCATTCCACTTGTTTTCAATAATTGGCCATTTTTGTTTTTAATTTTTTCCAACCTCATCAACTATTGACGCACAAATGACGGAATATTGACAAGTGGAATAGCTGCCTTAGTAAATCCTAATGCCGATAAAGATGTAATCAGATAGACAATTTTAACACCAGTATTAAAATGATTTATTCAGCTTTAATTCTCGTGAGTCATATAATTACAAAGGCTTTCACGTGGGAGTTGCGTGACAAATCAGTAAATTTAAATTAACTTTACTTAGAACGTTAAAATTATTCCTGGATAAATCACAATTGTTGGGGCTACTTTCTTCTTTGAGAGAGCCTTTGATGTCTCAGCCGAAACCATATATGATAGGATAAATGAGGGGAAACTGTGGAAGCACATAAAAGACAAGTACTAGCAATAGATAAAATGGCGGAGTTAAGTTCTTGTGTAGTTGCGGTTTCTCCTACGAATATTTTTTTCTAATGTAAATATAAAATATTATTTTCCATTCGTACTAGGCCTGCTGCACCAAAAGGGGCCTAAAGGATAATCCCAGCGACCCCTAAACCATATCTTAATGTTGATTACATTACAGAAAAAAAAACACTATTGTTGGCTTAAGTAACGTGTAATAATTGGCATTTAAATAGACATGAATAATTAGTAAGTTAACAAATTGCAACTTGATCAAACACTTCTTGGCGGAAAATTGCGGCTTTGCGAAAAACACATTGTAGTAACTCCAACTTCTGATTTAGAACGGGTCCCACCATTGGTTGAACAAATCCGTATGGCATACAGGACGGTATTCCTTTTCGAGACTTTTCCAAGCCATGAGAGGAACCGACATTAGGTACATTGTCAATCTTAAGAGGATATGTCACTTAGAAAATTAGCACCCCTAAATTAAATACTTTTAATTTTTATTTAATAAATTCAGCAAGTTATTAAAAATTTTACTCATCTAAGTTGTATAAGGCTACTTCGTGCATCATACAATCGGGTATTTTTACTTTTCGGTTTTTAGTTCTTCCATAACTCCCAGAACACGCGTAATTTTAGTCCGTTCTGGTATTTATGAAAGAAGTAAGGCACCAAAAATTTAATATTTCCTAATACATGATGCATGAAGCAGTCTTCTACAACTGCCATAAGCCAAATCTTTAATGACTTGCTTTGTTAATTAAATAAAAAAATAAAAAGTCAATAAAAACAACAAATTTTGGGGTGCTCATTTTCTACGTATCATGTCCTCTTAAGGGCCCTTTTACAGCAAGTGGGTCTGGGAGCTGCAACCACGTCGGTCCGCCACCCATCCAACTTATCATAGGAAAACCAACACTCGGTGGGACTCCATCAAACCTCCACCACCCCACGACCATTATTCAACTAGGTATCATGCCTTGGTTGCGCTTTCTTGACGCCCGGTCCCTCCTGTGGTGGTTGCCACTCGCCCCCTTGTGCACTTGTTTGTTCGCCCTGTTGATCAGCACCTGTTTGTCCTGTCCCTGACCTTTGGCGCGGCCCACGACGTCGCGCGTCCGCTGCTGCGCGGCTCGCCGTTGCTCTGCGCGGGCCCGCAACTCCTCCGGGTTTTGTATAAACATGTCTCTCTTCGGACCGTTCTCCACTTCTTCCTCGTCATCTTCGTCTTGATCGTCGTCCTCTTCAACACGCGGCCGTCGTCCTTGCTGAAAATTTATCCATAATGTTATCAAGGTCTACAATGTCTACAAGGTCTACTACTGTCTACAATGTCTGCGTTAAACAGTTATCTCTAGTTAAGTTTGTTAAGTCGAGTTAAGGTTTTGGACGATTTTACTCTACACTTTCTTGGTTATCATAAATACATTACTTATTATTATACTTATTTATGAGTTAACACTCGTGGAAACGGAAAACTAAACTAACCAGCGTTTTACCTTAACGCAGTGAGTTTAGGCCCGGTACCCACGGACGGTTTTTCAACCAGGCTGTTTTTCTTCTGCCGGGAGCTCTCAATTCTTTTATCTTCCCTTGAATTCTAACATGCAGAAGGCAATATCTTTCGTTTCTCATCACATGCCCAAAATCTGTTAGTTTTTGTTTCTTAACCGCCGGCAGCAAGTCGGCCTGTATCCACTGGCCTCCGGACCTCAGCTTCACGGAGATCTTTCCACGATATGCGCAGCATTCGTCTGTATATCCACATTTCAAATGCACTGATTCGGTTCTCCATAGCTGGCGTCAACGTCCATCCTTCCATGCCATGTAGAACGATTGGGTACGCACATAAAATTTCCCCATTCTCAATTGAAGGCTCAATCGCTGATTCCGACACCGAAATACTTTCTTTCGAGCTTGTTCAATGCGGCTGCGAATTTCCAGACCCACCCAACGCTTACTGTTTACAATACATCCGAGGTAACAGTATTGTTTAGGCGCAATTCAGATTTATCTCAGCCCTCTTACTGACAGCCATCTCTTGGGTCTTTTGCACGGTAATTAAGATGGCCGCATTTCTACCTGCGGGCCTACTATGGCGATTATTTTTAATCTTAACCCGGGATTAAAAATGTAATCAAGACAATTTTAGAATACAAAGTGATACTAAAAATTGATTTGTGTACATTTTTAACCCCCTAGAATAAGATAATACTAATCGCCATAGTAAGCCGCTACACTTTATTTTTATTTTTTATTTATTTTATTTTTATTGACTTGACGCCGTGTTACTACGACTGCAGCTGTTTCACAGCTGCCACTATAAATTAGCAATTCCTATCATCTGTACCAGCACTACTTAGGGCATGTCCCATCAAGTAATATCTCGTGACTTCCATAGTCAAAAACGTTTTGGAAGTCAATAAAAACGAGTAAAACGATCCCGGGTGCCGATGCCGTTCCCAAAGCCGAACAGTTCTGCCACTATGTTCGCATCACATTGCTGATATATTCTTTGTAAAGGATTTTGAGAAATATTTTTAATATGTGACTCATCACATTGCTGATATATTCTTTGTAACTGATTTTGAGAAATACTATTAATATGTGACTCATCAAGCTGGTCGTCCTGTGGTCTTCACAATGCTTAGCATTGGGGTTCTTTGTTGTAGCCACGAAGTTTGATTTCAGCCAGTCTTATGGAAATTTGCCATTGCGGACTAGCAGTGCTGAGGTAATACGGTGCCCCGGCAAGCATAGTTCGGGGGTTCGAATCCCACCAAGTCTAGGTTATTCTTGATTCTCCGATTTCGGGTGATCCAACCCTGAGTGCTATCTTCACCAGTGGAGAAAATACAAAATCCCTAACAGAGCAGTGGTCAAGAAAGCGGATTCCCTAATAGTCCTTAGGCCTATGCCTTTATAATGAGTTGTGCCAAGGCGTTTCTTTTTTCCTACCTGCAGTACTCTCGGCGTGACAAACGGCCTTCTCACATCGTCCGGCTCTCTGACCACCGTCACCTCTTCAGTCTCATACGTATCGTCATAGTCGTCGTCATACACAGTGTCCTCCACAAGCCGCAAACTGTCAAACCGGTCCCGCATCGCGTCCACCTCTCTCTTGTCGTTGAGCAGCTGCGTGAGGTTGCGATGCGAGCGTGGCTTTTTGCCGCGGTATCCGGCCGCGAACTCGCCTTCTTCTGCCACATTTTCCGGCGCCTTCACCGGCGACTTTTTCTTGTCCCACTGCGACTCTTCCAGACAGGGCGGGAGGGTGCTTTCCAATACTGCAGCTATCACGAGCTCGGCGGAGAAATCATAGTGCCTGTAAAAAAAAAGTATTTATGCTTTGGCGTGGAAAACCTGGTAAAATACTTAGCTGTCTGCCTATTTCTGACATCCTGAGCAATAAACCAAATTGAGGTCAACAAGGGTGACGGGGGTGAAGGTCCTGGAAACACAGATGAGTAGGCCTGGCATTTTATACCAAAGGTTCAGGATCCAGGAGGAAGTTTGCCAGCGACAGCAAGTCTCTAATTGAGAACCTTCATTTAATAATTATAATAATAATAATGACAATGTGTGTAGGTAGGTATTTAGGCGGCTATTCAACCGACCTCGTTTTGCAAAATGCAAGTGCATGACGTGGTAGCAGACATCATTAATAAGTCTCTGCCATATTTTAAGGAGACTATCATGTAAATATTTAACTTATCTATTATAAATTGTGTTATAATATGGTAGAGACTTATTAATGATGTATGCTACCACGTCATGCACTTGCATTATACAAAAAGAGGTCGGTGTAATAGCCGCCTTATCCAAAAAAAACAATACAATTTTACTAAAACCGTTGCCACAAAGCCAAAAAGACGCTTTGGGATCACCACACATTTCACTGTAGTAGATTATTTATTTGTTCGTCACACCAACTTTTATTTTGTACCTATGAGTACACTTATAATATAGTTCTTAATGATAGACGAGGTAATATTTTCATGGTATCCGGGCCCTGATCATTTAATTGTTGTAACTCAAGCCTGACAGAATTTCTGCTGTGTGTTAATTTGTAATTAGGAACCGTGAGGAACCCACGTCTTGTTTGCCTAGTGCTTATGTTAAAAGCAGAAATTTTGTAAAATAAATCATACAGGGGACCCGACCTATTAATTAATTAGCCAAGATACATGGAAAAAGAAGCTGACTCAATGATTACACAAGGTATATAACAGGTCACCCAGATCAGAGAGGACTATTGGAAAAAAAAATGTATTGGCCCCTGGAAAAGAAAATCCTCGAAATCCAAACACAATCGGTGCATTAGTTTCATTAAAATAAATAACAAAAATTCACCTGAGACAAGCCTCAACGAAACCAGAACCCAAATGCGGAAGAATGTCCTGCACCTGCGTAATCAGACTCTCCAGTTCTACCCCAGACACAGCCGCACTACCGCCAGCAGCCACTGCCGCTCCGTCAGTCAACGAATTATGCGGGTAATTCACAATCCCGTCAGGCACTGGAGCCGCCTTAGACCGTAAAGGAGCTACATCCAAGTGGCTACTCAACGCCTCCAGAAGATAATCAATCTTATCATGGTCCAAATCCGGGCACACATTCGCGATCACGTCCAAATCCACGTCCAGCGGATACACAGCATGGTAGTCCAGTACGAAAACCCCCTCCGACAAAATCTCCGACACCAGCGCTAGGTGACGCTCTACCAACTCCGGCGCCTGGGTTTCAACAGTCCGCGCCATCAAGTCCTCGAATAACGTACGCGCAATTTTCACACACTCTCCCCGCATACTTTGCACAGTAGTTAAATGTTCCTCGCATTTGACAAGATTGGGGATCACAGCCGAGTAGAAGGTAGCAGCGCTGGACGCGAACTCGGGGGTAGTGAAGACATCACAGCTTTTGGGACAGAGTTGGAGGAAAATCCGGAGGGTGACCAGCGCATCGTAGACATGTAGGGTCACGTCTTTGACGTCCTGCGCATTGGTGGCCCAGCTGCCGGTGGAAAGCATGTCACGCGCGCGTTCTAGGACTTTGATGAGGTGATTTCGGGTCAGGGAGAGATCGTGGAGGTATTTAGGTTGGGCTGTAGTGACGTTGCGGAGTATCTTGGTGACGCGGTCTTTGTTACTGGTGCCGTACACGGTGCACAGGTCTAGCATCGAAGGAACGGTGAAAATGTAGTGGTCGTAGATGGCGTCAGCGTAGGCCTACAAGAAATTATATTGAATATTAAATTATATATCTAGGCTCATTTTTAGGGAGTCTTTTGAAGTTTAACGTTTGCTGACGGGCTCGTGAAAGCTGGATTGTTGACGTTTTCAAGTGACGCAACAGCAGATAATCATAACATTAGCCGATTATGATGTATGAATTCAAAATTGAGTTAGCTTGCTAAAACAGAGAACGAAAACATTGCTTTTACCAATTAGGATTGCAAACAATATGAGGTAGGAAGAAATAGGACGTTAGCCGCTTTAGAGGAAATGGGGCAGTGTTGCCGGAATTTTTGTTGGAATCTTTAACTATGTCTCCCTGCGATTTATAGTACGCTAATACAGCTGGTTGGCTTTGTCTGCTTGACGGTTTTGCACAACGCTCCACTATCTACAAACTCCCCAACTCGCAGAGGCCGGTTTCTAATTTGGCCTGTCAGCGGTCTCTTGGACTTCCGTACAGTTGTCTTCCCATCATGGCTACTTTGTAATTTTGCATGCAACCCTACACGCTAGGTCCCATTTTTTCAACCACCTTTGCTATTTCCCCCTACGGTTCACCTAGCTTATGGTTTGGCGCCATCTATTCTAGTTTATTATTTTTCAATGGATAGAGTTAAGTTTGGTTTTCGCTGACATAGTTAGTAGCTTGCACGTGCTTGCGCGAGTCTCTTCACACCATGCGATCGGAGACTTGTCAGCATTACCTACAGAGGTGACTGAAGAGGTTATTCGGATACATTCATTGAATGATTTGTAAACGATTAATCATGCATTCAAAAACATTCTCACCTTATTGGTAAAAAAGTGTTGAGGCGACTCACGAGAAATAGAAAATCTACAGTATACAAGAAATACAAGACGGGAAATAGTTCTGAGAGCGGAGTCCATTCCCGGGTCTGGCAGGCTGCGACAGCAGTAGCTGGGCGGAGCCTCCTGCAGGAACGACGTCAAGCTGGCTAATACAGCTTTGCTATAAATAACCTGAAATAAAATAATCGAAAAAATACTATTAAATAAATAAATAAGTAATGCTAGAGCACCCTAGCTTATACTTAATTGGGAGGCCTCACGACCGCTTTGTTTTACATGTCCTCCTAGCAAGGCCTAAAAATGTTGCAAGTATGGGACTAGCCAGAAAGTCGGAGTCCGTACCACTATTCAATATGTTATAAAGAAATTATTATTATTATTACTCTAAATGTGATAAAATGTATTCATTAATATTATTTAAGGGTTCTTTAATGGACGCAAGCCTAATGCCAACACCCCCCATTGACTATTCAGACATTATTGGCATTGACTTCTTTTGGACACAAGTCATGCCAACCAAACAATTAACAAGCTGAGGCTTGCTCAAGGTATGCAGGTAAACACATATTACTCCGCTAAGCCCTAAGGTCCTGTGAGCATCAAACTGGGCACAATATATGCCACTTTTATGTATGTCATATATTGTATACGTCAAACATACTTATGTCAACTATTTCCGCCGTCTGTCAAACAAAACAATCTGCGAAAGAAGGGGACCACTAACATTTTTCAAAATTTATTTTTTTCCCATGTTTCTGGTATCAATAATTGACTATATAAAATTTTTGTTACGCCTGCCATTTGGTCCGCCCTGCACTAGTGCTGTAGTTATCCAAATTAATCAATCCTACCTGAGACCAGAATACATGGTGCGGAAGTGTCAGCAGCCATTGGAGATCTTCGTGTAAGTGTTCAATCATCTCAAGCCACGTCTCTCTAGCCCCCAGTGGCATAGGCGGGGCGGGAGGGGGGAGGTAACGAGGAAAGGCCCGTTCTGTGACCCATGTCCTGTGTATGGCTGGAATGTCCTTCCACACACCGTTGAACTGTACGTTGATTGTACGCTGCTCAACAGCAACGCGCTCGTCATCCCCCATCTTACACCACTGTATTAATAATACCTGTCAGTCATTCCATTTTAGCACGACAAATAGAAACAATTTCTCGGCTTGTCGTAGCCAGAGGGGGGGGGGGGTCCGAAATATTTGTCGCGTACACTAGATAGAATTGAGTTTTAAATATATTGAGGCTCAGATGGACCCCTCCCAAAAAAAACTTCTGGCTACGGCCTTCGGTCGGCTTATTGTACAAAAACAATGTTTCGTGTTGGAACTCCGAGTGCAGCGACACCAAAGAATCATCCTGAACTATTGTGCACCTTGTTTATATTCATGATAATAGTAATGGCATCGACAACTTTGTACTATGTACTATGTACACATGCTCGGATCTGATGGGTTTTTACGACGGGTCTCACAATCGTTTGTAAGGTGCCGGAAGGATTACCTATTGGAGGGCACCACCATGTTGCAATTCATGGAATATTCCATGCAGGAATGCTTGGAATTTGAACCATGATTGCAATTATTAAAAGCCCTTTTCTGTTTATTTATAATTTTGCCGGAAACGAATTAGTGTGCAGTATTGATTTGCTCAATAACGTAGGGCACAGGTAGTATTAACCACAGTTACGTCCTAAGCACATCCGTAAATATTAAATCATGATCTACCTGATCATTGTACGCGAAGTAGGGACGACATACGCTTGGAGCAATTAAGACTAGTCAAAACTCTCACTAGATCTAAGCAAATGGGACTTTTCTACAAGTTACCCCGTTATTACCATGCCAGTACTATTGAATCTAATTTCAGAAAGGGGGTCCGATGGCATTGCTACTGGGGTGTTGTCCTTACTTCGTGGGCGAGTTCATGGCGTGTGAGAACTAGTAATAACGTTCTAGGTTTTCTTTTACGTTTATGACGGTGCCGCACGCATGTTTTTTTATGTAACTTAAATGACTGTCAATAATGGCCTATTATAAAATTGACTATTAACTTTTGGCACAGCCCAAAGAACCGCACAACGTGATTGACAGTTGATAAAGAAGTCAACAGAGACTTTGATGGCAACTCAAAGTCTTTCATATAGTTTCTAGAAAAATTTTGAATCTAAAAAACTACGAAATTATAAATTGTAATCCACAAGAATGTAATGCAATATGTTTCGTGTCAAAACCGTGCGGCAGTAAAGTTCAAGATAATTACATTATTAATATAATTTAATTGAGAATAATACTTACCAACGTTGAGTTTCTAGTCTCGGCTTACTCTGAAACAGCAAAATTCTTGCCGTTTGTCACAGATATTCAATTTTTTTATCAGATTTTTATTAATATCAGCTCTCAATATTAAAATACTGATTATTGCGACATGTTGTTTGTTGACACTTGGCAGACAACATTTTTTCTAATCCCACGACATTACTTCTCATTCCACGACTAGTTAAATCCGCCAAATTTTGAAAATGTTAAATCTGTTTTTAAAAAAATAAGTTTATATCAATTAGTAGCTGCTACTAATGTCCTGATTAGTTAAATTAGAATTCGAAGTAAAATATTTTTGATCACTTCGGTATTTGGACACTTGCGTCTATCTGATCTGATCTTTGCCAGATTTACTGTAGGTAGGGAGTAAAGCAATGCAAGCTTGGATGTCTCTAAATCAAAAACTACGTGGTCGTACCAGTAACAGCAATTCCATCGATAACAGGACGTAGACCTTTGCAACATAATCTTACCGTCTACTATCTATCTACGTCAATCTACCATCATTCCGGTCATAAGGACTCGCCACCCTCACTAGCTTTTTTGTAAATGTACTAATCCTAGAAATACTGGATACACATGCAATCATGACCTTCTAAGATTTGAGGGAATATAAAGTAAGGCGACCATTCCATTGACCGGCTAGGGCTATTTCCAAAAACAGTGACGTGGTAGCAGACATTCAAGACTTAGGTCGCGTTTCCACCGATCTCGCATTGCAGAATGCAAATGACATTGACGGAAATTAGAATTTTTCTTTTTATAGAAATCTATTAAAATGTTTGTACTTAGCATATCCCATGACGCCATTTTTTAATTTTAGTTTGTTTGTTTGTGATTTTATTGTATGATCATTGAACAATTTTAACTATGGCATAGAGGAAAATAAACATTTCCGTCAATTCTGCAATGCGAGGTCGGTGGAAACGCCACCTAAGTCTTCAATGTCTGCTACCACGTCACCGTTGTTGGAAATAGCCCTAGCCGGTCAATGGAATGGGCACCTAAAAAAAACAGCCCTAGCAGTCGAGCTGTATACCTAATTTCATGATCTTATGGACTAATGGCAAATGCCAAAAGGACACAAGATATATAGAAATTAAAACTTGGACAAAATGGCCTTTCTTCGGCTGTTTAGAAAAAAATATATATATCCACCTACAATCTTTGAGAGTAACCAGGCCTTCGACATCACATCAGCAATAACACAGAAATAAAAACGTGGCACATAATGTATTGGTAATAATAACAACATAGTCGAATGGACACTTTGCCTATAAAAAAATCCAAATGGCAATCAGCAAATCTCCATAATAAAGAACCTAGCCTAGCGCCTAATAAAATAATTTAAGTCTCATCATCTGGCGCGGGCTGTAAATTTTCATCTTCTGCAATCTTACTGGCGGCACGAATCTCCTTATTGGCCTTTAAGTTGGCAGCCTTGACCCGCGATGACTTGATTTTGGTGGTCTTCTCCACAGGGAACCTGCCTCGTGAACCGTCGCTTAGCAACTCCCCAAGACACCAGCCTGGAATAGAAAAATATTTATTAGGCTCCTGAAGTACCGGGAAGGGTCAATATGATAGTGCTCTGCCTTTACATTTGAATCCATCATATTTTTGGTGTACGTTTTTGGGTATACACTTAAGCCCCCTGCTGAGTATTACCTATCCTTGTTCCTCAAGACATCTTTCCTTAATGAAGGACTCTTGCCGGCATTCTACCCTTCTCAGGTTACACTTCTCATGCCTCAGGTAGCTGAACTAAGTAAGTAAGTAAGTAAGTAAGATACAATACAAAATTTACAGGTACAGTTTACATTGTATACCCCAGCACTAAGTACTCATGTATGAGACTTGTATCACTGGGGAAATTTCGATATAAAAGCTTAGGATACCCTAAACATGTCGTCCGATATCATCATTATCTGCCATGAACTCCAATATCCCAGGTGTGATATATGGGTCCCCTCCACTCCTGATCATACAGCACTTCCTCCGGATTTAGCTCCACTCTCCTGAGATGGTCCTCAAATTGATATCCTTGTCCCATCACACCTTTATAGACCTCTAGGTCGTGTTCCGACAACCCATTGAGAGTCTAGGCCTCTGAGGACTAGTAAAGGATCTTCTTTCACGAACGATATCTTATTTGGCTCTCAATTCCACAAATACAATAAAAGTACCGGCTGTTTCAGTGATCACACTTTCATCAGAACAACGCTACAGCGTTAAGATGTTCAAAGATTGACGTTACCTTGTTCATCCGGTGTTTGTAAGATTCTTATGACGTCACCAGGAGTAATGGCAAGCTGTGATTGGTCGTCTGGAATGTGTTCCTGCAGCGCAATCATCTGCTCTTCGTCAGTCTCTTCGGCCTCCTCCTTGGCTAGCATAGCCAGCCACTCCTTACGCAGATTCTGGTCTTTGAACGTTACCACCTGAAACGTACATGTACATTGTACAATGAATTTTGACATTTGCCTATTTTTGGGCTAAGCAATGCATTAGATGTTACTACCCGACCACGATAGGGTAGCACTCGGAACACCGAGTTCCGGGTGAAATTATAGAGTCCTTACGACGACACTATCATGGGTCGAGATAAATTACCCATAGAATAAATATTTACCAGGTCTAGTTTCTTGTCTTGACTATTGTTGAGGATGGTGAAAACAACAGGATTGGTCTGCTTGGCGTCTTCTTTTCCATATAGAGCTCCGTTCTCAACCTCTTTCATGGCTAGCACATCACGTAAGCACCAGTCAACCACCAGAAACATCTCACTGAAACAAATACAGTTAATCATCAACACCTGGGTGTTCTTTACAAGCCTTCCATTATATAGCAGTATTATATGGTATTGCATATAGCACTGACATTAAATTAACTTTGGTTGAAGAGGTATCCTCCTCGTTATAGTCCTTAGTGCTTTCATTAAGGCATCAAGGGAACACAAGATAGTGCAAGAGAAATTTGTGTCGCACAGTACCAAAACATTTCAAGTCCAACAATTTGTACGGAAACAACAAACATGTCGGCATGTAGAGTAGTGGTACAGACTCCAACATTCATCCGAAAGATTGTTGGTTCGAGTCCCACACTTGCTACATTTTCTGGCCATGCTACGGAGGGCATGTAAAGCCGGCGGTCCCGAGTCTTCCTGGTTGAGTGTAAGAAAAAGCTTTATAGCTTAGTAATAGAACAAAAAAGTCAATATTTATTTATTTTAACTTTTCCATTTTTGCGTGGACTGTAAAAGATGGCAGTACATAATAATTATACGTTGATAAGAAATCTTCGCTTACCTCTTTTTCTTGGTAACTAAGAGTAGATCATTAAAGAGTATAAGGTGGAGCTTCTCCCGGCGGGGGGCGCCGTCTCGGAACGCGAAGTGTTTAACATAGGCTTGACTGATGAGGGCACGAGAGGGCGCTACAATCGGGATAGCCCGGGTGTCTTCAGCGAATTCGATCTCCTGACTAATACGTAGCACCTCTTCAACACGCTTCCGCTCGTTGACCACTTCGTCACACTCTTGCGCTATCTGTAGTCAACAGACAATAGTTCTTACTATAGTAGGTACCGTTAGCTTAGAAAATGGGGGAGGGCGCCTCTCAATCGGGATAGCTCGAGCATCTTTGGAGCAAATTCCACCGACCTCGTTTGTGATAGTGATAGTTATTGACGTGGTAGCAGACATTTTTAGACTGTCTTTAATGTCTGCTAACACGCCAATATCACTATCACTATCACAAACGAGACCGGTGGAATTTGCGGCTTTGGCGAATTCGATTTCCTTTCTAATACGTAACGCTTGAGTTCTATAAAGGAGAGATAGGACATTCGAGCGCGCCAAAAATATTCTCACTTGATACGTTTTTTCAAGGGCTGGTTATAGGAGACGTGGCACAAGGATTCCAAAAATATTTTTGGCGCACTCGAATGTCCCATCTCTCCTATGTAGAACTCTTGGCAGGGGAACATGGCGGGACATGATAACGCGCTGAGACTACACCAGTCAGTCTACGTGCGTGTCGAGTCCTGGTCACATCCGATTTAATCGTGTGACTTCACCATGGTCCCCAAGTGGTTCGGAATCCACTATAATCAGGAGGTCCACCCTGTCAGTCAATTCCCCTTTCCCCCGAGGTGAAAGAGTCTGCCCTTAGGGTGCCTCAAGTTAACAAAAAGACTCACTCCCACTCGCCAGGCTGACAGGGTTGCTTAAAGCAGAAATGCTGAAAGCAGGCGTTGGAAACAACAAACTATGTAGAACTCTTCGTAATACCTCTTCAATAAAGAATGTTTTCCTTAGACAATGCTCTTCATCGTGCATTCGAACAGTGCAGGGTGTCTGCAAGTACTGCCTTTTAAGCAGAATGCATCACCCCTCAAAAGCAGGGGAAAATAGGTAAACCAGGATTACTGTTTGTAAAAGTGGAAGGAAAACGTCAGTAGGTTTAGAGCCTCCATTACTCATCATAAAAACAAATATTGTTGTTTGGTATAACTTCTAAATTTGCGATTAAAAAAAAAAAAAAAAAAAGTGGATGCACAGAACAACAGATTTCAAAGGCAATTTTGAATTACCTTTGAAGCAGCTTCATACGCCTTGGCACATTGCGCATGCTCCTCCGAGCCCGCGTCTGTTTTGTCCATAATGGTCCGCAGAAGCAGGGGTAACTTGGTGATTCGCTGCATAGGCGCAGTGAGGAAGGCGTCCAGAGTGAGTCGCTGCCCGCCCTTGCGACTGGCTAGCAGGGACAGCAGCTCGGCGAAAGGCTTGTTGTTGGCTGTGAGGGTGCGTAGATGTGAAGACATGTCTACCATATTACGACAGTAACGGACGTACGCCTGTTAACACGTAAAAGGAAATAAGTTAGTAACTTTTTCATTATCAGGTGACGAGTTGCTTGGCCATAGTGAGAAGGCGCCCGGAGTGAGTAGCTGGTCACCCTTGCGACTGGCTAGCAGTGACAGTAGTGACAGGGCAAAAGGCTTGTTATTAGCTGTGAGGGTGATGATGTGAAGACAATGTAGTCTACAAGTCTACAATGCTGCGACAGTAATAGATGCACGTGTTAATACGCAAAAGGCATTACGTTTTACATGGCGGCAGGCGCGCTGAGAGATTTGTCATTCAAGCCAATGAGTTAGTGATTGGTTGGTGCAAAAAAAAAAAAAAAAACTGTCTATTTCTGAACGCACATCAGAAGATTTCTAAGGCGTGTCGAGGGGAACCGTGCACCGGCGTGAGGTCAGCGACAAACTTGAGACAGAAATATAAGTCGACTCTGGGGTTTTGCACCAGCCCATTTACTGCCATGGACACTTGCGACAATCTGATCTGATCGCTTCGCTAGATTAACTGTAGGCAGGGAGTGAAGCGAGGCAAGCTTATATGTCTCTAAAATAAAAAGCTATACAGTATAGGTCGGTCGTACCAGTAACATTCATTCTATCGACAACAGGACGTAGACCTATGCTACATAGTCTTAGGTGTAGACCATCTTCTTTCATCATTCCGATCATAAAGACCCACCACCCCACTAGGTCTTTGTAAATGACTAATCCTTGAAATACTGGACATACATGCGTTCAAGGCCTTCTAAGATTTGAGAGAATATAAAGTAAAAAACAGTCAATAAACCAAATGACAAATTTCTCATGGAATCACCGGCGTTCGAATCGTCCGTGTATACAACGTCGAACTGATTAAAACACAATGCTTTTTAACGTACTTGAAAACGGTTGGTAGCATGATCAGCGACAATGGGGTATATCTGGTTGAGCATGGGGTCGCTCTGCCACACGGTGTCCAGCTCCGTAAGGAACGCCTCCGAGCATAGACGGACGTCCTCCACGTATTTGAATAGCATGTCATAGTCTTTCTCAGTCACCACCTGTATAATTAAATAAATGTCATTTTATTACTGAACTAGCCTATCTTTTACACTCTACTATAGGGTGGCTCAGGACCCCCTAATCACATTTTTTTAATTTTTTTTTAATTTTTTAAATAGGCGCTCTAATAACGTGTGGGGGTGTCTGATTTACTCTTAATATGTATAAATATTGCGGTTAGGGCAAACCTAGCCTTATAGCCCTATTATGGTGATTCGGGATTAAAATAATACCGGGGTTTATTCAATTATTTTAATCAAATTAGTGCAAAATGCGCGGGAAATTCAAATTGATAAATTAATCCTCGGCTATATTTTTGGTGAGTTTCCAACTTTTTCTATCTTAGATGTAGACACATTAATGAACATTTTTATTATTTTTCAAAATTCATTCACGTAACACCTTACTAATGTGGTATTAAAAAATAAAGCCTGGTATTATGGTAATCCCAAATTCCGGGCCTGCTGATTCTAATACTAAATTTATAAAATAAAATAAAAACTGCCTCGTACCTGCGGTATATGTTTCTGAATATTCCGCATATAGTGAGTATTAAGCGAATTCAGCCCATGCAGGAATGTGCCCTCGGACAACATGAGCTCGAACTTGGCCTCTTGCCTCGTCCTCGCGTCCTTCTCGAGGCTCTCGACGAGGCCCAGCTCATCAACGCCTCGCACATCTCGCCACAGCATGCGGACGTTGTGCCTGGCGAGATCGAGGGCCCGGGGGAACTGAACGTCAAGACTCGCACCTGCACTCTCACGGTTACCCTCGTCGCCAAAGTCGAGGGACAACGGCCGCGATTGCTTTTCGAGCTGCGGTAAGGCTGATCGTGCCTCTGCTTCAATACCTGCAAATATTAAGGTATCGGGACGATGATGACTTAGACCAGGTTCTACCATCACTTGGAACTGTAATAAGGTATACTGGATGGCACCGCCATGTACTAATGCATAGCGGCATAGCTAATACATAGATTTTTTAAGAGATAATGGGAACGAAATATACAATGTGCCATTATTATGTTTGAAGGGATTTTGTGGACGTAGACCTTTTTTTTAATACAATTGTTGTTGATGTTCAAACCCGGGAGGTTTGTCTGAACACATGTTCATCGCTCATCAAAAAATTAAGATGAATTAATATTACTATTTTAACTGAAATTTGTTACAGTACAGTATCACTTTAAGACTTTACAAACTACGATAGGACTAGGGTTGCCAACCCTACTATATTTCACGTCGAACTACTATTATGTTTTTTTAAACATATAGTGGACGAAACTACTATATTTTTTTAGCTAATAAAAGCTGAGTTGATTAATTGCTATGTGGATGAGACATATGCCAGGGAAGCTTTGAATTTTTCAATTAAAAAATAAATAAAAAGCTGTTAAGTGAAGCAGCGAGCAGCAAAAAATATTCTTTAAAAAAATTAAAAATTAAAAAAAAAACAGTAGTACTTAAATAGGTACAAATGGTACAATAAGTAGAAAGGATAGGTCAATTTAATAAAATAATATGATAAATTATCCTACAATATCTTTTCCATGATGTACTATACACAAGGACGGATACAGGGGGGGGGGGGTAATGAAGTAAATCTATTGTAAATGAATTTATTACGCTCTGATTTAATCGATCCTACTTTGACCCACAACTACCCCCCCCCCCCCCCCTCCCAAAAATGGACTAGATCCGTCCCTGACTATACAAGTATTTTTAGACATATTGGCATAGAAAATACTACAATATTTGGTGGAAAAAAAGTTGGCAACCCTTAACCAGCTTAACTGTTAAAGTACACATTACACCGACGTCAATAGTGATATTGATGTGATTGACGTGGTAGCAGACATTAAAGACAGTCTAAAAATGTCTGCTACCACGTCAATATCACCATTACTATCACTATTGACGTCAGAGTAAAATTTGCGCCTTAGTACTTACTGCTTTCAATCAGTTTCCGCCGATGTGCCAGTATCCTTTGCACCTCATCCTGATTACTATCAGTCACAACCTTGGCACCAGGCGTCCACGGCGCCACCGAGATGGAGATGGAAGGCGCCTTGGTCACAACATTCCGATACCGCTGCCCTGCTGCTTTAGCCCCAGCAGATTTAGCCGTCACTGGCCCACCATTCACAGTAAATACTTTAGCTTCGTCATTCTTCGGGGTTACTCCATTTAGCGTGAATACGGGTTTTGGACCACTATTTACAGTGAACACCTTAACTTCGTCGTCTTCGGAGGTTGGTAGCCTTCCATTGAGAGTGAAAACTTTGGGTTCTTCATGTTTGGAGACTGTTGAGCTTCCATTGATAATAACCACATCAGTCTCAACGTGTTTCGAAGGCGGTGGACCTCCGTTGTGAGTCACTGCCTTGCTGTCTTCGTGTTTCGCTGGGGAGGAGTCTCCGTTGACTATGACTACGTGATTTCTGCTGCTGTTCGCATAGTTTCGTCGTTGTACCTTCAGGGTGGTGTCCTGGGAGTGCGCATTGTCCGTGTTCTCGAATATTTCAATGCGGCTTTTGATGGCAAATGACTGCTGACGCTTCTTAGGGGTGTTGGTGGCGGTGATGACGGCAGTCGCCACGTGCGTCATTCTCCTGTCTGTAACACGGCACAGATTATTATTATTATTTTTGATTATTTTGCAGAGCCTTTATGGCCGTAGGCCTATATTGACCTCATTGATTTTTCAGACATTATTGGAATTGCTTCCGTATGGTCGCTGGCAGACCAATACATGTCCTCAATGTCAAGCTAAGCCGGCTACAAGTGACACTGGACAAGCTGAGAGTGAGGTGCCCATTCCATTGACCGGCTAGGGCTATTTCCAAAAACGGTGACGTGGTAGCAGACATTCAAGACTTAGGTTGCGTTTCCACCGATCTCGCATTGCAGGATGCAAATGACATTGACGGAAATTAGAATTTTTCTTTTTATAGAGATCTATTAAAATGTTTGTACTTAACATATCCCATGAAGCCATTTTTTAATTTTAGTTTGTTTGTTTGTGATTTTACTGTATGATCATTGATCAATTTTAACTATGGCATAGTGGAAAATAAACATTTCCGTCAATTCTGCAATGCGAGGTCGGTCGAAACGACACCTAAGTCTTGAATGTCTGCTACCACGTCACCGTTTTTGGAAATAGCCCTAGCCGGTCAATGGAATGGGCACCTTACCCTTGGCACTAAATAACAGGCGTCAGCGTGACTTAACCAGGTTCGGGTGCGAGTCAACATGGTGCAGTCAGGGCTGCCAGACGTCTGGTTTTCACCCGGACAGTCCGGTTTTTCAATGGCTTGTCCAGCAGAAAACTTGTTGACAAACCGGACAGTGCATTGTCCGGTTTTTTATGGGTTACCCCCCCCCCCCCAAAAAAAAATGTATTACTGAATCAGTTAATAATTAATAATACCGCATAATATAAAATAGGTTCGTTCAATTTTTCATTAAATTAGCATTTTTGAATTTACGGCTAAATTTATTAAAAATGAAATTTGTATTTTCAAATTAATTTTCAAATTAAACTTAGGTGAAATTTGAGTTTTAAACTTTTCACTAGGTGAAATTACTTTTTGTCCGGTTTTGAACTTCGCTGGATCTGGCAGCCCTGGGTGCAGTTAACATTTAAACACGTGTACTGTATGCTGCATTAGAAAGCTCTCCACTTACAGGCGAGAAACGACACGGCTCCCGCCAATGTAAAGAAAATGCAATAGGTCACTTGCCCCTTGACATTATGATTCTGGGGGCGAAAAAATAAAAGACACAATTTTCACGAAAAATGACTAAAAAATAATTTTTCTGTGGAACCTTCCTAGCGGCGCTTTCTCACTTCAGCTTTGTTTTAGGTGTTTAAGTGAGTGACAAAACAGAACAGGTTGCTTTTGAAAGTAAAGTTTTGGATTTTAATTAAAAAACAATTTTTTTTTATAAAGAAAAGAAAGACCCTATACATAGCATTTCCTGTCATAATTACAGTGTTATATCATATTGGTCTACCAGCCGGCTTTGCTAATACACAATGAACATTCCTGTTATGCCTTCCCAAGTCCCGCCCCTTCATGCAAATTTCCTATGCTGAATTTAATAAGGCGCTTATTCCACCTACGTCAATAGTCAATAGTAAATGTGGTATTGACGCACATTTCAATTTTACTCTATGCCATTGTTAAAATTGATCAATGATCATAGAGTAAATCACGCGCTGCAATATAAACAATAACAAACTAAAATTGCGTCATGGAATATGTTAAGTACAAACATTTTAATAGATTGTTTATAAAACGGTTTTCATCCATTAAACAGATCGGTGAAGGTCGATCTTACTTCGGATCTCCTACTATTATTAGGTTTTATTAAAAATAATAAGTGTACGACGAAAAGAAATACAAACAAAATTTCAAAAAACAGATGTGGCAAATTTCAAAAATTTGTCATTAGAAGAAAAGTGATCAATAGTTGAAAAAACAAGTGGAATGTAGTGTATCAATGAAAAATTGTAATGTCCGTCAATACCGCATTTACTATTGGCGTAGGTGGAATAAGCGCCTAATCAGACAGAACTACTACTACTGTGCATACTGTATACACAAAACTAGGGCTCTATATTAGACAGGTATTGTCATCCGCCATGTTGTATCCATTATAAGTCTGGTGTATAAGCCAAGCATTGGGTGTTTACCTATTAATTTTTAGAAATTTACCGTTGTTTATTTATTATTATTTAAAAAACGTGCTACCAATTAGGGAAGTAGTTCATAAGAAAATACTAAAACGTATATATTCGTTTTTTCAATATTTTTCAATCTTTTACTTTTCTTACAATACTTACCATATAGGAAATTTGGGATACAACATGGCGGATGACAATACCCGGGTATATAGTGCCTTACACAAAACTACTGGGGTTTCCCAGGGAAACCGAAATTGAAACCTAGGACAATTATTTACCATGGAACTATTACAGTACCTATCCTAATTGATAATCAGGAAAGCATGTAGGGTACGGGATCACTTGTACCGGTCTTTATTTATTTATTTGTCATGCCAATGCCATGGTCTTTTTTAATTATTTTTTATTTTCCCAGACTAGATCCACTTTACCAGTGTGTATTGTAAATTGGAGTAGACCTTACGGGACCCATTTAATACAGCCTATATTAACCAAATTGGCCATTTTCCAATATTACCACCTTGCCTTCAAAATCAAGGTATAGTGTAACACTCCATTGACTCAACCGCAAGCTGAATTAGTATGCAGGCAGGCCCGGAATGCCATAATGCATATTATAAGAGGAAGTATTGTATAGTATATAGAGGTTAGCCCGACCTCGCCGTCGTAGTCCAGCTAATAAACAGACATGTTGCCCATCGATTGAGTCATCGTTATTTTTAAACTTACATATGGCCTTTAAAACATACTATTATGCATCATCCTTCCACAAGTAAAGAACCCGTCCGAGTTTACTCGAACATGCTTTCCTATTTATCAAAATAGTATAGGTATACCGAGATAAATACTATGATATTTCCATACAAGGCCATACCCAGAATTTTTTTTTAGAGAGAGGCGGGGTGGGGTTGGTTGTGTGTGTGTTAGAACGGATTAGATTTTAACCACGATCCATGAGGTTATTTTTTTTAATCTATCTGGCGCGGGGGGGGGGGGGGGGGGTTTCAACTCCCGCCCCCCCCCCTCCCCCACGGGTACGGTCTTGTTTCCGTAGTAAATAATCGAAATTCCCTTTGCCTTAAATCAATTGATCGATGGGACGCAACCAGGATTTAATTTCGGGGAGGGCTGCGCTATAGTATGTAGTGAAATGTCACAAATTTGCAGGCTGATCATGGCGATTGGTATTAATTTACTCCTGGGATTAAAACTGTAAACAAACAAATTTTGAATAGCACTTTCCATTATAAAATTATCTTGTTTACATTCTTAAAACCAGAGTATTAAATAAACCCCGGTATTATAATCACCATGATCAGCCTGCTGCTGGAAAGTTCAATTCTATCTAATTTAAAGTCAAATAAGTTCAGGGGGGGGGGGCTGCAGCCCTTCTTCTTCTTTAAATGCCACTTCTATCGAAGATTGGCTATCATCACGGCATTTTTTTTTTAATTTTAATAAAAGGTTAATCGCATACAACAATTTAATGAATGTATCCGATTGACCTCTTCAGTCGCCTCAGTAGGTTAGTACCCGTGTTTAGGTACGACACGTCTCCGATCGCATGGCGTGTAGAGACTCAAACATATACAAGCACGTTACCACCTAGCCATCAAAGTCGATTTGAACTTTGGAGACTGCTGCTTCGAAACAATTGTTTTGATGTCATGATGATTATATTAGGGAATTGCAGTTACCCGTTGCCTTCTGCATCCTTATGCCGTTGACTTTTTATTGTGTTCCTTCAGGGCCAGTTTTCCAAAACCCGGGACAAAAGGGTGCTCTGCACAGAAAAGACTGTGTTTTTCGCTATTTCTGGCCTCCCCTAACTGTTCAGTCGCCATTAAGCGCTTTACCACGAGGAGGCACAGATTCGGGACTTTTGCGTCTTCACCTCTGAGACCAAAAGGCATTACTCAGAAACTCAGCTACTTTGAAGATACCTGGGGCAATAGTGCCCTGCACAGAAAAGCCTACTTTTCGCTTATCGCGGCTCAAACTTGGTCCACTATCTGTTTAGTCACCACTACGTGCTTCCATCTTCACCACGAGGTGGCACAGATTAGGGTCTTTTGCGTCTTTACCTCTGAGACCAAAAGGCATTACTCAGAAACTCAGCTACTTTGAAGATACCTGGGGCAATAGTGCCCTGCACAGAAAAGCCTACTTTTCGCTTATCGCGGCTCAAACTTGGTCCCCTATCTGTTTAGTCACCACTACGTGCTTTCATCTTCACTACGAAGAGGTACAGATTGGGGACTTTTGCGTCTTCACCTCTGAGAGCATAAGGCATTACTCAAAAACTCGGCAACTTTGAAAATAGTGAAGATGTGTCAGATAGTCTCATAATATTAAAACTGTAAATTCCAAAACATTTCATTAGTGCACTTCCGTCTGCTTAGCTTAAGAGAGAGAGAGTTTGTAGAAAAAATTACATATTTAGCCTATAACACTGTGTAATAAGTAGTATTAGTAGTGTTCGTCGGGTTAATAACGACTTAGGCCTCGTATTTGGGCCCATAGAGCGACCCCGACTTGACTGTCCTATGCCAGCCCATAGGGCAGTGGCTCCTGATTATAGTGGATTCCGAGCCACTTGGGAAACACAGTGATGTCACACGATTAGTTCGGAGGTGACCAGGACAAGTCCTACCATGTTTCCCTACCGGCAATATGCACACGACCAAGTTATCTGCAGCTTTGAACCTGCTCTGGTCCCCTGGATTCAACTTGGTATGGCGGCCGGCACTGTGTATTAAACAAACAAACAAAACTTAGTGTTTTGGCAAAACTTGTTATAACTACTATAACTAGAATTAGTAAAACCCAAATAATCGTTAAAAAATTAACTTTGTCTAAGAAATCCACTGGTGTTAGTATAAAACCCTGACCGCTTTCGGGAAGAACTGCCATCTACAGAGGGAAACCCACGGCACAGTTACACCTTATCAGCGATTTGAGACTTGCTCAACTCGAGGAGAAGTTACTAATGTGTACGTGAGGGGCCTTCACCCGATAGGTACATAGGCTACCTCTGAGGGAATTATCTACATTCTACTGTATTGTGGAATGCAAACACGTGATTTATCATCATCCATATTGTATGCAATTCAGACAGGTATTCTTTTGATTTATTCCGCCATCCTTGAATATTTAAGAAGGTGACGACACACAGTATGTAGGCCTAATTGATAACTTCTTCCTACAACACAGCTTAGGCTACGTTACAACCCAAACAAATCTGAGTTATTAAGTAATTAGTGTCGGAGTTAGAGTTGCCAACTTACTCTATTTCAGAGTATTGCACTCTTTTTCATGCATGTGTAGGCCTACTCTACAAACTGAAGGTAATTTAGAGCACGCAAAAATACTCTTTTTCTGAAACAAATAAGAAGCAAAATATTTTTTTATAATTTTTATAAATCTAATTAGAAATTAGCTATTTATTTACATACATTTAGATTTGCAGGGTGAAGAGGCTTTTAGTAGCTTTCAAAATATAAGAGTTCTGCGAAAGCTCAAAAAAATATTGTTTTAAATAGTAAATAGCTCGTAACTCGAACCCCCCTGAAGCCTTATAAGCGATATAAGCGATTATAATACCGGTATTTATTTAATCCCCTGGTATTAAAAATGTAAACAAGATAATTTTATAATGGAAAGTGCTATTCAAAATTTGTTTGTTTACAGTTATAATCCTAGGGTATTTATTTAACCCCGGTGTTATATAATCGTCTCGATCAGGCTGCTGATTTACAATACAATGTATATACAATATAATGTATATATATACAATGTGTATTTTCGGTGTGATTTTGACTCATTTAATAATAAATTTACTAAGTACTCTTTTTTTAAATAAATACTGTACTCTTTATTTTTTTTTGTCAAAAGTCAGATGTACTTTATTTGGAGAAAAGAAAGTTGGCAACCCTAGACTCGGAGTGTGGTTGACATCATCATTCCAGGGCATTTATGAAAAAGTTATCACTTAGAAGTTTAGGGACTTTGGCAATAAATAACTGAATACCGTTAAAATGATGGCTTATTAAGAAGCAACTACGCGCATTTAGGACCAGTGGTGTATATACGTAAATTTTTTGTATTTTGCATGAAAAAAAAAATGTAAATATTATAAAATAAAATATAAATAAATGTTGGTGTTTTCAACGGCGGATTACAAGATCGGTGACAAGAGAATCAATAATGACGATATTTAATTACAAAGGTTTTCACGCCTTCACGACCGGACTCGGAATTACGTCTATTGCTTCGTCAGATAATGACGTCATATTGACATCACTAACAATACAACTGCTGGTAATCCCCTTACTGGGGGCTACTACTACGAATGACCTCACACTTTGCAGTCACGTGAACCCCTATTTAACCATCAAACTTAAATTGATGGGAAAAATATTACTAAATAACGTAACAAATACTGTTTATCAATATGTACAGGGACATTTCTTTTATGGTGTATACTATATCAATATTTCCTGGTAAATTCGATATATATATATATAAATAATATACTTCATATAATATGTACTGTATATAATAAAATATCCGATAGTGGGGTGAATGAAATGAAAAACGGCTATTCAAAAATAAACAAAAGGCGAACAATAAGACTGCGTATAAAGCCTTTTTTTTCATGCTAACCCTAAAAACCAAAAATATTGTATTATTGATAAGTGCAAAGTTCAATATATAGAAGAAACAAGAGAGGAAGAGTGGGGGAAGAAAAGAAGTGTAAAATATATACGGGGGGGGGGATCCATTCCATTGTCATCACCATTACAGGACCGGAGAGTCTCAAGTTGAGTTAAATATAGTAATAATAAATAACATTGTTACCTCAGATCCACATACCAACAATATCGTTATCGGCCACATACAGCATATTATATTGTATCCAAATGTAGAGAAACATTCCTTCCGAGGTATATCATCTTATAAATGGCTCTACGCATGGGCGTAACCAGAAAGCTATGATTGAATCCAGATGGGGAGGGGCACGTGCCGAAGTTCGATTAAATCTACTATTTTTCGCGGGTTTATTTGAATTTTTTGGATACAAGCATTTAAACCTTAATTATTATAATATTTAGTTCAAATTGCCCGCACTTTTTTATATTGTGAAAATTCATCACAGAAAACTCGATTCTATCAATATTACCAGTAAACATTGATATTGCAAAGGAACAGATTCCAGTTTAAGGTTTCCCATAGTTAAAAAATAATAAATCACAGTGTTACCTCAGAGACACGTACGGCCAGATACTGTATATCAAAGTGAAAAGTCACATTTTTTCTAGTGTATATATCATCTTATTAATGGCTCTACGATCATTATTTTCAGTAAACCTTGATATTGCAAGAAAATAGATTCATTTTTTCATTTTATAGTGATTCTCCCATAGTGAAATAATAATAAATCAAAGTGTTACCTCAGAAACACATAACAATATCGTAAACTGTATATCAAATTGAAAAGAAACCTTTTTCCTTCTTATTAATGGTTCTACGATCAATATTTTGATATTGCACGAAAACAGATTCAATTTTTTCCATTTTAAAGTGATTCCCCCATAGTGAAATAATAATAAATGAGTGTTACCTCAGAAACACATAACAATATCGTCCGCACTCTCACTAGAACAGACTGATGACGTCAGGTAG
Source organism: Psococerastis gibbosa (assembly GCA_963971405.1). NCBI lineage: Eukaryota > Metazoa > Arthropoda > Insecta > Psocodea > Psocidae > Psococerastis > Psococerastis gibbosa. The sequence goes on along the minus strand of OZ020489.1, from coordinate 41,692,642 downwards.
AACCTCGCGACTACTTGGCCTACATGCAAATGGCAACTCCAACGCGCCCATCCCATCTCAGGCGGGTAGCCAGGATATCGGGGACCTAGCCCGGGGCGACCTCATCAAGGAATTCATAGAAAAAGTAACAGGAAGGCCAGTTATTGGCCGATTACTGAGGCTCCAGACTGTTGCCGGCTGTAGGTCTCGCAATTTATTAACAACTAAGATTGTTTGCTATGACACGAACACGTTACGAGAACGAGAACTTGGTCATCTGCATCATGGAAGGAATTACAGAAGGCGCCAACCGACCTGGGTGCCCAAGAAAAGAGTATCTGCAGCAAGTGATGGAGGATGTTGGGGCCAATGCATACGTGGTCGTGGAGCTGAAGAGGGCGTGCCAGGATCGAGGGGAGTGGAGGCATTGATGCCACATGTTGCTGCCAGCCCTTGAAGAAAGATTTCTCTTACGCTGCATACAGGGTCGTGCTGGGCGCCACTTTGGTACTCACTGCTAGTTTTATATTAGGTGCCCATTCCATTGACCGGCTAGGGCTATTTCCAAAAACGGTGACGTGGTAGCAGACATTCAAGACTTAGGTGGCATTTCCACCGACCTCGCATTGCAGAATTGACGGAAATGTTTATTTTCCTCTATGCCATAGTTAAAATTGATCAATGATCATACAGTAAAATCACAAACAAACTAAAATTAAAAATGCCGTCATGGGATATGTTAAGTACAAACATTTTAATAGATTTCTATAAAAAGAAAAATTCTAATTTCCGTCAATGTCATTTGCATTCTGCAATGCGAGATCGGTGGAAACGCAACCTAAGTCTTGAATGTCTGCTACCACGTCACTGTTTTTGGAAATAGCCCTAGCCGGTCAATGGAATGGGCGCCTTAGCGAAATATAATGGATTTTATAAGTTTTTCAAAAAGTGGCAACAGACGACGGCTGCTGGCTGCATCTTGATTTTTCCCGCCAATTTTTGTTGAGTTTTTCTGTTCTGCTTCTCCCGATTTTTTTAATGTTTCTTTAACGTCTGTCTTTTGAAGGGCGGGCGCTTTTATGATTGTTCAGTAGGGGCGCAGCCCCCCTAGCCCGTTTAAGATTAAAAATAATTGCCAAATTAGGCCCACAGGAAGGCTAGTAGCTCCAGGCAGGCTGCTGTCAGCTGATGAATTTATCATCAATTAAGACCTTACACTTATACATATTAAGGCTTTCACGACTCGAGTCAGATGATGAGGCAGTAGAATCCGGGCTGATGGGCCGTGGTCGATCTGATACTGTGCTTCTAAACGTTTGCTACAGCGCCTGCAAAATACAATCTTAGAAGTCTATTTAGTGCCACTAAAGACGTCGATCGCAGACGTTGACGAAACGTTTGTAATTACGCTTTCAAATCGATCACGGCCCATAGCTCAGAGATTCTACTGCTTCATCAACTAAGACATTTCTTCATGCCGACACATTTGGCGGGATAAAATACCAGTCAGCAAAGCTAACCAATAATGTAAGCCATAACAGCTCTTGGCCGCAGTACTTTTACATTACCGACAAACGTTGCCAGTCAAAAATTGTAAGTAGTAAATATAACAAATTAAGCAAAAAGGGCAGACTCGGATTTTCACCAGAAAGGTTGTTGGTTCGAGTCCCATACTTGAGACATTTTTCTGGCCATGCTTTGTGAAGCTACCATCTCAGTTAGGGACCTAGCCTATGGTGACCTCGGCAAGGAAAAAGTAACAGGAAGGCCAGTTATTGAACGATTACTGAAGCTACAGACTGTTGTCAGGACACGTAGAGTAGTGGAACGGACTCTGACGTTCACCCGAAAGGGGGGTTTTTCGGGACATGCTTTGGAGGGCATGTAAAGTTGGAGGTCCCGGGGCTTCATAGTTCAGTGCAAGACATAAATAAATAAAATAAATAAATAAATAAGCGTTTATTTGCAAACAGACTAAGTCCAATAATATGCAAATTAACTTAACTTACTTAACTATGCTTATCATAATTTACATGTGTGATACATAACTATTGTACAATTATAATTATAAGCAGTATATCGTACATCTAATTGACAATGTGAAGATTAAATAAATAAGTTGTATACAAGTTATCTAGTTGGTAAGTAATGATAAAAATAAAAAGTAATGCTATAAAGTAATACTATCTGCCAATACATATCATTCTTATATATCTTAACTAAGTCTTTATTATTTAAAAATGGTAATCTTATAAAAGGTAGTCTATTGGATTCATTATAGCTAATGTTTTAATAAATTTACGTTTGCCATCGGTAATGTCTCTCGCTCCACCAGGTTGGATTAGAAGGGTCTTCTTCTTCTTCTTCCCCCTTAGTTGGATTTGAGTAATTGAGCAAATAGTCATTTTTCAGTCGGCTGTAGGACTATGATTTTAAAATCTCTCACTTGCATTTACGGGTAAACTACGGAAAGTGGAATCCAATAAATAGTGACAGTAATCTTCAAGACGGCTTCCATGCCACTTTATGTTGTTTCTTATTGGCATTAGTTCAGCATACATAATTTATTGCTCCTTATAAGTTAAATTCTACTGTCCCTAGGAATCTGTAGTTTGTATCATTGTACGATGCTGTGTATGCTGTATTTGTACAATCAAATAATTTTCTGCTCTAAAAAACGTATTAGCAAGGAATACTGTACTTTTCAAGCGAGGGTGGGCGTTCGAAGTCAGTATGATAAGTAAAACGTATGCAAACTATACTATAGGTCAACTGTCAATTTGCCAAAGCGCGGTGACCAAAATAGAAAAGAATAGTCAGAACACGTAGTAATAATGGCAAAGACTCTTGCTTTCACCAAAGTCCCGCACTTGCTACTTTTTTAGCCGTATATGGAGGGCGAGCATGTAAAGCAGGCGGTCCTACGTCACCACCACCACTGAATGTAGGAGAGCGCATAGTAGCCTTAACTTCGCTAGGTTGGTATAGTAATGGAACAAAAGTTAATATTAGTTCTTTTAATTTCAATTAGTGCCTTTTTCACCAGCAGAGAAGCTCACTCCGACGCAATTCCTTATTAGAAGAACGTTTAAGGTTTAATTTGTGTGTGAAAAGAAGGGCATTTGAAGAAAAGGAAGCAAATTATTATTGAAAAAGTCTACACCCACCATTCACGGCAGTTCGAACCCACCAAGACAGGCCAAAATGATCTAAAACTGCTTCGACCCTAGGTAGCAGCAAAAATACCCAATATGCATCTGATTAAAATGAGGGACAATACCTAAGCTATAAACATAAATAAAACATTAGGTACGTCCTGGCATTCTCAAATAAATTCATAGATGTTGAGTCACAAATTTTGAATGAAGCGTAGTGTGTTATGAGGCTTCGTGTAGGAGTCGTTGCCCCATCATGGAATAGTGTAGATGTAATTATTAGTATTTGGTAACAATAGTTAGGTTGAAGACAGTGAATTATACTGATTCACCAACAGTAATAAGCATAGCAAAATTGATAATTACTGATAGAGACATTGATAAAAAGTGGACAATCACAGCGAATTTTTCTATTCTTTTGTTGTGGTACTGTTGCAGCAGCCATTATAAATAAATAAATATTGACTTTTTTGTTCTGTTACTAAGCCAATCTACCGGAGTTAGGGCTATAAAGCCCTCTCTAGGGCTATACACCCAACTAGGAAGGCCCGGGACCGCCTGCTCTGCATGCCCTCCGAAGCATGGCCAGAAAATGTAGCTAGTTTAGGACTCGAACCAACAACCTTTCGGGTGAAAATTTGAGTCTGTACAACTACTCTACATGGCCTGACTCATTCTGGGCTTTTAGTTAAAATGCTGTCATGACGACACCAATTTACCTCTTTCTGCTCACACATTCGTTTTCGTGCATAAACATCTGAGATTCTCAAGATAAGTATTGAACCGCAAATGTTGGCAAATTTGCTTGTTGTCAACTTGTTTTGTCTTAGATGTGTTTTGAACTCCGTCTGTCCCACCTTGGTGGGTCATGGACAAAGGTTGATTGATAGATTGGTTGATCGGGGTGGCATAAATCTGTGGATGTTGTCAAGGGGAGGCTGAGAGCCCGAGTAACAGGGGGGGGGGGGTTTAGTCGAAATCACTTTTAGTTTTAGTTGTTGAGTGCTACCCTCACACGCCGCAGTTTTGACACAATCGACCACCATGACCCGATTCACCAGCATTTACGGTATTTATAATGTATTTACATTGCTATTGTACCTAGGTCCCTTTTTGGAATATTTTGTTTTGTTTAATATATTCCCCAACTGGTGGAGTAACCAGTTAGGGAAAAAGAGAAAGAGCCTATTTAATAGGACACTTTTACTTCAGAACAAACTATGTGTATAAACTTCCAACAACCCCTTACTTTTTTTAGCAAAACGTATAAAAGATATTGTGGAAAAACTTACGCTGTTACCAAGCAGAATACGAGACGAGAACATAACAGGCAAGAGCTATCTAGTCAAAATCTTATCTAATTAGATTGGCTCCGTCGATTTAGCTCCGGCTATTCAAAGATCATCAATAGAATTTAATTTAATAGATGTCAATAGCTTTTAAAAGGGGAATCACTCCGTTTTTGAAAAAAAAACATGGCGTGAGAGCTTTTCAATTAATTTCTACAAGGTACAATGTTCAACGAAAACCTATTATATAGGCTATAAACTGTGATAGTCAACCCTCCTCCCTCTCCAAAGCGCTAGGAAACAAAACAACAACCACAAATAAATAATATCATACAGTTCCTAAGACCCCCCCCCCCACTACTTACAAAACAAGCGGATAAATCTGTACCACATTTTGTCAGTCAATATTTTGTCAATATTATTTCAATCCGTATAAAGTCGATAAAGTAACTCCTTTAATCTTTAATATTTTTTCTAAAATGCGTCGCCTGCTTGTTCCTTTCAGATTATCATATTTTATATATTAACAATAGTTCAAAGAGCGATTTTGCAAATATTGGGACAGTAGAACGAGGAATTCATTAATTAGCAGTCACAAAATGTTTTTCAACGGATTGGAAAGATTTTCCTTACGTTTTTGAACAATTGCTCAATAATGCTCAGTAATTTGAGAGGATTATTTTAATGTTCTTACTCAACCATCTTTTTACCCTGAATGATGAGACCCACAATCTTGCTCGGTGCCCCAACGTTCAGGAAAAGTGATTTTATCTTATTTATCTTACATGTACTTTTTACGTACATAACAGTTCGTAACCTGGCTAGTTACTGCAACTGTCTGTGGGGCTTATCACTAAAAATCCAATTTCATAAATATTCTCTCATCATAAAAACACTTTCTTCAATAACCACAGAAACTTTTAGATTTTATGGAAAAGAGGTGTAGACTGCTACAGGACAGTTTTTTTTTTTAGCCCTGATGCTCTGACTTCTGAGATAGAAAATTAAGTAAATACGGAATGCCACTTAACATGAAAATATTCGGGGATAACCACCCTTATACAATCAAGTCCAATTAAACTTACTATTGGGTCAAAAAGTAAATAATGAAGATCAGTGGACCTAATTTGCCTATAAGCGACTGGCATTCACGGTGGTGTAATCCAAAGAGACGGGCAATGTTGTAAGAAGGATTGCAACCCACTCTCGTCAGTGGGTAAACAAAGAAACACTGATTGCTAATAACTATTTTTCGGCTTGTCTTGGCTTACCATCCTCCCGCGAATGGAGCTCTTTAGGGTTGCATGCATAATAAATACGTCCATGAAAAAATAAAGAATGGTAAATTTTAACTAATCTACCAGGTCTATCTTCACTTTAGTATTCCAAACATTTTGCGGTAATACAGCAATAATTTGATAATTTTTAATCAGTATTTCATAATTTTTAACTTCATTTGACAATCCCTCGGTTTGCTACACTACATAATACTTTACCTCCTATTAATAGTAAATTAAATCAAATACTAACCTTGTATCTGAAGATTTTTTTTTAATTTACACCCGAATCCACGGTCTGCATAGAGAAAAAACAAGCCGAGAAACGATGGAATTTTAGCATGTATTAATCTTCTACAGGAACAACTTTGGTTGGGGATTAAGTGTCTTTACTTCTTGAGCAGCTGGTGACGCACCATGACGAAGGGCACAGCAAAACCAGAGCCGAAGAACAAGATAAAGTAGGCGGTCAACTTGAACCTGTTGTGGATACCGAAGGGAAGGTTAGAGCCGGGAATACCGCCAGTGTCGTGGTGTCCACTTCTTCGTACTGCACTCGTCGCCAGAGATCGAACGCCACTTAGTGCTCGTGCGAAAACCATTTTTCTTCTTTTAAAATTTACAAGTAGTTTTCGAAAAAAATAAAAACGCGAAGATAGAGATTTTTCACAGTCGTGGTTGTAGTTTTCGTCTGCTTTTCAAATTACACGTCAGTTTTTCTGCTTCCACGTTATATTTCTTGGCGCCATTTTTGAAAACTTTGAAATTTCTTAACTTTTGTTGAATAACCCTTGATTTATTGACTTTTCCTTACATACATTTAAATTTAATACATTTTTCTCATATTTAATTAGTCTTTAGAGTCGGTTAATAAGGAAACAAACGATTGCCACGATCAACAGTCACTAGCCCACTTCTACATAAGTCTTTCTTTATTCATACGAATGCCTATGACAATGAAATTATCTCACTGTCACGGAACACTACAGTTTGTAATAATTAAAATTTTATTTATTAAATAATAATTATTATTATTTTAATAAAATTCTGCATGTTCAATTAAGTTTTGGAAACGCGACGAAAATAAATATTGTCCTTACAGCTTCTTCGTTAGGTGATTTTTTTCAAATTTAACGGTATGGTGCATAAATCTACCCTAAACAGACATAGCAGAGTAATTTCAGTACGGTACCTAAACCTAACCTACAGACATTTCATCCACCTATTCCTTAAAGCCTAATAAGAACATAAATATCGTACCTGCCTGTGAAGAGTGCGGTTAAAACAGGTGGTGTTACTCATTAATGGATAACTGGTTAAAGATAATCTTATGAATTCCGTTATCAGCAGCTTATCCGGCTCTTTGTCTCCAATTACAATATAAATCATTGGATATAGGCTACAGTACAATGTCACAAAACAAGCAATAAACCCCGCCCTTGGAAGGTCACTTGATTTATCCCTGTTTGATGGGATATTTATAACAAGCAGGAAGCATATACATAGCTGATACCTATTGCCTTTTAATTTTTTCTTCAATTTTTACCTGCTCGAGGACGTACGAATAGGTTTTTGAGGGGAGGGTGTATCCTTCGGCATCCCCCCACAGTCATAAAAAAAGTAGACAAGGGGATCCCGTTCTCGTGGACGTACGAAGCTTTAAATTAGGGGGCTTGACTTTATAGCGTCCATTGCGCCGGCGCCCGAAGGTCCGGAAAGCCTAAAATAATGGGGTTTTACGCAATTTGATAGCAGCAACGTTTATGTTTTACAGGCGAGAAATATATCTTCAAAGGGGACGAAGGGATCACCCCCCCCCCCCCCCGCCGAGGGTTCGAATCCCGAAGTCCAGTTTTTCCCATATATCCTCTAATTTCTGTTAAAAGGAGAGAAAATGGCCACTGCTGCAATGTGCGAGGGCGGTGGAGTACGTAACGTACCACCAGGCACCACGAATTTCCTTTAGAAACCTAAGGGAATATGACGTGCCACTTCATGTGACGATATTAATCGATATGAAGGATTATAACAGTATCGTCTTATCTGATAACATTCCTACGCAGTAATGCAGTTTAGCCAAATAGCTAAAGAATGCGCCATAGGAATATCTTTTAAGGCATATACAGAAATTATCATACTCGGTTCATAAGATAGCCTACGCACTATCACACGTTCGGCAAAGACATTTATCTAAGGTCAAAATCACAACAGGTAGGTACTAATCAGGCTTAGGCCTAGTATTGTAATTAACAGGGTAAATGAAGAACCAGTTGAATCCGGACTGATGGGCCGTGATCGAAATGAAAGTGAACTTTCAAACGTTTCGTCAACATCTGCGGCCGATATCTTCAGTGGCGCTGCGTAGACTTCGAATCGACTTCGTATCCGATTGACCTTTTCAGTCGCCTCTGTGGGTTATTACTCGTGAAAGCCCTTGCAGTTACATTAAACTGGGTAAATGGTTTAGATGTAGTAGAGTTTGATCCTATAAGACAAATGTCAACAGGCAACATCGTGTGAAACCAGATTTTGGTCTTGCCAACGGACGTAAAGTGGACAAAATAGTGCGAGCTAGGTTGAGAAGCAGTTGGTGGAAAGAAGCAGGTTCAGGCATACAAAGAGAATGAATAACAGCCGGTTCACGAAGGTGCCACCAGGAGGGGAGAAACCTCGTTGTCCAATGGGCTCCTGATAGCAACAACTATACACACCAACAGCCCACGACTCACCCCAAAAACAGAAATAACCGCGTATTTAAATACCCTATGGGTCCTGCGCGTAAAAGAGCAAGCCTAGCCTGCCTAGATGTTGTTGGAAAATGTCAAGGCGTGCTCTGATCGATCGAATCTAGCCATTGTGGAACAGGGAACTCCAATTTAGGCCCGGTACATAGAGTAGGTTCAAACGCCAGTGATTAGGTGAGACATTTGTCATGGTGGCAGATGAGTTAATGCAAAACGCCCGAGCCAACTTTTCACCACTGGCTTGTTGCATGTGAACGGTTATCCCCTCGACACGCCAGCGACCGAGAAATCTTCTGAATTGGGTTCTGAAATAGTCTTTTTTTGCAACCAATCACTCATTTGCTCTCATAAATTTCTAGGCGAATCACTGACATTCAAATCAGCGTACAGGTCACATGGACATATAAACATATTATGGACTCGCAACAGCCAGCCAGTCGGTGGCCATTTGCAATGATTCAAAAATTCAAATTCAAATTAATTTAAAAAAAGAGATCTAGAACGGTATGTAAGTGCAAATTGCTGTTGAATCCTGAATTTGAAAAAAATTATAGCCTATGTTTAGCTTATAATAATAGTGCCAAGTTATATGCCAGTTTATACAAAACATCCTTGACCAATGACCAGGCATAAACCTTGTTGTTTACTCACATCAAGCAATATACAAATGTAACTACGTCACTGCACTTGCAGGCTACCTAGAGGTACGAAACTTATCATTATTTTAAAATATAGTAACAAATTGGCAGTTAATGTTAAATATATATTGATAATAACTATACTATTTACATAACACAAGAGTAATGAATCAACTGGCTATTGGAATGTAACACGGGCTTACAAAAAAAGTAGGTCTAGGCCATAAGTACAGAGGGTCATATGAAGCCACACTAGTAAAAGCTGTGTACCGCAAAAAACGGGGTCTGTAAAGTATAACTTAGGCATCAGGGTTTTACATTTATACAGTAAGTTAACCAATAAGTATTTCGCATCATGCGTTAAATAACCATGACATTGCATTTGTGATAATAAGATATTACAGTCCTATGATTACAAGGAAGAGTCGGTGACGATTTGTTTTGGGGGTGCATTTGAGCATATACGCACTTAAACCTCGGGGCCTATTGTTCCCCTTGCTGAGTATTACTACTGTATTGTGTTCCTGAAGACCCTTTTTCCTTAATGAAGGAAAATGCGGGAAATAATTTTTTTTCTTTCTGGTTACACTTTGCTTAGCACAGGCAGCTGTACTAACTCCTATTTTTGCTTCACTATGGTTGGGGTATGCCTTACCATAGCGACGCCTAAACAACCGTCTCATACAATCGCCAGCCAGCGTTGGCTTTCTGACAGGTTTAGACAATCTCTAACATGTACGCAGTCTTAGGAACTATTGAACAGAGCAGACATGGGGTAACAGCGTTCTAATTGCTCTGACTGTAGCTAGCAGCAAGTAATTAATTCCAACAAGGAGCACATGCTTTTTCACAGGCTATGTCAATGTTTGTCAGTAACGTCAATATCTATTATAATTTTAATGCATCCTAAGAAGAGTCGACACAGTAAGCTGATATTGATAAGAAAGTGAAGAATCGTACAAAGAACAAAAAAAAAAATATTGTAGGGACATTAAATTTATTGTCGCATTCGACATCACTGGCTTTTTAAACATAATTGTGCCCTACAAAAATAGCGGATTTTGGTTGAAAGGTCGATTGTAACCAATCTTCTCTTAATCACATTTACAAAATAAATTTAACTAGCTTAATATGATTAGAAATCCTCTTTCTTAGTGACGTTTTACATTATATTCTCGAAGTAATACATTTTGCCTCACTTTTCAACTAATTACTTAAATAGCCTCCAAACGGCCACAATGCACAATTTTTAAACCGTCTGCTTTCCAACAGTAGCCTTTAGTTACTAAGCGACAACCAGAGGGGAAATCCTTACATTAAGTAAGGTTTAGGTAAGCAAGTAATTAAGGTTTAAGAAAACCACATGAATGTGATCAAATTTCACAGGAAATACCAATCGTAGAACGATGCGGAATTAAGTTAGTAAAACGTAGAAGTGCAAATACTCCATATTTTGATACATATTATGCGGCCATTACTAACACCGATTTGGATTAGCCACGATTATGTAAGTAAAATAAATAAATAAAATGAACGAATAGTGCAGTTTTAAGGCGAATGGGGCTTCAAAAAGTATGGCTAATCGGTGTCAGTGACGGCAACATACTGTACATCAAAATCTAGAGAAACACTTTTTCTTTCTATAAATTCCGCAATGATAGCTCTACAACCTGTATATCTAATTTTAGTTTGTGCAAAAAACGGAGAGGCGGCGTCTGGTCCCCGGTTGTCTCTTAAGTTATTAAATCGACCACGACATTAACAAATGAATAATAATTTAACAGACTGCCGTGGTACTAGTTAGACACAGACACTTCAACTGAAGAAAATCGGTACAACATTGCGACTTTAGCTCTCTTTGTCACCCATCTTGGCTTTGGAAGACAAGAAGACGCCGACAATGAGCCCGAAGAGACCAATGGCGCTGCCGAAGATTTCGATAATGAGGATTTTCACGAAGAGTGCCGAGTTGGCGGCGTCTGCTAGGGCTGCGCCTGATCCCACGATGCCGACAGCGATGCCGCAGAATAGGTTGACTGCTCCCACGGTCAGGCCCGAGCCGAAAATTGTATAACTGTAATAAACAAACGTTAGCGTGAAGTAACAAGTAGCTGCCCCATTTTTAATTTGTCATCCATTTTATATAATCACGGCTAAATTCCTAAGAATGAAAGACAAACCACATAATGACAATTTCAATGGTAAAAGTGCAATAATAAACGGGATCGAATGGAAACAGACTGATGACTTTGACTGATGAAGATGATAATGAAGGGGGGGTTCATGGGGTTCAACCCCCCCCCCCCTCCCCAAATGAAATGGCTTGATACTAGATAGAATCGGATTTTGAGAGGAAAACTAAAAACTAAAATCTACTATGAAATATACAATGAAATTTCTGAACCCCCCCCCCCCCCCCTAAAAAAATCATGGGTACGGCCTTGATGATGATGATAATAGACATAATAGTTAATTACCCGGCATTCCAGTTCATGTCCTTGAGGCTTTGACTACCTAAGACCTTGGCGTCCGTGAACTCCTCCAGAGAACTGGATAGGACGATCGCCGTGATGAGGCCATAGATGGCGACCGCCTCGCAGAAGATGACAGAGATCAAGTTCTTAGTCTTGATGCGGGGTGCTTTCACTCCACCACCGACAATGCTTACGCCTGCAATTACAAAAAATAATGCATACGTATTTTAGTAAATTATTATTAATAGTAACCAATTGCATTGACATTATATTAATATAGTTTTTATTCTTACGACAGCCTGTTTAATCTTTTCCCCGGTTGCACCTCTCCTTTAAAAGACAGCAGGACGACTAGATACCGTCAAGCTAGACTTTATCGCACAAAGCAAGATTAAGGTATTAATGAACCTCATCCGTATAGAAATTCAATTCAATTTATTTCCAACACAGAAAATACAATTTATTTTAAATTTTTTAAATCAAATCCATACAGAAATGGTGTCAAATCCGTATGCCTTTATAGGCTGGGCACATGACCCGATTGGTTGCCATTTTACTATGCGTAAGAGGTCCAGTCGTCTGGTATAGGACCTGATACACCGCTGGATAGCTTAGCCAAATTTGACCCCAAAGTGTATTGGTACTATTTTCTACAACAGCTCCTTGTAGTGGCACTTTTATATTATACTAATTATTGCAATATATGATTGGCTAGTTTAGGCCGATTAAAGATCTTATTTAAATAAATTGTACCTTAGTAAACCAATTTTTCCAATCTGTTTGGATGTACGCCAATTAACGCATACAATACTGTACTGTACTTCTCATGACAGCTATGTCTGAAAATATGAAATTAATTGAACTTACCTGTTGTGTAAATCCCGACAGCAGCACCAACAACAGAAAGGGCCACTGACAGTCCGATTCCGACAGTTGCCCACATATAGGGGGAGGATGCCTCGAGAAACCACCCGATGCTCAGCTGCTCTCCCCTCCCTCCTAAAACCCAGAATAGAACGATAATTGTCACAGCGGTAGTTAAAGCCGCGCTGGCCAAATAGCTCAGCATGTACCGCATTTTAAGGGATTTTAACAAATTTATAACGTAAAATTAAAGAAAGCTCAGATCAGATGATTGATTTGGAGCAGACGTCATGTGACAAATGCCGTGGCATCAGAATAGTTAATTACAAAGATTTTATAGGTAAAAATGTCAAAATATAATTTAATTTGTATTTTTAAAATAAGATTGTGACATTTATAATTTGATATTTAATAAAATTTATTTATTATTTATGTTAAAATTATAGTTTAAACGTAAAAAACAAATATCATTTATAATAACCCCACTTGGTTAGTACTTGGTTGCTTGGTTTGTACTTTGTTTTTGTTTACAGTGTGCTGTAAGTTTGTATGCTCAACTCAAAGAACTTATATAATACTATACTAATTACTAAGTTTTTGCTAATTTTTAATTTAAAATTATACCATTTAACTGTGAATAAGACTTTGAAAACGATAAAAGAACACTATTTAATCTACTGACCTACGTACAACATAAAAAAGCAAACGGTAAGCTCACAATTTTTTAGTACAGAAGCCGATAAAATTTAGCAACTTGATGCATGCGCCTTTTTGGTTTTTTATGTGTTGCTAATTTTTAGGTAGCATGCCCACGTGCGGGAAAGATTAAACGCTTATCTAACCATATCCTGACACTTTGCATATGAAGGCTGATCAGTTAATTATTTATGGTCCGATACTGGCTGCATGCATGTGCCTGTATCTGCATACCTAGCCTATATAATTAATTAAATTGACAACATATAAATGAATTAACGATTTTTTATCGTTGCGTAGATATCAATTAATGTTGGTCTTCATCTGCTCTGGCCGGGAGCTGGCTCATTAGATGGCCCAGTAGTAAAATGACGAAGAATAGGCTATTGCTAGGAAAGCAATGATAATTCAGCAATATTCTCCAATTACAAAAGCTATAACATGCTATGTTCTTTGTCATTTTATTACGAATTTTATTTCATTTTAGGACAAATAACTGAAGAATGACTGACTGTGCTGAAGTGATATTCGTAAGTGACACCTCGGGTGTTTTGCAATGCATCGACCCAACAGTAGGCACTACCTTTGTGGCGTACAAAGGTCTCTCTGCTTCCAAACCAAACACAGTAGCAGTAATAGGAAAACAATTCCTACTGGCCCTCGATGCAGCCAAACCATTGGCCCAAGTCTGGCATTTGAATAGCCAAGAACCTTTAGCTGGCCCTAAAATCGTTCTCGCTGGAAAAGGCTCCGCCGCTGCTGCAGCTTCGGATGGGCTATGCCTTGTCATCGCAATCGACACTAAGCTCTACATTTTCCAGACAACTTCAGGACAGCTCCTCGGCGTATTATCCAAACACTACCGCGCTATAACAAAAGTCGTATTCATGGACGATTCATGCCACTTTGTGTCTTGTGGGGAGAACGGTGCTGTGCTTGTCTGGAGCTTAGCGAAAGCTGTAATGCGGCAAGGTCTGTCAGTAGACAGTACCGACTCAAGGGAACCCGTCTACAGCTTTTCCCACCACTCACTGCGCGTGACAGACGCTTACATCGGCCCTGGATCCATGAAGGCGCGACTTTTCACCTGTTCTATAGACCAGACATGTAAACTGTACAACTTACGAGACGGCTCAATGCTACTGTCAATTGTTTTCGAGTCCTCGCTCACTGCGCTATGCCCTAATATAATAGAAAGTGAGCTTTTCGTCGGTACAAACAAAGGTGAACTTTTGGAAGTGCGGTTAGATCCTTTGCCTCGAACCCTCGAGTACTCAGCTCAGCCTACGGTCCTTGAGCGTAAGTTTACGCATCATACCTCCTCTGTGACAAGCCTGAAGATATCTTTAGACGGTCATCTCATGGTGTCAGCAGGCGACGACAGCAAAGTGGTTGTTTGGGACATCCCCAGTCGACAAGTAATCCGTGTTATTACGCTCAAGTCCCCAGCTGCTAGCCTCATTCTTTCGACAGCTTACGCGTACATCTTCAGCGATTCACTGCCATCTACTAGCGTATTTAATACTTTGCAGCGCGTTAGTTCCGAAGATTCGGCATTGTGTGTCAATGTTGTAGTAAATGAAGATCTGAGGCCGATTGACCTTGATCCGGAAGAGGAGAAAGTGGAGAAGGTGGTAGTGCAGCGGGATGAAGACAAGCAGGAAGTCGAGAGACTGTCGGAGCTTCTGAAGGATGCGGTGGCCAAAAATAAGCAGTTGTATCAATATGCCATGGAAAAATTGGTGGGAAACCCTTATGCCTTTGCAGGGAAATAATGTTTTTACTTTTTTGTTGACAGTAACTACTTAATTAAAGCAGATACCCAGTACTTATCGTTCTTTTCTTACCTACAAGCAGTGTTTGCATCCCTGTTGTAATTTACGATCTTGCTTTGAGATAGGGGCAAACATGACAGCCGACAGCTTCATCTTTCGGATGTAACTTTCACCAAAAAAGAGAAACAAATTGATTTATTCTTGAGGATTCTTTAGTCAGAGGAATACATCTGCTGGGGCTGCCTATACTAAAGCATGACCACGGGAAATTTATATCGGTTAGATTTCCGTCATGCAGGAGACCCCCAGCGCCTTCAAGAAATACTACAGTCATTATGTATATATTTAAATTGCTACTTACAGTACATCAGTATTTACAATAGGTCAATAAGCCACTTGACAATTTTTGAAAACCTATTTAAATGCATTACGGCAGTAGATTTTCTCTTAAATCTCTTAAATTATTTTTCCTAAAATAAACTTTTCTCCCCATTAAGGTTGATGGTTAAAAACGGGGTCACAGAGAGTAGCCAACAGTGCAGCTGTATTAGTAGAGACGTTAATGTGACGTCATTTTCTTGTCACCGATCTCTACTGGCGTTTTGGCTCTTGCAATCCAATTTTTAATTTATTTTTTTATATTCTGATTTTTATCATGCAAAAAACATAATACATTATAATTGTTAACCTATAAGCTACAATACTTTATGCCATATTTTATATTTTATTGTTACAACTGTCAAGGGGCCTATTGACCCAGATTTTTCTACTGTGAAATATGGCTCAACACGCGCAGTTTTACTACCGTGAATGGGGTCAAAACTTGCATTTTACATTTGTTTAGTCCCAAGGCTGTTCCCAGGAGTTCTGAGAGGGGAGTGGGTTTCAGTCGACATTAGTTTAAGTATTAATTTTAGTTGTTGAGTACTACCCTCGCCCGCCGCAGTTTTGACCCTATTAACCACCTTTCACGGTGTGGGCAAACTGTTTTATATATTATGGTCCCTGGATTCAGTGCGCTCCTGATGATATAGCGTATACCTGTAGGCTGTAGCAATTGAATATATAACGCTAGTTGTTACACTAGTGTCATATATTCAATGTTGTAGCCTTATCAAATCGAAATAAATAGGTAATGATAAACATGGAGATGCTTTATATCCTTTACTGGTTACTCAAACGCAACAAATATCATTGCTTTTCAGGCCTATCTCAGCAATCTACAAATTACGGACCTACTACGCTTCCACTGCGCCATTATTGTGTTGTACATCTAAATTGCGAAAGTTACTCAGCGTAGTCTATTATTGACGAGAGTTGTGTAATTTATTTCGCTCTTAGAAGAGCCATATTGTTTGGGATTATGTGGGGGATGATGATTGTTTACAAAAACTTGATTGCATCCCTTTGTCTGATTTCCCATCACTCCTCTGCTCGCTTAGACATAATTGTAGTCATTATCTCAGTTCCTAACACGGTATTCCGCAGGTATTTCACCATTACCTTTTCACTTTTCATCCGCTCATTTTCCCCATATTGCTGTGGATTTTAGAGCTTTTATTGTTTGGTTTTCTGCTATGTGACAGTTTGATGGCTTTACTCCTATCAGCACTTCACCATAGGTGATAGAGTAAAATAGACATAGTCGGTCTTCTGCAATATACTATAGTACAATACTAAGTATATTAGTAGGCCTATACAAGTCTTGCACATTTGATTATTTATTTACAATTAATTAGGTGACATAGGTACAGACCGTTGCAGACGGGTTATGAATCGCCCGACGCAGTCTATAGAACAACTTTTTTATTTTTTATTTTGTGTCTTGTCTCGATTTTTCTACATGTTTCATTGTTCAAATGTACCTTAGCATCAAGGCTTATCAAATAGGCTGATAGGTTCCTAGCTATTCTTTTCGTGTGTTCATTCAAGCATATGCCCTAGCTGCAGGTGTCACCGATTTTTCATTTCTTACAACTGATCACCTATTGCAGAACAAAATGGCGAGATTCCGGCCAAGACCAAGTTGGGATGGTCTTACAGAAAGCGCACGAGACTCCGAAGCTGCCCCCACACATATTCCATGCGCTGGAGAACTTCTAGTCAAGCAGCTGGTAGCTAAGCAGGCCAATACCCAGACATCGCTGGCTGAGCAGCTCAACATCACCCAGAACTTTGTCTCCGGGCGTAGCCTTGAAGACGGAGCGTCAGTAGCAGATAGCTTTGAGGACCTAAGTCGGAGGAGTGGTCTGCCTCGACAGGAACTGGAGAGCCATCTATCGGTGAAACCTGGTAGTGAGATGAGTAAACTGTACAGGTTTGCTTTGAGTAATTCTTCGGAAGCACGGTCGGTGACGTTGCTAGAGCAGTTGCCTGATCATCCGTTTAATAATTTGAAGGCTATTGAGCAAGGAATGATGGATGGTTTTGGGACAACGCCGGGGAGAAGTAGGAATAGGAAAAGGAAGAAGCTTGAGGGACTTGATGAACAGTGTGATTCAGGTGCGCATACAGTAGAAGGGTCGGATTTTGTTGATATAAGAAGTAGGGGAAGGAAAAGGAAGCATCGTGTGCGAAGAAAAAAGAAATTCGTGGTTGCTGGGTGTGAGGAGAGACCTGGAGGTTCGTGTATCGGAGTGGGGAAAGATTTGGTTTCTGTTGATATAGGAAGTGAAGGCGTTGGAATGAAGAAGTCGCTCTGGGATATGGAAGAACCCAGTGAAGGTGATAGGGAGAAACCTGGACATTCTGGTTCCGGAACAGAGGAGGAGTTGATATCTGTTGATGAGGAAAGTGATGTGGTTGGAAGGAAGATAAATTCACTTAGGGATGTGGAAGGACGTGGTGAAGGTGGTGGGAAGAGCAGAGTTTCGGATGATGGAACGGCGGCAGAACTGGCTTTTGTTGACGAAGGAAGTGAAGTGGTTGTAAGGAAGAAGTCTCTTTGGGATGTGGAAGAACCTAGTGAAGGTGATATGGAGAAGCCTGGACATTCTGGTTCAGAAACAGAGGAGGAGTTGGTATCTGTTGATGAAGAAATTGATGTGGTTGGAAGGAAGATAAATTCACTTAGGGATGTGGAAGGACGTGGTGAAGGTGGTAGGAAGAGCAGAGTTTCGGATGATGGAACGGCAGCAGGACTGGCTTTTGTTGACGAAGGAAGTGAAGTGGCTGTAAGGAAGAAGTCTCTTTGGGATGTGGGAGGACCTAGTGAAGGTGGTAGGAAGATGTACACAATACGAGATGGGGTTATTGTAGAGTGTCAACTTTCGGATCGTGTGGGAACAGAAAATGTAGTGTAGCGGTAGAACCTCCGAATCGTACTTGAGTGCGTGGTTGTTGGTTCGAGGCACGCCCTTGATTTTCTGTATGTGTTTATGTAAACGAAGTGATTCCAGACCTTATTCTTGTTAAGTTCACCTCCAGGCCTACTAAAGGCATAGGTTGGTTTAGTGGCCTAGACTACGAATTGTACCTAATGAAACAATTAGCCCTAATCATGCCCAGTAATTTTTTTTCCCACTGTAGGCTATAAGGATATTATTTCTACAGTATTATATCCCTGCTAGAGGCCTGGGCATAGGGTTTGATTCATATAACCTGTATAACTTTTTAATGGACACACTTTATCCGCGCCTTATCCCTTCGGAGGGGTCGGCGACTTGGATCTTCTTCTTCCACGCAATACGGTTTTCGGTGTCCTCTATGGTCAGGTTCAAGGTACTCAGGTCTTGTGCTACCTTCGCCTCCAGGGTCAGCTTGGGTCGGCCTCTCGGTCTCCTGCCCTCCACGACGTAGTTCTCCACTCGGTACAGCAGGTGTCCATCTTCCCTCCGTTTTGTATGTCCCCACCATGCCAGGCGCCGTTCTCTCGCCTTATCTACAATGCTGGCTGTACTAAGATTTGCCCTGATGTCTTCATTCCTCCTCCTATCAGACAGCTTGCAGCCGATCGAATGTACCGGAGCATCCTCATCTCTGCGACATGTAAAAGGTTTTCTTCGCATTTCTTTAATGGCCAACATTCCGCACCATACAGCATTGCAGGTCTCACCACCTGCTTGTAAATTCTGCCTTTGAGTTTTTTGGGCATTTTCTTGTCTTTCAGAATTCCAGACATATCTCGCCATTTGCTTTTAAAACTTTTTAATGGACAATAATAGTTAATAGGCACCTGATAATAAGCTAATGTTGAAACGAACGAAACACTTTGGTTATTCCAATATTAGGCTATTTGACAGTACCGGTAGTAACAATATAAAACATGAAATAAGTAGTAGAGGACTATTTCATCTTACATAGCACCTACTACAAGGAATTTTCTAGTTTTGGTGCAGAGGTTCTTCCGTAAACCTGATTGGAAATTATAACAAGAAAAATGAAAAATTTACGCGTTAAAAAAGTTCTGTTTAATGTCATCTACCGGTACCGAACTACTTGACTTCCTTTTAAAATTACGTAGTAGTAGTAAATTTAATAAAAATATAAACTAATATAACCGCTTTGGACGAGATCCAGAGTGGTCGAACATGCTCGGTGTTTTGTTCGTTTCAATTGCTGGTCTAACAGTATGTATCTAGCGTATAATAGCTGCATTGACTTCACTTTTAAAAATCATGTTCGGTTAAACCTGATTCAGGGGTACCTACTCACTATCTTTTGTTAAAATTGGAAAAAAAGCAGTGAACATATAAAAATTCCGCTAACCTGTCTAGCAACACGAATCATGTCAATTTGAGCATACGTAGAGGATTTGGCGATTACTGGACTTGTCGGGGCTTGTGGTCCAGCGGTTAAGAAGGAGGTTACCTCTTCAACCAAAGTTAATTTAATGCCACTGTTACATATACCATATAATACTACAATGTAAAATATTCCACTGTATTTCTTGTTTATTTCTTGACTGTTTATTCCTAATTTCCATCTTACCAGTTCCATGAGGACCTGCTCCATGTCGGCCTCAACACTGTAGCCTGGCGACCAGTGGCTGAGGACCGCGAAAGGTGGAGGACTATTGTTAGAGCGGCCAAAAGTCCCATTGGGCTGACTGCGCCAAATTAATGAACGATTTTACCTGCGTTTTCCCACTTTACCGCTATAGCCTATACCTACATACTAGAATACTACTATTTATATATATGCTTACTATATAGAGCCTATATAGGGGTGCCAGATTTAAAAAACTTAAAAACTGGACAGGGAGTCAATGGGCCATTCATTCTTTCTAAAAAAAGGTAATTTTATCTATAGTCTTAAATGTAGTCAATTTTGGGGAATTTTCTATCATACCATAGTAACTACAATAGCATCAGATTTTTTAAATTATTTCGTTCTATCCTCCATAAAATTATTTTTTGTACACTCGAGGGAAAAACCATAGGACAAAGCATTGTCCGGTCAAAGACTTATTTTTTCCCCCGGACATAGGTACACAAAACCGGACATCTGGCAGCCCTACTAGCCTACCACATGGCACATAGTGGGTAGGTATCCCTATTGTGTGCTGACTTATTCTCTGGAGTAGTTGAGTCAAGAAGGGAAAATAATGTAAAAAACCGAAGAAAATGACATAAAGAGTATTTTATTTTAATGGAAAGGCGTATACAATGTACATTGAGCAATTACACTCCTAATTTATTGACACATTTGGCACTTACAAACAAAGAAAATGGGCAACTGCCTAACATTGCAGCCTATAGGATAGGTGCCCATTCCATTGACCGGCTAGGGCTATTTCCAAAAACGGTGACGTGGTAGCAGACATTCAAGACTTAGGTGGCGTTTCCACCGACCTCGCATTGCAGGTCAGAATTGACGGAAATGTTTATTTTCCTCCAATGCCATAGTTAAAATTGATCAATGATCATACAGTAAAATCACAAACAAACAAACTAAAATTAAAAAATGGCTTCATGGGATGTGTTAATTACAAACATTTTAATAGATTTCTATAAAAAGAAAAACAAACATTTCCATCAATGTCACTTGCAATCTGCAATGCGAGATCGATGGAAACCCCGCCTAAGTCTTGAATGTCTGCTACCACGTCACTGTTTTTGGAAATAGCCCTAGCCGGTCAATGGAATGGGCGCCTTACATTTTGCGTATGTTCCCCCTGCAAAAATTAGTCTTTGCAACAGTGGCAGTATTTGTTATCGCCGTGGTTATTTGAAGTTTTTTTTTTATGTACTTGAGAGTGTACAGCCCGTGGGAAATTGGCAGCCCGAAATTTAACACTTTTTTGTTTTTTATTTAATTAACTAAGCAAGTTATTAAATATTTCGCTCATTTAAGGTGAACAATACTTCATTCATCATATAATAAGGTATTTTCAGTTTTCGAAATTTTAGTTTTTATATAAAATCGATAATACGTGAAAAGTTATTGTTTATAAAATATTATCGTGTACGGTATATGAAAAAACTACAATTCGAAAATTAAAAATATCTTATTATATATGATGCATAACGTCTTTTACAACTTTAATGAGCCAAATCTTTAATAACATATGCTTAGTTAATTAAATCAAAAATAAAAAGTAGGCCCTACCTATTCAATTTCGGGCGGCCAATTTGCTACGGGCTGCAGCCTACACTCTTAAATATCTACTTGTAGTGGTTCATTGAACTTTGCCCTGTCTACAACCTCACTGATTTTTTAACACTACGGTATTGGTATTGTTTCCGGATACAAAAATCCTCTCGGTGTCCCAGCCTGGTTGCAATCGACAATGGACAAGATATGCCAATGGCTATTAGCCCAGTCAACGAAGAGGTACAGAGGGAGTTGGAGGGAACACAATTTTTGACTTCGTAACTTTGTTTAGACTAGTTAGGAGGTGAACATATAAAAAATCCTCAATCGTAGCCCCTGAGTCGGGGGGGGGGGGGGCTTTGAAGGTACCGTTTTTTGGTTTTTCCCTTATATTTCGGAAATTATGCGCCCCAGCGATATTTCTGCCCTATACCCAATTAATGCTGATTAAAATTATGTGAAGTAACGTTTTTTTATATCTTGCATAGTTTTCGAGATATCTGCTCGGGAAACTCAGTAATTTTGGTCAAATCCACTTTTTCCTAACTTTTTTTGAACCTTTTGACTGGATAACTCTTCAACGATGCAACCAAAAAATAAATGTAGGCCATAGAGTTGTAGAACAATAAATTCCCTTCAATAATTTATATTACTTTATCGTTTGATATACTTTCCTTCCTAAGTTAAACCAATTCTAGTGTTGAGAGGCGTCAAACGTATTGCCCAAAATATACACCATTACCGGTATGTACACATAATGAGTATTGGACGGACGTCAAAATTTTTTGGTTGCATCGTTGAAGAGTTACCCTGTCAAAAGGTTCAAAAAAGTTAGGAAAAAGTGGATTTGACCAAAATTACTGAGTTTCCCGAGCAGATATCTCGAAAACTATGCACGATATCAAAAAACTTTACTTCACATAAATTGTAGCAAATTTAATCAGCATTAATTTGGTATAGAGCAGGAATATCGCTGGGGCGCATAATTTCCGAAATATAAGGGAAAAAACAAAAAACGGTACCTTCAAAGCCCCCCTCCCCCCCCCCCCCCCGGCTCAAGGGCCACGAGTGAGGACTTTTGATATGTTCACCTCCTAACTAGTCTAAACAAAGTTACGAAGTCAAAAATTGTGTTCCCTCCAACTCCCTCTATACCTTTTTTTTAGCGTTCATTGACTGGGCTATATGGCATTCGCAGTTACATGAATGTGTTCTTAAAGAGGTGACAGAAGCAATATCCAACCAACTGTAACCCTATTACGTGGATTTGGGATTAACGTAAGTCGTAACACCGGGGATTATTTTCCAAAGTGGCAATAATTAAGGTGTCCCGTGTCGCCGGAAATTAAAATTAAAGAATGAATGGAATACAAGATGATGGTAACATTCTTTTGTAATTGAAGGAAATACTAATAAAAATTAAAATGTACAGATAGAGATTTGAAATATTATGCAGTAATAAGTCTTTTAATTAATGTGTCTACGCATCTTAGGAAAAAAAATTGAAAACTCCCCAAAAATATAGCCGAGGATTAATATATCAATTTGAATACCCCGCGCATTTTGCACTCATTTGTTTAAAACAATTGAATAAGTCCCAGTGTTACCTTAATCCCAAATCTCCATATTAGGGCATAATTTGCTGGATTGTATAGTATATCCAAACTTCTGCAGGCGCAAAATAGAATATGACTTGACGCGGAGTTGGGTGCTATGAGTTGCATGACTTGCATTCCCACCCTTGACTGTGGAAACAGTGCATCCAGTGGCGGCGCTACGGGGGTGCCCGAGGGGGCCTGGCCCCCCAACAGTTTCTCCGGCCCCTCCGTGGCCCCCCCACTTTTCAGATATTTTACATGTTGTTAAATTGGAGAATTATTGATCCGTATACCTACTCCCAATGAAAAATGTTTCGTTTTTTCATTGCCCCCCCCCCCCGGATAGAAGTCATGCCCCCCATGGTCCCCCCGCCTTAAATTTTCTAGCGCCGCCACTGAGTGCATCTTGTTGGAATTGAAGCAACATGCAGCGATGGCTTAGGCGGGGTTTCCAGCGACCTCTCATTGCAGAATGCAAATTACATTGACGTGGTAACAGACATTCAAGACCTATTAATGATATCTGATACCACGTCAATGTCATTTGCAATCTGCAATGAAAGGTCGGTGGAAACCCCGCCTCATTAAGACGGTTGCTGGGTGACTTCGCTATGTGAGGCATACCCAGTGAACCATTGTGAAGCAAAACATTCAGCTACCTGCAGCCCTATTATGGCAATTTGGGATCAACATAATACCGGGCTTATTCAATTGTTTTAAACAAATAAGTGAATAATGCGTGGGAAATTCAAATTGATAAATTAATCCTGGGCTATATTTTTGGTGAGTTTTCAATTTTTTCTCCCTTAGATGTTGACACATTAATTAAAATTCTTATTATACTTCAAAATTCTACCTGTAAATTTCAGTATTTTTAATTATTTATTAGTATTTCCTTCAATTATAAAACAATGCAACCATTCTCTATAGTATTCCAATAATTTATTAATTTGAATTTCCCTCGCATAAGTTTATATTTTAACCCCGGTCTAATGTTAACCCCAAATCGCCATAATAGGGCTGCTGACCTAACAAGAATTTAGTTTGAATTCCTGCAAGATTCAAGCACTTCATAAGGAGCAAATTCCACCGACCTCGATAGTGATACTGATATTGACGTGGTAGCAGACATTAAAGACAATCTAAAAATGTCTGCTACCAGTGCTACCACGTCAATATCACTATCACTATCGAGGTCGGTGGAATTTGCGCCTTAAGAGTGTACGTCCCGTAGGAAATTGGCAGACTGAAATGTAATAGCCTGTAGGTTTTTGTTATGAACTAGATAGGGACTGCTCACTGCTGCCAGAAAACGTACACTATGTATGTATACGGGCCCAGACTTACAGAGGTACAGTTCTCAAATATCTCATAGGCAATCCCAGCAGACGCGAAACATTAACATTGCTAGCGATTAGCATGTTTAATAATAAAACGACTGGAGTACCTGCGGCCTCGTTGGCTAGCCGCAGTGGGATACTACTACACGGGGTTTGTTAAAAGCAAAGAATACAAGAGGGGGGCGCGAAGGGGGGCAATTAACGTATGCAAATTCATGTAATTCATACCTTTTATCCACTAAAACCAAGCTGTAGCCTATATTAGTACGGACATCGACTGGAAGCGGCAACAAATGGTTGTTTAATTAGGGGATGTTGCTGTTTATAGTCATTAGTAAAGAAAATGGGCTTTATGTAATGAATAAACGATTAATTCGATTAACTTTGATTTTTTTTTTACAGTTGAGTCTTTTTAAATTGTAATTTAGCCTATGGCAGCAGGGGTGGATCTAGGATGTGAGCTAGGAGTACAGTACTCCAGGAAAAGCAAAAATTGCTCCTTCCCTCCCATTATATAAATTGTAGGAAACCCTTGCAGGGGGGCACTGCAAACTAACCCCTAACGGGGGGGGGGCGGTGGGGGCGGTCCCGCCCCCCCGAAATAAATAGCTTTATACTAGATAGAATGGACTTTTGAAGGAAATTAGGAAAAATTAGTAAGGGAAACGCGATATTTTTCAGGCCACCGCCCCCCCCCCCCCCCGGAAACATTTTATGAAACCGTCCCTGGAGCACCTAGCCTTCACATGTGCAGGCTATCAACAGTAAAAAGCTCTGCATAATGGATCATGGGCCAGTGCAATGAATGAAGACAAAAAGGAAGCAGTAGCAAACAGCTGAAACGCCAGATAAACACCTAATGCCGTGACGTCACCTGGTTACAGCCCACGTGAAAAGCGCGTATTTGGTCTTGTCCGAGAACAATTAATCAAGACAAGTATAAGCAATAGCGAACAGATGCAACGTCAGGTTAACCCCTGATGCCGTGCGTCCCCTGTTTACAGTCAGCACGAAAAGTGCGAGGAGAGTACTCACTACTCGTCACTCGTGTCTTCAGAAAGGCGCATATTCCACCGACGTCAAGTTTCAATGTGCATGTGGATGACGTGGTAGCAGACATCATTAATTAGTCTCTGCCATATTATAACTTAATTTATAATAGATAAGTTATAAGTATCTACATTATAGTCTCCTTAAAATATGGCAGAGACTAATTAATGATGTCTGCTACCACGTCATTCACATGCACATTGAAAATTGATGTCGGTGGAATAAGCGCCTAATCAACAGATCACAATGGGCCATTTGTCAGAGCAATGAATGAAGACAAGAAGAAGCAATGGCGTCAATAGCGAACAGATGAAACGTTAGATCAACCCTTACTTCAGTGACATCACTTGGCTACAGGTGTGAGGAGAATACACGTGCTGTCCACCTGTCTTAAGTAATCAGTTGTGCATAAAAGACACTGTACCAGAGCTGCCGTGACGTCACCTGGTTACAGCCCACGTGGAAAGGGTGAAGGGTACGCGTGCTGTCCACGTGTCTGCAGGTTAGCCGTGTATAAGAAGCAATGCCAGAGAGCAATAAATCATGACAACAAGAAGCATTAGCGAACAGATTAAACGTTTGATTAACCCCTGCTGCCGTGACGTCACCTGGTTACAGCCCACGTGAGAAGTGCGAGGATGGTACACGTGCTGTCCACGTGTCCGCATGATAGCAGTATTAGTAATAGACTACAGGATTGTATTCGTGGTATTGAGTTTGCGGCCCTACCTTCACCTGTAAATAAATAAGAAATATTTATTAAGAGGAAGCAAGTTACGCCACTGGTGGCCAGTGTCAACTTTATCAAAATCAGAGCCAGATTAAGTAATTCTGCAGCCCTAAATAACTTACCTACTCACTTACACACGGTAAAGTAAAACTAATCCACTGTTTAAATAAGCCACCCTTAGCCAAAGCCTTCTTCTTCTAGAGTTTGAATCTATCGATTGGTTTGCAGCAAATGTCTTTTCTATCACGTGGGGTCCTTTTTAGTACAAGGTAGGTCAGGTAGGTGTCGCATTGTAAGTTATTCATGACATCTAGGCACTCCCATCGACGAGTCGGTCAGCGTAACACCTGTGTTTGCACCATTAGTTTGCACTGCGCATGCTCATGGACCACAGAACATCGTATAATTATATATTAGGGCTGCCACATTCCGTGGTTTACCTCAGAATTTCGTGGGAAATAATTCTATTCCGGGATCAACAATTTTTGAGTACCGACCTGAGAACAGTGGGTATTGTAGGTACGTAGGCTACAGTTCAATGTGAAGGGTTGTAATACTGCAATTTACTTTTGGCCTACGGTTCTGCATGCTATTTTGGTGTTCTGTGCTGCTGACTATTCTGTAAAGTGCAGTGAAGTTTTCAATTGCAAACACAATATAAGTCTAATTAATTTTTAATTGTGGAATTTTAATTTTTCCGTTAATTATTTAGTAATATCAAAACACAAGCTTTAATCCTATTTACATAATTTGAAATTTAGGTGTGTCACTGCTTCATCATTTAGCTTATTAGGTGCAGTAGTAAAAAACTAAATGCACTAAATACTAATGATGGTAGGCTACGATGAGTACCAGGCTGGGCAGCCGTATTCCTAACAATTTTTAAATAATTCACGGAATACGGAATACTCCGGTATTTTTTAAAATGTTTGTCCCCTTTATATGATATGATTTTTTTAACTCTCATCTGTCCACGGCCCTGGTTCCTAACCTTATCTGGTTATTTTAAATTTTAATTGTAACTTTAAATTGCAGCCGATAAAAAATACCCATCAGCTTCAGATTCAACCATTACAAATTGACATGATTCCATAAATTGGCATACAGATATTGGTATGCATAGGTATTTCCCCAAAAATCCACAGAAAAACCTCAAAAATTGTTGATCCCGGAAATTTCTCGGAATAGAATTAGTTCCCACGGAATTCTGAGTTAAACCACGGAATGTGGCAGCCCTAATAAATAATTATACGATGTTCTGTGGTTTGAGTCCATGAGCATGCGCAGTGCAAACGAATGGTGCAAACACAGGTGTTACGCTGACCGACTCGTCTCCCATCGTCCTCTTGAATTGGCGCCTTCAACCATACCCTCAAAATGGTTTTTAGGAGTTCTTCATGTCTCAGAATATGCCCCATCCATTTGGCTCTTCTAATTAAAATGGCGGCAATAATAGATCTGTTTTTTTTTTAAATATTCTAAGCACGTCTTCGTTGGTTAGCCTATACTATAAAGCCTATACTTACCATTAGGTATAGAGTTGTCCCCAACTTTGCCCCCTTGCATTGCAACTCCAGAATTTACGTTGATTTCTGGAACAAAACGAATCAAGTATAGTTAACAGACCATTGGACACCACACTACACTCAACTAGGGGTCAGCAACAAGTACAGTGAATTACAATGTAACAGCAAAGGCAAAGGGCAGGGGGATGTGTTCTGAAATTTATACTAAGCTGCGGGGTGGTGGGGGTGGAGGCGGAGTCATCCTCGCTCCTGATTGGCTACCTACTACCTCAACCTGATTTCCGTGCAACCCTACCTTTTTATATGTGTATCCAGTTTACTGGATACACTAATCCCTAATATTACGTTATAGGCTATTTCTTATTATTATAACTTATTAAAATTCTTTTTCATTTTATTTGTAGATCCGCCATATTTGTTTAGTACAATTAACCAACCTCCAAATATCACATTCGGTTTAAAATAAATTAATTTCTTTCTATCTTTTATTATTATTCGCAATTTATTTATCATCAGACCTTTTAAAAATACAAAATCTCAAGATTAACAAGTATCTATTATTATTTATTTCTATCTATCTTTATAAAAATCAAACCACTTTCCCGCGTGAGTATGTATGTATGTGGACACTTTTTTGACTCGCCATAACTCGGGACCCACTGGCACCAGAAACTTGCGGATACACTCAAAATTTAGAGAAAAATCGGGACATGGTTTTCGTGTAGGGCCGAACCTTAAAAATTGAACCTGATCAGGTACAGGAGCGATAATCGGTTCGAAAAATCCCATAAGAAAGCATTGGAGGGTTCAACGCAATGTTTTAGCCTGACATTTGGGCCTACCTTAACTTAAATTACATCACTGTCTTCGTCCATTCTTCCTCTTTCAGGCCATGCTATACATGATGTGATTGGGCAAGTGGTTCGACTTTGGGGGGTGGAAACGTGAGGGGGTGCGCCCAAATTTTCCGATTTTCAGCGAAAATAGGCCTTTTTCGACCGCGTTTTTGGGGGTGTTAATATCAATTCGAAAACTTGAAACTTCTTTAGTCCTTTTCCACCTTTCTTAGTCTTTTCAGACATGTATTCAGGTTTACTATACGCCTCTTCGTTTGGGCTCAGGTGAGTTGGTAAGCAGTCCCTGTTTTGACGAAATACCGGTTTAAAGGGTACATTTCCAAATACATCCATAGAGTAAAAAAATTCCACAGCCAGCTGTTTTCAACCGAAATTATTTTTTAATGTCTCATTAGAAGCAGTATGAAATAAGCTTTAAAACAAGTACACATACATAATTTCAATACCACCCCTTCACCCCTTAAACACGAGTGGAACACAAAATTGTTAGAAAATCAGGCAAAAAAATTCATTTCCAGCATTTCTATTTATATAATTGCATGGGCGGGTGTTAAACAATTTTTTGGGCAGATGTAGAAGGCCTATCTTAATTTAATTTATAACTATGTCTTCGTCTATTCTTCCTCTTTTAACCCATGTTCAATTTATTGTTGAGCGATGAGAGGTTAGGCTTCGGCAGGCGAAGAAGTTGGGGTGTGCGCTTATTGATAAAGGAGTCATGGCGTCGCGTCGCGGGGGCGTGGCCTAATCAATTCGCGAACCATAATTACTACGCAATAATGAGACATGAACCTGCAGAGACTTTGAATTAAATTATTAACTTTTATTTTTACCTTTTTACGCCTCTTCGTTTGGGCTCAGGTGAGTTGGTAAGCAGTCCCTGTTTTGACGAAATACCGGTTTAAAGGGTACATTTCCAAATACATCCATAGAGTAAAAAAATTTCAACCGAAATTAATTTTTAATGTCTCACTAGAAGTAGTATGAATTAAGCTTTAAAACGAGTATAAATACATAATTTCAAAATCACCCCTTCACCCCTTAAACACGAGTGGAACACAAAATTGTTAAAAAATCAGGCGAAAAAATTAATTTCCAGCAATCCCATTTCAATTGCATGGGTGGGTTTAAAGCAATATTTTGGGCAGATGTGGAAAGCCTATGTTAATTTAAATTATATCAGTGTCTTTGTCCGCTCTTCTTCTTTTAGGTCATGCCAAATTTGTCGTGATCAAGCAAGAGGTTCGGCTTTGGGGGGTGGAAACGTGACGGGGTGCGCCCAAATTTTTCGATTTTCAGCGAAAATAGGCTTTTTCGGCCGCGTTTTCGGAGGTCTTGATATCATTTTGAAAACTTTAAACTACTTTAGTTCTCTTCCACCTGTCCTACTCTTTCCAGAGATATATTCAGTTTAACTATCCGCCTCTTCGTTCGGGCTCAAGTGATTTGGTAAGCCATAGCCATCAGCGTTTTGGCGGAAAACAGGTCTAAAGTGTACCTTTGAAATTACAAGCATAGAGTAACAGGATTCCACAGCCTGACCTCTTCCACCAAAATGATTTGTTAATGTCTCATTAGAAGCAGTATAAATTAACCAATTTTCAAAGTTGTTAACTGCTTCGTTTGGGTTTGGGGTCATTCACATAAGTCATGCGAGCCCCGAAGGGGCGAGCTGCGTAATGCCAAATGGAACTACGTTAATGCGAGGCCCCGCAGGGGCGAGCTGCCGCCCGCGGCAGGCGCAAGGGGGGCGGGGCCGCGAAGCGGTCCCAAGCTCCGCTTGTTTATTAATAAAAATACTTTTATTATTATCTTTATTATTTCTAAAAGTTTTTGACGGCCTATTGGATTTGTGGGGGCTTGAAAAGAGGTGACAATAAGAAAAGAAAAGATGGTTGAAATTTTGAAATAACCCGATGTGGATTCTTTTAAAGCCATAAAGAATTAAGATGGAAGGTACCGATTTGATGAAGATGAAGATGGGCTAAACAACCCAGGAAGGTGGTGTTCTGATCTCGCTCCCTCCTCAAACCCAGACGATGTGACGTACGGTAATTACGACGAAGTGATGGCTTATTCATTCATGGAACGCTTATTGGCCACGCGCTGCCAGGTGCTTACCAGTTTCTTTTCTCTGCTTTTCTATACCTTAGGGTTTCCTAATCCTATCAAGAATATATAATTTCTGTTGAATAATTTTTGTTGTAATTATTTCACAACAATCATTCCTCGATCCTGCAGCCTCTCCTAAAGAACCCTAAGCCAGGGAGAAAACGCAACAATGATGACACTAGTTTCTTTGCTGTAGTCTTCTTTAAGGCTGGATACCAAATTCTATTCCAATAGGAAGGAAGAAGGATTAAAGGCCAATAGAATTTGGTATCCAGCCTTACAGAAGACTACAGGAAAGAAACTGGTGTCATCATCCGGAAATCAGGTTGAGGTAGTAGGGAGCCAATCAGGAGCGAGGATGACTCCGCTTCCGCCCCCCACCACCCCGCAACTTAGTATAAATTTCAGAGCACATCCCCCTGCCCTCACAGTCGCTGCTGAGCCTCCGAGATACAATCATAGAAGTCTACGCAGTTCCACTGAAGACGTCGACCACGGCCCATCAGCCCGGATTCTACTGGTTCTTCATTCAACAGTGAATTACAGTGCAATCCTAAAATGATATAAAAATACGCGCAGACACGGTACTCATAAAGGCAGGCATGGGACGGTGTGAATGAATCCTACCATTCCTAGCAGGACTGCAGATTGGCAATGATGCCGATTCTCCGATGCAACGGAGTAGAGAGAGTTCCACAGTAGGAAATTCGCCCATATGGAAAATAAAGACAGTTTCTTCTTTCTTTCACAGTAGGATAGGGGAAACTATAGGAAAGAGGTATGAGCGTATATGGCACATCTGAGCTGAGTACCGTGTTGGGAATACCAAGCAGGTCCGTGGGTCTACTAAACTGGGATTAAAAATGTAAGCAAGAAAATTTTACGATGGAGTGTGCTATATATATAAATTAATACTGCAAGGCATACAGGAGGCTTGCAAGTGATATAAGTATGGTTGGAGAGAATGTGGGTATTTTGAGTGAGGATCGGGGGGCGGGTACGAATTGTTGGCCATTGGGAAACTGGTATATGTCCTCGATGTCAACCTATACCGCCTACAAGCGATAATGGACAAGCTGTGACAAGCTTACCATTGGCACAGTGTAACAGGTGGAAGCATGACTTAACCGTACCGGTACACATTTACGAGTCAGTAGTTTATGGACAGAGCACACCCAGGTGGAGGTATAGTTTAGTTTAGTATCAATTTATTCAAGCGGTTAAAAGTGTAAACAAAACTATTTGAATATCACTTTCCATTCCAAAATTATTTTTGTATTTTCGTGTGTATATTATTATTAGTATTAAATTGTAATTGCTGTTGGTATGAATTAGGGCTCTATATTAGAAAGGTATTGTCATCCGCCATATTGTTTCCATTATAAGTCTGGTGTATAAGCCAAGCATTGGGTGTTTACCTATTAATTTTTAGAAATTTCTCGTTGTTTATTTATTATTATTTAAAAGAACGTGCTACCTATCAGGGAAGTGTTTAATAAAAAATTACTAAAACGTGTATTCGTTTTTTTCTCGATATTTTTAAATCTTTTACCTTTCTTACAATACTTACCATATAGGAAATATGGTATACAACATGGCGGATGACAATACCCGGGTATATAGTGCCTTAGTATGAATGTAATATAATATCGATGAATAATGGTCTTGTTTACATTTTTTTATCTCAGGTTTAGATTAAAAATTAAAGGGATTATTTATCTAGCACCCTTTAAATACAACACGGTTTAACCAGGTGTGAAGTGCGTTTCCATAACACGCTGGTTATAGCTTGGTTATCAAGTTCCACCTCCACGAGTGTTACCTTAACTGATATAACACACTTAACTAAGGATAACTCGATAACACCGACATTGTGAAGACCCTAACCATGTATACAGTACCTATATATGGTAACATTGCAATGTTACCATAGACAGCCGACGTGCACGTCTGGTAAGACATCGTAACTAACATTTTGATTGAAAATTAGTTTATGCGCGAAACAATTTCTTTTAACTGAATTGGGCGCAGTGGGCAATTAGATTTTTTCGCTCTCTTGCGGCCCGATTATGACGATTTTAATACCGGGGTTAATATAAAATCCTGGTATTAAAAATGTAAACAAGATAATTTTAAAATGGAATGCTATTCAAAATTTGTTTGTTTACAGTTTTAACCTCAAAGTAAGTTAATACCAATCGCCATAATCGGCCCACCGTAAAGTTAGTAAAATGTCAGTAAGATTTCTTCCCAGACAGCCGATGCATTGTTACCTATGTATGCTGAGGTGAGGTATGACATACGTACACATTAACTCAGGCTGTGAAATAGAAAAATAAATACGGGGCAAGACAAGAGGTGAGTTGTCTGAGAAATGAAAGTACCGTAAGCTTTTACGTAATAACATTTAAGAGAGGGGGAGAGAGGGGAGGGACCGCAATAAAAGGGGCAGTAGAGAAGTAAGGACACCTGTGACCCCTTCCTATACAGCACAACTATTCCACTAAATAGCATGTACTTTATAGCTCGTCTTTTTGTATTTCTTGTTTTCTCAGCAACTTAAGACAAACTGGTCAGCTGCAACCCTAAAATAACTACAGAACGAGTTTTTCTACACTTTTTGTTAAATGAGTCTGTTGGTAGAGGACTATGGAAGTCCGAAACTAGCTTTATATAAAAAGGGGTCCATGTTACTCCATATTACGAGTATATACAGACGAATGTTGTGCATATTAGACTCGAGAAAATTTCTGCCTCCTATGGCGGGGATTCCACAGACCTGCAAGTGCAAAATACAAATACGGTGACGTGGTAGCAGACATTCAAGACTTAGGCGGGGTTTCCACCGACCTCTCATTGCAGAATACAAATGACATTGACGGAAATGTTTGTTTTCCTCTATGCCATAGTTAAAATTGATCAATGATCAATGATACACTAAAATCAGAAACAAACAAACTAAAATTAAAAAATTGGCGTCATGGGATATGTTAAGTACAAACATTTTAATAGATTTCTATAAATAGAAAAATTCTAATTTCCGTCAAAGTCATTTGCATTCTGCAATGAGAGGTCGGTGGAAACCCCGCCTGTCTTGATAGTCTGCCACCACGTCACCCTTTATGTATTTAGCCCTAGCCGGTCGGTGGAATCCCCGCCTTATCAATAAATAAATAAAATATTATTTTTTGATTAAAACCCAAAACTTTGCTTGGGAAAGCAAACGTGTTTGGTTTTGTTACTTTATTTAACACCTAACACATACCTGAAGTTGGAAAGCATCGATAGAAAGGTTCCGCTGAAAATTAAGTTTTTGTCATTTTTCATGAAAATTAGCCTTTTTTTTGCGCCCAGAACCAAACTGTCAAGGGGCAAGCGATCTGTTGGGTGTTGTTTGAATTAAGGCCCCCCCCCCCCCGAAATCAAAACCTGGGCACTGCCTTGATCAGGCTGCAAAGAGGGCGTAAACTCACTATTGACTTGCACTAGGTATTTTGCGTCTGTCGCTTTTCCACGTCGTTTTCAACGACGAGTACTTAGTTTGGCCGTAAAAAGGGCAAATATATTGCAAGTTACAACTATTACTATTGCCTACAGCTGGCCGTTATGTAGAGTTGGTACACACAGCATGCCAGTTGCTACTCAAATAACGTTTGCAAATAAAAGAGGCAACTTAAGAGCAAAGGCAAAATGTAAATACACCTTATTCTGTCCACTTTGTGCAGTACGAGGATGCTTTATGAAAATTTACCCCTATATTTACGGCAGACGATTCTATTTTCTATTTGCCGACCTTTGAAACTATTTAATATTGGGGAAATACTGTATATTCTCTCCAAGTTTATATTATGCTGCAAGCATTTATTGTATGAGGCTTGTTTTTATTTTAAAAAACATTTCTTAAACCTACAAAAATCAGCTACAGGGTGTCATTGTGTTTTTTTTTTTTTTTTTTTTTTTTTTTTTTTTTTTGAAGACTGTGTATGGACCCAGGCTTACTTATAGAGGCCCATAGGTCCCTCGTCCAATACAAACGACCCCATGGGTTTCGGACATTATTTGTATTGTTTCCGTATGATTTTTTGGCCATTGGCAAATTGTATATACGTTCTCGATGTCAACCTTCACCGGCTACATGCGATAATTGACAAGCTGAGAAAAGTTTACCATTGACGCAATGAAATATGCGAAAGCATGACTTAACCAAGTACAGATACGAGTCGTCATTGTGTCAAAGTCATTGGCTACGAAAGAAATTGGATTACAATTAATTACCTTATTAAAAATATATATGAACACTTTTCGTTTTTCGAAGATATCATAGGCATGTTTCTTAATGATCAATTGATCAAAAATATGTCTCATCCGACTGGAATAATTAGAGGATTTAGAAAAAAACTGGACTTGACGGGATTCGAACGCATGATTTTTTCTAAATCCTCTAATTTTGTTTATAGCGAGGAGGTTACCTATTCAACCTAAGTTAGCTTAATATCAGTGTTATATAACATAATTAATTATAATACTGCAATAAAGTCTCATATGATTATCAGATAGGTGAAGATCGGCCTAATACCGGCTCGTAGATTATTAGGAATCTTAGTTTATTGCTTTCCAATTTATTCGAAATGAATGTCTCTCTCTGTCTGTCTGTCTGTCGCTCTGTCTGTCTGTTCATCGATTTGCGGGAAAACCAAATGGTGGATTTGGATGAAATTTGGCATGTAGGTTTACAAAAATCATACCTCAAACAGCTTTTTATTTATTTTTGGCTAACTCAATTTTGGGGAGTTTTATTCTCAAAAAAACATCAAGAAACCATTATTTCTCAAAAACGGCTATAACGATTTCTTTTAAATTCACATACAGTATATTGTAGTTGTTATTAATGTTAACAAAAAACGGTGAGTCATGTGCCCCTTGATAGTTTGCTTCTGGTGGTAAAAAAAAACTCCATTTTCATGAAAAATTACTAAAAATATTTTTATGGGGAACCTTTATATCGATGATTTCTACTTTCCCGGTATGTTTTAGGTGTTAAATAGAGTAACAAGACCGAATAGGTTGCTATAAAAAAAGATTTGGTTTTGTGTGAAAAATTATTTTTTTAAAGAAATTATGGAAAATTCACGCTCCAATACATTGCGTAACCCTGCCATTTTTACTATGTTTTAATGTAATGGACTGCCCGTTCTTGAATATGCTATCCCATCGATCATTCAGTGCTTTGGGATAGGAGATATCCAAGGCCGTAGACAGGGGCTCCGGACACCCCACTCCCCCCGAAATGTTTGCAGCGTACAAAGATAGAATGGAGTTGTAAATATATTGAGGTTACCTCAACTCAGGTGACGTCAGATAGACCCCCCCCTCCCCCCGAAAATACATTTCTGGCTACAGCCATGGGGATCCGAAATTTATCTATAGGAAAATTATTTACTATGTAACTATAACTGTGTAATTACTCATATTCTCTATTTATACTAACTGATGATAAATTGGAAAGCACGTTAGAGTAAACTCTGTAGTAACCGGAGTAAACCGGTTCTTTTTAATTGCATAGAAAAATTATTTTATTAAAATTGTTTGTAAAACACATTAAATAAATAAATAAAAATAGGGTTAAATTGTGTATATTTGTCAATTAGGTTTACTTCACAATTTACCCGACAATTTATAATAGAAATGGCACCAATTTACACAAAAAAAAAAGGCAAAGAGCCACATAAAACTATTATAAAGGGTTTGGGTGAAAGGAGCTGAATTATATAAAGTTGTTGGCAAGTTGTTTGGAATTAATGTTGACTTGTTATTTAACGAGAACTCTTTTGCATTATTTGGTCTTTCCCTTTTATACAGACTGCGGTACCTACTTCCTTCTAATTATCCTGCCTTATTTACGTTATATATTTCGTCTAATGAACTAACTTGAGGTTTAAGCCTTAAAATATAATACCAGTTCTTATACTTTTAAACGGCATAAAAGAGCATAGAAATTAGCAGAACAAAGACGCTTTTTGTATGCTTAATTAAATACTCTTGTGTACATAGAGTGGTACCTGAGTATCTCATTCCATATTTTGGCGCAAAACAATGGCCTGGATTGTTTTTGGGAGGGAGTCGAACCAGATGTAGCCTGCTTGCACAAAATTGATAGATAGATAGAAAATCCGTGTATTTATTATAAAATAGGTGAACATAAAATTACAAAACTGTGCCCCCTCATGACGAAAGGTGGGAGGGTGGCACATCAACGTATAATAAATCGTGTGAACAATTTCTAAAATGCAGACATCAAGATGTAAAAAATAAGCTGACTATTGTCCTTGTGATATATTAAATATGCAGTATGTATCGAGTCCCGAACTTGCTGAATTTTCTGGCCATGCTTCGGAGGGCATGTAAAGCAGGCGGTCCCCCTGACGACTGGTAAAGACCCTCTCTGCTCCACTGCTCTATTTGGTATATTGTGGTCAGCAACATGGCCGGTAACCGCCTACCAATAAAGGTGAAGTACCCAGGTCAGGCGGAACTTTCCTGACCGTGAGCGCTGGGATACCTGTAGTAAAGTTATGGTAAACTGTCGTCTGGTGATGTCATGCATACGTATTACAATACATAAATATTGACTTTTTTGTTATATTACTAAGCCAACCTGGCGGAGTTATGGCTATAATGCCCTCTTTTCCACTCAATTAGTAAGACCCGCGACCGCCTGCTTTGCATGCTCTCCAAAGCATTGCCAGAAAATTTAGCAAGTATGGGACTCGAACCAACAACATTTTGGGTGAAAACCGGAGTCTGTACCACTACTCTACATGTCCTGACAATAGTTGCGTACTGCTGTTTCAGTTTTCTTTTGTTTCAACATAGCATTATCTGATTATCGGAAAATCGATTTAATATCCAAATCGTTTCTGCCAATACGTCTTATGGCTACGACGCGAAAATGGTTATTTATTCCACATAAAAGAAGAAATTTCCACTACAGTTCGACCAGCATTTGAAATACGAAAAAGACGGCACTTATTCCAATTTTCCCCTGTATCAAAATCATGTCGTTTACTTGATCTAGAATAGTTAAGTTAACTTTAGTTAAGTTAGTATTTAAGTTATAATAATTATAATTTTAATTTTTGTAATTTCCCTTAATGAGCACTTCATTCATGGGCGATGGATATGTGGTCAGAGTGTCTGACAAACCTTTCAGTTTTTGAACTGTACTGATATTGTTTTTCCATCGTATTTTTAAAAAGGTATCATTAAGAGACGCCAACCTAAAACTACTTAAGTCGAGACTGATATCAAGAAGCATGAAATATAAAAGATCTTGAAAACCTTTTTACAACCCGTTGCAACGTACGTTAGTTGCAACAACCCAATCCCAAGGATATTGCCCTGTCACTGCATTCAGAACCACCATTGGGCCCCACTACCTTGCCACTCATCTGCCCCACCTTGGTGTTCTTCAGAAGCGTGCCTCCTACGCGACGAACAAAAGATGGACGCTGCGCACCTACCCAATTAAGCAGCCCTAACACTCGACCCGCCGACGGAGTACAACGGCTTCGTGGGGACATCTCGATACTGAGTCAGCGCGTCACCAAATGACCTGTCAATGGTTGGGTTGGCTTGTAGGTACCTAACTAATACCCGACCACGATAGGATGGCACTTGGAACACATTGTTTATTTTTGCTTTCCAATTTATACGTAGTATAAGGAAAGCTTTGTGATGTTCGAAATTTTCGATTTCGAGATTTCAACAGATTTACACGTTTTGAGGTACCAGGAACCCAAAAAAGTGATTTTTACGAAATGTCTGTCTGTCGCTCTGTCTGTCCATATGCCTGTCTGTCTGTATGTCTGTCTGTTCGTCGATTTCCAGGCAAACTACTCTGTCGATTTTGATGAAATTCGGCATTTAGGTTCACAAAAATCATACCTTGGGATCATTTTTTTTATTTGGGGCTAACTTAATTTGGGGGGGGGGATGGTTATTCTCAAAAAACTCATAAAAAACGTCTAAAAAAATTATTTCTCAAAAACGGCTCGAACGATTTCGTTTAAATTCTCATATATTGTAGTCGTTATCGTTATTAACGTTGACATAACGCGGGGGTTCCCCTTGATAGTTTGCTTCTGGGGGTAAAAAAATAAAAAACATAACTCAATTTTAATGAACAATGACTAAAAAATAATTTATCTGCTAAACCTTTCGATCGCTGATTTCTACCTTCAGTCATGTTTTAGGTGTTAAATTGAGTAACGAAACCGGACAGGTAGCTTTCGCAAAAAACATTTTGGTTTCGGTGAAATTTTTTTTTTTTTTTGAAAAAATGATAGAAAATTCACGGTCAAATGCATTGCCTGCCCTGCCATTATTACTAGGCCTATATGGTAATGTGTTGGTCTGACCTATCTAGAATTTACTTCACCTCCAGTGACGTCAGGTAGACAACCCCCCCCCCCCCAGATATAGAAAATTTAGCCATAGTAAAATTATTTACCACGAAATTACTAATTTTCTCTAACTACTGATTGATAAATTTGGAAAGCATATTCGAGTAAACTCGGGCCGGTTCTTGAAAACTTGCATAGGCGGAACACCGAGTTTATTCGATTTTTATGTGTTCCAAGTTGGCACTTGTCGGATAATATCAATTTTATTAGATATGGTTCAAAGCTGCTCTCTCGAGGCAGATTCATCACTTCTGTTGGCGAATCGTTTAAATGTTAACTTCCAGATCTCTTCTGTTTCATTCCCATTATAAACCTATTTGAATTTATTCGAGCGGTTTCCAAAAATTCCAACACTCTTAGT
Organism: Psococerastis gibbosa; assembly: GCA_963971405.1. Lineage (NCBI taxonomy): Eukaryota > Metazoa > Arthropoda > Insecta > Psocodea > Psocidae > Psococerastis > Psococerastis gibbosa. Next base: position 41,653,181 of record OZ020489.1, on the reverse strand, counting down.
CGGCAAACCCTTTTTTTTGCAGTCTGACTTTTTTTCACTGCCCCTTGGGCATTATGATGTGGAAAAGGTAAATATCGTGTGTATATATATAGTCACGCGAGACTGTCGGATAGCGTTGATTGAGCACCAGCCCCCTCAAGCTCCCCCCCCCCCCGCCTCACCCCCCTTACCCCCAACAAATTATCATCACTCCAACAATAAACTCATAACTCGTATTATCTACTCCCTCCCACCCTCCGCCCCCACCACCCAACCAACGTATCTCACGTCAAATTTGCAATCATTCAATTAGGCTAGACATCCAAACTCTGCTCTTAATACCTTTCAAAATTAATTTTTGATGCACCATATATTACTTCGTTCGCATTAAAACAGCGTTTTTATTGTATTTTATGTGCAAAATTTGTTCCCAATTGCTCTATATGGTATATATGGAGAGATGGACTTTGACATTTATGTTTATAACAAGGCGCATATTCCACATACGTCAATAGTCAATAGTAAATGTGGTTTTGACGTGGTAGCAGACATTAAAGACATACTAAAAATGTCTGCTACCACGTCAAAACCACATTTACTATTGACTATTGACGTATGTGGGATAAGCGCCTAAGCTATGGGGAATAGTTGTTGTTGTTTCCAACGCCTGCTTCCGGCATTTCTATCCCTAATGCTGAGGTCCTGGAGGCGAATGGATACAAAAGTTGAGTTGGGAGTTATTTCTGACGATTAAGAAATGGAAACTAACGTACATCGGCACTGTGATGAGGAACGAAAAGTATCGCCGATATATCAATGACCGAAAATACAAATACAGACAAACAAAACGACAAACAGACTGATATTTCGTATAAAACACATTTTGTGTTTCTGGGGCCCCGAAATGTGTAAGTTCGTTGAAATCTGGGAATCGTAACTTTGACCCCCACAAACCCTTCTGTACTGTAGAGAAACGGTAAATAGGAAATCAAGAAAAATGTAGCCTACTACGACTGAGTCTATGATGAATTTTTTGCTTTCCAATTTATACGTAGTAGGCTGTAGCTTGTCGAAGGACGATGCAATTGAATAGGCAGTGTAGACTTGAATTGGTTTGTATTGCAGTGCTTCGACTCAAGTTAGAGTAATTTAACACACAGTGGTTACAATATGAGCTGTGAGACGAGAACGATACATGCTTACAATTAATATTGAATTTGATCCAGCCTGCTTCCATATAGAAAAACCAACTCTGTGTCCACAGCTAAAGGAGCTGATGGACACAGAGGGTAGATTAAAGATATTATTGAATACGAGAAATAAATACGTAAAAGGAAGATTGAGGAATATTGAATTATCTGAATGTGAACAGCGCCATCTACCGGGAAAAAGGTGAAGCTGGAAGCAGACTGGTTATTACACATGTGGGACTAAGTGGTCCCCACATTACCCCCCTCCTAAGACTGGAAGTCGGAGAAATGTCGTGGAACGTGGACGTGACGACCTGAGCGAGTGGTGCGAGTCGGTGGTGTCGGCACGACGTCAGTGGCAAGAAGTGGTGAGGAGACCTTCTCCTGAGGTTTATCTTGAGCAGGATGCTGATGCGGGGGGTTGATCGTAGACTGGTGGGACGGTTCGTCTGTACTGGCATTAATGTAGGCCGGCTTGACCCTGTCCATTGACACAGTAACCGCACGACCGCGGCTTGAAATCGTAACTGTTTTGTCGGTGCGACTTAACACAGGGAATGGTCCCGCATAAGGACGTTCGAGGGAAGCACGGACGTGGTCTTGTCTCACGAAAACGTGCGTGGCCTTGGCAAGGTCTTGTGGGATGAATGTTTGATGAGCCCCGTGTCTCTTGACGCGAGTGGGGCGTAGTGAGTCGAATTTCCTTCGAAGTGAGATGAGAGTGTCCGCCGGACTCTGATTTGAAGGAGGAGTTGTCAGCATCTGTCCTGGTAGTTTTAATGGTTCACCATAGACCAGATCTGCTGGAGAAGCTTGAAGATCTTTCTTAAGAGTGGCGCGCATGCCCAGTAAAACTAGCGGAAGGGCTTCCGTCCATTTGTCATTGGCATGACACATAATGGAGGCTTTGAGTGAGCGGTGCATACGCTCTACCATGCCGTTGGATGCAGGGTGGTAACTGGTAGTCCGTGCATGGTGAAATCCGCATAATCGGGCCAGGTCAGCAAACAAATGGCTCTCAAACTGTCGGCCGCGATCTGTAGTAATTGTCTCCGGGCACCCAAACCGGCTGATCCAGCAGGAAATGAGGGTTCTGGCGACGTTTTCGGCGGTGATGTTCACCATAGGAGCGGCTTCCGGCCATCGCGTGAAACGGTCAACGAGTGTTAACAAATACGTGTAGCCTTCCGACGGTGGTAATGGGCCTACAATGTCGAGGTGTATGTGCTGAAACCGTCGGTCAGGCTGAGTAAAGGTTCCAATCGCAGTGAGGGTGTGTCGATGTATCTTGGACAATTGACAGTTGACACACAGACGAGCCCAAGCGCGGCAATCCTTACGGATAGAAGGCCATATGTAGCGTTGGGCAACCAGGTTAGTAGACGCTGCTATTCCTGGGTGATGTAGGCTGTGTAGGTGCTCGAAAAGTTGTCGACGTAATGGTTTGGGCACAAATGGGCGTTGTATGTCTTGACTAGAATCGCACGTAAGGACTGAATCAGAGCCCGGAATGGGAACATCAACGAGGATGAGGGACGTCTTTCTACTGGACCGAAGCTCTTTGAGTTCTCTGTCGTCTTTCTGAGCAGAAGAAAGTTGCTCAGGAGATACGGGAGTAGAGATTGCTTCGATTCTTGAGAATGCATCAGCGGCCAAGTTGTCCTGCCCAGCGATGTATTGGATGTCCGTGGTGAATTGAGAGACGAATTCCATTTGCCGCATTTGGCGAGGTGAGCAACTTGTTTTTGGATTCTGAAAAGCGTGCGTCAACGGTTTGTGATCGGTATACACGATAAAAGCGCGCGCTTCTAGCAGGTAACGGAAATGACGAATGGCGTCGTGTACCGCAAGCAATTCGCGATCGTAGGCGGACCATGTTCGTTGGTTTTCTTTAAGTTTCTGCGAGAAGAATGCCAATGGCTGCCAATGATCGTTGATCCGTTGTTGGACTGTAGCTCCGATACTGGTGTCTGATGCATCTGTGACTAGTGCAATCGGAGCCGTATGATCTGGATGCGCGAGTAGGGTGATGCGTGCCAGACTGTGTTTGCATGAGCTGAAAGCTTCGGTAAGCTTTGTTGTCCATGGTATCGTAGCGTTCCCTTTTACCTTGTCTCCAGATAACAACGTGTTGAGTGGTGCTTGTTCGTTGGCTGCATTTGGTAGGAACCGGCGGTAGTAGTTAATCATGCCAAGGAAACGGCGTAGATCTTTGAATGTCTTTGGAAGAGGGTATTCAGTGAGTGCCTTTACCCTGTCTGGTAGGGCTTGTGTGCCTTCTGCTGACACGAGGTAACCAAGAAGGCTGATTGACCCAACGCCGAGGGTACACTTGCTAGGATTAATGACTAGGCCATATTCTCGGAATCGTTGGAAGAGTTGACGTAGGTGTGATTCGTGCTCCTGCTTATCACTCGATGCAACCAGTACGTCGTCGATGTATGAATATGCCCACGGGAGGTCGCGTAGGATGTTATCCATGAAGCGTTGGAAGGTTTGAGCAGCATTGCGAAGACCGAATGTCATGAATGGGAATTCGAAAAGGCCGAACGGAGTATTTATTGCTGTCTTTGGAATGTCACCATTGGAAACTGGTATCTGGGTGAATGCTTTGACCAGGTCTATTTTGCTGAATACGGTTTTTCCTCGCAATTCTGCACTGAAATCTGCGATGTGGCGGACTGGGTACGCGTCAGGAATTGTTCGAGCATTGAGCCGTCTGTAGTCCCCGCATGGGCGCCATGAATGGTCGCTTTTAGGTACTAGGTGTAATGGTGAGGCCCATGGGCTGTCGGACGGACGACATACGCCGGTCTGGATCATGTCGTTGAACTCCTTTTTGGCGATAATAAACTTGTCCGGGGCCAACCGGCGTGGGCGAGCGGAGACGGGAGGTCCGTCTGTCGTTCTAATGTAGTGGACCGTGAGGTCGCTAAACTCCTCAATTATTACTTTTAGACTGGCCGGGGTACTGTGCGGTATTGTTAAGGTAGAAACGCTAGGTTGCTTGGAGGGGCTTTGACACAGGTTCGCCTTGCGATGCGTTGTCCCGTCGATCAGCTTTGAGTTCTGGAGATCCACCAGCAAATTAGAGGCTGCGAGAAAGTCTGCACCGATGATGGGTTGCGTGACATCGGCAATGATGAAATTCCAACGGAAACTGCGTCGTAATCCCAGGTCCAGTTGTTGAGCTGTTGTTCCGTACGTATTGATGATTGTGCCATTGGCGGCAGTCAGCTCGAGTTGAGTACGACGGAGCGGTAGGTTGAGACGGGCACGTGGAAAAACGCAGATGTCGGACCCTGTGTCAATGAGATAACGTATCTTGGTGCAAGGGTCCGTGATAAGAAGGCGATGTGAGGTTTTAAGCAGGTGTGTAGTGGCGCAGGCAGGCCCTGCCTTTACTGGCTGCGATCGTCGTTTTTCGGAAATCTGCATGGCTGCTGGCACTTTCTGGCCTTCCTCCCATAGGTTTGGTGGTAAAAACACCAAGTTGGGTCTTGTTTAGGCGCTGGTGAACGGAACTGGCGCTGGAACCGTGGCTGTGTGGCACGTTGTCCGTATCTGTCGGCGAACTGTGCCTGTAGAGCCGCGACGTTCTCTGTTAACGTCTTCAATAGGTCCACAGGGGCCATTGTGCACTCAAGAATCCGGTCACGTGTTGCTGAATTGATGGTGGCCATCTTGTCGGCGAGGTTCGCGACGTCACCTAGTGACAGGTGATCATGACCGATGATTGCCAATTGTATAGCGTGCGGGAGGCGAGACGTCCAAATGGTGCGTAAAACCGAGTCTGATATGGCTTTCTCTGCGAGGGCCCGCAGTCTCCGGAGAAAAGAGCTGGGAGGTTTGTCCCCTATGTCTTCCGACATTAGTAGCTGAATGCGACTGCTTGCTGGAAGACTCATTCGTTGGATTAACTGCGTTTTTAGCTCAGTGTATGGGTTTACTGGTACTGGGGCAGCTAACAAATCTGAGATCTCGCTGAGGGTACTTTGGTCGAGCGCTGAAAGGACGTGGTAATATTTCGTCGTTTCCATTGTGACCCCAGCAAGTGCGAACTGAGCCTCCGCTTGAGTGAACCACAGTGCCGGTGACAGGTTGGCCGACTGTGTCCAGAAGGGTGGAAGCTTGACCGAGACTGCCATCGTACTAGCAGGGCCTGTCATCTTGGTTGTAGCCGTGGGTGTCGGTGTTGTGGCTGTAGCAGTTGTAGCTGTAGCGGTTGTAGCTGTAGCGGTTGTAGCTGTAGCGGTCGTAGCTGTAGCGGTCGTAGCTGTAGCGGTTGTAGCTGTAGCGGTTGTGGCTGTGGTCTGCGGCATCTTGCAGGTTGTGGCTGTGCTGCTGCGGTGAATGTAGCTGCTCCGGGGTGGTTTCCACCGCCTATGGCCGGATGAGACGTTCTGGAGGCTGGAACTGGAACTGGAACGGGCTGGAACTGGCTGGAAGCTGGAACTGGAACTGGCTGGAACTGGAACTGGCTGGAAGCTGGAACTGGCTGGAAGCTGGAACTGGCTGGAAGCTGGAACTGGCTGGAACTGGAACTGGCTGGAACTGGAACTGGCTGGAACTGGAACTGGCTGGAACTGGTGCTGGCTGGAACTGGAGCTGGCTGGAAATGGAACTGGCTGGAACTGGCTGGAACTGGAATTGGCTGGAACTGGCTGGAACTGGAGCTGGAACTGGAATCTGGAAGGCTGCTTGTTCCGTTGTCGAGGGTCACCAATGTAGCTTGTCGAAGGACGATGCAATTGAATAGGCAGTGTAGACTTGAATTGGTTTGTATTGCAGTGCTTCGACTCAAGTTAGAGTAATTTAACACACAGTGGTTACAATATGAGCTGTGAGACGAGAACGATACATGCTTACAATTAATATTGAATTTGATCCAGCCTGCTTCCATATAGAAAAACCAACTCTGTGTCCACAGCTAAAGGAGCTGATGAGACACAGAGGGTAGATTAAAGATATTATTGAATACGAGAAATAAATACGTAAAAGGAAGATTGAGGAATATTGAATTATCTGAATGTGAACAGCGCCATCTACCGGGAAAAAGGTGAAGCTGGAAGCAGACTGGTTATTACACATGTGGAACTAAGTGGTCCCCACAAGGCCTATAAGGAAAGCTTTGTGACGGTCGAAATTTTCGATTCCGAGATTTCAACGGATTTACACGTTTTGAGGTCCCAGGAACCCAAAAAAGTGGATTTTACGAAATGTCTGTCTGTCTGTCGTTCTGTCTGTCTGTCGTTCTGTCTGTCTGTCGTTCTGTCTGTCTGTCTGTCTGTCTGTGCGTCGATTTCCGGGCAAACTACTCGGTCGATCATGATGAAATTCGGCATGTCGGTTCACAAAAATCATACCTCGGAACCATGTTTTTTATTTGGGGCTAACTTAATATGGGGGGTTTTATTCTCGAAAAACTCCAAAAAAACGTCTAAAAAATTTATTTCTCAGAAACGGCTCCAACGATTTCTTTAGTAGTAGTCTGTAGTAGTCTGTAGTCGTTATTAATATTAACGAAATGTGTGGGGTCGCTTGCCCCTTGATAGGTTGCTTCTTGGGGTAAAAAAATAAAAATAACTGAATTTTAATGAAAAATGACTAAAAAATAATTTTTCTGCGAAACCTTTCTATCGATGATTTCTACCTTCAGGCATGTTTTAGGTGTTAAATTGAGTAACAAAACCGGACAGGTTGCTTTCCCAGAAAAGTATTTGGTTTTGTAAAAAAAAAAAATGTTTTTTTGAAAAAATTATAGAAAATTCATGCTCAAATGCATTGCGTGCCCTGCCAGTATTGCTGTGTGGTAATGTGTTGGTCTGACCTATCTAGAAGAATTTACGTCACCTCCAGTGACGTCAGATGGACAACCCCCCCCCCCCCCCCCCCCGAGATATCGGAAATTTAACCATAGGAAAATTATTTACCATGAAATTACTCATTTTCTCTATCTACTAATTTTGATAAATTGGAAAGCATGTTCGAGTAAACTCGGACCGGTTCTTTTATTTGATTTGTATTTCATTGGACTTATGAGTCTGTTTGCATATAAATGTTCGTATATGTTAAATTGTCACATTCTGTTCCATTATCTATTCCATGTAAAATGAATGATGTACACAACTTTGTTTTACTTTTCATTACATGTTACCTATTTATTATGCTTTTTATCAATCAATATTATACAATATGGAATCTGTTTGGGGGGGGGGGGTGCTGGAGTTACAAAAACTAAAAAAAATTGTTACTTGCCAAAAATTTGCCATGAGGATGCTCAATAAAACGGGTACAATGTTAGTACGAGGATAATTTTTAAGGAGTTATGAATTTCGTCATTTCAACTACTGTACAAGAAAATTTTACTAACAATGGTTGTAAGTAACTTGAGTAACTTCCAAGGTGACAGAATTTCTACTAATAACATAAGCACTAGGCAAACAGGACGTGGTTTCCTCACGGTTCCTAATTACAAATTTACACACAGCAGAAATTCTGTCAACTATAGAGGTTTGAGTTACTACAATGAAATGATCAGGGCCGGATACCTAGAAAATATTACTTTGTCTGTAATTAAGAACTATATTTTAAGTCTACTCACTGATACAGATTAAAAACTAACATAATAAAGTGAATTGTGCGGTGATCCCAACGCGCCTTTATTGGCTTTGTGGCACCGGTTATTAGAAAAATGTGTAATGTTTTTTTTTTGGTTAAATACACGTATTATTATTATTATTATTATTATTATTATTTTCGATTCAAACACTTCTGCTCCAGCCGTCCGACCATGGCGATTGGTATTAACTTACTCCTGGGATTAAAACTCTAAACAAACAAATTTTGAGTAGCACTTTCCATTATAAAATTATCTTGTTTACATTTTTAATACCAGGTTATTATATTAACCCCGGTATTATAATCGCCATGACCGGACCGCTGAAGCATTGGACCCAAATTTGTGAAGAAAAAACCTAATTATTTTTTATAAAATTCATTGATAGTCGCTGAGCCTACTTCCTCGATATTCGTGTGTTGTGTAATGCTACACCTTGCAGCAAAACCAAATTATAAAAACGCCTGATAAAACAATTTGTGTTAAGTTTGAATCCTTGAGGAAGTTACCTTAAGGGGTGAAATGGGAAATGAAAAGTGAAAATTCGGAAAATGGAAAGAGGATGACGGGGAAAGTCGTGGGAAAGCGAGCAGTTGCCGCTCTCAATAATTTAGTACCTAATAATAAATTTGCGACACCCTCTATAAACTTATGCACAGCTTATAATGCCTGCTTCAGGCACGTAGTCTACCTACACAGTTATTCTGTATTTGTATTGTAATGTACACATTTAATATAGTCCTTTAGTAGAGAACTGACTACAGCAGAGAGGCTAGGTTCGATTTCGAAAATTGGGCAGCATTATGCCTGCTTCAGGCACGTCGCCCACCTACACAGTTTGACGGTTATTATGCAATTGTAATGTATTTATTATATTATAGCCGTACAGCAGAGAACTGACTAAAAAAAAAATCTAGGTTCGAATTTTCACAAGGTAAACATTTAAAGCTTAATGCCGGTTTCAGGCATGTAGCCTGCCTATACACTGATATTTTGCTACTGCAATGAATTTAATATAGCCAATTAGAGGGGAATTGACTACAATAGGAAGCGTCGAAGTTCAAGCCCGGCCGGAAAGGAAAAATCTTGTGGCACCCTTAGCCTTCCTACAGGTACATAGTGCTACCACTAGTATACAAGCAGTACGTGCTGTAGCTTACCGTATAGCCTGAGGGTGTCTTCTGCCTTGCCGACGGAGTTCGTAGACACACACATGTAAGTACCCGTGTCCTCAGTACGAAACTGCCTTGGTAAGCAATCCTATAGCAGTACGCAAGCACTGCTACTAACTTACAATACTACCATACTAGCAGTACGTGTTATAGCTTACCGTATAGCCTGAGGGTGCCTTCTGCCTTGCCGAGGGAGTTGGTAGACACACACATGTAAGTACCCGTGTCCTCAGTACGAAACTGCCGTATTACAATCCACATAGTCACTTGGTAGGCAGTCCGCTTCTCTCGAATTGAGTACTTTGGTCTGTAAAAATAGAAGAAAATAAACATTAATTAATTAAAATTATTTATTAATTATTTGCTGGAAATTTCGGAAATGAATTGGAAACTGACTGTTGACATTGGCCACACCTGAATCAGCCCACAATAGATTGGTTTATATAGGTACATACTGTATATTTTTGCTTTCCTATATATAATACGTACGTAATAAGGAAAGCTTCGGGATAGTCGAAATTTTCGAGTTCAAAGAACCCAAAAAAGTATTTTTTTTTTACAAAAATATGTTTGTCTGTCAGTTCGTCCATTTGCGGGCAAACTAGTAGGTGGTTTTGGATAAAATTTGGCATATAGGTTCAGAAAAATCATACCTCAGGCTAGGTTTATGATGCATTGCCTTTAATATTATTATTCTAAATGATTTATAGTACTGTACAATATACAATTATTGCTTTCCAATTTATACGTAGTATAAGGAAAGCTTTGTGACGGTCGAAATTTTCGATTCCGAGATTTCAACGGATTTACACGTTTTAAGGTCCCAGGAACCCAAAAAAGTGGTTTTTACGAAATGTCTGTCTGTCGTTCTGTCTGTCTGTATGTCTGTCTGTCTGTGCGTCGATTTCCGGGCAAATAACTCGGTCGATTTAGATGAAATTCGGCATGTAGGTTTACAAAAATCATACCTCGGAGCGATTTTTTTTATTTGGGGCTAACTTAATTTGGGGGGGTTTTATTCTCAAAAATCTCCAAAAAACGTCTAAAAAAATTATTTCTCATAAACGGCTCCAATGATTTCTTTTAAATTCACATATCTTGTAGTCGTTATTAATGTTAACGAAATGCGGGGGGTCGCTTGCCCCTTGATAGGTTGCTTCTTGGGGTAAAAATATAAAAATAACTAAATTATAATGAAAAATGACTAAAAAATACTTTTTCTGCGAAACCTTTCTATCGATGATTTCTACCTTCAGGCATGTTTTAGGTGTTAAATTGAGTAACGAAACCGGACAGGTTGCTTTCCCAGAAAAGCATTTGGTTTTGTAAAAAAAAAAGTTTTTTTTGAAATAATGATAGAAAATTCACGCTCAAATGCATTGCGTGCCCTGCCAATATTGCTGTGTGGTAATGTGTCTGACGTATCTAGAATTTACCTCACCTCCAATGACGTCAGGTGGACACCCCCCCCCCCCCCCCCCGAGATATTGGAAATTTAACCATAGGAAAATTATTTACCATGAAATTACTCATTTTCTCTATCTACTAATTTTGATAAATTGGAAAGCATGTTCGAGTAAACTCGGAGCGGTTCTTTGATTTGATAAGAGGTATCAATTTTTTTTACTTTCCAGACACCTACCCCTACGCTACTATCTGTTCAATATGTCTACTGTATATTCGAGATAACACCTAGACGTATCACGAACGCTCTCTTGGATTGCTATTTAGCCCTCATATTTCCCACTTTAGTCAAGGGAAGTCAGCCGGCCGCCATACCAAGTTGAATCCAGCGGACCAGAGCAGGCTCAAAGCTGCAGATAAATTGGTCGTGTGCACAGTGCCGGTAGGGAAACATGGTAGGACTTGTCCTGGTCACCTCCGAACTAATCGTGTGACTTCACTGTGTTTCCCAAGTGGTTCGGAATCCACTATAATCAGGAGGTCCACTGGAGTCCTATGGGCCCACACCGTGGCCTGGGACTGTGTCAAACCGTACTACTACTACTACTACAAGGGAAGTCAGTATCCCTTTAATACAGATAAGCTCAGTCTGGGGAGTCAATAGACGTACTCCTTCATACATAAACACACATACACATGGACATTATTATAATGAAACTAATTAGTGCTATGAGATAACTCCATTATGCTTCAATCTTGATGTACGCATTCGCATATAGGCTAATACACGGTCGAACGTTATATACCTATCGTATCTAACTTTGATCTCTATCCATCCGTGTACTGAGTTTCAGACTTCGATTTCAGATAATGTCTGGGGCAAACTCACAGGCTTTGTAGGCGGAATACTCGTATATGGTTGAATGATATTGCAATTAATATACACTGTAAAATTACTATTGGACAGCATACTGTGCCCGTGGCGCCAATTTGGACAAAACATAGTCAACATGCATATTTTACTATAATGAAAAATTAAAGCAGTAAAACTAATTAAACATTCTAAAATACCAAAGTATACTGTAATTATTTTGATTTCATTGTGGAATGGGTTTATACCGGCCACAGAAAACCAGTAATAACGCAGGTTTATAAACTTTTGATACTTTCTCTGTCGTTGCCACATGTGAGATGTCTTTTTATGAATAAAAATTAATTTAAAACATTATATGCGCACGACAATGTCTTACAAGAGAGGCTGCGCTCTCTTTCGTCTATGGGCCCCCCCGCCCCATTTATTAAACGAATAAGGCAACCATTTAAAGCCCCGCAATTCTGTAGAACAAGAAGTGAAGAAACTCCCTATTTTGCATCCGTTTATTAAAAAAACATTTCCTCGGGGGAGGACTCCCATATGTACTTGTTGCTTTCCAATTTATACGTAGTATAAGGAAAGCTTTGTGACGGTCGAAATTTTCGATTCCGAGATTTTAACGGATACACGTTTTCAGGTCCCAGGAACCAAAAAAAGTAGTTTTTACGAAATTTCTGTCTGTCGCTCTGTATGTTTGTCTGTATGTCTGTCTGTATGATAAATAATAAAATAAATAAATAAATAAATAAATGTCTGTCTTTTCATCGATTTCCGGGCAAACTACTCGGCTGATTTTGATGAAATTTTGCATGTAGGTTCACAAAATTCATACCTTGAGACCAATTTTTTTTAGTTTGGGCTAACTCAATTTGGGAGGGTTTTATTATCAAAAAACTCCAAAAAAACGTCAAAAAAATCATTTCTCAAAAACGGCTCCAACGATTTCTTTAAAATTCACATACATTGTAGTCGTTATTAATGTTAACAAAATGCGGGTGGTCGCTTGCCCCTTGATAGTTTGCTTCAGGGGGTAAAAAAATAAAAATAACTCAATTTTCATGAAAGACGACTAAAAAATAATTTTTTTGCGGAACCTTTCCATTGATGATTTCTACCTTCAGGTATGTTTTAGGTGTTTAATAGGGTAACAAAAACGGACAGATTGCATTCCCAAAAAAAGTTTTGCTTCTGGGCAAAAAAATATTTTTTGAGAAATTATGGAAAATTCACGCTCCAATACATTACGTGCCATGTGTTATTGGTACTACTGTTACAATGTATTGGTCTATGCGTTCCAGAATATGCCATTAAGTTTTAAGGGGTTTTTAATATATTGAGGTGAACCCCCCCGCCTCGAGGGATCTGAAATTTAACCATAGGGAAATTATTTCCTATGAAATTATACACATGTCTATATTTGCTAATTTATAAATTGTAAAGCATGTTCGAGTAAACTCGGACCGGTTCTTTAAGTCATGCTTTCGTCCGTTCCATTGCGTCAATGGTAATCTTGTCTCAACTTGTCCATTATCGCTTGTAGGCGGTGTAGGTTGACATCGAGGACGCATACCAGTTTGCCAATGGCCAACAATTCATACGGAAATAATATGAATAATGTCCGAAATCCATGGGGTCGTTGGTATTGGACAAGGTAGCTATGGGTCACTATAAGTAAGCCTGGCTCCATAAAAAGTCATTAAAGAAGAAGATTCCCCTGGCGGGAGACCCCCAGCCTCGCTGCTTCCAGTTTTATTAGTACAGTTCTCGTCTGCAATATCGAATATTTTATGCTGACAAATTGCTTAAAACCCCATTATTTCAGACCTATTTTATCAAACAAGTTCCACGGAGGCCTGAGTCCATAATGCTAAATGCATAATCTAAATATTACAGCTATCATGCCATGCTTCGGAGGGCATGCAAAGCAGACGGTCCCGGGCTTTCCTAGTGGAGTGTAGGAGAGGGCTTTATAGCCCTAACTCGGCTAGGTTGGCTTAGTAATAGAACAAATAAAAGTCCTTATTTATTTTAATTTTATTTTTATCAAATTATGAAAACCCCCACTATTTCAAGCCTATTTAAAAAAAAATTCCCCCGGGGGTGACCCCTTCTTTACAGTGATATTCATTGATTTTCTCTAGCAACTATAAATAACACCGTTATTCGTTACACGTCAGTTAAGAGTCCCATACTAGTTTTTTTTCTGTTCACAAAGGCAATTTGTCATAGACCATAGATCATAGACACATTAAGGATTGTTAAAAAAATGTTCCTCGACATTTTGATAAAGCCTACAGTTATTGGCGGCCACTAACACCAATTGGCCACAGTTTTGGAACTCATTGAACTCATCTGGGATCTGTGCCCGCTATTTATTACACTTGAAGGTCGTGGCAAATCGGTGTCAGTACATAATGCATATTAAAATGTAGAATAACAACTATTCTACGTTATGACATCTCATTTATGACTATATGATTGATATTTAAAGAGGAATTTCACTTTTTGCAAAAAACAGATAGCGGATTTACTCGTAATTAATACTGATTGCTGAATGCAAAAAGGGGATAATTATCGTATCTAAATAAAAGAGGTAACACAAAAGAATAACGAGCTTTGTGAATCAACAATCAGTATAAATGAGATAAATTAAAACAAAATTTTAAATAAAATATATGTCTAATTTATTGAATTTTGTCAAAGGACTATGACACACAGCATATACTAGTATTATATGAGCCTGGGGCGTACTATATGATATGAAATATTGTGTATTTGTGTGTTACACATGAAACGTCATCAATGAAATTGCAGGAAGCCGCATTACCTTTAGACTAAAGTTAATTAAATTAATTAAATACACATACCTACCTAACAATAAGTTATTATTCATTGGCGTAAATTGCTGAAATACCGGGGGGGGGGGTCTTAGGACTCCATGTGTTCTGTGCCCTTAGTTGCCAAAATCAGGGGGGGAGTTGGGTGGAGGATATAAATATTTATGATTGTAGTTGTAGTGCAGATTCAAATGTAAACATTGAGAAAAGAACAGTCCGAAATTGCAAATATAATATACAAAACAATACATTAAAATAGTTAAATTTTCGCGCTAGAGTGATTTTGTTAATAAGCAGGTAATAGTTATTTTTTATTACTATTCGTTTTTTTATTATTAGTTTGTTTAATAAGTTTTTCAATCAATTTGTTTTATTTACTCAAAATTCCTGGGGGGGGGGGCAGACCCCCAAATTACGCCATTGTTATTATTGTTGCCCCAGGAGCAGGTTCACTAGCCACTTTATGGTATGCTCTTAATAAAATACATACGATATGCACCTTACGAAAACGTTTGTTTGTTTCTAACGCCTGCTTTCAGCATTTCTGCTTTAAGCAACCCTGTCAGTCTGGCGGGGGGAGTGAGTCTATTTATTAACTTGCGACACCCTAAGGGCAGACTCCTTCACTTCGGGGAGAAGGGGAGTTGACAGGGTACTTACTTACTAGCCAACGCCCGCTCTTGGCATTTCTGCCATTAAGCGCCGCGCTGACCAGTATAGATGTGCCGTGAGTGGTGCTCCTGTTAGTGGTAGTGTCTGCCTTTCCTCGGTCAGTATTGGGCAGCTATATAAGTGGGATGCATCCATGGTGTGGAAGTCACAAAGTGGACAGGCCGGTGACTGTAGGATGCCTATTCTGTTCAGGTGGGCTGCTAGAAGGTCATGTCCGGTGGTGGTGAGGAAGACAGCGACGAATGTAGGTCGTGGTAGAGTTCTGTTGATGGGTCTTGAAGCCAGTACGTTCCATCTCTTACCTTCTGCCGCTTGTTTAGAAGTGCTAATGATTTTCCTACGCACTGCTAACTGTATGGCATTCTTGGCTGATGCAAGGGACGACCGGCCAGTTGGTTGGTGGAGATGTGTGCCCATCTTTGCGAGGAAGTCTGCCTTCTCGTTTCCATTGATGTCGACATGACTAGGGATCCACTGCAAGGCTACTGTTGTCCCATGCTTTATTAGATTGCTGAGTGACTGTCTGCACTTAAGTGTGAAGGGACATTCTGTATATGTGTTGGACGTTGGTGCTTCAATGGCCGATTTTGAGTCCACTAGGAATACCACTTTTTCATGGGTTTGAGTGTCCCCAAGTCTCTCAATTGCCTTCTCAACTGCCACTATTTCCCCGTCAAAGTTACTGAGGGGTGCGCCGACAGCGCAAAAGCCCTCAAAGAGTCGACAGTAGTAGCCTGCTCCAGTTTTTCCAGCGCCAGGAACACAGGACCCGTCTGTATATATGTGGAGCCATTCTGTTTCAGGATATCTTTCATGCAGTGTTTGATAAGCTGCCTTCCGAAGATGGTCTGGTAATGATTGAGATTTTGATTTTTTGAGTTGACAGGGTGGACCTCCTATTTATAGTGGATTCCGAACCACTTGGGGAACATGGTAAAGTCACAGGACTCGACACGCACGTATAGTCTCAGCGTGTAATCATGTCCCACCATTTTCCCCTGCCAACGCTGTGAACACTATCAAGTTTGCCACAGTTTGAAGCATGTTCTGCTCTCATGGAATCAATATGGTATGGACGTTGGCAGAGTGCGTTAATCTGTTAACGGTAGCGGCTGCTGGTCGGAAAATAATAATTGTGATTTTAAATAAAGCTGATGGATAACGTGTTGATTACACGGATATAAGATTGATGGCCGTAATTAATTATTCAATTCGACTCCCTCGCCAACTTCTCTTTTTCGCTGGAGCTTTCTGCGTCCAAATTCACACTTTCAGTAGATCCCACCTATGATATTCCGTTAAGGCCGCTGAGTACGACGGAGGATGGAGAACCTAGGTGAATGTCATGAAGGACCTATGATGGGACACCTACCTTGTACTAAAGGGCAAGATAGATAAGAGTGGAGAAGGAGGTTGACACTTTCGCTGCAAACCAATCGATAGAATGAAACTCCAGAAGAAGAAGGCTACTGGACAGTTTCGTACTGAAAATAAGGGTTTGTTTACATCAAACTACACATATGGGGTATATATATATACACTTCTCCCCCCCCCCAGGAATAGTTTAAATATGCTCAAGTCAATATATTGTAATTGCAAAAACCATCATCAGGGCCGGAGTTACATGATGCAGCAGTAGAATCCGGGATGATAGGCTGTGGTCGATCTGAAAGCGTACTACTACTCGGCCGATTTTGAAGAAATTTTGCATGTAGGCTTACAAAAATCATACCTCGAGACAATTTTTGTTTTATTTCGGGCTAACTCAATTTGGGGGTTTCATTCTCAAAAAACTCCAAGAAAACGTCTAAAATAATTATTTCTCAAAAACATTTCTGCAACGATTTCTTTTAAATTCACATAGCTTGTAGTCGTTATTAATGTTCACAAAATACAGGGGGTCGCTTGCCCCTTGATAGTTTGCTTCTGGGGGTAAAAAAAAAATAACTCAATTTTCATGAAAAATTATTAAAAAATAATTTTTCTGCGAAACCTTAATATCGATTATTTCTACCTTCAGGCACGTTTTAGGTGTTAAATTGAGTAACGAAACCGGACAGGTTGCTTTCCCAAAAAACCATTTGGTTTTTGAGCAAAAATTTTGTTTTTTGAAAAAATGATAGAAAATTCACGCTTAAATGCATTGCGTGCCCTGCCATTATTGCTGTGTGGTATTGTGTTGGTCTGACCTATCTAGAATTTAACTCATCTCCAGTGACATCAGATGGACGACCCCCCCCCACCCGAAATATAGGGAAATTTATCCATAGGAAAATTATTTATCATGAAATTATTCATTTTCTCTATCTGCTAATTTTGATAAATTGGAAAGCATGTTCGAGTAAACTCGGACCGGTTCTTAGTATTACCTTCAATTATAAATCAATATACAACCATTCTCTTGTATTCCAATAATTTATTAATTTAAATTTCCAGCGCATATTTTAACACCGTCACGTGACACCTTACTAATGCGGTATTAAAAAATCCCTTTCGGCTCTGGCCGATCAGGTGTACGGAGATTTCCTCTACGCCACCAATGCTATGTAATAAAAAATAAAAAATGCAAAATACTTCATTCTTTTAATTATCAAATTATTATTTTTCTATTTGACTGGACGCCATCTTGAAATGGTTGATTTGTCGTAAATAGTGTTGATCACTATTATCGTAGATAATAATACGGACTTTCAGTCAGATTTTAATTGCATTCCTCTGTTGTGCCGACAATTGTCCTAAATGGTATAATAATGATTCACTTTGAACAGCTAGGTCCAACGGTAGTACACGTGTGTACCTATGGCCTACTGTCATCAATGTGCGTCATTATTAGCCAATCAGAACGCTTGTTACATGTCTTTTAGACTACTGATGGGTAGGCTCCCTGAAGTGATAAAAGACATGTAACGGCGATTTAGAGGACAATTCGCAGACATTCGCTGTTACCAGACTGAAGGAAATAAGTACGAGAGAACAACTGCAAGATGGCGTCCAGGGCAAGTGTTAGTATTATAATATATTATTAATTATTTATTCATTTAATTCTCTTTTATAAACAGCCTCCTATATGGTAATTAAACCATAACATTTGGTGGCAACGGTGGGATGACATGCATGGCGAATATGGTGAAATAAACCATAACACCTCTGCGACCAATATTAACTGAGACATGAATTATATAAGGTTTCAATCGGTCGCCATATTGTAACAAAATAGTGGATCTAGCTGGTTAACGCACCCAATCAAGAAATTTGTATGATCAATTTTTGTGAAGAACCAGTAGAATCCGGGCTGATGGGCCGTGGTCGAATTGAAAGTGAACTTCCAAACGTTTCGTCAACATCTGCGGTCGACATCTTCAGTGGCGCTGCGTAGACTTCGAAGGTTGTACCTCGGTGGCTCCGTAGCGAGTGACTGGGTAGGGGGCTGGGCACTCACCTTTATACCCGGACATTGTTGTTGTAGTCCAGACTACACAGAGAAGCTATTGAAATATACAAGCACCAACACAATTTCAACAGAAAGGAAGAAGGCTTAAAGGTGAACAAACTCTGGTATCCGGCGCTGAACAAAACAACAACGAAAAGGATGACGTCAGCCAATTGGGAAAAACAAGGTAATGGAAATTCCCCAGAGGGACATGTTGTGTTGAGAGCGAACGAATCCTCGCTCTCAACACAACAACAACAACAACTTCCGGGTATAAAGGTCAGTGCGCAGCCCCCTACCCAGTCACTCGCTACGGAGCCACCGATGTACAACCTTCGAAGTCTACGCAGCGCCACTGAAGATGTCGACCGCAGATGTTGACGAAACGTTTGGAAGTTCACTTTCAATTCGACCACGGCCCATCAGCCCGGATTCTACTGGTTCTTCATTTGACTCCGGCCGTGAAAGCCTTTGCAGTTACATCAATTTTTGTGTTTCATCAAAATGGGAAGTTTCCTAATATCGATATACAGTACATACATACATAAACACCTATAGATACATGCATATATTGTATACATATATATATATATGAACGGAGGGTGGTTTTAGGCTCAGGGGTTCATGAAATAAAAAGTTGTGAAGTAATTTCCCAGTAGTCGAACATTGGTCGCCATCTCAATAGGTAGATGGATCTCCCTAAAATAAACCCCGATATTATAATAAACCCAAATTGCCATAATAGGGTGCTGAAGCCACTTCCGATTCATCCAATACTTAAAAAACAAAAGACAATCAAAAACAAAATATATGCAATATCTGTGGAAAGTAAAGTTAATATAACACTGTTGAAAGTTGCAAATTCGCATATGGCGGCCTAGGCTGGTGCAGGGGCTGCAACTTTACAAGAGAAATGAGCAAAGTTACAAGGGCAGTCAGCCAATAAAGTGCTCTACGTGGTACGTCTATTGACATAACTCGCGTTCAAACTGCACTGCAAAAGTTATGGAAAAAGTTACGTCATTACTACAATAACCGCTCATTTTAAGTAAGTTGTGAATGGCCATCTCTTTCACTACGTTTACTTCTTCAACAGTTTAACTTCATTTGAACTTAATTAATGGCCGATGGTGATAAGAAAGTTTTCATTCATACCGTACTTCAAAGTCAACTTTGTTTGAATTAAATGATTTTTACACCCAGTTGAGACTTACTTAAGAGGAAATGCTACATAGGAAATTAGCACCCCAAAATTTGTTGTTTTTATTGACTTTTTATTTTTTCATTCATTAGCAAAGCAAGTTATTAAAGATTCGACTCATGTAAGTTGTAGAAGACTACTTCTTGCACCATAATAGGAAATATTAAATTTATGGTACCTTTGTTCTTACAAAAAAAACAGAGTGACTAAAATTTCGCGTATTCTGGGATTTTATGAAAAAACGACAAATCTGACAAGTAAAAATACCCGATTATGTGATGCACCAAGTCTACTACTACTTACATGAGCCAAATTTTTAATAATGAAAATAATAAAGCTATAAAAAAAAGAAAGAAGCATTTTCTATCACATATAAAAAGTAAAGTAAAAAAATAATTTCGCACATTAGTTTTAAAAAAGAAAGAGAAAGAATTGTTAGAAGTAATAGATACGGTAGGTATGCGTTGGATGGTGTTCGCCGAGAGAAGCCTTTTGTTGGGTAATTTTTTTGTTTGCTCGTATTTGATAGGTAGGCTACTCTTTGAATGCAGGTGTTGAATTTAATAAGACAGCAAAGCCGTAGGCAAGGGGGGTGGGCTTATTGGGCTGCAGCCCCCCCCCCCGAAATGAAAAGTTGAGAATTAGATAAATCTAATGTGATTTTCAGTAAATTTTAAACTTTACTGCTGTTAAAATCATAAAACCCCACTATTTCGGTCATATTAAAAAATATATATATATCTATACAACAAAACCGTCGTGACGGTAACATTACAATTTAGTCCGCATATCCGTTGAATATTATAAGCCTGTGTTCGCACCGAACCTAAATCCGCCAATAAATTTACGTTATATGTGCCTATGCTATCATACACTAGATACAATTGCATTCTCAAGAATAAGAACCGGTCCGAGTTTACTCGAACATGCTTTCCAATTTATCGATTAGTAGAGAGAGAAAATGATTAATTTCATGGTAAATAATTTTCATATGGTTAAATTTCAGATATCGCAGGGGGGGGGGGGGGGGTCGTCCACCTAACGTCACTGAAGGCGACGAAAATTCTAGATAGGTCAGACCTACACATTACCACACAGCAATAATGGCAGGGCACGCAATGCATTTGAGCGTGAATTTGCTTTCATTTTTTCAAAAAACCTTTTTTTTCCACAAAACCCAATAGTTTCTTGGAAAACCAAACTATCCGGTTTCATTACTCAATTTAACACCTAAAACATGCTTGAAGTTAGAAATCATAGATAGAAAGGTTTCGCAGAAAAATGATTTTTTAGTCATTTTTCACTAAAAGTTAGTTATTTTAATTTTTTTACCCCCAGAAGCAAACTATCAAGGGGCAAGCGACCCCCCGCATTTTATTAACATTAATAATGACTACAATATATGTGAATTTAAAAGAAATCGTTGGAGCCGTTTTTGAGAAATAATTGTTTTATACTTTTCTTTGGAGTTTATTTGATAATAAAACCCCCCCAAATTGAGTTAGCCCAAAAAAAAAGTCTCGAGGTATGATTTTTATAAACCTACATGCCAAATTTCATTTAAATCGACCGAGCAGTTTGCCCGGAAATCGATGAACAGACAGACAGAGCGACAGAGCGACCGAGCGACAGAGCGACAGACAGACATTTCGTAAAAACCACTTTTTTGGGTTCTTGGGACCTCAAAACGTGTAAATCTGTTGAAATCTCGGAATCGAAAATTTCGACCGTCACAAAGCTTTCCTTATACTACGTATAAATTGGAGAGCAAAAAAGTACACTAGATAGGATCCCAGTTGCCACAACTACTCCTGGCTACGGGCTTGCAACACAGTTAGTGACAACTGCAATGCTTTTCAAATAAGATCCGCCCCTCCCAAAATTTTTTGTTTTATCCGCAACTGAGTACATAGGACTAGCGCACCATAACAGACTCCCAAGAGAAGTAAAAACAATTCATCGATTTCGAAGACATTTAAAAACACATCTCAATGAATTTTTGTATCACAAATGTATTGTATTTATAATAATTGCATTGTTTTTTTAACGCCCACTTGGCTAAGCCAATACCAGGCCGAGAAACAGTACAGACTTAGGGTGTCCATAATTACAACAAATAAGAAGGGGCTAAGGGCAAGCATGCATGCAAGCCATAGTTGACGGTAAAATTGCCACTGAGCACTCCTTTTGCCTTTTGTCGCGCAGTTTTCATATATGTCTTTAATTGTGGAGACATTCCCAAATAAGTTCTCTCGGGATCCTGTCGTATGCCTTTTCTATATCATCGAAAGTATAGTGCAGAGGTGTTTGGAATTTTCTGTGTTGCTCGAGTATTGTTCTCACGAAGTAGATACCATCTTATGTTATGTTAAATCACCCGGGTGACATTTCACCGAGTTTGAGTCAGATAAATTATTTTAGAACCTAGGCTTTCAATCATTAAGTAATATCTCGAGTCTTGATGTACACTACAGAGATCATCATGTTTTAAAATATTGTATTTGCACTATGTAAGCATGGATGAAAATAAACCCCCCTATTACATCTCTTCAAATATGCATAAGCTCTTTTCAACGTGCCAAACAGAATTTTGACGTAAATTATTCTGTTTGTTGAGTTATTTAGGTGATGCTGTATAATTTACCTGTAATTAACGCTCTTTTCCCCCGGTACAAATTCGAATCATGTTCGAGTACTAAAGTGCAGTTTGATGACAACTTCAATGCAAGCCAGTACAAATTGTAGGTGTACGATAAAGTGTACGATAGGCTAGCTGTCATTTATGAAGTTCTTAGCTAACGTCTGCATTTTTTCTTTTTTAAGAAAAGGTTAATCGCGTTCAAACAATTTAATGAATGTATCCGACTAACCTCTTCAATAATCTCACTATGTAACCTAATAGGTACTTATATCGAGTTACAACACGCCTCCGATCGCAAGGTGTGTAGAGACTCGCACAAGTACAATCACATTACCACCTTGTCACCGAAGTCACTTAATTAATGACCATGTAACGGGTTTGCTGAAGTGACGTGTGCCACTGTGCCATACTATTTATTTAAGTGCTTATACCGACTACTGCCGGAATAAAGTTCTAAATTGTGGAAAACGTATAAGCTTAAACGATTCTACATTGACTCACCAATACCCAGAAAAACTAAAGTCATCATCACCTATAAATGATTAATTGGCGTAAATAGGGGGTCCTGCCTCCCCCCCCCCCCAGGTCCACCCGTAGCCCCCCCCCCAGGATTTCTGGTGGCTATGACGTTATAGAGGTTAAAAGCATAGCATCCACAATAACAAAGGGAAATTAATGCTAAGTATGCTTATTTTACAAAAAAAAAATCAGCATATTGACCAAGTGCTTTCAGATAAAAAGTATTACTCAAAATGCTTAAAACCCCAATACTTAAGAGCTATTTTTTCCAAATTTTTCTTCTTATTTAAGGATTTAATGAATTAGTTTGCCGAAAAGAAGGCAAAGAGAATGTATATTTAATTTGAATTGTTTGTAAATTTTTTGGAAAAAGTGACTGATAGATAATTATGATGAATAAACATTTCTTTTAATTTAATGCAAACATTTTTCTTTCTTTTGTGAGAAATCTTTACCCTTCATAAGGGCCCCAAATAAATTTTTATAACGGGCCCTGCCAAGGCAAGCTACCCTACTGGTGTAGAACCAAGATATTCTTATTTCTAAACGATGAAGAAATGATTTTCAGAATCGTAAATGTTGAGGAATGAAAATTTCTGTACACCCCAAAAATTTAATAAAGAAGACAGAGGGAAATGACGAATGTGAGCTGCTCAAAACGAAACCCATCAGAGATAAGCGAAGAAAGGCCCAGGTGCGAACAAAAGCTCCAAGTAAATCAAATAAGCAAACAAACATTTGTTTTTATGAAGGCATAATGCAGCAATCCGTCAAAGCTTTGTTTTTCCCAATTTGATTTCTCCTTTGCTGATTCCCATCGCTCCGCGCGCTTTCCTTTTATCATGTCACTTAATACAATAGTCGTCGCTTTGTTCCCCCCCCCCCCCGCAGTCTTTAAGCGAGGAGGCGATCGGGGAGAGGTAGGGATAGGGAGGGGAATCGACTTTAGGGGTTTGCCATTTCACGAACTGTAAGCTTTATGTGGAGGGCTGTATTTAGATTAGGGTGATGGATTGGCTTCAGATGTAGATAAGAACTGTGATGTGTGGAAAGTGATTGCGTAAGGCTGGAAGAGCGATCACATAAAAATGTTGTTGTTGTTGTTTCTAACGCCTGCTTTCAGTATTTCTGCTTTAAGCAACCCTGTCAGCCTGGCGGGGGGAGTGAGTCTGTTTGTTAACTTAAGGTACCCTGAGGGCAGACTCTTTCACCTCGGGGGAAAGGGGAGTTGGCTGACAGGGTGGACCTCCTGATTATTGTAGATTCCGAACCACTTCGGGAACTTGGTAAAGTCACACGATTAATTCGGAGGTGACCAGCACTCGACACGCACGTTTGAAACATGCTCTGTTCTAATGGATTCAGCATGGTAAGGTCGTTGGCAAAAAAATAAAACTGCTCTAATTTTTTTTCTCATATGACTTGTACTTGGTTAAGTGATGCTTTCTTCTGTTATATTGGGTCAATTGTAAGCTCGTCTCAGCTTGTCCACTATCGCTTGTAGCCGGTGTGGGTTGACATCGAGAACGTAGACCAGTTTGCCAATGGCCATCGATTCGTGCGGAAATAACAAACATTATTTTGTGTACATACATTAAATTCTATTGAGTAGTTTTGCCGCAAATAGAGTTACAGACAGACACAGAAATGTCTTAAAACTGTTTTTGTTTGATAATGTTTTTGTTGCTGGCCCCTAGTTGAGTGTAAGAGAGGGCCTTATGGCCCCAACTCCGCTAGGGTGGTCTCAGCTATATTAAAGTCATTATTTATTTATTTATTTAAAACATGTAAATCCGTTTAAATCGAAAATTTAGACCATCACAAAGTATAACGTATACATATAAAAGACATGTCAAGACATGTAGAGTAGTGCCAAGACATGCAGAGTAGTGATACGGACTCTGACTTTCATCCGAAAGGTTGTTGGTTCGAGTCCCACACTGGCTACATTTTCTGGCCATGCTTCGGAGGGCATGTAAAGCAGGCGGTCCCTGGTCTTCCTAGTTGAGTGTTGGAGAGGGCTTTATATCCCTAACTACGCCAGGTTGGCTTAATAATAGAACAAAAAGTCCTAATTTACATTTATAAAAATAACATTAAGATATTAAAAAATGACAAAGTTTAGTAAGATCCAGTGGTTGCCAAAATCTACGGTCAGCTCCCCTTAAGGCTCTTATGGGAGAAGCTTAGTCCATTAGCCCTTAGCACCCCTGTATATAGTAACCGCAAGTGGAGGCAGAGTACATAGAGTTGAAGATGCATTGTGTATGTATGAGCAAGCGTGAGCTGCTAAGCAATAAGGGATGGGGGACCGCATGCTAAGCCGCTGAGGTTACAGTTAGCTGACTGAGCGGCGACCCGATGCCTTAACCTACACGTTTGTGCCCAGCAGGTTACTAAAAATGACTTCCATGCAAAAGTCGACTGACCATGGCTTCATATTACAATATATATTTGTATTAATTGCATTAAATTTTAATTCTTCTTCTTCCGGCTCTACAGCCCTTGGTGGGCTTTGGCCTGCTCGACAACACTCCTCCATTCTTCTCGGTTTTGCACAACGCTCCACCATCTGGAGACTCCCAACTCGCGAAGGTCATTCTCTAACTCGTCCTTCCAGCGGTTTCTTGGCCGTCCTGGCAGTCGTCTTCCCGTCATGCTTGCTTTGTACATTTTTCGTGGCATGCGTTCTTCAGACATCCTTACAACGTGTCCCAGCCACCTTAATCGTTGTGCTTTAATGAACCTTACTATGTCTTCTCCGTTGAGAGCGGCGTCGATTTCAGCGTTGTTTCTTATACGCCATTCTCCATACTCGTAAAGGGGTCCATATATCCTCCTTATTATCTTTCTTTCGAGTACACGTAGTTTGTTGGCATCGTTTACAGTGAAATTTTAATTGCTGTATGAATAATATATCATAATAATAATTTAATTCCACATTAGAAGGGGACTGCTGGATGAAATGATTGATTCTATTAATCCGAATAGATACCATATAAAAACATAGCCTACTGGAAGAATGCATACTAAAAAATAAAGAAAGTTTAATCATTTTTAAAGAACGGTAAACAAATTTAATACTCCTAATATTATTCGGTATTGTGATCATCTCTTATTCTATTTAAGTTGATTTTTATTTTATTTTTGTTTATTTTCTTGAAGGATAGGTTTCATTAAGGCGCCAATTCCACAGACCGGCTAGGGCTATTTACAAAAACGGTGACGTGGTAGCAGACATTCAAGACTTAGGCGGGGTTTCCACCGACCTCGCATTGCAGAATTGACGGAAATGTTTATTTTCCTCTATGCCATAGTTAAGATTGATCAATGATCATACAGTAAAAACACAAACAAACAAACTAAAATTAAAAAATGGCGTCATGGGATATGTTAAGTACAAACATTTTAATAGATTTCTATAAAAAGAAAAATTCTAATTTCCGTCAATGTCATTTGCATTCTGCAATGCGAGGTCGGTGGAAACCCCGCCTAAGTCTTGAATGTCTGCTACCACGTCACCGTTTTTGTAAATAGCCCTAGCCGGTCGGTGGAATGGGCGCCATAGGATAAGTTTTTTTTTTAATTTGAAGGGGGCCCAGCATGGGAACCAGTCCTTTGAGATCCCCCTTTACAAATATTCAATTGCCTCAAATTATGTATGGTTGGAATAATTATACGATTTATTTATGTATTGTAGTATTACATGTCGTTGTATTGCATAAATTATGCATGTTAGTAGGTACTCTGCACACCGATGGTTAAGGAGGCCTTTGACTCGTATCCGCACTTGTTTAAATCATGCTACCGCCTGCAAAGCTTCTCACAGCTTGTCCATTATCGCTTGTAGCCGGTGTAGGTTGACATCGAGGACGTATACCAGTTGGCCAATTGCCAAAAATGCCTGACCTGAATTCACCTGAACTTGGTGAAGTCATGTTTACGCCTATTACATTGCGTGTCAGTGAAGAGCTTGTCCCAGCTTGTTCATTGTCACTTGTAGCCGGTATATGTTGATATCGAGGACGCTTTGTTTTGACAAGTTTTAGCAAGTTTTGGCCAGTTTTCCAATGGCCACTTTGCCAGTGGCCGGTTTGCCAGTGGCCAGTTTTCCAGTGGCCACTTTGCCAGTGGCCGGTTTGCCAGTGGCCAGTTTTCCAGTGGCCCGAAATCGATGCAGAGCAATATCAATAATATCCGAAAATCCATGGGGTTGTAGACAGACTCTCTACTGTGTAGGCGGTACATATCGCGTAAGTGCAAACGATATGCTGCGTACCACGTAAGTACATACCCCCAATTAAGAATAAATTACCACTCCCTGCATACCTTTACCCCAAAAAAGGAAAAACTTAAAAAAGGCCAATGGTTCAGGGTTCAGCAGTTACACACTTCGTTGCTTGTTGGAATATGAGCTGAACGTAGAGAGAATTCAATCGTAAATTAGGGACAAGAGCGGAGCACAGTGCGTATCAATAAATAATAAATGAGATCCAACTCACCCATCTCCATTCCCTCCTGTTTTTGAATTTGTATTTGATTTGAAAGTATACCCGATAAAAAGATACTAAGAGCCATTGAGCATAGCTCGTGGAAATAGCCAACGGCCTTACCAAGTTGAATCCATGAGAGCAGAGCATGTTCCAAACTGCGGCAAAGTTGGTAGTGTGCACAGCGTCGGGAGGGGAACATGGTGGGACATGATAACGCCCTGAGACTTTACCAATCAGTCTACGTGCGTGTCGAGTCCTGGTCACCTCCGATTCAATTTCGCGACTTTATCATGGTCCCCAAGTGGTTCAGAATCCACTATAGTCAGGAGGTCCACCCTGTCAGGCAACTCCCATTTCCCCCGAGATGAAAGAGTCTGCCCTTACAATACAATACAATACAATATATATTTCCTTTAACTTATACAATACATGTAAAGTATAAGATAAAATCGTCAGAGTATCGTCAAAATCAGGTAGTTCTGTCATTGTCATTGTGCTAGTGCCTCAGTGACAGTGTAAAAAGCTTTCTCTAAGTGATGGTTTCTAAGCAATTTAGGGAAGTTAGAAGCATTTCTCGCCGCTCTCAGTTCAATCGGGAGTTTTCTAAGGTAGGCGAAACCTTGTTGTATAGGTTTCAGTCGCTCACACTTGGCTCTCAGTTCAATCGGGAGTTTTCTAAGGTAGGCGAAACCTTGTTGTATAGGTTCCAGTCGCTCACACTTGGCTGTGCGTGGCGCTGGCCTTACAAGGTCTCCCCGTTGCCTCGTGTTGTAGATGTGTGTCCCCGTTTTGTTTAAATGTCCCTTAGGGTGCCTCAAGTTAACAAACAGACTCACCCACCCCCCCCCCCCCTCGCCAGGCTGACAGGGTTGCTTAAAGCAGAAATGTTGGAAGCAGGTGCTAGAAACAACAAATTATAGCAAGTTCAAACACGAAGGCCTGACGCCATGTAAGTTCCACAGTAGAAAACATCATGCCGAAGAAAATCATGCGAACGGTAAAGATTGTGTTATGTATGAAATTAAGACCCCTTTGTCACCCTAAATGGGGTACTAACAAGGTGGAAACAAGGAGAAGTAGAAGAAGGGTACTATGTGTCAAGTACCACCTGGTAACCATCCCCCCCCCCGAATTTGGAAAATGATTTATAACGGAAATATCATATTATTTATCTCGGTACCTACACTAATTTGATAAATAGGAAAGCATGTTCGAGTAAACTCGGACCGGTTCTTTGTAAATGTGCCCCTTCAGCTTTTTTTTTTGGATTGGAATTCTCCTGCTTTTCAGGATCCCCGCCATATCTCACCACTTGGCCCAGCCTGAATTTATCCGTACTCTGACGTCATCTTCACAGCCGCCATCGTTTAGTGTTGGTCTCAGGTATTTGAAAGGCTTTGCCTTGTTTGTCGATTTTTATTGATCCACACTCTTGGCTACCAGGCACTCCAAGACCGTAGCCAGAGGGAGTCCAGGGGGTCTTGACACCCCCCCCCCCCCGAAATATTTTCAGCGTATACTATCTATTGAGAGAATGGAGGCTTAAATATATTGAGGTTACCGGTGACGTCAAATGGAACCCCCATGGCCATGAGACACTATAGATTCTACGGTTCTACCCATAATCTTAGAAGATAAGATTTCATGGCCCTTTTGGCGTCAGCGTGGTATAATAAGGCCAGTATGAAAAAGTGTATTCACCATGTTTATGCAACACGGGCATTTTCTTAGCCTGAAATCCTGAAATGAAAAATAAGTAAATAGACTATAAATGACCTTGAACTCACCCATCGAGAAGCATCTCCCCTCGGTTTCTGAGCCAATAGTTGATGGTATTGGGGAAGGCTTCGACGAAGCACTCAAGCTGGACATCGGTATCTAGGGGAGCTCCCAGTAACTGATTTGGCACTCGGATCACTGGAGCAACTGAAAAGAATTAATAATAAATTACGAATTGACACAGTCTACAGTAACAGTGCAAACCCAGGGAGAGAGGGAGGGACAGAGAGAGTGGCGTATCCGTGGAAATGATGAGCTCTTCGCGATATATCAAGAACCTACGCTAGTAGCCGAAATCAAGAGAGCTCGCATCAGGTGGCCAGGGCACGTGCAACGAATGCCAGACAATAGGTCTACAAGAGCAGCCTTTCACAAGGTGCTCCAAGGGAGAAGACGAGTGGCTGGACGACGTCTAGGTGGATCTGACGACCTTTGGCGTCGATGACTGGCGAACCGACGACCGCGTAGGCTGGCGTGACGTGGCAGAGTAGGCATCTGTCATTCACGGGCACAAGGAGTAAGTATATCTTCTTCTTCAAGTTACAGCCGGTTGGCTGGTTGGCAGCAACATGTGGCATTGATGCCTTCAATCCCCTCGATCCTAGCACGCCCTCTTCAGCTCCAAGCACTCGTATGTACTGTCCCCTACAACTTCCATCACTCACTGCAGATATTCCTTTCTTGGGTGCCCAGTCCAGTTGACGCCTTTTATGGCCCCTTCTGTGATACTATTGACGAAGTTCTCATGCCGCAGCCAATGTCCGATCCAGCGAGCTCTTCTTGTACATATGGATGCAACCAGAGTTTTGCTTTCGCATATTCTGTTTAGAACCTCCTCATATCTAACATGGTCTGCCAAGGCAGTTCACCATAATATAAGTTCACCTCATTCCCCAACAAGGTTTACTATACTTTGAAATCCATTAATTAAAAAACACTTATAAAAAGATCCCCGGTCCTGCCCTGAAGGGGTGGCCAAAGTCTCTTCAGAAAATGATATTTTGAAACTGGATTAAACAATATCAAATAATCATGTTTCTATACGTTTTGACAGGAAATAAAGTTGCAGCGGACGAGAGAGAGCAAAGTTTTATCTATCAGAGCACCGAGTTGACTTGATCAATGTCACTTAACTTTGGCTCGGGATTCTATCAAGTTTAACAATTTATTGCACCTCACTTCTCCACAATATTATATTGTTTCCTGTATAGTGCAACCTATATAATGCTGTCCCCATTTTTTTAAACAATGAAATGAAAAAACGACTTTATTGAAAATAGACAAAAGGCGAACAATAAGACTATAAAGTCTTGTTTTCATGAAAACCTTCTAACAATCACAACGGAAAATATATTTTTGGTCAACTTTAAGAAAATCATGGGCACTATAATTGGGAACGGACAACCCAATCACAACAGGTAATTTTGGTGGAAAGTTTTCCAAAGGCTAATGCGGACGTCTTTGAAAACGCTGGAAGGATTAGTTGGAAATTGACTTTCGCGATTTGGGAGTCCGTAGATGGTGGAGCGTTGCGTACAAAACCGAGATGACTGGAGAAGTGTTGCCGAGCTCATCAAGGGCTGTAGAGCTAGTAGAAGAAGAAGAGGAAGAACTTCCATAAGGATACATTAATAAAATCGAACAAACTCGGTGTTTCGTTCGCATTAATGACTGGTCTAACAGTTGAGGAGTACCGCATCTTAGTCTGCAACTTAGGTACGCTAATATACGTACAGTATATAGGAAGGGAGGAGGGGGTGTCTTGTATAACACGGAGGGGGGGGGGGAGGTGTAAGCAGCTTAGCCGCCTGTTAGTTCTCACACAACCATTAGCCTGCCTGCCTGCCTAATGACGCCTTGCAAATCCATACATCGAATTTAATACAAGTCAAACGGAAGCCTTATAGCTGTTACAGCTACTTAACTGACAACAAAACATCAACCATCCTTCTTCTTCTGCTTTTAATGCTACTTCTGTCAAAGATTGGCGGTAATAATGACAATTTCGACCTTGAAGGCTGCTGCTCTAAAACGGGAAGTCGTGGTCTTGCCAAACCGTTGCCTCAGGTGGTTCTTCAATCGACTCCGGCCGTGGAAGCCTTTGCTGTTACATTACGCTGCCTCAGGTTTTGCAACCAGGTTGTTCTTCTACCGGGTGCCTTCTGTTCTTCTACCTTCCCTTGGATTATTACACACAGAAGCTAGGTGATACTTTTTGTCAGTGCTGCATTACCCATTGGGCTAAGTGGGCTGCAGTCCAGGGCTTTGTCAATTCAAGGGCCTCCCAAAAATAAACTACAAAAATAAATCATATAAGATTTACGTAATTGAATTAGAATGTAATTTAATATTTAAGTTATTTAATTTTAAGATAAGTACTTGAAGATACTTCAAAAATTGACTTTGTCATTGACATTTGTTTTGTTTTAAGGAGACTATTATGTAGATACTTAACTTACCTATCTATTATAAATTAAGTTATGATATGGTAGCAGACATCATTAATAAGTCTCTACCATATTATATCCTGTAGCAATATAGGCCTAATATCAAGCACGTAGCCAGGATTTTATTTCGGGAGGGGCTAACTACCAGGGGGTCGAGGGGGCATTGAATACCCCCAGTAAAACGGTGGGTCCGCCTTCCCCCCCCCCGGAAATTTTTAAGTATTTACATGCAAGAACACACAGTTTTAGTGTTGTTAGAGGGAGAAAAAAAATACAGGTGATACATGAAGCAGAACATGGATTTTTTCTTTTTTTTTCACATTTCAGGGGGGCTTCAGCCCCCAAAGCCCCCTCCCTGGCTACGTGCCTGCCTAATATAATACAATACAATACAATATAATAATAATATAATAAAATCCGTTGCTTCCATCTATCGCATTAGTTTTGTAGATATCTTCCTGATTTGGACAGTAGCTGAAAGTGTCGAGACTGTCGACACGGTAAAAACAAAGGAATGAGGGTGAAGGGGAGGGGGGTTTACAAAACGGATGAATAGTGTATAGGTGTAGGCTGTGACGAGGGGGGGGGGGCGTCTGTCTATTCCACTTGGCATCCAAACAAATACCCCCAATCAATAATCCAAACACCCTTTGCTTCGTCATCCATACCGAAACGTATATTCAAATTACTACAGCCACCCGTCATTTTCTGCCATAGGCCCTAATCTCGTTGTATCTATATATTTTTTTACTTCATTGTTATTATTATAATTATTTTACACCTAGAATTCAATAGTCCAACTCGGCTATAAGAGAAATAAATAAATAAAAATAAAATAAATCCATTCCGGAATATACATAAATAGATAGGCTGAAATTACAATACTACAGTGTACTTATACTTATGCAGGACAACTCGGTTATAAGAGACATTAACGGGGTAATATATGTAGGAGTTCTCAAGTAGCAGTTTTTTTTTTTAAACTACGAATGCCAATTATTATTGTTATTATTATTAGAATTATATTCATACCAATAGCAATTGCAATGGTAATACAATTACTGCAAGGCAATGGCCCGTGGGCGGTTTGACGTGTTGGTTACCTATCTAAACTCGAAAAATCGAAATAGCTTATCATCATATAAACATCTCATCCACATGCTGCTTGTTATAACACCTGAGTAGTTAACCGTATGCCTACTGTTTACTTATTTTTTACTTATTTCTTATTTATTTTATACGTTGTCAACTGTGTTGTGACCTATTTGTAAAAACATTACTAAGTAATTCTTCTGTGTTTAGTTTATAAGTAGTTTTTGTTTCCATTTATTTATCATATCTACTTCGACTATATGTATTAGACTATATGTATTACATCTAAGGGGCAATGTCCTTGCCCTGTTGTAATATATGTAATATAAATAAATAAATAAATAAATAAATAAATAAATAAAAATATAAAAAATAATATACAGTATATGCCAACATAAAATTAATTTTATACAGGAATGCTCGATTATAAGAGACATGGTTTTTTATTTAGGCGCCCATTCCACCGACCGGCTAGGGCTATTTACAAAAACAGTGACGTGGTAGCAGACATTCAAGACTTAGGCGGGGTTTCCACCGACCTCGCATTGCAGAATTGACGGAAAAGTTTGTTTTCCTCTATGCCATAGTTAATTGATCAATGATCATACAGTAAAATCACAAACAAACAAACTAAAATTAAAAAATGGCGTCATGGGATATGTTAAGTACAAACATTTTAATAGATTTCTATAAAAAGAAAAATGCTAATTTCCGTCAATGTCATTTGCATTCTGCAATGCGAGGTCGGTGGAAACGCCACCTAAGTCTTGAATGTCTGCTACCACGTCACCGTTTTTGTAAATAGCCCTAGCCGGTCGGTGAAATGGGCGCCTTAACGAGGTTCAACTCCTACTACTTAAACTTGGAATCAGCGTCTCATACACGAGGACTCGTTTATAAGGAGCATTATGCTGTCAGTTCTACTAGTATATAAACAAGTTCATTACAAACAGAGGATCAGCATTAACTCAATATATTGCAGTGTTATATATATAAGGAACAAGTAGCTGTGAATTTCAGCATGGGATAAAATAAAATACTGTAGGTACTCATAAAGCCGGCCGCCATACCAAGTTGAATCTAGCGGATCATAGCAGGTTCAAAGCTGCAGATAAATTGGTCGTGTGCACAGTGCCGGTAGGGAAACATGGTAGGACTTGTCCTGGTCACCTCCGAACTAATCGTGTGACTTGACTGTGTTTCCAGTGAATCCACTATAATCAGGAGGTCCACTGGAGTCCTATGGGCCAACACCGTGGCCTGGGACTGTGTCAAACCATACTACTACTACTACTAGGTACTCATAAGGTACACAGCAAACGTACCCGAAAATAAGGACATAAAAGCAAACCTGACCAAACCTATAGGCCGAGCAAAACTCAGCACCCTCAAATTGTTCGAGTCTTCTACAGTCCATCTCGAAGGTCAGCAGCCTATGTTGAGCATACGGTTTCATTAAAAACAACGCTGGAGGCGGGAATTCCGTACAAATTGGTGGTTTAATAATGAAAGGCAGAATGAGGAATATATAGGACAGGAGCGCTGGTCCGAGCTCCCACAGCCGTTTCACATTTAATAGAGACAAAAGAACTTAGTAATCAAGATGAACGAGCATGGGCGCCCCAAAACTGCTCTACAACTGTACGGCTCCCCCTGTATACGTACTGTATCCTGCTGACATGGATTTCTGGTTTAAACATCCCGCCTGCAGTACCGTAAACTGGGATAACTTTGGCCATCTGGGGTAACTATGATTTGTGACAGAGGATAACGAGCATGGGCGCCCCAAAACTGCTCTACAACTGTACGGCTCCCCCTGTTTACGTATTGTATCCTGCTGACATGGATTTCTGGTTTAAACATCCTGCCTGCAGTACCGTAAACTGGGATGACTTTGGCCACCTCGGGTAACTATGATTTGTGATAGAGGATAACGAGCATGGGCGCCCCAAAACTGCTCTACAACTGTACGGCTCCCCCTGTTTACGTATTGTATCCTGCTGACATGGATTTCTGGTTTAAACATCCTGCCTGCAGTACTGTAAACTGGGATAACTTTGGCCATCTGGGGTAACTATGATTTGTGATAGAGGATAAGGAGCATGGGCGCCCCAAAACTGCTCTACAACTGTACGGCTCCCCCTGTTTACGTACTGTATCCTGCTGACAAGAATTTCTGGTTTAAACATCCCGCCTGCAGTACCGTAAACTGGGATAACTATGGACTAGTACTGTACGCATCCCAATGTATACATACTGTATCTTGCTGACATGGATTTCTGGTTTAAACATCCGGCCTGCAGTACCGTAAACTGGGATAACTTTGGCCATCTGGGGTAACTATGGTTTGTGATAGAGGATAACGACCATGGTCGCCCCAAAACTGCTCTACAACTGTACGGCTCCCCCTGTTTACGTATTGTATCCTGCTGACATGGATTTCTGGTTTAAACATCCGGCCTGCAGTACCGTCAACTGGGATAACTTTGGACTAGTACTGTACGCATCCCAATGTATACTTACTGTATACTGCTGACTTGGATTTCTGGTTTAAACATCCCACCTGCAGTACCGTAAACTGGGATAACTTTGGCCATCTGGGGTTACTGTGATAAGTGATTGAGATTAACTTGCATGGGCGCCCCAAAACCGCTCTACAACTGTTCGCCTCCCCGCACTGTATCCTGCTGACTTGGTTTTCTGGTTTAAACATCCTGCCCGTAGTACCGTCAACTGGGAAAACTTCTGCCGTCTGGGGGTAACTATGACTTGTGGTAGGGATGAACTCGCATCAGTCATAAGTGACCCGAAACCGCTCTACACTGTCACATGCCACCTGCAGTACCGTAAACTGGGATAACTTTAACCATCTGTGGTAACTATGATATGTGATAGAGATTAACGCTCATCAATCATGAGTACCCCGAAACTGCTCTACTAATGTACGCCTCCCCGTATGTACAAACAGATGACATGTTTTGAACACGATATAATATACAATCCACAAAACCACATACTGGGGTAATTTTGGCCTTCTGGAAAGATTATGACTTGTGATAGAGATGATCGAGTGAGGCTTTATTACTACAAACACCCCCCATGAATACGTGCTGAATCCTGCTGAGACAGTTCTCTGGTTTAATCATTCTACTCGTACCTACAGTACCGTGAGCTGGGGCAGCTTCCTTCTCTTCATTTTGGTCAATGCTACCTCCAAACAATCATCAAGTTCTTTTATAACCGATGTAAACGTACTTTAATATATGAGTTACATTTCAATGGCACCCTTTCCGGCTCCAGCTGAATGTCTTAATTTCTCTCTAGCTCTATATATTATGCAATACAATCATGCTTTCGCCTGCTTCATTGTGTCTATGGTAAGATTGTCTCAGCTTGTCCATGTCCATTGTCACTTAAAGCCGGTGTAGGTTGACATTGAGAACTTATAACAGTTTGCCAATAGCCAAAATTCAACCGAAAACAATACAAATAATGTCCGAAATCCGTGGGGTCGTTGGCATTAGACAAGGGACCTATGGGCAACTGTAAGTAGGCCTAGGTTTAAAAAAATGGTAGAATAGAATACCCCCAAAGAAAAACAATTCTTACACCCTTACAATGAAACATAAAACCTGATGGCAGGCGGAGATGCCGATAAAAATATATATAACAATAGACCCAAGTCCATTTCCGGGTTGACTGAACATAGCTGACGATTTTGAACTTCATCATCAACGCAGACTTGAGCGTGGCAGAAGACAAACCGTCCTTCCACAACACGGTCTGGGTCCATAAAAAGTTCTTAAAAAAGTTACAATTAGTCCAACACAATACGGCTAAAACGATAAATATCAGCAGTCGTGATGGTAACAAAGAAAATCTGAACAATATCTCGAAATGACATGGCGACAATCATACCAATACAATCTTCACTTCACCGCCTTCTTAACTTGTTGTAGTTTTCCCCCAAGAAAAGAACAAAAGATAAGAGGAAAAAAAAAACTTTATATTGATGCCATTACGGGGAAAGTATAAAATTTGGTTGCCGGGGGAAATAGGCGACGAGGTGGAAGTAAAGTATAAAGTAGGCTCTTGGGGAGTGTAGGATCGATGAGCTTACGTGGAAATTGTAGGCATGACTACAGGCCTATACTGTTGAATTTATAAGGGTAGCCTAAAAAGTACCGTAAAACGGGGCGAAGTGAATCACCCTTATCTGGGTCATAAACTATTTGTTAATATTGATAACGTCTAATTAATAACAGGACTAAGTTAATGAATGATTAAGCATTGCTCTCTGTGAGTCAGCGAATAAAGTTCGTATTTTAAAAACCTTAAAAGTTTAGAAAACCGTCAAAACTGATTCACTTCGCCCCGTTTTACGTTAGCTAAAAATGTAGAGTAGAGGTACAGACTCCGACTTGCACCCGAAAGGTTGTTGGTTCGAGTCCCACACATTTTCTGGCCTTGCATGTAAAGCAGGTGGTCCCGGGTCTCCCTAGTTGAGTGTTTGAGACGGCTTTATAGCCCTAACTCCGCTAGGTTGGCTTAGTAGTATAACAAAAAGTCAATATTTATTTATTTAAAAACGTTGTTTGATCATTTTAATAGTGGCTCCATGGAGCAACAGGCTGATCATAGCGATTATAATACCGGGGTTTAAATAATCCCTAGTATTAAAAATGTAAACAAGATAATTTTATAATGGAAAGTGCTAGTCAAAATTTGTTTGTTTACATTGTTGATAGCAGGGTAATATAATCGCCATGATCAGCCTGCAGTTAGAGTAATTATAGCATCGGTTGATGCTACGAAGAGGTCAAATGTCGACGTAGGACCACTGAAGATGTCGACCGCAGAGTTGACGTAACGTTTGGAAGTGTTATTTCAGATAGACCATGACACAACAGCCCCCACCACAATAAGGCATTATTATCAGCACTATAGCCGTATACCTGTTGTATTTATAAGGGTAGGCTAATTTTATCAAATTTTTGAAGTGACGACTTTCGCTACTTTAATTTATTACCGGGGGGGGGGGGGGTGTACTCTGCACGCTTACCGCCAGGCTGAGCCGTGATATGTATGCAGGGTTGCAAAGGCAGGGTGTCTCCACTAGTGATTGTTTGAGCAGATTTGTAGATTTTTGACCGGCTTATCACTAAAACAGAATGTCCTTTTTTCTTTTTTTAACTTATGTCATAGCATTAAGCTTCCGCCAACAGCTTTCTTGCAGCCCAATAATATCCTGAACGGTTTGTTTATTTTCATCCATTTGTCCACTGGTCCCTTGCCCATTCACCTCAGGACCTCAGCATTAGGAATTCGTATGTATATCCACATTTCAAATGCACTGATTCTGTTCTCCATAGCTTGTGCCAACATCCATCCCTCCAAGGACGCCGAGTTTTAAAAATTCTGGGGGGGGGGGCAAGAATTCGGCCGGTACTCTGGAAAGTATTAAGAAAATGCGTTGGTAAATGGTTACTTAAAATAACTATAATGCAGAAAACGTTGACCGACGTAAACTCATATCGCTATTGCTATATAATTATTCACTAAAGCATTTATAACAAGGTTTTATGCCTCTTCATTAAGCCTCTCTGCGTCTACTTGTGGTCGCATGAAACTATATAAATAAATGAACTGCACTAAGGGCTGTTCGTTTCTGGGCGGGGGGGGGGGGGGCCGCTGCCATATCGAATGTATGCTCATAAAAATCAAATCACCTGGTAATTTCTTAAAAATGTATAGGCAAAAGAAGACCAAAATACAACAGGAATTTTTTCATCTGCAGAACTGCGCCTATAAAATTCCCTCCCGCACTTCCCACCCCATATATCACCCAAACCCCCAAGAGAAGGAATCCCCGTCAGAAAAAAAAAATGCCAAATGAGATAAACATAAAATAGAGTAAAGATAACCTAGATGAGGAAATTGTGTTAAATCAGTCGTAATATTTCCTCTCAGCAGACGACGCAAGGTAAGTTTGGAATTTGTAAAACAAGCCAAGTTTTCGCATAAAGCAACACAAGTTGTGCCGCGCGAGGGGGGGGGGGGGTGAGAGGGATTGTGACATAGCCCTAGAATGCCTAGAAGGATCAAATATCAAATGGGGTCAACCTTGTCAACCTAATAGCTAGGTAACTATTTCAAATACTTTCTGCTCATCTTCTTGTTATCGATGCTTTTTTAGCTATCCAGCCATTTTTAATTCGTGACAGGTGTATTTAAAGCTATTGGCGTTAACTAGCGGTAACAAGCCAAATTGGAGAATCTTATCTATCTTAGTTTTCCTGCCTCAGAAATTTTGCGTCCTACATATACCTCAAAATGGCTCATTAATATCAATAATACAAACAGCAATCTAGTCATTTTACTTCGATGTGAGCATTATTTTTGACAGCAAATCGAGTAGGGCACAATTCTCTATGTACCTACCTACTTTACTTTATCCAACGCCCACACTTGGATGGCGTTACCGCCGTGTGGTGTCGAGCCTACCTACGTACTTCCAAAAATACTTCCTCAAATTTCCGAAATCCAGCCATTCTTTCCTTGAAGTTAGCAGTATAGGCATTGCCGAGCGCCTGTGAACAAAATAGGACATGTAGCGTAGTGGTAAGGACTCTGACTTTCATCCGAAAGGTTGTTGGTTTGAGTCCCACACTGGCAACATTTTCTGGCCATGCTTCGGAGGGCATGTAAAGCAGGCGGTCCCGGGTCATCCTAGTTGAGTGTAAGAGAGGGCTTTATAGCCCTAACTCCACTAGGTTGGCTTAGTAATAGAAATAATAAAAAGTCCTTGTTTATTTATTTTTATTTTAATTTACTGCCTACCTACTTTACTTCCTCGGATTACGAAGCGATATCAACAGTCAAGCCATTCTGCCTTGATGTCTTCTTCTTCATCATCCTCGTCCCTCTTAGTGCCGCGTGAGGGGGTCACCCCGGACCAATTTCTTATACTCACCCCGGTCGGGCGCTAACGTCTTGGGCTCGGCCATTGTTTCTCCTCTTACTCCGGCGAGTTGTTCGACTCTTTCCTCGAGGGTTGTCCCCGGTCTGCCGACAGGTCTTCTACCGTGTGGCCTTGCATCCGCCAACCTCCGGGTGGTCCTATTCTCACTCTCCGGCAAAACTACAAAAAGCTGCCTCGATGTCAGCAGTATTAACCTCCCTAGACATTGCCGACTGTCTTTCAGTCTGTGAATGAAAGAGGACACAGTTCCATACCTACTTCAAAGAATACTTCCTCGAATTTCGAAACAATTTCAGCAATGCAGATAATATGCCTCTATGATGGCAGCATTAACCTTCATACACATTGCAGAGCACCTGTCAAATGTGAATGAAAGAGGACACAGTTCCCTACCTATCCAAAGAATACTTCCTCGAATTTCGAAGCGATTTCAGAAATGCAGATAATCTGCTTCTATGTTAGCGGTATTAACCTTCATACACATTGCCGAGTGTCTGTGAACGAAAGAGGACACAGTTCCCTACCTACTTCAAAGAATACTTCCTCGGATTTCGAAGCATTTTCAGCAATTCAGATATTCTGCCTCGATGTCAGCAGTATTAACCTTCATTCACATTGCAGAGCAACTGTGAATGAAAGAGGAAAGAGGACACAGTTCTGTCAGTTTGTGAATGAAAGAGGACACAGTTCCCTACCTACTTCAAAGAATACTTCCTCGGATTTCGAAGCGATTCCAGCAATCCAGCCGTTCTACTTCGATGTCAGCAGTATTTACCTTCATAGACATTGCCGAGCGACTGCAAATCAAATTGGGGGAAACTTGCCGCGGCGTTTTTTTTTCCCCGGCGAGATGTAAATTGCTGTTTGCCAGATTGAACCCACCCACTCCCTCTGTAATACCACAAATTTCACCCCCACCCCCCTTCATTTCTACTTTCAATATACGATTTGTGCACTTTTCTTTCCCAGATGGCGCGTGAAAATGCTTTATCGTCAGATTCTGATACCATGTTTTCAAATCAAATGGTTTAGTATAGTATAAATAACTTTATTTTTGCTTCGCTGGATTCAGCAGGGTGTCATAAATATGATTGTATGCAGTATTTTTATAATTGAATCATTGGAATGAAATATATAGTTTTATTTTGCAGTATTTTACTGTGATAGAGCACATATTTAATAAATAGAGAAATTTCCTACAGAAAAAAAAAACATGCTGCAAAAATGGCGGTGACAAGTTGATGAGACGGTTACTGAGTGGTTACACTACAGGGACGAATGATACCCGGACTATATACTATAGAAGCAAAACAGGACTTAAGCCAGGGGTCGCCACAGTGGCTACGTGACCTAAGGGAAGGTGTAACCAGAGGGATATATTGTGAAACCTCAGGTTACAATAAGGAGGCGAGTCGTGTTACAATATGCCAAAGGCTGCAGTTGGAGCTACTGAGCCTAGAAAAAAATGAAATAGGGTTGGTAGAAGACTGGACTATGATAGAGCGTCGCGGTACGAAATGAAAGGAAACCACTCTTTTATCTTACCTTACAGTACAGACACGTCATGCACAAACATGATGTACCACCACCGCTAAGACTCAAAAGTCCAGGAGACGGTTCCTGCACTCAACACCCATCGACACCCCCCCCCCCCCGGTTCGCAGTCAGACCACCAACGATGTCGGGAATCCGCCTGAACTGGAACACGTGGTCAACACTCAACCACCTGCGGACTGGCGTCGCTCTTACTAGGAAAAACCGAGCTAGATGGAGCCAACTAGCTTCGGACTACATCAAGTGCGAATGTGATGCGACCCAAGATAACAATTATTTACTTCAATGCTCCCTCTGGATACCTGCACCTAGACGATCTTTGGGAGTGCACAGACAATGGCGTCAAGGTGGCAGAACACTGAGCCCTACTAGGAAAAACCAAGCTAGAATGCTAGAGGGGGCCATCTAGCCTCGGACGACACCAAGTGCGAATGTGGTGCGACCCAAGTTAACAATTATTTTATTTGCTTTAATGCACCCTCTACCCCACTACATGCACTGACGATCTTTGGGAGTGCACAGACAATGGCGTCAAGGAGGCAGAACACTGAGCCCTACTAGGAAAAACCAAGCTAGAATGCTAGAATGCTAGATGGGGCCAACTATTCTCGGGCCCTCGGACGACACCAAGTGCGAATGTGTTGCGACCCAAAATAACAATCGCTTGCTTCCATGCACCCTCTGCCCGACTACTTACACTTTAGACGAACTTTGGGAGGGCACAGACAATGGCGTCAAGGTGTCAGAATACTGGGCCCAAAAACTTAATTTCAACCTCGGACACGAAAAAGTAAAGTAAGTATATACATACAGTACCTGCCACATAGTAGGTGAGTACTGTAGTTGTAAATGTGAAATCAGTGCAGGTATAGTATATTTCGTCGTAAAAACCTTGAGTAAAGCTGTTTACTGTGCAATTTTACCCTGATTTAATCAGTCGCTGAAGCAGTAAGGGTGGCCATTATGCAGCGAATTGCCTTGTAACTATCGCGGAAAGAAAATGTCAGCAAGCTTTCTGACTATACTTTATTGTCCACTTCTGACTCTTTCCTACAGGAAGAAGAAGAAGAAGAAGATGATAATGGTGATGAGGACGCAGAAAAAAATATTAGCTCCCATAGTTGGTTTCATACCCATTGCAACACATTCTGTTTTTTCTTAATGCATAATTTTCGGATATTACTTGATGTCATTGCCTCTTTAGCTTGTTTCAATTTAACATCTCTTATATATTGTACTATATAGGCTGCTGTGTGGTTTAGTACCAGCAATAAGGTCCTGGGTGCAACAAACTACACATAAGGGGTATCCACACTTCTCTTAGAAACCCAGGAATACGCTAAATATAATAGTCATTAAAAATAATTCTTCGCACATACATATATTGCACCGACACGTATTTTGAATGTGAATGTGTCATGACGTGGTAGCAGACATCACAGAGACTTATTAATGATGTCTGCTACCACGTCATGACACATTCACATTCAAAATCTACGTCGGTGGAATAGCCGCCAATCACCATGATTGGGCCACTGGAGTTTTAAAATTCAGTGAATGTTATCACGTGTTACGTGTTCTCACTAGTGCTAAATAAATTTAGAATAAATCAATCTGTGCCTATTCACTAAAATACGAGTGATTGCGTAGCTGTGTCAAACCGTTAGGTGCCCATTCCACCGACCGGCTAGGGCTATTTACAAAAACGGTGACGTGGTAGCAGACATTCAAGACTTAGGTGCCGTTTCCACCGACCTCGCATTGCAGAATGCAAATGACATTGACGGAAATTAGCATTTTTCTTTTTATAGAAATCTATTAAAATGTTTGTATTTAACATATCCCATGACACCATTTTTTAATTTTAGTTTGTGATTTTACTGTATGATCATTGATCAATTTTAACTATGGCATAGAGGAAAACAAACATTTCCGTCAATTCTGCAATGCGAGGTCGGTGGAAACCCCACCTAAGTCTTGAATGTCTGCTACCACGTCACTGTTTTTGCAAATAGCCCTAGCCGGTCGGTGGAATGGGCGCCTTAACCTATCTAACAATATGAGTATTATCAAAAAGCAGCTTATATATATAGAGAACTAAGTGAAACATAGGTAGATAAGGCAGCCAGTGTAAAGATATAGAACGGAAGAACCGGAAAGACATAGATCGTTGGTTTGTGACTGTATTTTTCATGCTCTCTATTTTCGGATAATAGAAAATAAGAGAAGGAAAAATGAAAAAAAATAATAAAACAGAAGAAGTAAGATTGGAAAAAGAGAAATTGGATAGTTATATAATTAAATAACAATGAGAGAGAAGAAGCGATGAAAATAAACAGTGAAGAAAAGGACGAAAATAATGAGGATATTGAAAAGGAATGAAATGTGCAAAGCAAAGAGAAGAATACAATGAGGAAAAGCATCAAGAAAGAAGAAAAACTGAAAAAGCCAAGGATGACTGACGATTAAGGAGCTCAAGAATTTTATTGAAAGAGGAAGAAAGGAGGAGGAGAAGAGAAAGGGTAACGAATTATGAAGTACTTTCCGACTGAAGTGTGAGCAAAAACAGCAAAGTGTTTCACTGGCGGTTTGGGGGAGAGAAATTTCGGTGAGGTAAAATTGGTGGGAAGTTCGGATTTTGGCGGGGGCGCAGGTGTTGGAGTAAGCCTTATCTGGTCCATAAAGGGGAACGAGGCAGTTTGCTATCATTTACCATAACCTGCCGATCCTCTTTATGGTCTCCTTCCCGCCCCCATTCGATATATTTCTCCACAATATAGTGTGGCGTTAGTAGTTCTGCCGGATTCCGCTGGAGAAATGCAGGGACAGATCCAGAATTTGTCAGGGGCAGCATCATAGGTCTTAGGTTTGGCATTATCTGGTCCGTAAAGGTGAACGAGGCAGTTTGCTATCATTTACCATAACCTGCCGATCCTCTTTATGGTCTCCTTCCCGCCCCCATTCGATATATTTCTCAACAGTATAGTGTGGCGTTAGTAGTACTGCCGGATTCCGCTGGAGAAATGCAGGGATAGATCCAGAATTTGTCAGGGGCAGCGTCATAGGTTTCGGACTTGGCATTATACCCGATCGTGCTAGCATGGCACTCGAGTAGGCCTTTTTCTTGTAATGCAGAAAGGGCTTATTCCTCATATTCTGGATAAGAATAATGTCACTATAACCAGAATTCCACACTAAATGGCATCAACTTACAACATTGTGTTAAAATGTTACAGATTAGAAGACGTTAAGAAGATGTTACTTCGCTTTATTGAACTTGGAAATGTGGCAAGTTATAATGAAGCTGACAAACCACTACGAAGAAAGACAGAATAATCCCAAGTGCGTGCACTTGTTTCTATTAAAAAGGGTAAGATCTATACATAAATAGCTTATCGTATATTCTAGGAAAACTAAATTGTGAATCCACTTTCTGTGAGTAGTCCCTTAATTTCGGTCATAATTGTTCTAAATATGAGTGCGTTTCCAATGAATTGTGTGGAATGCAATAATTCATTTAAAAGTGGGAGTGCATTACAAGAAATAGGCTTACTCGAGTGCCATGCTAGCGCGGTCGGGTAGTAATGACTTTTGCTTTTACTGCACCTTATCCTCAAGGAGGGTCGGCAGCACGACAGCAGCGTTTCCACACAGTCCTGTTCTGTGCGTCCTCAAGGAGAGCCCCAAACTTCTCATATCTCTGGTGAACTTTCTTCTTCTTATCTGGTCCGTAAAGCGGAACGAGG
Organism: Psococerastis gibbosa; assembly: GCA_963971405.1. Lineage (NCBI taxonomy): Eukaryota > Metazoa > Arthropoda > Insecta > Psocodea > Psocidae > Psococerastis > Psococerastis gibbosa. The sequence continues at coordinate 41,608,550 of OZ020489.1, read as the reverse complement.
CAGTTTGCTATCATTGACCATAACCTGCCGATCCTCGATTCGGTCTCCTTCCCACCCCCATTCGATATTTTTCTCTACAGGATAGTGTGGCAATACCTTAGCAATAATTCCTTTGTAGAAATACAGAGGTGGATTCAGGTTTTTTGCTTTCCAATTTATACGTAGTATAAGGAATGCTTTGTGATGGTCGAAATTTCCGATTCCGAGATTTCAATGGATTTACACGTTTTGAGGTACCAGGAACCCAAAAAAGTGGTTTTTACGAAATGTCTGTCTGTCGCTCTGTCTGTCTGTCTGTATGTCTGTCTGTGCGTCGATTTCCGGGCAAACTACTCCGTCGATTTTGATGAAATTCGGCCTGTAGGTTCACAAAAATCATACCTCGGGACCATTTTATTTTATTTTGGGCTATCTCAATTTGGTTATATTCTCAAAAAACTCCAAAAAAACGTCTAAAAAAATTATTTCCCAAAAACGGCTCCAACGATTTCTTATAAATTCACATATTTTGTAGTTGTTATTAATGTTGATAAAATGTGGGGGGTCGCTTGCCCCTTGGTAGTTTGCTTCTGGGGGTAAAAAAATAAAAAAATAACTAAATTTTAATGAAAAATGACCAAAAAATATTTTTTCTGCGAAACGTTTCTGTTGATTATTTGTACCTTCAGGCATGTTTTAGGTGTTAAATTGAGTAACGAAACCGGACAGGTTGCTTTCCCAAAAAAATTTTGGTTTTGCACAACAAATTATTTTTTGAAAAAATGATAGAAAATTCGCGCTCAAATGCATTGCGTGCCCTGCCATTATTGCTGTGTCGTAATTAATGTGTTGGTCTGACCTATCTAGAATTTATCTCACTTCCAGTGACGTCAGGTAGACAACCCCCCCCCCCCCCAACTGGAAAATTATTTACCATGAAATTACTCGTATTCTCTATCTACTAATTGATCCATTGGAAAGCATGTTTGAGTAAACTCGGACCGGTTCTTTTAGCAGAGGGAGGCACCAATTGGGGCAAATATATCGTAAATACCTTAGTCATCTTAACCGATCGTGTCGTATACGAGCATGTCTTTGTATACTCTGGCAGGCCTTGCGAAAGCTTCATACAGTGCTACGACAAATATGATCAATAAAAGTTGTATAGTTGGTATATAGCTCGCTTAGTAAAGAGAACGACCCCCGGAGAAAAAAAAATGATAAATAGCCGCAAATTAGTGAGGTTTTAAGCATATTATACCCTGGACAATAGGGGGACCCGGGGGTTTCCCCCGGAAAAAAAATGTAGAATGAAGGTTTCAGATTATCTTATTATGTAAAGTATAATATTATCTTACCATAATAAATAACACAAATAGCAAAGGTACAGGTTTTGTAGGAAGATACCACAATTTGCATGGAAAAATCAGCTCTCTCTCTCTTTCTTGAGATTCAACGTCCGTGTTTTATAACTTCGCGACTATGGACAATATAGTATATTTATTGAATAGTGGTTCATTGTTTGTCCTCAGTCGCAAGCAGTGGCGTAGCCAAAAGGTCCACTGGTCTGGACCCCCCCCCCTCTAAATTTAGCAAAATAATAAATGTTTTCAAAACATTTTCATCGGCGAAACGGATTAAGTCATATTCAAGGCCGTAGCCAAGGGGGGTTCATGGGGGGGGGGGGATTTGCACCCCCCGCCGAAATGAAATGGCTTGACACAAGATAGAATCGGATTTTGGGGGGGAAAACTAAAAACTACTATGTAGTATCCAACCGTGATCAGGTATATGAATTGGACCGTAAAATATTTATAGAAATGTGCTCAGTCCCAGTGGCGTAGGTACCTAACAGAGGGGTAGCAAGTTATGCAAGTCCGAAGGGCCCCCGGCTAAAGGGGGCCGCCGCAGATAAGAAAAAACCTAAATTATTTGGGAATTTCTGAAAAAATGTGTAAAAATTTAAAAAAAAATGAATTTAAGAAGAAAAAAAATGAAAGTTTAAGAACAAAACCTACACTGAGAAAAATCGCCTTAAAACACGCGTTAGATTTTATGATGTTTTCGTTGAGTATTCCAGTGAGTCATCGTGATATTCGGTGGTACGTCGTGATACAATAAGACTCAATTAGTATCAAGGTGATAATCGGGGCGTAACGGGGTGAAAACGACATGTGATAAAGTGACTGTTTAGTCACCTAGGAACTGAACGTATGTCTATAAATATGCATGACTGTTCACGGTGACTACAGGCTCTTCCTAGGTGACAAGCATGGCTCGGCAAGGTGTAATTTCCCCTTGATCCATGACGATAGTATATTCACTTGAAACAGCATGAATACAAGTACAAGATGATGTTTACATCGTGCGTTATAGCGGCTAATTATTCGCCATGTAACTTCTTGTCTTGAACGTTTAGGAACACACTGCTAAACATCTTGTGTTGCTTCGAGTTAGCGTTTTATTACTAAACGTTGAATTATTTTCCCACAATCACAGCAATACAAAACGACTACATCATGTTTGCGTTGTTTACGTCCAGTTGCTCACTGACATTGTGGACAAATTTAGCGTTCTGCATCTCGGTGTGGGCATCAGGCTGTTACTGAGTGAATAATTTGGGAAAGTTACGTCACAGTCACATGACTAGCTATTCATTCGACATGTTCCAAGATGTAAGAGAAGAAAAGTGACGTCACATGGGTATTAGTTAGGCTTCCGCCAACAGCATCACTGCTGGTCAATGCTGAATGTACCATTTTACCATGAATACTGGCGTGGCATATTATATATTATATATTGTATCATATATTGATACCTACTTTTCAAGATTCGACAAGAACGCCTTCAGTCAATATCCTAGTATGTCCTCCAATGACCTCAAGTACCCAATTACAACAACTTTGTTGGGCTACCCGCAATTTAGTGAGACGACTTAAGAGGTTATTCGTATACATGCATTCAAAATGGTTGTATCCGTAAAAAAATAATCATAATAATAATAAGAACCGGTCCGAGTTTACTCGAACATGCTTTCCTATTTATCAATTAGTAGGGAGAGAAAATGAATAATTTCATGGTAAATAATTTTCCTACGGTTAAATTTCGGATATCTCGGGGGGGGGGGGGTGTCCACCTGACGTCACTGGAGGTGAGGTAACCCCAATATATTTAAAACACATTACAACACAGTAATAATGACAGGGCAGGCAATGCATTTCAGCGTGAAGTTTCTATCATTTTTTTAAAAAAAAATTTTGCGCAAAAGCAAATAGGTTTTTGGGAAAGCCAACTGTTCGGTTTCGTTACTCAACTTAACACCTAAAACATGCCTGAAGGTAGAAATCATCGATAGAAAAGTTTCGCAGAAATATTATTTTTTAGTCATTTTTCATTAAAATTAAGTTATTTTTATTTTTTTACCCCCAGAAGCAAACTATCAAGGGGTAAGCGACCCCCCGCATTTTATCAACATTAAGAACGACTAGAATATATGTGAATTTAAAAGAAATCGTTGGAGCCGTTTTTGAGAAATAATTTTTTTTGACGTTTTTTTGGAGTTTTTTGAGAATGAAACCCCCCCAAATTGAGTTAGCCCCAAATAAAAAAAATGGTCTCGAGGTATGATTTTTGTGAACCTACATGCCGAATTTCATCAAAATCGACTGAGTAGTTTGCCCGGAAATCGATGCACAGGCAGACAGACAGACAGAGACAGATAGACATTTCGTAAAAATCACTTTTTTTGGTTCCTGGGACCTGGAAACGTGTAAATCCGTTGAAGTCTCGGAATCGAAAATTTCGACCATCACAAAGCTTTCCTTATACTACGTATAAATTGGAAAGCAATAATAATATATAATTCCGTGTTTATACATGAACAAAGACAGTTCAGCGAAATAGGGTTTGACGATTGACAGTTACTGACCATCTTCATGTACAAATTATAATCCACAAAGCAATAATAATGTAATAAATCAACAAAATCCGAAATCAGGTTATGCTATATATGTACACGTTTCTCAGATATCTTATACGCACTGAGTAACAGGGTAGTCGCCCAGAATCATGCTGGTACGTTCTGCGTCACGAGGCTTTCACGTAGTATAAGTAGATTCACAGTATGCAACTCAATGCTTTCGTTATGGCGGCAATAAAATACCGCCAATTTTAAATTGCCAAACTTTTATTTCAATTTTTTTCTGCTTAAATATGAAATGTTAAACGATGAGCCAAGGGTCAATAAAACAGAAAACAGTAAAAGTCAAATTTCAGCAATTTCAACTTCATATTCTGTCGCTATGTATTTTTCAGACCCTTCATATATTGGTGTATAAATACGCGTAACATAACTTTCATCTCATAAACGATGCCCGGGTTATTACCGTAGGTAACTCCGACGAATGTTACCCCACATGATTGAATCAGGTGAAATTTGGTTGAATTGTTCATTTCCATTGAATACGTATTCTGAATAATAACGAATTTAGAGTAAAAATGGGGAGGGGGATCTAGACGAGACCCATCCCTAAATTAATAAAGTAAAATAAGTCATGGATGTCTACGGTTCACGGGCTCACCGCTTATTGTAATGCAATTTATTGGTTTTCTAAGACCAATAACTGGCAGGGCTGTAGTACTATACGGCAGTGGTTGGGCCGCCATAGGGCCGTTGTTTTAGCGTGTATTTTTATATATTAATGGTTTCCGTAATGGTCAAACCATATTTGATGATGGTATTTGCTAGCAGGCATCTCCCTTGTCATCGAGCAATTGACCTAGCTCCCCGTAAAGAACGGGTTCTGGTGTGTAAAAGTGTCGAAATCGTAATGAGTACTCAACGACACGGGCCAATAATGTTGTAGTCAAATGCAAGGCATTTTAAACTTCAAAACTTAAAGCGAGCTCCAAATTTGGCCTGTATCGCTGGATTGGAGTGGCTTCTAAATCACCCACAATAATCGTTGTGTCTCTTAGTCCTCAGTGATTTTCGTGGAACTCATTATGCATTACGCTACATGTCACAGTAACTCGATGCTGAATTCCCATCGCCATGAACCATAACACAAAAAATGAATGAAAACCGTTAAAAGCCAATTTAGCACCTTATTTACGATGTTTTCACTTAAAATAAGACGCTGGAACGTTCTAGAATGTTCTCGAAGTTTCAATCCACCAATAGGAGTGCCTGTTACAAACAAATCATGTATTCGCGATTCTGATTGGTCGCCGTCAATTTCTTAACATCAGCGGCATCAGCTCAGCTCATGCCGATGTCATTTGCGGTGGATGGCATTGGCGTTCGAGTCAAAATTAGTGTTTTTATTTTATTTAATAATTTCAACAAGGAAATGTGGTTGCGTTTTTGTGCGTTTGATTTACGATATCTCCTTTTGCCTCTCCAACCGACATTGCTAATTATGTAATGCAATACAGTAGTATAATATGAAAGCGTGCTTCCAAACGTTTCGTCAAAATTTGCGGCCGATATTATCAGTGGAACTGCGTAGACTTGTAAGATATCGTACCAACTTAGGCGTATCCTACGCAGTGCCACTGTCCCACTGATGATGTCGACCTTAGATATTGACGAAACGCTTGAAAGTACAGCGATATTATGCACGTCTGGTCTTTTTATGTATACTGCAATAGTTGTTGTTTTGGTCTTGTTAAAATCGGATTAATGAGCCGTGGTTTTTGATATGGCTACGGTCTCGGCTCATTGCACGATATTGCCTATAAATTTGATTTTAATAGTTCGACATAATATAAAAGTTAAAATAAATTAAACTATACCTAGCGATTGAAAAATGTCTTGAACTTAAAAAATATTTATATATAAAGAATTGTACCTCAAAATATTGCACCATTTTCATCTTTAAGCAATATAGTTGTTTGATTTATTTTACCTTTATTTACGGCATTGCCCTGAATCCTATGTGTATTGCTTGAGGTACCTAGATATAGTAGTAACATCTTTAAAATTGTCATGACCAGGGTGATTATCCGTGGTGTTAAAGAAATTTAGCCATAGTGTGAATCGTTAAAGTTATCTACGTTGTTCAATAATTTCCGTGGTTGCGTAGTGATATGTTCAGTTTCATTTCATGAACATATTTTCTGATTATTTGTTTGTTTCTGCAGTTACTTTATTTATACTTACTCTTTTTTGTCATTATAAAGGATATCACTGCAAAGATATGCTTTTTTGTACTTTGACCAAGTGCTTATTATAATCTACCGTATCTATGTTATGTATTATCGTAAGTTAAATTACTTTTTTAGCATTACTTGAATACCTTTAATGCCTCATAATAAGCGGCAATAATTATCAAACCTAATGTCATTAATAAAGCAGCAATATATTTGAAACTATTGTATTATTATGTACTGTACATACTCACACCTTGTCAGAAAGGAAACGTGCTGTGATTGTCGCTATATTTGCTGCTTGGCATTTTTATTTTCTGTTGCAGAAATCGTACGCTTCCAAACCAGAGTGTACGGTGATTTCATTGGAAGTTTCAGCGCTATTGTGGTAGGCTACCACAGAGGATGAAAGTCAGAGCGACCTAACTGCTGAACCTACTATTAGGTATTCGGTATCTCATGTCATTAAACAAACACAAGATGAAAAAAGTTGATAATTCGAGATACCTAATAGTAGATCCAGCAGCTAGGTCGAACCTGATTTCCATCCCCTGTAGTAGCCTACACCGCAGTGCTGAGATTTACGATGAAATCACCGTGGTTCGGGGTGGGGCCGTACGATTTCAGCACCAGATAATAGGATGCTAAGCAGCATAAACACGGTGGCAACCACCATGAATTTAGGGTTTAGACAGCCTAAGTAGGATGAAAGCATTTAGGAACAGGCTGAATTAGCAACTAGAACTACATGAGTGCAGGGAATATAAGAAGCCAAGCAGCTAGCATTTGGTGCTAAGCATCTTGTATTAGGCGGTATTCATCCAATACTACGACGTTTTCTTACAAGTAACGACATGTAAGCACGTTAATACTCAACGAAGCCTTCATAAAACACCGCAAAGGCATTGCATGTAAAACTACATGCATGCATGTGCATCACCGTGTTTTTCGATGCAAGCAGCGTGTTTATGTGTATTAAGCACTATAAATACAATGTTAAGCCCATGGTAATATGCTGCAGCAGCTTAATACGCATGCAGCAGCATGTGCATACATGCTGAACAACGTGCCTCAGCGTGAGACTAGGTGCTTTTATCTAAAAGCAGGGCGTTCCTGAGTGTTTTGACACCAAGAACGCTATGTCAGCGCAGTGTAATATGGTGAAACACCGCGTTACATGTACTGTCACCTAGATTATAATGCTCAATCTTCATGAATTACATGTATTCATCTAGTCACAAATGGAAATGCTCGGTTTTAGGGGAAAACAGTGACGTCACTTATGCCATACGTCACTGTTTAAGCACCATGTTACATGTGCAAGGGTCAACCCCATGATCCTCGAAGATTAGGCACAGCACAACATAGCATCATAAATCATAGGGTTCTGTTTTCTCAGTGTAATTTCGCGCCATAAAGTTAAGTGATGTACGTGATTGCAAAAAATTACAACTGCTCTGTCATCCGTATGGGCCCCCCAAAATTTGTTACGCCACTGCTCTGTCCTCGGCTTCGAAAATTGGTTAAGCTTGAACCTCTGTCCCCCTAGAAGTCGGAGCCACGGAATAAAGGCTGCATTAAGGAGAAATCTAACGATGTCAATAAAATTGAACAATAAAATTAATCACATAGTTATCAAAACAAAAAAACTACTTCACTACTTCTCCTCTAAAATCGACACAATTCCAAAAGCGCTAAATTTCTCAAAACTTTAAAACTTAACAACCAAATCTACATCTTGAACAGAAGTCAAGTCAAAATCGAGCCGAAAGACGCGGAAATAATTATTAGACTTTCTTTGAACTAGAGAGCCAAATACTTTGTACAAGTTCGCCTTTGAAAATTTATTAAATAAGATACCCGTACATTTGAGGTGGGCATTTCGGAATTTAAATCATTTGTAGCTCTATTTCCATTTTAGCTTTGAGTCGATTTCCGCCCCAGCGGAAAGGACTCCCAGATTATTCGCACTTCTCAATTTTCCCAGCTTTTAGCTCTATTCATATTATTCAAGAATTTAATACAAAATCCCGCACCCGGGCCAAGTTTGAGTTTAGTTTGGTTGCTGTGTAATGTAAATGAGCATAGAAGGGCTTTTAAATAAACTTACTGTAGGTTGCCATATTGGCGTATGGCACAATAAGGAATAATTTAGCCATGACTAATATGTGTACATACTATAGTAGTACAATGTATTATAGTTGTGGTAAAATGGGCTAAGTCTGAGCTTAGTTTAGTAGCTGTGTAATGTAAATGACCATAGGAGGGCTTATAAATAAACTTAATGCAGTTTGTCATATATGGGCGTATGGGGTAATAAGGAATAATCTAGCTATGACTTTATTATGTAAATAATAGTGCCCCTCCCCCTGGTCCCGGGTAAGGCAACTAATCAATTTTTTGTTTTTGAATCCTGGGGCCACTTGGTTTGTTTCTCCAATGGCTAGTCATAGGAGACGTGGCAAGTGCCCCAGACATTAAAAAAAATATATATGGCGAGAAGCAAAAGTCCCCTTCTCTCCTACATAATATAATAATAATAATATAATATAAATATAACAATACATAATATAAATGAATTCGCCTCTGCATACAGTGTCTCAAGAAAAACCTTTGGCCTAGAGCGTACCACTAATACTTTTTGACTCCTGAGGCCACCTGGTACGTTTTTTAAATAGCTGACAATAGGAGACGTGGCATCAGGTGGATTAAATTTTTTTTGGCCCTTTCGAATGTCCCATCTCTCCTATATAGACCTCTACCTTGGCTTATTTTCAAAACAGTAATTCGGATGTTGAGCCAGTAAAAGGGTTAATATTATTGGTGTATAGCGCCGTTAAGGGGGGTAATTGCCCGAGATAGGGACATAAAGGAAAGTACCATAATGTGCCCATTGGGGATACAGCTTCGCGCCCCTAACTGTCGCTAAACATTAAAATTTTCCATACAGGTATGAAGGGCCCCAGCGTGGACTATTTAATATAAAAAGAAAGAAAGTAAAGTGCCTTTATAATTACAAAGGCTTTCACGGCCGCAGTTACGCGACGAAGCAGTAGAATCTGGGGTGATAGGCCGCGGTCGTTCACAAAGCGTGCTTCCAAACGTTTCGTCAACATCTGCGTTGAACATCTTCAGTGGAGCTGCGTAGACTTCTAGGAAGAAAAATCTCGGAGGCTCAGCAGCAACTGTTTGGGCAAGGGGATGTGCACTGATATTTATACCAAGCTGCGGGGTGGTGGGGGATGAGGTGGACCCCCGCACCTGATTGGATCCCTGTTACCTCAACCTAATTTACGAATGATGACTTTATGACTGTCTTTATTTTCCATATGGGCAAATTTTGGGCCTTTATGCCCACTCTTAGAATTAACCCATTAAAAAAAATACAATTTTACCGGAAATCCCATTTAAATTAATTTCGGCTTACATTTTCCCATTTCAGGGGGGGGGGGGGGTATATAATATGTTGTGCTATATTGTTTTTTTTTAAATAAATCATTCATTCATATACTGTATAAGTCACTGTGTCCGACAGTCAAAAACTTCACCGGTAGCCAGACAGCCCCAAAACACCGTCCTGATGAAGAGCTTGAAAATGAGAAAATCGACAATAACACAGAGTAATATAGTCCAATGCTCGTAAATTCGCCAAATGTTCCATAAAGGGAGTTATGTGTACAACGCTACGAAATGAAATCAAGTATAAAATGTGAGGCTTATTGATATACAATATAAACTAGTTTTATACTGCCTACAAGGCTCCTGCTGGTAATAAAAGGGGATTTTAACCCCTTTATTCAGTTTATCAATTATCCCTCTGTCTGTCTTCAGTGGTGTACCAACCGAGTAGTGGCCAGAGCGGCTCATGCTGGCAATAAATGGGATTTTTACCCCCTTATTGAGTTTATCCGTCTGTCTGTCTTTAGTGGTGTAGCTACCGGGTGGCCAGAGTGGCCCATGCTGGCAGTAATAGATGTTATTACCCCTTTACTCAGTTTATCCGTCTGTCTGTCTGTCATTCTTCAGTGGTGAAGCAACCGGGTGGCCAGAGCGGCTCATGCTGGCAATTTAGTTTATCCGTGTGTTTGTCTTCAGTGGTCTAGCAACCTTTAGGCCAGAGCGGCTCATACGGGCAATAAAAGGGATTTTTACACCTTTATTCAGTTTATCTATCTGTCTGTGTTCAGTGGTGTAGCGACCGGGTGGCCAGAGCGGCTCATGCTGGCAATGGAAGGTATTTTTACCCCTTTATGCAGTTTATCCGTCTGTTTGTGTTCAGTAGTGTAGCAACCAAGTGGCCAGAGTGGCTCATACGGGCAATAAAAGGGATTTTTACACCTTTATTCAGTTTATCTATCTGTCTGTGTTCAGTGGTGTAGCGACTGGGAGCCAGAGCGGCTCATGCTGGCAATAAAAGGGATTTTTACCCCTTTATTTAATTTATCCGTCTGTCTCTCTTCAGTGGTGTAGTAACCGGGATACCATAGCGGCCCAGGCCAGGGGCGCCAGAGTCAAAAGGCGCTAAAAGCAACAAAAAATATTTAAAAAAAAAAAATCATATTCAACCTCTGAGTGCAAAATACAAATACGGTGACGTGGTAGCAGATATCATTAATAAAGGCGGGGTTTCCACCGACCTCTCATTGCAGAATGCAAATGACATTGACGGAAATGTTTGTTTTACTCTATGTCATAGTTCAAATTGATCAATGATCATAGAGTAAAATCACAAACAAACAAACTAAAATTAAAAAATGGCGTCATGGGATATGTTAAGTACTAACATTTTAATAGATTTCTATAAAAATAAAAATTCAAATTTCCGTCAATGTCATGTGAATTCTGCAATGAGAGGTCGTCGGAAACCCCGCCTAAGTCTTGAATGTCTGCTACCACGTCACCGTATGTGTATTTTGCACTTAGAAGTCGGTGGAAACCGCGCCTCAGCAGACCCAACGGAACTCCACTCCAATCTCGTAGCAAGTTGAGCAGCAGGTATAATAACCCCCGGGTGTCAATATTATGAAATTCAGACTATAGAGGTGCTTAATTTTTTGAAACAGTTATTCAGTTAAGCGGTACTGTTTCAAGTATAAAGCCCTGTTTAACAGCGCTGTAAAGATGTCCATCAAATAAGTGCCCTTATAAAAATTATATGATGCTGAGTCCGCCAACAAAATTAAGTCCATGCTCTCGAGGTAATAAAGACTTGTTTGTGATTTTGTTTTTATTGTTATTTTATTATTCCCCCTCCTTCTCTTTTTTGATTACTTTGCAATACTAAAGCTACAATGAAGTTGCTCAGCTTTTATATACGTGGAATAAAGGGGTTGAATGCTAATGGGAACTCTCGGGTAGCTTGAGAAAGGGAGTACATACGATCTTATTAAAGAATTCGGGTAGATTTTTATTTTACTTTTTAGGTTCATGAATTCGTCGAGTAGATTATTCTTTATGAGTTGGAAACTGACCTTCGTTAGTTGGGAGTCCGTAGATGGTGGAGCGTTGCACAAAACCGAGATGACTGGAGAAGTGTTGTCGAGCAGGCCTACGCTCATCAAGGGCTGTAGGGCCAGAAGAAGAAGAAGAAGGTTATTCTTTAAAACTTCTCTGTACACAGTTCGTGTCATTCAACATGTCTTCTTTAACTCATACTTACTTACTCCTTGGCGCTACGGTCCGTAAAGCTTGTCCTTGGCCTGCTCTGCCACATCGCGCCAGCCTGCGCGGTCCTACGCTCTCCTTTGCCAGTCATCGACGCCAAGGGTCGCCAGATCCACCTCGAGGTCGTCCAGCTATCGCATCCGTGGTAGTCCCACTCGTCTTCTCCCTTGGGGCACATTGTGTAAGGCTGCTCTTGTAGCCCTATGGTCTGGCATTTGTTCCACGTGTCCTGGCCACCTAATGCGGGCTCTCTTAATTTCGGCTACTATCGTAGGTTCTTGGTATATCGAGTAGAGCACATCATTTCTACAGATACGCCACTCTCTCCTTGATTTTGCACTGGTCCACACAGCTTTCAGAGTATCTTAAGCTCCCACCTTTCAGGCAGCTCCTCGCTCCTCCAAGTCATGACCCATGTTCTTTTTTAACTTATAAGAACTGCCAAAGTAACTTCTCTATAAAACTTGTTTCAATCACTCTGACCTTAAGGCCCACGAGTGGCGTTGGTAAATCGGGGGATATAAGGGGGGTCCAAATCAACTTACGAAGTAAATGAAATAAAAAATCAAATTCAGGGGTGTTCAATATGGCTATGTTCCACATCCTCTTAACAGAAAGCTGATCTTAAATATTTTCCACCCTAGGAGCACAAAAAATTTGGATTTTTTTTTAATTTAATAAATTAATAAAGATTTCATCTGTGTATCCTGTGGAGGATCTTGTGGAAGATAATTGCGCACATACTGATATAAGAAGTATTTAATTTACATTTTAGTCACTTAAATTTAGTTAAGTATAGTAAACACGCACAGGAAGGTTTCTGTCTCATATAACTTTCTTACTATTACCCATTAGGCTAACACGTGGGCAGGTTGTGGCTGGAACAGTATAGTCGCTTTCATTGCGTATAGTGTAGTACAAATATAGAACGTATACTTACAATTAACGTTGAGTATGACTCTTTTACTGACAGCAGGGGGTACATCATTAGAGGCTATGCACAGGTAGGCGCCCATCTGACGACGATCCACACGCCAGAGCTGCAGAGCACTTCCGCTGTAGACCTCAACTGAAACAGAAATGAAACGAAAATGAAACTATAATGAAAGGCAAATCAAATGACCTTGAAGATTTTATTCTACAGGCCATACACTCATACACAGGTAGATAGGCGCCCATCTGACGACGATCCACACGCCAGAGCTGCAGAGCACTTCCGCTGTAGACCTCAACTGAAACAGAAATGAAACGAAAATGAAACTATAATGAAAGGCAAATCAAATGACCTTGAAGATTTTATTCTACAGGCCATACACTCATACACAGGTAGATAGGCGCCCATCTGACGACGATCCACACGCCAGAGCTGCAGAGCACTTCCGCTGTAGACCTCAACTGAAACAGAAATGAAACGAAAATGAAACTATAATGAAAGGCAAATCAAATGACCTTGAAGATTTTATTCTACAGGCCATACACTCATACACAGGTAGATAGGCGCCCATCTGACGACGATCCACACGCCAGAGCTGCAGAGCACTTCCGCTGTAGACCTCAACTGAAACAGAAATGAAACGAAAATGAAACGATAATGAAAGGCAAATCAAATGACCTTGAAGATTTTATTCTACAGGCCATACACTCATACACAGGTAGATAGGCGCCCATCTGACGACGATCCACACGCCAGAGCTGCAGAGCACTTCCGCTGTAGACCTCAACTGAAACAGAAATGAAACGAAAATGAAACGAAAATGAAAGGCAAATCAAATGGCCTTGAAGATTTTATTCTACAGGCCATACACTCATACACAGGTAGATAGGCACCCATCTGACGACGATCCACACGCCAGAGCTGCAGAGCGCTTCCGCTGTAGACCTCCACTGAAACAGAAATGAAACGATAATGAAAGGCAAATCAAATGACCTTGAAGATTTCATTCTACAGGCCATACACAGGTAGGCAGGCGCCCATCTGACGACGATCCACACGCCAGAGCTGCAGAGCACTTCCGCTGTAGATCTACTGAAACAAATGAATTAAAAACTATTGAAGCTATATAATAATGAAATAGAAATGAAAAGACAATGAATCAAAAATGAATCTTTCTTTCATTCGTTAAAATCAGCAGGGCTCGTCTACTGTAGACATCCACTGAAGCAATAGAAATGTAACGATAGTGGAATATGAAACAATTATGGAACTATCATTCATGCAGAATACTTCTACTCGTAGATCTCTATACTGAAACAAATGAATTAAAACCTATTGGAGCTATAATGAAATAGAAATGAAAAGATAATTAATCAGAAATGAAGCTTTACTGAATCAAAAATGAATCATTCTTTCATTCATTAAAATCTGCCGTGCTCTTCTGTTGTAGACCTCCACTGAAACAAGTGAAATGGAAAATCAGGAAAACGAGAGCGGTTGGTCAGAAGTGGCCGCAGAAAATATTTCAGACAGGGGTTTATTGGAACATTTTCCGATGAAGGGCAGAGAATTTTTTTAATTGAGGTGTCTTTTGCCTTTTTTGGAATCGTATCGTTGAATTTTAAATGCCGCTCACATACTCGTAATGATTGTACCGTACCGTATTACACACTAGGTCTACCCATATTTTCTTATTTTCTGATTCATATTTATTGATTATTGTAATTGAATATAGAGACTTGATATGAGATATGATAGTACGAGGATGAAGATAAATTATTCTGTCGAATTGGACACACTGTATAGGTACCTTATACTGTAATATACTAGCTTGGCCAGACAATGGCGGATCCACGAGTGGGGTGGGGGGGGGTCAGGGGGGGTCATGAACCTAAACTAGGAAATTCATAAGACACCTAGTAAAAAAAAAGAAGAAGAATAAAACTAAACTTTTCAACACCTTTTAAACTTTCAAACAACTTGTGACAATCCGACAACAATTTTCCGCTGGATCCGCCCCAGTGGCCAAAGTCTAGTATATTTAAGACTGACTATTAAAAATTGACGAAAATGGGATTCTAACTCGAGTCGCTTCCTTGCCGGGGTTCCATGCTGACCACTACACCAAACCCGTCACCACTCAATTCCCCACATCATCATATACTTAGACGAATGCCCTAGTTACTGGTTTGACAAGCCGGCCGCCTTACCAAGTTGAATCCAGCGGACCACAGCAGGTTCAAAGATGCAGATAACTTGGTAGTGTGCACAGTGCCGGTAGGGAAACATGGTAGGAGTTGTCCTGGTCACCTCCGAACTAATCGTGTGACTTAACTGTGTTTCCCAAGTGGTTCGGAATCCACTATAATCAGGAGGTCCACTGTCCTATGGGCCCACACCGTGGCCTGGGACTGTGTCCAACCATACTACTACTAACTACTTCTGGTTTGACAGGTTTGACATACCAACTAATGTCAGGACATATAGAGTAGTGGTACAGACTCCAACTTTCGCCCGAAAGGTTGTTGGTTCGAGTCCTACACTCACTACATTTTCTGGCCAAGCTTCGGAGGGCATGCAAAGCAGGTGGTTCCGGGCCTTGAGTTAGTGTAAGAGAGGGCTTTATAGCCCTAAGTCCACTAGGTTGGCTTAGTAATAGGACAAAAAGTCAATATTTAATTTTAATTTAATTCAATGCTAAGCAAGTCGGTGAATGTCATTTATGCGATAAGTGGATACCTTTTAACATCGTCTGTTACCATGTAACAAAATTAATTTAGATACATTTGTGTAATTAACTTAGTTATAGAAAGTCTCTACAAGTTTACAAGCAGGGGAATTAGAGAAAGGAATGTATGGAAAAGGCCTAGAAAAGGCTACTGAATTTCAAAAAAGAACATAACACCGAAGATAGTTCAAAACCGTTTGTAAGTAGAGTAACCAACCAAAGAAGACATTCCATTGCACCTAAAAATTTACATAAACCTAAAAAACGGTTTCAGTTGTACAGTAAAACCTTTATCGCTATGGGAGTATGTGTACAAAACATTGTGATATAAGTTGCCATACAGAACAATAGGTACCTATTATAATAAAAATTAATAAAATTAATAAAGGTAAAATAAGGTAGTACACAAAAAACACATGAAATATTATGGCATAACTGGTTTCGACATAATTTTATGTGTTTTTGTATGTAATATTAAAGGAATAGTTAACTTTTATTATAATGTGTTCGAAATATTACAAAGTTACAAAGGAGGCAATTTCATATAATAGGTACCTAGGTAGGGGAGTGGGATATATCTTGACATTAATACATTGTTGATCGGACCACTAGCCACCATAAATATTCAACCGGAATTAGGATGCAAATCGAGCGTAAAACAACGCAAAACATGTAACCGCACATAAAAAACTCATGAAATAACCACAAAGAAATCACATCACATTGCACCAAAGAAAACTAGAAAACATCGCAGAAGTAAAAACAAATCCTAAATTCATATTGAAAACGAAAATTTCCCTGCGAAGCCTTTATCGATAAAGAAAAGGTGTATAAAATTGGGAGAAAAGTAGCCACACAGAACAGTAGGAAGGGTTGGAAAGTAGGGGGGGTGGGGTCCATCTTAACATTAGTGAAATGGATTTTATTGGGGGGAGGGGAAGGGTGTCACTGGGGAGCCTACCCCCAAAATGGTTTCTTGGGGAAAACAATCTTTGACGAAAGTAATAAAAAACTAACACGTAGGCTAAGTATGGGCGCAAGGTAAATCACGGACTGGGAATCGAAATTGTTTGGGGTTGAGCCGAATAAATATGATAAGTGGAAGCGGCTCCCCCGACAAATTGTTTTTCTTTACCTCTCAAACTTTTCTTGACCTCTCTATCCGCTCGCCGCAAATCTGCCGGGAAAAGAAGTCTGGGATTCCGTTAGTTCTGGGGGTTTTGTTGGATTGGAAGGAGAGGGGAGGGGGGGGGGGGTGAGGAAAAAGGGCCTTCTGTAACAATCAATATTGAGCATGTAGAGTAGTGGTACAGACTCCGACTTTCAGTCAGGACATGTAGAGTAATGGTACAGACTTCGACTCTCAGTCAGGAGTCAGGACATGTAGAGACTAGAGTAGTGGCACAGACTTCGACTTTCAGTCAGGAAGAAGAACCAGTAGAATCCGGGCTGATGGGCCGTGTTGAGAGCGAGCAATGTCATGTTGAGAGAACACAACAGCAACAACAACAACGTCCAGGTGGAAAGGTCAGTGCGCAGCCCCCTACCCAGTCACTCGCTACGGAGCCACCTAGGTACAACCTTTGAAGTCTACGTAGCGCCACTGAAGATGACGACCGCAGATGTGGACGAAACGTTTGAAAGTTCACTTTCATTTCGACCGCGGCCCATCAGCCCAGATTCTACTGGCTCTTCATTCGATTCCAGCCGCGAAAGCCTTTGCAGTTACATTTCAGTCAGTACATGTAGACTAATGGTACAGACTCCGACTTTCAGTCAGGACATGTAGAGTAATGGTACAGACTTCGACTCTCAGTCAGGAGTCAGAACATGTAGAGACTAGAGCAGTGGCACAGACTTCGACTTTCAGTCAGGAAGAGGAACCAGTAGAATCCGGGCTGGTGGGCCGTGTTGAGAGCGAGCAATGTTATGTTGAGAGAACACAACAGCAACAACAACAACGTCCAGGTGGAAAGGTCAGTGCGCAGCCCCCTACCCAGTCACTCGCTATGGAGCCACCTAGGTACAACCTTCGAAGTCTACGTAGCTGAAGATGTCGACCGCAGATGTGGACGAAACGTTTGAAAGTTCACTTTCATTTCGACCACGGCCCATCAGCCCAGATTCTACTGGTTCTTCATTCGATTCCGGCCGCGAAAGCCTTTGCAGTTACATTTCAGCCAGTACATGTTTACTAATGGTACAGACTTCGACTTTCAGTCAGGGCATGTAGAGTAGTGGTATAGACTCCGACTTTCCCCCGAAAGGTTCTAGTCCCCCACTTGCTACATTTTCTGACCATTCTTCGGAGTGTATGTAAAGCAGGCGGTACCGGGTCTTACTTGTTGAGTGTATGGCAATTTTTTGAAGGAATTTTTATAGACCCGGGCCTACTTATCGTAGCCCATAAATCCCTTGTCCAATGCCAACGACCCCATGGATTTCGGACATTATTTTTTATAATTTCCGTATGAATTTTTGGCCATTGGCAACTAGTATACGTTTTCGATGTCAACCAATGTCAACTCGAACGAACAACCTTTCGGGTGAAAGTCAGATTCCGTACCACTACGCTAAATAACCCGGCTATAAGGTACACTACATAAAAGGCAGCTCGTTGACTTCTATTGACCGTAATAACAATAGTACCGCAAGCAGAACAATGTATTCTGCATTAGAAAGCGCATTGAAAATGAGATTTTTACATCATTTTAACTGCATGTAGGTACACGAGGACAATAGAGATTTGCTTGCGTCAAACATACAGTATGTTGGCCAAGATCCAATATTCCAACAACCATTCACAGCTCACACCGCACAGCCATTCTCGTGTCCCACTATAAATTTATTTTTATTGTATGCCTGAGGTGCCCGTATGATATATTGCATTTATTACCCTCTGCTTTACTGTCATAATCAAAATGTATTTAAGAAAAGCTCAGCCACGCCTTCCGTTTGCGGTATTATATATCGATTTCGATGGCGTGCTTGTAGTTGTGCGAGTCTTTACACACCATACGATCGGAGACGTGTCGTAACTCAACACGGCGGCTGAAGAGGTCAATAGGATACATTCATTCAATTACCTTCGATGGCAAGGTGGTAGCGTGCTTGCACTCGTGCGAGCCACTACTCGCAATGCGATCGGGGTTGTGTCGTAACTCAACACGGGTACTATCCTACAGTGTGGCGACTGAAGAGGTCAATCGGATACATTCATTAAATTAACGAATTCGATAGTGTTATATATTCAATGTCCACGGCAAAGTGGTAGCGTGCTTGTACTTGTGCGGGTCTCTACACGCCATGCGATCGGAGACGTGTCGTAACTCAACACAGGTACTAACCTATACAGTAGTTCAATATTCAAAAATTAAAACTAACAGGCCAATCTCACACCACTTATACACCATACATACCCATAAAATAATCGTGACAAGCACCCTTAAACTTCTTTAAACTTTTTTTCATTTCTGATGGGGTCCGGCAAAGAGACATTTTACTGAAAAAATTTTCTAATCTTCAATCCTTTTGTCGGATATGTTCAGTGGCGGAGCGTGGAATAGTTGCGAGTGCAATGCTCGCAAATATTTATTTAAGCTAAAAAAAAGAAAACACGTATCCTTTTATATAGAATGTTCTATCATCTTACAAATTAAAAAAATTGAAAACAAAACAGAAAACACACATCATTTTATAAATCATGTTCTATCTTCTTAAAAAGTAAAAATTCTAAACAAAAAAGAAAACATTTGAACTCTAAAGTGACGAGATTCTTAATTTTCTTAAGCTGCGTTGATTATTCATGTTCATACAATCTTATTTGCTCGCGGCTTCCTATAGATTTGAAAGAAGGTCTTATGACATTCTAAGGATTTGTTGAGTGTAATGCGGCCTTACATGCGCGCTCCGCTACTGGATATATGTATTTTCAACTTTTCAACACCATTAATGCAGTGGCGGCGATAGAAATTTAAAGGTGGTGGGGCCAGGGGGGGGCATGACTTCTATCTGGGGGGGGGGGGGCAATGAAAAAAACAAAACATTTTTCATTGTGGGTAGGTATAACCTTCAATAATTCTGCAATTGAACAACATGTACAATATCTCAAAAGTGGGGGGGGGGGCATGGAGGGGCCGGAGAAACTGTTGGGGGGGGGGGGGCAGGCCCCCTCGGGCACTCCGTAGCGCCGCCACTGCATTAATGGGCAAATATGATAGATACACACATACACGATGCGAAGGGGAGGGAGGGGCAAAATAAACCAAATTTTGTGCTGACTCAACAAAATAAATGGAGAAGAGAGCTTGTGCGTCAGTGATCGAGTTGTCATCAGCACTTTTATATCTCTGTTTATGCTATTTGACTAATTCCTTTGCTGGCACTGTTCGTCCACTCATGTATTTGCTGAATAATCCATTTTATTATCATTTCAGCCATTTCCCATTGGGGACTTTTCCTTTCCACTTTTCAACATTTATTTTTTATGTCCGTTTCTCATTTCACTGATGCATCGATAGGGCTGAAATTCTGTCGTACTTTTTTCTATATTTCAGCAAGTTTGTTTCTCATTTTGCTGTTTCAGATGTTTTAGAAGATTTATCAAGTTTTTGATTAGTAACGGAGTTTTACAATTTTGTGGACGCGCCAAAAAATGAATTACGACCTGGAATTGTAGATTTCGTAAATGTATCTTTAGTAGCATGTACTAGGTATAAAATGTACCCTGTGTTCCGTTATTATCAATTCCTGGTCGCACAATAATTACCTAAATAAATAAATTAATATTGACTTCTTTGTTCTATTACTAAGCCAACCTAGCGGAGTTAGAGCTATAAAAAAGGCTCTTAATAATAACAGTTTACCCTCCTACAAACTTCTCCTCCACGCGCTGCTTCTGACTTTACCAATGTAATAGTTCACTATGTTTAGGCTACTATTTTTATACTTGTTAACTAGTATGTATGTATCACTTAGTTGCATTGCAATTTTATTTTATTTAATGTAGTTTAATTTGTAAGTGCTCAGTTGCAAGTAGATGAGTTGTCTCCAAAACATGGTGAAAATGGGACAACATAAAATGACCTAGTTAGTTAGTAGTAGTGTTCGTCGGGTTAATAACGACTTAGGCCTCATATTTGGGCCCATAGAGCGACCCCGACTTGACTGTCCTATGCCAGCCCATAGGACAGTGGTCTTCCTGATTATAGTGGATTCCGAACCACTTTGGAAACACAGTGAAGTCACACGATTAGTTCGGAGGTGACCAGGACAAGTCCTACCATGTTTCCCTACCGGCACTGTGCACACGATCAAGTTGTCTGCAGCTTTGAACCTACTCTGGTCCGCTGGATTCAACTTGGTACGGCGGCCGGCCTAAAATGACCTATGTTTACAGTTTGCTGTGCTGGTACTGCGTAAATTAAACCTGGAGAGAAGGGGACAACATAAAATCACCTAAGTATACAGCTTGGTGTGCCAGTACTGCTTAAATTAAACCTGCAAAGAACAAGATATAAAATCTCTTGTAATGAGAAAAGAGTAAGTTATGCAGGAAGGTGTATTTAGTAAAGTACTCGAGTATATTGTAACAAAGAAGCCGCTATACGATGTAATAAAGTGTGATGGCGCTACTTTTACTCATACTTTTACATTCTTTCACCACTACACACTCTTATTTCAGCCAACTTAAGGGTGTTATTGCGTTTTACACAAAGAAAAAAAGGTTTCCACATCAGCAATACTTTCCATATGGGTTTGCATTTGTAAACTGGTTAGGTTAGCTGGTATCCGTCGAAAATGGGCCGGAGTAGTCTTAGACGGGGTTTCCACCGACCTCTCATTGCAGAATGCAAATGACATTGACGGAAATTTGAATTTTTCTTTTTATAGAAATCTATTAAAATGTTTGTACTTAACATATCCCATGACGCCATTTTTTAATTTTATTTTGTTTGTTTGTTTGTGATTTTACTCTATGATCATTGATCAATTTTAACTATGGCATAGAGTAAAACAAAAATTTCCGTCAATGTCATTTGCATTCTGCAATGAGAGGTCGGTGGAAACCTCGATTATTGTATATGAAGAACATCTGCTGCGGTAACTAAAATTCATGTTTGCCTATCATTGGGTAAAAAATTCGGTTATTTACTTCTAATAGACTTCTAATACTCGTGCAGGCTTTGACATTATACTAACGGTAAGCTTGTTTACACTTGCCCATAAGTTAATCGCTGCAGCCGGTGTGGGTTGACATTGTGGATCAAAGACCAAAAAAGTTGGTATTCTTGATTTGATTTTTAAAAAGGTTAAATCGCATGCAACAATTTAATGAATGTGTCCGATTAACCTCTTCAATCGCCTCACTAAGTCACCAAACAGGTACCAGTGTCGATTTACGTTGGTCTGCTCGTTCTAGATAATGCAATTCCATCGATCAATTCAGTGCTTTGGGATAGGGGATATCGAGGGATCCGAAATTTAACCATAGGCAAATTATTTACTATGGATTTACTCATATTATCTAGCCTATCTACTAATTTATAAATAGGAAAGCATGTTCAAGTAAACTTATACCGGTTCTTCATTGTCGTGTAAATAAATTATTTGTAAAAAATAACTCCTTGAATGTAGGAATGACTAATAATTATAATGAACACAAAACAATGCAATACAATACAATTATAACTAACTAAAAACACTTAAAACCTAACATTTAACTTAAATAAATTTGCCGTCTAAATTGTGCGTCCATAATATGCCACGTTAGAGACCTGCCTCAGCCTGCTAAAACAAATGCTTCCACCTCGCTGGAAAGGATTTAAGGGAAGCCCCAGGGGAATCCTTAGAATGCAATCTTAAGACGTTCCGGGAAATGCCAAAGAATGTAGAAGGCTGCCAAGGCGGGTGTCAGGTGTTTAGCTCAATATGTCAGCCTGTCTGGATTTCGATGTTCCAAAGCAAAAACCTCACAGGAGGAAAAAAAAAAACTAGAGTGTTAGACCAACACAACCCCACATACTGTGTCCATCTAGGCCTACTAAGGCGACGTTTCCATTGACCTCGCATTGCAGAATGCACATGACGTTGACGTGGTAGCAGACATCATTAATAAGCCTTTAATGTCTGCTACCACGTCAACGTCATGTGCATTCTGCAATGCGAGGTCAATGGAAACCCCGCCCTACTTATATCTATATCAGTGTTTCCCAACCAGTGACGGTCTGCGCAGCACTCACCCCCCCCCCTTAAATTTATTATTATTATTTTTTCTTCTCTATTTATACGCACTATAAAGAAATTTTCGATTTCGGGATTTCAGTGGATTTACACGTTTTGAGGTACCCGGAACCCAAAAAAGTGGTTTTTACAAAATGTCTGTCTGTCGGTCTGTCTGTCTGTTCGTTGATTTGCGGGCAAACTACTCGGTGGATTTTTATGAAATTTGGCATGTAGGTTTACAAAAATCATATGTCTCGGGGAAATTTTTTTTTTTGGGGCTAACTCAATTTGGGGGGTTTTACTATCAAAAATTAAAAAAGAAGCAGCTAAAAAAATTATTTCTCAAAAACTCCTCCAACGATTTTCTTTACTTTCACATATATTGTAGCTGTTATGAGGGCAAGGCACTCTTTGAACCCCCACAAGATCGCACAGAGAAAAGGAGCTAACCCACAGAAAAAAACACTTACCAAAGATTGGATAAGCGCCCACGAGGTACTCTTTGAGACTCCCCACGATTGCACAGAACATAAAGGAGTAAACGCACAGAAAAAACACTGACCAAAGATTGGAAAACCTGTCATGAGGCGAAATGAACGGTACCTGGCGTTGTTGCATTACAAGTTACAAATCCAGAGAATTAATATAAAAAGAAATATATAGAGCAACTTGGTCCATTACGGGGAAGTTTCCCCATTAAAGAGGCCATCCATCCCCCACCCCAGCCCCATCTATTACCCGGCCTTTTATAGCTCAACTCACTGCTACTTTTTCCAACGGTGTGCCTTAAGACTTTTCCGATATTGCCTGACAGCTTTTACTTCAAAAATCTTTGCCCGCACTTGCTCTTGCTGTAAAATTTATTTCCGTTACACAATAGATCAGGGCATATGAGATGCATTAAATTAAAAAAAAGCACCAGTTTGTCAAGTGTTACAAACAAAAATAATGTCCTGAAGGACTTTTTATGGACCTGGGCCTACTTTAAGTGATCCATTGGTCCCTTATCATATGCCAACGACCCCATGGATTTCCGAGAGCATTATTTTATTTCGTTTCCGTATGTATTTTTGGCTATTAAACTGGTATACGTCCTCGATGTCAACCTTCATCGGCTACATGCGATAATGTACAAGCTGTGACAAACTTACCATTGGCGCAGTGTAACAGGTGGAAGCACTTACAGCACTTACAGTGCCAGATTAACCTATGAGCACTTGGGGCACAGGCCCCCGGCCCCCCAAGAAATGCCTAAAATTCCGGCCCCCACAGAATGAGATATTTTTTAGATTAAAATATAAAAAAATTAGAAATTACAAGTTTTGAAATTGGCAGGAAATAGTGTTTTTTTTTGTTTTGTTTTTTTTGCTGCAATGCTGGTAGGTAGATTTATGAATTTTAAAGGAGGTTGCAACTTGCAACCAGAGGCTGACAAAGCGACCTGCTATCGCCCCCCTCCGCCATTTGGAAGGCAGTTATATTCTTTGCCTCTAAAATCTAAGTGTTGCTGCACTCAAAATACGTAAAACCCCACTATTTCAGCCCTATTTTTCAAACATTTTTTCCAGGGAGAGACCCCCCCCCCCCTGTCCCCAATTACATATATTAATTCCCTGCAATTTATAAACCTTATTCCTCTCAAAATGCGTAGAATCCCAATATTTCAGACCTGTTTTTCAAAAACTTTTATCCGAAGGAGACCTCCGGGCCCCACTAGTCCACAATTATATTAATTCCCTGTGATACATACAATATATAAATCTTAAATTTATTGCTTTCAAAATGTGTAAAACCTCAATATTTCAGCCTTTTTTCCCAAAAATTTTCACCCGTGGGGGACTCCAGGGTCCCCCTTCATATCCTCCGAACTGAACTAAGGTCATTAGTTTAAAAGCTACATACGTCCATGAGAACGGCTTCCTCCATTTTATATACTTTTATCGAAATGGGTGGAGGGGCGCCAAATTATTCACCGCCCTCTTCGAAAACCAATCTTTACGCCACTGACAAGTGCCTCCCCCTTTTATGAGGTCTGGGACCAGACTAGCGGGCAATTGCACCCCCCCCCCCCTCTTTGGACAGCAGTTCTTTGCCTCTAAAATCTAAGTGTTACGGCACTCAAAATGCGCAAAACCTCACTATTTCAGCCCTATTTTTCAAAATGTTTCTCCCGGGGGAGGCCCCCGGACCCCCTTGTCCATAATTATATTGATTATTTGTAATGTGTAAGCTTCTTGCTCTCAAAATACGTAAAACCCCAATATTTCAGCCCTCTTTCTCCTGAGCAACTTTTATGAAAATGAGTGGAGAGACGCCAAATTATACCACACCTTCGAAAACCAATCTTTACGCCACTGACAAGTGCCTGGTCTGACAGGTCTGGGACCACCTCTGTGTTGGACCGCCTCTTCCGCCTCTGGTTTGCACCCACGGCCCCCCCCCCCCCGCCATATCTTGTGCCCCCGGCCCCCCCAGGGGTTAATCCGGCACTGATGACTCAGCCAAGTACAGATACGAGTCCAAGTTTTACTGGATATGGTATTAAAGCGACCGGTTTTGGTACCAGGCCATAGAGAGGCTTCAAAAACAGAATGATTCAGTGCATATTTTAAGGATTTCTCGCTGGGTGACAATCCGAGCTTTCATAATACTAAGCAAACTTGTTTTCCATTAGATAGACAAAGAGACCAGGGGCGTAGCTTCAAACAGGAGAAGCCGGGTCCGAAGTTTAAAAAAAGTACAATTTAGCATGTAAACCTAGCAAACATCACTGAACTCTGCCTCCTAAAAAGTCTGCATACGCCCTAGGAGGTAGCCCACAAAGTTAGGCTAGCTATAGTTGACAAACTAAGCATCAATGTGTTTTGAACAATTTTAATGAATCATCACGCCTAGCTGAACATTTAAAATACTGTTTAGTCTACAGATTATTGTCCGTGGTGAAAACCTTTTTTATAAATTCATGGTCCTGATATACTTCCTTTCAATTTGATTTTTAATTAATAGTACTTATGCATAAACGTGGCGGCAGTACCTTCAGCCAATGGGCGCGGCCTTGCCTTGGTTTTTAAACCATGCAGGATGTTCTTCTTCTGCCGGGTGCCCTCTGTCCTTCTTCCCTTAGATTGGCACTATTGAGGTTATTAGGTTACGTCACCTCCGGTGACGTCAGATGGACCCTCAAACAAAGAATTCTGTGTACGGCCTCATTGCACAGGCTATATACAGCCAATGAGGTTCATTTGTGACGTCATTTTGTAGAGGGCAGCACCAGTTGCACTGATATCAAAGCGTTGATTTTTCCATAAGCCTCAATAATATTTTAAAATTATTTTATTTATGTATTATTTTACAGTGCTATTTTTCTATAAATCATGGAGAATATATATATTAAATTATATGCAGCGAAATAAGGTCCAGGCATAGTAAAAATATTATAAAAAATATTAAAATAATTAATTAGATGCTAAGAGCTTAGCTTTCACATGCAAACGGCGGCCATTTTGAATAATATGGGTATCGGTTTGTCGTCAGCGAACCTAGTGACCAAAACTGTCCCTACAGAACCTCATTAGACAATATTAGCAAACCCAATTTTGTTTTGCAAAAACAAATTTTGAAACTCTCCCATACATTGACCGAGCAAGTTCACTGTAAATTTTCATTGGTTATTAATCGGTGAGGGCCCTTCTGAATAAGCCCTCAATAAATTGCAATTATAAAGCACGATTGAGTAGTTAGGCAAACACTTGCAAATGTTCCCATAGTAATTGGAGTACTCCCTTGTAATGCACTTTAAAGTTTATCATATAGAGCTTACCCATGTGTATGAGGACGATGAGGTACTTTACAAATAGACTATACAATATACGTAGACACATTTTCGATATTATAGGTGGAGGGGGTATGAGATGGGGGGGGGGGGCTCCTGTCCCACTCATGTTCATTACCATTAGTGCATGGGACCCCAAAGGTTTAACTGATATATGACAGTTCATTTGGAATGTTGGAATAGTACATATAAAATGGCTGTAAAAAAGTCATAAAATAGAAAGAAGAAGCCATTAACATGAGAAGAAATGAATTAGTGACCTCTAGGCTCTAGGCTAGGACGTATACAAAACCAAGAACAGGCCTTGGTGTCTTTGGTAATGGGGTTAAATATCTGGAGTCTCTTGGGGAGACAATCACAGTATACCTCTCTGGGCTTTGCAACTAGAATGGACATCTGCCTAACATAGGTTTCAGCGAGTCTAGATTCTGCAATGAAGGAACGGAGGACCCCGAGCACATCCTCCTTCACTGCGATTTAATCGCACGAAGAAGAGTGCTTGGGAAGCTCGCAGTTACATGTGAAAGACCTACCACTTCTAAACCCCCTCAAGATCCTGGCTCTCTTGAGGGAGATAGGCCTCGAGGAAGTGATGTAGATACATCGTTGTAGGGGGCACAATAGGCCCAATAGGCTTAAGTGCACATAAAAAAAAAGTGTTACTGAGAGACGTAACACCGCGAAATGCATAAAGGAAATGCAGAGAAAAAGTTGGGGAATGTGTTTGAAAAACGATGTGGAGGTGAATAAATAAGATGTGGGGGCACCAGGTGACAGCGGATCAATCAAAATCTTTCTTCTGATTTTTCAGCGCTACTTTTCAGCACCACTCTCCCCCCCCCCCTTTCCCCAATTTGACACCCCCATTAGTGCCACATTCGTCATTCGGTTACATGAAATAGAAAAGACCTTTGCAAAAAATTGGCAAAAAAAAAAAAAATCCCGTGAATTAATAGGCCACTGACGTCTTTATCAATGGTCTTTTCGGAGTGTTATATCCAGCTACTCCCTCGGGTACAAGCTATTGGATAGGAAGAGAAACGAAGATACTCGAGCGGAGATACAGGTAGCCCCTATCACCGAAAAAGTCAGGGAACGGAGGTCAGGGACGGATCCAGCCCATTTTGTGGGGGGGGGGGGTTGTTGTGGGTCAAAATAGGAAAAATATGCCTTCGATGGCATAGTGGTAGCTTGTTCGTACTTGTGCGAGTCTCTGCACACCATGCGATCGTAAACCTGTCGTAACTCAACACAGGTATTACCTACATAGGCGGCTGAATACAATCATGGAATTGCTTGTATGCGATTGGTTATTAAAAAAAAAAATATGTAGTATCGATTAAATCAGAGCGTAATAAATGTACCTACAATAGATTTACCCCCCCCCCCCCCTGTATCCGTCCATGACGGAGGTTAGCATGGTGGGGCCACTAGAATAGGAAAGAAGATGGACACCTGCTACAACGTGTGAGTGACTATTCGGTGGAGCGTGCCAGACCCCTAGGACGAACAAAGATGTCCCTAGAAATAAAAGTAAGGGAGGGCCTTAGGATCCTCGGTTTGTCGCCAGACGATGCACATAACCGGAACACCTGAAAATTGAAGATCCATATGCCACCGATCCCGTGGAGGAGACAAGGCACCGTTAAGAAAATATAGTTGAGAAAAACGGGACTCAAACCAACGATCTACGTTACCGGCATCGTGTCACCTCTAAACAATCCGTCCTTCTTGTCTTTCCAGATGTCTCTCGATCCCTGATTCTACGTTGCTGTCAAATTTTAACCTTAAATGGTGAAGCTTAATGGTACAATAGTGTGCCTATTCATGTTTTTGTTTTATGGCAGGGAAAATTGTTATACGTAGGTTTACCTAGTGCGGCCTTACTGATTGTGTATTAATTGTTTTTTTATATTCAATATACGTTTCATTCATTCCTTCAGGGTGTGAGGAAGCAACCACCTCTGGCCATTGCATCCGGAAAAAATAGACAAAATAAATTTTGACTGAACAAGGCTCGAACGAACGAACGGATGGTTATACCATGTTAAATCCACCAGAACAGAACCTGTTCGAAATTGCAGCAAACTCGGTAGTGTGCACAGCGTTGGCAGGGACATGAGTAGTTAGTTAATTAATTATTATGTTGTAGTTTGTAGTTAGCAGTTAATTATTTATTTAAGGACTTTTTATGGACCCAAGCCTACTTCTAGTGGTCCATAGTTCCCTTGTCCAATGCCAACGAACCCAAGGATCTCGGAAATTGATTGTATTGTTTCCGTATGTAGTTTTGGCCATTGGCAAACTGGTATACGATCTCGATGTCAACCTACACCGGCTACTAGCGATAATGGACAAGCTGAGACAAGCTTACCATTGACGCAGGCGAAAGCATGACTTAACCAAGTACAGATACGAGTCTACGCGCTGAGATTACTAGTCAGTCTAAGGGCGTGTCGAGTCTCCGAATTAATCGTGTGGCTTCACTATGTTCTCCCACTGCGAAAGCAATGGCCGTTTAAAGTGTGTTAAGACTTCCGTTTTAGAATTTTCAAAAGGGCGGGGGGGGGGGGGGTCATTGACAAGAGATCAGACACGACTAGTTTAATAGTGGGGGTTCCCAAAGACTTTTCACATTTTTTTTTTTTAAGGAGTATACAAAAATGCTCCTGTGAACTGTCAAGGGGGGAGGGCATGGCCCCGAGGGGGGGGGGGGTTGAAAGCGCCAGTGTCTGGACCACCCTGTATAAATCGTTATGGCGAGTATATTAGAATCCACCCTTAAAATGATAACGAATAATGGTCTACCACTCAGTAAAAACACTGCAGACAGCCGATAACAATGAAATACATAGTGTAGAGGGAAAGTACACAAACCATAGCCTACGATGCACTTCGCTCGAAAGAAATGAAGCGAAATTGGATTGCAATTTACAGACAGATTATGATGGCAGAAAAATTTATGAGAGAAAATGGGGGAAGGAGAGGGGGCTTTAGTAGGGTTATATGGGGAGGGGGGACCAATCCGCACTTTGACAGGGGATTTACGGCCTCCCCAGAAAAATGTCTGGATTTTATAACCCATACTCACATCGTATGATTCTCTATCCTTTAATTATGGGATGTATCCACTTCTTATCGGTAGTAGGCTTTCATTTTCTGTCCGTGTTCATGCGGATTCAAGGTCGTTAGAAATAAAAATAAAATTATAAAATAACTTTCCAGTAATTCCACAAAATAAAGTTTGGGAAAGCAATGTGTTAGGTTTTTTCCTCTATTGAACATCTGAAACATACCTCTGAAGTTAGAAAGCATCGATAGAAAGGTTATTTTTCATGAAAATTGAGTCTTTTTATGAAAGAGTAACATCCAGGATGCTGACCAGCTCGCAAAAAGGGGTGCTTCCACCCCATTTATGGGACCCGAACCTTTTTGCGGCGTCGGGGAAACCCTAAGCTAAGGAGAACCGGAAAGTGGCTGAGTACGGGACCTCATTGCCGGGCCTTCGGCAAGCCAAAATGCTCCTGGGAAGCCACCAGCGCGAAAGATTATTTAGGGCCTATATAAAATTATGCATTAATATGAACAGGAGACTTCTGCGAGTGATCACAGGATTCCTCTCTGGGCATTGCTACTTGAATGGACAACTAACTAACATACTGTAGGTGTCAGTGAGTCTAGAGCAAGGACCGGAGGACCCCGAGCACATCCTCCTTCACTGCGATGCAATAGCACGAAGAAGAGAAGCATGCTTGGGAAGCTTACAGTTACATGTGAAAGACCTACCGCTTCTAAGCCCTCTCAAGATCCTGGGTCTCCTGAGGGAGATAGGCCTCGAGGAAGTGATGTAGATACATCGTTGTAGGGGGCACAATAGGCCCAATAGGATTAAGTGCACATAGGTAACACCTGTACCCCAATTTAAAAAAAAAATCCAGGATGACAGGCCGTGGTCGTTCTGAAAGCCTACTTCCAAGCGTTTCGTCAACATCTGCGGTCGACATCTTGAAAGTCAACAGTATATGGTATCAAGCCTTAAACATTACTATTGAATATATAACAATATATAACACTAGTGTTATATATTGTTTTTTAATTAATTACATGATACTTACTGCGCATGATATCTCTGGGACCAACCCTTACTAGAATAGGCTCGCCATCCTCCCTTCTCCATGTGACCCTGGGGGAGGGGTACCCTGTGGCAGTGCACATAAGGGTGGCATTCTCATTCTCTTGTACTGCCAGGTCTGGAGAAGTCTCGTCGGTCAGAATGTCTGGAGGAACTGAAAAGAACAGAGAAGAAATAGAAAAAAATAGAAATATTGTCCGGTGGGGGAGTTGGTAGGGCACTTGTATACTTGTGAGAGTCTCTACACATCGTGCGATCGGAGACTTGTCGTAGCTAAACACAGGTATTACCTACAGATGCCATTGAATGGGTTATTCAGATGCATTATTCAATTTTCCACTTCGATGGCAAGGTGGTAGCGTGCTTGTACTTGTGCGAGTCTCTACATGCCATGCGATCGGAGCCGCATCGTAACTCAGCACAAGCATTAATTAGCTCATCGTCCAAGACCTAATCTAGCTGTTCTTCTTCTTCTCCTGGCTCTACAGCCCTTGGTGAGCATTGGTCTGCTCGACAACACTCCTCCATTCATCTGGGTTGTGTACAACGCTCCACTAACTCGCGGAGGTCAGTTTCCAACTCATCCTTCCAGCGTTTTCGTATCCTAATCTATAGAGACGTTAATTTGCAGACTAGACATTCAATTGCTTCCTAGGTTGCGCCTATGGACAGCTTTTGTGTCGG
The DNA here is from genome assembly GCA_963971405.1 of Psococerastis gibbosa. NCBI lineage: Eukaryota > Metazoa > Arthropoda > Insecta > Psocodea > Psocidae > Psococerastis > Psococerastis gibbosa. Next base: position 41,577,223 of record OZ020489.1, on the reverse strand, counting down.
AAAATACTTGCTCCCAACCAATTAGATCACGAGCCCAACCGTGCCCAAACATTCATAACAGCGATTTTACGTCTTTCCTCTATCGATTTCTATACGAAAAGGCCACTTGGGAAGTGCTCTGCCACCAGCGCCCGTGTAACAGTGTGGGCTTTTTCCAAACTAAAAGTTCCTTAATAATATATTGTACCTAACCTGCCATGTCGATTTGTGTTGCTCCTATCTTTTTCTCAGTCCCGAGCAAGAAAGTTAAAAGAGATCCGCTCTTATTAAAAAATTTATTTTGTATTAATTAATTAGGCCTACATCATCGATTTAGTTACATGGTGGATCGTTTCATCGATCTTTTTACAGCAAGTAATCAATAAGTTTTTTAAAATTATTTATCGAGTCATTAGCAAAACTCTCAGCAGTAAAACCTTCAACCAGGGCGTCTCATTTACTAAGTAGCCGACGAAGCAAGATTAAAAATTACTTTATAAATTAGCAAAGAGGAAAGCTCCCGAAAATGATAAATAAGTTGTAAATTTTTCGAAAATGATAAAACTTGACGTCTTTCATTAATCGCCTTTGCCAAAAATTTTGCTCAAAAACTTAGAGAGCCCAAGATTATGGATTATCATCCTGTCAAGTTAATACAAGGGGAGGCAGGGTTGTATGGTTCATTGATTTTTCGTTAAAAATAAAAGTTTGTAATGAAAAGTTGCGGGTTTTCATTTTTATACTCAATTAGCTTTCCTCGGAGTTTATATTTTTAATCTAAGTTATTTTTCGCTTTTAAGGCTTTGGTGAAATGTTTTGGCCTCGTATTCAGTGTTTCCTGTTTAGAATTAACGATGGTATTACAATTTTTACTGAAGATGATTTTATGTAGAGGAAGTGACCCAATGAAACAAATGACCGTTCATACGAAGGACAAAGCTTGTTGCCCATTCGTTTTTCACAGGTTTCTCCCTACTTCGCCCCTGCATAGGTTTGGCGTTGGTTAATAGGTTAATCGTTGCCAGATGGGGGAGCCGAGTCTTCCCCTAATTTTCAATTGTAGTGTAACTGATACCATCCTCCACATCAGTTGTCTAAAAGACATATAACTTTGTACTCAAGCCTCTATGCAGCAGGCATGAGAATTAGAGAAAGGAAAACATGATGGAAAAATGGACGGAAACGGAATTAGCGGTATAAATTTATAGAGCAACAAACCGGCGGTATTTACATTAGGTGTAAGACATGGGTTCGAATCCCGTTTCCGTCCATTTGTCCATGTTTTCCTTTTTCTAATTCTATATAAGGCCTATATATTATCAAATTAGCTATATACAGTATACCTACTATATATATATATATATATAGTGTACTGTAAATAAATAAATACTGTATTGTATGTACTGATACTGACGCTTTAGAAACTTTAGAAAAGTCTAGAAGATTAGTTGGGAAATTACCTGAGCAATGGGAATAGAAGTAAGTTCAAAAATGGCGCTGAGAAATAGCAAAAAGAGGGCAAGATGGCCGAGCGGTAAATCAGCTGACATCTCATCACATGAAAGAAAAGCCTGAAAAATAACTCCCTATTATCTATCAGCTCAAATCTTGCTTTTTCCAACTACTCCACAGTCTAGCCCCCGAGGGCTGAGGATATTCGTTTCCTAGGAAGGGCTAGTGAGAAATCTGTAAAGAAGAGAAACTTTCATTTCCATCCACTCATAATATCTCCTTCTTCTTCTTCTTGTTCCGGGTCTACGGCCCTTGGTGTGTTCAACAACACTACTCCAGTCCCCTAGGTTTTGCTCAACGTTCCACCATCTACGAACTTGCGGAGGTCGATTCCTAATTCACCTTTCCAGCGGTTTCTGGACGTCTCTGCAGGTCCTTTCCTATCATGCTTGTTCGACAAGCGGTCTTCAGACATTATTTTTTTAAACTGGACTTTGTATTCTCATGTGTTCTCACTTGAAATGTTGGATTGGAAGTCACGCAGGCTGTAAGATCGATAGCAATTGAAATAGAAAAAGGTATGCTAATTAATAGTAAATAGACTTCAAGCTCGAAAGGTTTTTCTCCACATAAAACAGACCAGGCCTCCGTCATGAAAAATGTCATTATTGAGCATAGGATCATTGTGGAAACGGCAAACACTAAGCTAGCCGACGAGTACACACAAATCCTACAACAAGTGTTAAGTAGCACCAAAACGTCGTAACTATCACGTCTGCTAAAAACGGGTATGAACCTATACGATAATGAAGAAAAAAAATGCCTCGAAAATACCAAGAAAGAATACTCCAGGGGCTTTTCATTGGAAGATGGAGGGAAATTTGTGAAATTCGACTCAATCAAAAAAACATTTCTTACCAATGAAAAATTTATCTTGGTCACAAGAAACACTCAATTGATGTCAAACCATCTTATTTCCTCAAAAAAATAACCAATAATCATGAATGCCCCAAAAATCAATATAAACTTGGTAAACGGAGCGCCGGGTCGTGGAAAAACGTCCTATGTCATAAACAACCATATCCCTGGGAAGGATTTAATTTTAACAGCGACCAGAGAAGGAGTCAAGTCCCTGAGAGAAGCCGTAACGAAAGCGTTAGGTATAAAGGGGGCCGTTCTCCAAAAAGACTACAGGACTGTCGCATCATTCCTAATTAACGGCTCCGAAAGAAAATATGAGGGGGTCACAGTAGACGAGGGATATCTACTCCATGCCGGATCTTTATGGGTCTCTGCCATCAAAGCTGAGTGCAAAGAAATACTGGTACTCGGGGATTCCAACCAAATTCCCTACCTGGACAAGGAAAAAGTGTGCCCCTCTGGTTTAAAATTCCATAGGCCTGATATATTGGGCAACATTACAGAGGAAATATTGACCACACATCGCTGCCCCGCTGACGAATGCTTTGCATTAAGAGATTTATACAAAAACATCTTCACTACAAGCAATCCCGATTAGCCAAAACATGCCAGTGCCAAACTGTCCAAACACTATACACCTTACTTTCACCCAAATTGAAAAAGAAGAGTTAATCAAGCAGGGAGTACAGGAATATGGAAATCAATGTTATACTGTCCATGAACTGCAAGGTGGTTGCACTGACAACATAGCGATTGTAAGGCTAAATCGTGAGGAAAATCCCATCTACCACAGCGCGCTGCAGCGTTCCACATGCTATTGTTGCCATAAGTAGGCACAAACAATCTTTGAAATACGTAAGAGCTGGTGCCAATGACTCTCTTTCAAGATTTATAGTGGCAACAACAACAAAAAAACATCGATGAATGGATTCAGCTGAGGCTAATTACCTGTAGGTCAAAACAAAGTGTGACAGCTGAGGCCACTGCGTCAGAGAAAACTGACTCAGCACTTGACACCTGCTCAAGCCGTGGACCTAAACACTATAGTACCTGATTTTGACGATACTCTGACGATTTTATTTTATTCTTTACATGTATTGTATAATTTAAAGGAAATATATATTTTATTGTATTGTATTGAAAGCATGTAAAGCAGAATGGGAGGGAGACGAAGGTGTAGAAGAAGTTGAAACTGATGAAGATGATGCAGATAGAGTGGCAGTAACAAGGGAAGGAGGCCTACAAGAGAATAAGAAGAAAAATAAGGTGAAGAGGAAGTATGACTTCGGTGGCAAGGTTGTAGCGTGCTAGTACTTGTGCGAGTATCTGCACACCTTGCGGTCGGAGACGTGTCGCAACTCAACACAAGTACCTATTAGGTGACTTAGTGAGGCGATTGAAGAGGTTAATCGGATACATTCATTGAATTGTTTGTATGCGATTTAACCTTTTAGTTAAAAATAAAAAAAATAAAAATAATGAGACAAAAGAATCAGCCGAATAAGTTTCCTTGAGAACTGAATTGCGTGTACAATTTGGGTTGGTTTGCTTAAGAAAATGCTCAGGAATGTTGGATTGGAAGTCAGTATCATGCAGGCTGCAGGATCGAAAGCAAGGAAATAGAGAAAGGGACTGTTATTAAAGGGCTGAAGAGATCAAAAGCATTTAATGAAGAATTACGGAGAGGAAGACAGATGAAGTAGTTACTGATAGAATATCAGCAACAGAAGAAGAAACAATGTGTGCATAAAAATAAGAAGATGAAGAAGTCAGACAGGCTGCAAGAGCAAAAGCAAGGATAGAGAAAAAGGGGACTATTTGTAAAGGGCTGAAGAGATAAATAGTATTTAAAGAAGAATTAAGGGTGAGGAAGACAGATGAAGTAGGTGCTGATAGAAAATATTAGCATCTGAAGAAGAATAAATGTGTGATGATGTAGAAGAAGAAGAAGAAGAAGAAACAGAAGAAGGGGAATAATGTGAGCAGGAAGCAGGAGACAAAAGAATCAGTCGAATATTATTCTCTATTAACGTTTAAATTTTTTTTATATATTTATTTATTTATTACTTGTACTAATTTTCACTTGTGCTAATTTTTCACTTGTACTTTTAAAGGGGGGCCCAGCACGGGACTTTTCCTTTGGGCCCCTCCTCCATTTCTTTTTTAATATTGTAAATGTTGTTTTGATTTGATTTAATAAATTTGATTTGATTTGATTTGAATAAGTTTCCTTGAGTTGCGAATAGCTTGTGAAATTTGAGTTGGTTTGCAGAGAGGAGAATGTTGGATTGGAAGTCAGGCGAATACAAGGATATAGAGAAAGGGATTGAATTGAATTTATTGAAAAAACAAAAGGCGAATAATAAGACTATAAAGTCTTCTTTTCATGCTAACTTTAAAACACAAAAATATTGTATTAATTATTGATAGATGCTTAAAAGGAAATAGAGAAGAAACAAGAGAGGAAGAGAGAGAGAGAAAAAAGAAGAAGGATAAAGGGGAATCCATTGTTGTCATCATTATGAGACCGGGGACGATTATTAAAGATATCAAAAGCATTCAAAGAAGAATTAAGGGGAAGTAGACAGATGAAGTAGGTACTGATAGAATATCAGCAGCTGAAGAAGAAGAAATATGTGAAGAAGAAGATGATGACAAAGGAGAAGCAGAAGAGGAAAATGTGAGCAGGAAGCAGGAGACAAAAGAATCAGTCGAATAAGTTTCCTTGAGTTGCGAATAGCGTGTAAAGTTTGGGTTGGTTTGCTTAAGAAAATTCACAGAGGAGAATGTTGGATTGGAAGTCACGCAGGATGCTGGATCGAAAGCAATTGAAATAGAAAAAGGGATGGTAATTAAATGGCGGCTATCTGTATTCTGTTCACCCTCACCCTCAATCTGCCATTAATCTGCTCGCCATTTTACCTGTAGCGTGCCCGACATCCCATTACACAATACAACACCCCCTCCCACCTCTCTCTCGGTTCCTCCCTGATTCAGTTTCCCCCTAAACAGATTTTCGACTGAGCGTTTTATCTCATGGTGTTGATCGCCCGGATGAAACACCGACGTGGTTTTACGTAAATAGAGAAATGGCATTAGTTTCAGTATTAGAGCAGGGGGCCCTCGTATGTTCCATGGTAAAATTGGGAACTTAGTTAAAATGTTGAATTTGAAATAAAATATAAATAGATAAGATATTTTCGGGCTAGGCTGCCCTGCAGGCTATTAGTGGGTTCGCCGTTGGCGGATAGCAAAAAGGCTACTAGATATGGTGGCTAGCACTAAATTCACTAAATATATAGCTAATAAGCAGTCCCTGACCAATCAGTGGTACAATCGGAGGGTGGTAAGTCTGTTGGAGCAGGCTTGCCTAGAAAAAGCCAAAGTAGCCCGAGGACAACTACGTGAAGGGTCAAATAATTGCCGTCACAAAATAAGCAACTACTACTAGGGCACTCTTTTGCCTTGGGGTTGGGCCCTAAAGGAGACGAGGAACTCAATGAAGATTGAACGGCATACGGATGCAGAAGTCTATGCAGTTCCACAGAAGATGTCGACCGCAGACGTTGACGAAACGTTTGGAAGTATATTTCCAGAACGACCACGGCCTATCATCCCAGATTCTACTGCTTCGTCACATAACTCCGGCCGTGAAAGCCTTTGTAATTTTAGTGTCTCAAAAGATCTATATAAGAGAGATGGGACATTCGGACGTGCCAAACATATTTTTTTTTTTAATCCTGGGGCCACCTGCAACGTTTTTTCAATGGCTCGTCACATAGTAGGAGAAGTGGTCAAAGAAATTCAAAAGTAAATTTTTAGCGGGAAACAAATATCCCTTATATTGATCTCTAAGTGCCTCGTTGAACTTTTTGTACTGTACACAACTTGGACTGTGGGAGAAACTGGCGCGGGGGCATCACTTGAGTTGTTGATGGTGGCGGAACTTCGAAAAGGGATGGCTAACTTTGTTTGGGGGCAGGAAAGGCTTCATGGTGGGTCCATTCAAAATTCCCTGCAAACTCTAAACTTTGCCCAGCCCCCCACGTATTGCTATCTTTTGCTCACAGACTAACCTTTGCTTCTGCTGCAGACTCGATTCCTGCTGGTTGAATTCATTATGTGAGACCCGAAATTTTTGGAGCGTGAAAATGAGCCATAAGGTGACTCGCACTCAAACTTGGCTAAGCCACCCTTACGCCTATTACATTGTGTCAATGGTAAGCATGTCTCAGCTTGTCCATTATCACTTGTAGCCGGTGCGGGTTGACTTCGTGACGTGTACCAGTTTTCCAACAGCGAAAAGTCAAACAGAAATAATACCAATCACGTCAGAAAACATCGATTAGGTGATAAGTCGTTGTTTCAGCAAGGTTCAATGGACCACTAGGATTGGCATACGCCAATAAAAAGCTCTTCAAAAACATTAATAATATCAATTTTTTTTTAAATAACAATAAAAACAATCATAAAAGCATACAGTCGTTATGAGACAGCCAAACACTACCCATCATCCTTTTTTTTTTGCGCAGAAATATCGGCCTAGGCTGACGCTCAACAACCACCTCACACTTATGATCCCTTCCGTCAGACGTTGGAGACCATGTACTACATACAGTAGCCAGTAAAACATTTCCATCGTCTTCTTCTTCTTCTTCTTTTAATGCCTCTTCTATCGAAATCTCTACCATGTACTACATACAGCAGCCAGTAAAACATTTCCATCGTCTTCTTCTTCTTCTTCTTTTAATGCCTCTTCTATCGAAAATTGACGATCATCGTGGCAATTTGGACCTTGGAGCTACTGCTCAGAAAAGGGAAGTCGTATTCTTGCCAAACCACTGCCTCTGGTTTTTTTAACCCGAATGTTCCTCTTCTGCCGGGAGTTCTCAGTTCTTCTATGTGTTTTAGGTGTATAGAGAGGGGCTGGCTGGACTTTTCTGAATAATATAACTCTTGTAATCAACAAACAGCCTATGAATAGGACACCCTCGACCAACCAATGGTTCCTTCATAGCGAAGCCTCATCTACATCCTTACTTGTATATATTGTACGCCTATTACAGTCACAACATAGCTTTGAATTGCCCGGAGGACGCTGGTATGCAATATTTATGATGCATACAGTATGAGCAACTTTACAAGAAGATACAGTAGATTTCCTACGATGAATATATTTACAGGGTGTATGGAGAGGGCTCGCTGGACTTTTCTGAGCAATATAACTCTTGCAATCAACCAACAGCCTGTGAATAGGACACCTTCCTCACAACTAATGGTGCCTTCATAGCGTCATGATGCCTACGTCACAACGTACAGTAGCTTTGAACTGCCTGGGGACTCTGGTATTGACAAAATATGCAATATTTCTGATGCTTACGGCATGGGCAACTTTACAAAGAGATACATTGGATTTCCAACGATGAAAATGTTGACAGGGTGTATGGAGAGGGCTGGCTGGGCTTTGCAGAATTAGATAACTCTTGTAATCCATCACCGTGCTGTCAATTCCAGTGCTCAGTCTCCGCAAATTATTTTTCCATGTCACATTTCATGGCGGCCGACGGCTCCTTTTATATACCCCCTCAGCATCAATTACTATATGTATTTTCCAGTGCTTTCCTATCAACCGTATATTACAAACTGTGTCTGAATAATCAAAAGCTTTCACGGCTGGAGTTACGTGATGAACCAGTTTAATCCGAGATGATAGGCCGTGGTCGTTCTGAAAGCGTACTTCGCATTCTTCGAATGCCTTGGGAAGCCCATCATATTACCAATGTGGACATTCTAACCAGAATAAGTCAACCCACACCGAAGAGTGTCAAAAGACAAGCTCAGACATGCTACCATTTAATTCAATTCAAATTATTGCCAGCACAAAAATACAAGTGTTCAAGAATTTACTACAAGGCCCCCATGAGGTGTAGCGTTGGTTTGTCGCCAACATACTTGACAATTAATTATTGAAATGCAACAGGCGTTAGCTTGACTTGTATATAAGTATGGGAACGAGTCCTGCAAAGCCTAGGTATCGAGGCAACATTTCTTCGTTTTAATATCAAAGTTGTGTTGTTGTACCGTTGGATTTTCAAATAGGGCATCCTTTTGTAATGTTACCTGTTTCTCTGTGACCTTTTGACATAATCGATATAAAAGAATAGTGCCTGTAGGGGACTTACAGAAGAGCAGCTCACATGTATTTTTTCTTTCACAGATGGTTTTGATTTGGAAGAAAAACATTTCAATTGCAAATTCTACCATATTTTACAATAGATTGTGCAGACTGCAGTGCACATGATACCTAGTCTCCTTATTAACTTTGTAAAACTTACTGTCACTCATGGTGAATAAAATTATGTAGACTTTGTTTTTATAAAACTCAAAAATAAAACAGAAAAATGTACGCGATACGAAGCTCCAGGATTCACTAGTTTTCAAACAAATACGCATAGATTCTCTAAGTTCTAGTGACTAGTGAGTAGTATATGGAAGTTGAAATGGCAGATTTTACAAGTAAAGGCAAATTTATGGACAAGCCTATAGTTACCGGTACATCAGAGAAATATATAAAGGTAACATTAAAGAATTAGTATCGACAATGAAACTCAAAACTAAAAAGGAAAACAAACAGATAAATGTAGGTGATAAGAAGTTCGAGGATTCACTAGTTTTTAAACAAATACGCATAGACTCTCAAGGTTCTAGTGAGTGGTACGGTATATGGAAGTTGAAATGGCAGATTCTACAAGTTAAAGGCAAATTTATGGACAAGCCTAGTTACCGGTACAGAGAAATAAATGAGAAGCTTGGTTACAAACGTGGCCAAATCCATTTTTTTTACAAAATGGGGTTTTGATCCGACCTTGCAGAAAATTTTAATGTCCACATGCACGTTGTAAAATAAAGTGACAAATGCAGCCAGATTGCGCACAGAAGCGCTGAGAAGTCTAGGGTTAGCTACAAACTTAATGCAATTTTCAACGGAAAATCCACTCTCCTGAAAAATTCTATAACTTGGAGTTGGCCATGTTTGTAAACAGCCTCCTCATATAAAGGTAACATTACAGAATTAGTAGCGACAAATAAGTTTGCGGATTCACTAGTTTTTAAACAAATATATACATCTACCCAGATTGTTCAAGGTTCTAGTGAGTGGTATATGGAAGTGGAAATGGCATATTCTACAAGTTAAAGGCAAATTTATGGACAAGCCTAGTTACCGCCACAGAGAGATGTAAAGGTAACTTTACAGAACAAATTCTCAAATCCGCCTCTAAGTCATACGATGTTAATTGCAGGGGGTTGGGCTATCTTTAGGTGAAACGCATAATTTGTAGGCATTTCCCACTGCTGAATTCGTTAAGGAACTAAGTTCCGCGGAATCAAAAAGTAAGTAACATAATGTTGGGAAGTGCTGATGATAGTGACAGAGAATGAGGGGGGGAGGAAAGGGCTCATTAAGGAACCTTGTTATTATAGGACTGTTCACGTGCGGGGTTAGGGGGGTGTTGGGGGTGGGGGTGTTGGGGGGGGGAGCTTTATTATATTCCAGTTTTCAATTAGTCGCATTTCAACACTATTACACGCCCACTTAAACACATATACTTCCTTTGTGCCTTATCGCCTACTATAAGTATAGGCTAATAATGTAGCGTTGCCTGGAAAATTTCTCACTAATTTATTCCTTAGGTGTATAACAATGTATCAACCCACGTCACTTTTCAGTTTTCCTCCACAAGCTCAAGAAGATGTCAAAAGTCGGATAAAAGCCGGCTGGGTGAGGTTTCGAGATATGTCGGGGTCCAGGATACTGACAGAAAATGCCAAAAAAGCTGAAAGGACGTATCTATAACCAAGTTGTTCGCCCGTGTATGCTGTGTGGGTCTGGGCTTTACGAAAGGGTGAGAAAAAAAAATGATTCATGCAGTAGAAATCCGAATGCTAAGATGATCCTGCGGTGTAACGCTGAGAGGCCAACTAAGAAACCAAGATGTAAGGCATGAGATGAGACCCTGTGGTGTACAAGAGAAACTTAGCGAAAAGAGGTTGAACTGGTGGTGGGGACAAGTCCTACATGTAGACGAAAACCACCCAGTCAAATGAGTAATGAACCGTGAGATACAAGGAAGAAGACCACCAGGGAGGCCGAAAGTTACACTGGGAAGAAAGATCGCCGGAGATATGAGAAGTTTGGGGCTCTCCACCGAGGACGCACACAACAGGACTGTGTGGAAACGGTACTGTCGTGCCGCCGACCCTCTATGAGGATAAGGCGCAGTAAAAGTAAGATCTTAATGGACAATCGTTGGTGAAAAGACAACAAAGTGTAAAAATTAAATATCTCATTAATTGAAGAGCTGTCAAAAATATCAGGACAAACCGAATTTTTTTTTTGGAGCATTTTAATACATGATGACCGGATCCAATCAGAAATGAAAAATAAGTTTAAGAGGGCGTGTCACAATTATTTTATGAGTATGTATGTTGTATAAATGGTGTGAAAATGGTCGCTTTTAGTTTAGTTTTTAGTTTAGTTTTTATTCAAGTTAACATTATGGGTTAATTGTAAGAGTGGGCCGAAAGGCCCCAAATTCGCCCATGTGGAAAATAAAGACAATTTTCTTTCATTCTTTCATTCTTACTTCTTTCTTCTTTCATGATAAGTACCTCTTTCTAACCAAAGCCGGGTTTATTAATATAATTAGATGAGCCACAATTCTTCAATTTGATTTGAACAAAATACGATTGGTGAAGTCAGGGGCGGATTTTGCCTCCAAATTAAGGGGGGGGGGGTCAGCGGGCAATAATTATTTTTAATTCCCACTGTAAACTAACTCATTGTTATCTAGTGTAAGTTAATTTATTTGGTGGGGGTGGGGGTCCGGACCCTCTGACCCCCCCCCCCTAAATTCCACCCTTGGGTGTAGTAGACTCGAGGAAATAGTTTAAGTTTCACTTCTATCGTATGGTGACAAGCACACACATTTTTGGCTTTTGTAAGGTAGATTGGGGGGAAGAGAGATGATTTATAATATGAAAAATGTGTCGCTATGACAACCCTACGGAGCAGCGTCTCATATGTCCTCTATTTTCCTATGTGTACATACAGTATTCCAGCTTATCACAGCAGTATTTTTTACCTTGGTATACAAAGTTTACGGTTAATTATAAATATAGCTTACGGTCGACTGTAACAGGTACGATTTTCCCAATACCGTTTCAATAAAATTAAATTAGCTATAGCATGTTCATTTAATTAAAATATAATTCAATTAAATATACGCTGTTAACCAAAACAAATTTTTCAATTATTTTAAAACTTCATTCTGAAAATAATGAGTGTGATTTTCTTTCCAACTTGGCCCAAGGGAGGAACATTCATAGTTGAATGTATGGAAAAAACACAAATAACATAAAAATAAGCTTAAAACGGAAATAAGGCAAGACACAGACGCCGTAGCACGACAGCCGAGTGAGGGTATAGACCTGAGGACTGGTAGAGGATCCTTTCTCTTGCCCCCCCCCCCAGCGGTGACTTTACCTTCTCTTAGCCAAGCCCATTCTCTCTAGGTGGGGACACGGAATGGCTCGTGCCCGATCAGGAGCGCCGTTAAAGTTCTGAAGGTCCTCAGCCCATGCCTAAGTGGGAGCCATACTTATATAGCTTGGGCAGTGGCGTAGCAGGGGGGGGGGGGTCAGCGGGGTCCGGACCCCCCTAAATTTTGCGAAATAGCAAGTTTTTTAGATACTTATCTACAAAAATTCGCCGGGGAGACCGCGGTCCCCTTTTTCCTGTTTTGTTATAAAGTTATCGTCTGCAAAAACAGAATTGCAGGCCTATCTTTTAAAAAACAAACCGAGGGGGGGGGGGAGCGCCAAATGAAACACCACCCCATTCGAAAACCTATCGTAAGCGGGCAAACTTTATGAAAACTGGACCCCCCCCCAAAAAAATACTGGCTACGCCACTAAGCTTGGGCCTGGAATAACAGCTCTTGCGTGTACCACATCTCCAGCCGTCTCCCATTCCTTCCTAAAAGCCACGAGAGAAAGAGGAAGGTTATTCAAGCGCGCCTGGAGGAATGAATGCTGTATACCCATTGGCGTAAATTGCCAAAATACCTGGGGGTCTTAGGACCTCATGTGTTCCGTGTCCCTAGTTGTCAAAATCCAGGGTGGGCGGTGGAGGTTTAGAGCCTCAAAAACTTTAAGATATTAATACACTATCCATGCTTGCAGATTCAAAACATAAAAAAGAAAGAACAGTCCAAAACTCCGAAATTGCCAACATAATAAATTAAAAAAAGTCGAATTTTTGCACTAGTGTTGTTTTTTTAAAATATTGTTATTCTCTGTAACAAATAAAAATAGTATTTTATATTATTTGTTACGTTTTTCCAATCAAGTTGTTTTATTTCCGCGAAAATCCTGGGGGGGGGATTGACAAGTACCTGGGGGCGGCTAAGCCCTCCCCAGACTCCCCCTTGGCCCCCTAATCACGCCAATGGCTGTACCCATAGGGGGAAATTGGATCAATTTCATAAATGCTTCTGCAATGCAAAGAGGACCTGATGGGGAAGAGAATTAAGTAGGCCGGGGAATTTGGAAGTATATCGGTAAATGTATCGAATTATCGGACACCGAACCCCCATCTCGCCTCCATTAATATTAACTTATCATCAAATCACCGTCGTAATTTGCGAATTTTCATTTTTCCTTACTGGGGATACAGGTAGAATATATAATAATAATAATAATAATAATAGTGTAATTCCCAAAATAAATTCAGCTACATAAATTTAGATAATAAATTTTTCTTCTTTGGGCCCCTTGCCATTGTGCAGCCATTTTGCACGTGGAGGCAAGGTGCCGATAACAATATAAGAATTAAAAAGTTAAAGTAGTAATAGGTATAAGTACAAATGCATTAGGTATACAGATGGTATGAGGTATATTGTTAGGTTAGGCGTAGAACGTGGGTTCGAATCCCGCCAAGCCCAGTTTTTCCATATCTTCTAATTTCGGTTATCTGGACATTATTCGTTTCTTTAGACATTAGGTACGGTGACGGTTATATTTGGTGGGTTCTACAACTGTAGTTCAACACTACTGTTTACATACATTCAGTGATGTATTACTTATATTCATGCCTGGTTGTTTACTAACAAAATCCAAATTTGATACTAGGGTCGTGCTCTTTTAGAGGTTTTTGTCATTGCATGGTCATGGCACCCAATTCTTTGATGTTCATAATTAGCCTATATTTATTCTGTCGATCCTGATTTAGTGAGGCGAAGCGGGTTCGGTACTTTTATGCAATCTCCCTACACCTAATCGGCCGAAAGGGATTTTTTTTTATCTCGAATGTTTATTTTTTCACGTGTACCCCTTAGCCTTAGCCTTAGTTAGCCCTTAGCTTAGATTACCATTAAAGCATCAATTACTGTATAATATAGAGTTATTAGAGTTTGAGTGAGGTGATGGAGCTGAAAGTAGGGCTGTGCAAGCAAGTTGTAAGCCGTGACTTGGCATGCTAATGGGGAAATTCTCCACCTTGTTAAATGGGGTTAACTAAGGATTATCATCCTTGTCTTGCCCTTCATTATTTTTACCCTGGCTCAGTGGTCATGCTCATCTTTAAGCAGTGGCGTCAGTTAAAAGCGTCTGGAGGGATGGAGATTTGAGGGCGATCCATTGGCGTGAAGAGTCCCTAAGTTCTCCTCTAAATTGTTCCAAGGATGTAGGATATGGGGCAAACTAGTAAACAAGACCTGAACCAAGTCCTTCGCGGAGTAGCCCTCAGCAGTCAGTCTGAAACAATTTAAATACCTGGGTAGCACTATAGCTGAACGCAATAGTTCAGCAGGTGAAATAAAGAGCCGTGTTCAGCAAGGAAAAGTGGCCTCCATTAAAAAATCTTAGATCTTGAAATCGATCAACATAAGACTATAGATCTTGCCCTTCATTACTTTTACCCTGGCTCAGTGGGCATGCTCATCTTTAAGCATAGGCGTCAGTTAGAAATGTCTGGGGGGCTTGAGGGCGATCCTTTGGCGTGAAGAGTCCCTAAGTTCGCCCCTTCATTTGTTTTCAATTATAAGGATGTAGGATATGGGGTAAACTAATAAGCAAGACGGAACCATAGTTAGAGGTTGTTTTTTTAAGGACTGATATGGACCCGGGCCTACTGTTAGTGGCCCATAGGTCCGTTGTCCAATGCCAACGACCCCATGGATTTAGGACAATATTTGTATTGTTTCCGTATGTATTTTTGGCTATTGGCCAACTTGAAACTGGTGTACGTTCCCGATGTCAACCTACGCCGGCTACAAGCTATAATGGACAAGCTGAGATAAGCTTATCATTAACGCAATGAAACAGGCGAAAGCATGACTTAACCAAGTATTAATATGCGGGACACACTGTAGCGGACACACCGTTCGTTCACTTCCGATCAAGGGTTGACTGGGCAAATCATCTCTAAATGAATAAGTAAATAAATTGTTTGCTCTATTACTAAGTCAAACTAGCAGAGTTAGCCCTCTCTTATGCACTCAGCTAGAAAGACCCGGGACCGCCTGCTTTACATGCCCTCCGAAGCATGGCCAGAAATCGTAGCAAGTGTGGGATCCGAACCAAGGACCTTTTGGGGGAAAGTCGGAGTCTCTACCACTACTCATGTCCTGACCGCCCCTACCTCTCCTTTGCGGACTAAAAAAGTAAAAGTAAATTCGTGTCGGGGTGGTACTACCCGTGGTACAGGAGTTTTCGGGTTGCATCAACAGCCTCCTGTTTAACCTATCGACAGTCAGGGAAGACTGCCGGGACCGCCGGCTTTACATGCCCTCCGAAGCATGGTAGTCAGAAGATAAATAATTGTACCACTAGAAAATTTTGGCATTCGGGTGGGACTCGAACCAGTCACCTTCTGGATGATAGTCCGAGTCGTTACCTCTACGCCATTCTGACTACTTTGCGGACTATCTAGCTCTCGCGGGACACCTTGTATAATACCAGCATAATACAGCAACAATTAATTCTCATTAACTTCTGATGTGAGTCCAATGAATCATAACTAAACTACAACTTAAACCATTAGTACAGAAGTACAGAACCCACCAATAGGATGAGAGATATTTACTGCTGATAAAATTGAATTCTTGAAAATGACGTCAGCAGATTAACTGTCTACACAATTTATTTATAGACTTTAGTTTTTATTTTCTCGAGCGCAGTACCCTTCCCACGCTTTTCTTGTCTCGATTACAACGTATGAGCTACATCGAAATATCGTATTCCTTCTCTTGAAAGAACTCTCAAATATCTATTTTCGCACAAAATCAAATTTACAGGGAAATATTGGGCGTAGAAGCTTGAGGTGCCAGAAGTTGGAAGAGATGTTCCTCTAAACTTTGTTATATAGTTACCAACACTATTTGACAATGAATTTAGAAAGGATTTTACGGCCGGAATCAAAGTAAATGATAATGCAGTAGAATCTGTCTGTCTGTCTGTCTGTCGGTCTGTCGGTCTGTCTATCTGTAACCTGATTTGGTGTCAAACTACTCGATTGAAATTTGGCATATAGGTTCACAAAAATATTGTCAAGGGGAGATTTTTTAATAGTTTTTTTTGGATATATCCCCAAAACCCTAAATAAACGACTAAAAAATGTTTTCTCAAAAACGGCTCAGATGATTTCATGTAAATTCATATATATTGTAGTACTTATTCATGAAAACAAAACCCACTAGGTTTCCCCCTTGATAGTTTGTTTCAGGGTGGCAAAAAATTAAAAAGGCCCAATTGTTATGAAACATGACTAAAAAATTAAACATTATATTGCAATATTATATGGTATACAATATATAACACTGACATTAAATTAACTTTGGTTGAAGAGGTAACATCCAAATAACCGTAATTAGAGAATATAGAAAAACTGGGCCCGCCAAGCCGAGTATTTCTATATCCTCTAATTTCAGTTACTAAAAAAATTACGTTCTCGGACGCTTTTTAATTTCAGGTATCTTTTAGTTGCTAAATAGAGTAACAAAAAAACAGAACAGGGTGCTTTCTAAAACAAGTCTTTCATTTCGAAGAAAAAATTATATTATATGATAAGGGCTCACGATTCAAGTCCTATATTAGGTACTTAGTGTGAGCCACATCTAAAAATTGTAACGCTGGATATACAGTAAAATTGGAACTCACTGTATTTTTTGTAAAACTTTTAAATTACATTACATTACACTACATTACATTTAAGGACAAACTGGGTATTATAGTGTGTACTAAGGAATAGAGGACCCTGTCTGGTTCTTAATACTTCCTAGGCCACCTGTTAGGGCGAACATTAAATATCTTATTTATTTATTTATTTATTTTTTTAAAAGCGCGGGTCCCTGTTGGGAATTTGCGCTAGGAAATAGGGAATGTTTACCGATTATTTAGTGGTAGAGAGTTATCCGTTCTGTTGTGTAAGTAGTGGGGGGGGGGGGATGGTTAAATGTTGAAGAAGAGACCGGTGGCTCTTAGGAATTGAATGGCATTATTTGTGGCTGTTATTGTGTTTCCTGTAGTCAGAATGGCGTAGAGGTAACGACTCGGACTATCATCCAGAAGGTGACTGGTTCGAGTCCCACCCGAATGCCAAAATTTTCTAGTGGTACAATTATTTATCTTCTGACTACCATGCTTCGGAGGGCATGTAAAGCCGGCGGTCCCGGCAGTCTTCCCTGACTGTCGATAGGTTAAACAGGAGGCTGTTGATGCAACCTGAAAACTCCTGTACCACGGGTAGTACCACCCCGACACGAATTTACTTTACTTTATTGTGTTTCCTAGAGCATCGGAGAGGGAGGAGGGTGCTCGTAGGACGGAGGCTCGTTGAAACCGAGTAGGTTGGGCAATCGAGAAGAAGGTGAGCTATAATCGTATTTATTTATATGATTAGTATACTTCCCAATACCCCTCTCCCCTTCTCGAAATTCCCCTTTCCGATGCGCCTATGTTCGAACCGAACCTTCAAGGGTGTCAGGTTGTCTATTGAAGCTAAGAGTCTGACGTAATCAGTGCTTTTCCACACGGGTAAACATTATACGAGGGAAGTTGGTTCACCCACGTGCCTCGTGCATGGAGCAAACATGCCGGAACTAACTTACTAGAAAACTAGAAAACTTACTGACTACTGATCCCATAAGTAAGCCCAGCATCACATTAGACACGAATTTGTTGCCATTGGTTAGGGAAAAAGTGAAGTTCAAGTAGAAGTTTCAAAGAAGTGTCATTACACGTAGAGTAGCGGTACAGACCCCAAATTTCACGTGAAAGGTTTTTGGTTTGAGGCTTCGAGCCCACACTTGCCACATTTTCTGGCCATGCTTCGGAGGGCATGTAAAGCAGGAGTTCCCGGGTCTTCCTAGTTGAGTGTAAGAGAGGGCTTTATAGCCTTAACTCCGCTAGGTTGGCTTAGTAATAGAACAAAAAGTCAATATTTATCCATTTATTTCTTTACTAGTGTACTCTGGCGAGGGCCTTGGTCGAGTGGTTAGACAACTTGCATTTCAATCAGGAGAACGGCAGTTCGAATATTCAAGGGGATCGATTTTACTCAATAATTCAGAGTAGAATACAACAGCAATGAGTCAATCGTCCAGAAACCATCAGTCCTTATCAGGACTAAACCATGAGCCCTTCTTAGGACTTAGCCTGATGATGGGAGTTAAACCCACTCCTGAAACGTCAGATGGACGATGATTTCGTATTACTTACCATGAACATCGACACAGCCGACATGTTTCATCATGGGACTCGTGTTGATCTGGCACATGTAACAACCTGCATCCGACTCGCGGACCTGTCGGATATGTAACTGCCACACTTGCCGTGAATGGTCGTGTGTAACGCTGATGCGCGAGTTGTGGGTGATAGCTCTACTGTCAAGTGAGAGGATGGTCTGGTCCTCAGCCTTCAGCCAGCCCACCTGAAACAGAAAAGGTTCAGACATGTAGCGTAGTGGTACGGACTCTGACTTTCACCCGAAAGGTTGTTGGTTCGAGTCCCAGACTGGCTACATTTTGTGGCCATGCTTCGGAGGGCATGTAAAGCAGGTGGTCCCGGGCATTCCTAGTTGAGTGTAAGAGAGGGCTTTATAGCCCTAACTCCGCTAGGCTTAGTAATAGAAACAACAAAAAGTCGTTATTTATTTATTTATTTACAAAGTTAAGTTTTGAACCGGTCCAATATTTAGCGGCTTGGGTGGCAAGGGGGTATCGTGCTTGTACTTGGGGGAGTCTCTATACACCTTGCGATCGGAGACGAGTCGTAACTCGACACAAGTACCTATTAGGTTACTTAGTGAGGCATAAACATAATAGTCTCCTTAGTAACTTTGTAAAACTTGCTGTCACTCATTGTTAAAATTTACTTCGTATAGTCTTACAATAAAATTAAATTAAAAACACGACCGGTTTCGGCTCACGCCATCGTCAAGTGCGATTGAAAAAAGGTAAACAAAAGGTATGCAAGCTAAAACAAAATAAAATAAAACTCATTGTCAGGATAATACACAGCATCGCATAAAGTAAATAATTTAAATTGAACAATTAAACATCAACCAATGGAAGCGCTTACAAGGGGGAACTACTTAAAAAGGTTATGTCATTAAGTAACGTTTTGTTTTTAACCATAGCTTCCCTAATCTCAATGGTTTCTAAATTATCAAGAAGTTTCCCCTTGTTGGCTACATGTAAGATCTTAAAATTATCGAAATCACAGGCATGGTTGTGGGTGTTTATATGTTGGGCTAAGGCGGACTGAGTGTCGGGTTTTTCTACCCCCCGTCTATGCTCCGCTATTCTTTCTTTAAACCCTCTCCCAGTTTGCCCAATATATAAACTACCACAATCATTACAGTCTAGTTGATAAACCCCTGACTTCCTCCCTTTCTCCAATTTAGGTTTACAATTAATCAATTGCTTACCCAACGAGTCCACAGAATAAAATAACACATTCTTAACGACCCTATCTCCAATCCAAGAGGCCAACTCCAAACTAATCCTACCAAGATATGGTAACTTAACGTACCCTTTATCTGGTTCAGAAGTCTGGCTTGCTCCATAGACTATAGAGAGGGTTAACTTATTCCTGTGTTTCCTTAAAATATTTTTTACTAGACTCACAGGATATCCATTATTATTAGCAATTTCCATAATTGTTGAAAGTTCTTTGTTAAAATGTACAACCGTCAACGGTACATGTAGGAGTCTATGTATCATGGAGTGTATGGCTGCATGTTTGTGTTGTGGTGGGTGAAACGAATCCTCTGGAATGATATTGTCTGTATGAGTAGGTTTTCTGAATATATTGTACCCTAGTATACCATTATCCATCCTTGTTATAGTTAGGTCCAAGAAATTAATCGACCGGTTCAACTCTATCTCCCTAGTAAATTTAATCTTCGGATGCAAGTTATTAATATGCTCTAAAAGTTTGTCTAATTGACGGTCGCTACCTCGAAAAATTATAAAAATGTCATCAACATACCTGAAATACGCCAGGATATTACCTAATAGATTATGGCGCGAGTTAAAAAATTTTACTTCGAGGTCGTTCATAAAAATTTCCGCCAAAATAGGAGAAAGAGAGGAACCCATCGCCAACCCATCCTCTTGGTGGTAAAAACTATCCCCAAATTGGAAATAATTCTGATTCAGAGTTATTTCCAATAAGGATTCAATTTCTATCCTGACTTAGTGAGGCGATTGAAGAGCGTAATCGGATACATTCATTAAATTATTTGTACGCGATTAACATTTTAAATTAACAAATTAATAAATAATGTTTAAAGGATAATATAATTATAAAGGCTGTCACGGCCGGAGTTACGTGATGAAGCAGTAGAATCCTGGAGGATAGGATGATTTCGGCCGCAGATGTTGACGAAACGTTTAGAAGTATGCTATCAAGTTACAGCCTGATGATGGCTGGTTGGCAGCAACATATTGCAGCGATGTCTCCAATCTCCGCGATTTTGACATGCCCTCTTCAGCTCCACATAGGCCTATATCATCCCGGATTAGAAGGATAATTGGCTCTCAAAGTATCTGAAGCGACCATATCAGGGAGAAACTGTCGCTCTGTCTTTCTTTTAATGCCTCTTCTACCGAAGATTTGCGACCATCCTGGCAATTTGTACCTTGGAGACTGCTGCTCTGAAAAGGGAAAGTCATGCTCTTGCAAACCACTGCCTCAGGTTTTGCAACCAGGATGTTCTTCTTCTGCCGGGAGTCCTCTGTCCTTCTATCTTCCCTTGGATCATGCAGAAGGCGACACTTTTCGTTCCTCATGACATAAATAAATAAATATAAATATATAAATAAATAAGCATTTATTTTCAAACAAAGTCCAATAATATTCTAATCTTAACATAACTTAACTAACTTAACTATGCTTATCATAATTTACTTTGTGTGATACATAACTATTATAAAATTTTAATTACAAGCAGTATATCGTGCATCTATTAAACAATGTGATGATTAATGAGATAATTTTTATACATGTTATCTAGTTGGTAAGTAACGATAAAAGTAATAACATCTGCCAATACATGTCTTTCTTATATATCTTAACTAAGTCTTTATTATTTATAATTATTGGTAAATGGTAAATTATAAATGATAATCTTATAGATGGTAGTTAATTGGATTCAATATGTTTTAATAAATTTACGTATGTTATCGGGGTGAAGTACTATTTCCTGTATTCCTTCCCTATCCCATTTGTAAGTTGACTGTTCTGGTAACATTTGCACAGTATGTCTCAGTCAATTGACTGAGGTTATTCTGCTGTGACGTACGGGTCAACTCAGTACAGTTCTACTATAGGCGATGTCAGTTCAGTAACAGAACGAAAAAAGCATTATTTATTCAGTAGACAAACTTCATGGATGGAGCCTCGAAGACGCCGTAAATCCCTTAGCTAAACTTGAAAATCCATTTATTATTTAAAAAAAAAAATTCAATTAAATCAAAGTCAGAAGAAAGTTAAACAATACTGCGAATGTAAGTGGTTGTGAAGGGTACAGAGGAGAATAATGAAAAAAACCTAAGTCTCGGTCAAACTTTCCGACAAGAAAAAAACATGACGAAAAAAAAAATGCAAAAATTATGTTTCAAGTTGTCGAGTGTAGTTAAAGTTAGGTAATTTCGCCACGGGCTGTCCCATTTGTCACCCCGTTCCCCATTCATTATTCAATCCGTCTATACACATTTTTCTTTGCAAGCACGCGCTTGCTGGGGGAAATCTGCTGGCTTGCAGTCAGTGCCAAGGTATGTCTGGATATAATTTCAGACATTACCTTACCCGGATTGGTGTTCAAGTGGACAATCTATGCCGATATGTGCGACAAAGGCCGAATGTGGATGGCACATTTGCCACCCCATTCATTATTCAATCCGTCTATACACATTTTTCTTTGCAAGCACGCGCTTGCTGGGGGAAATATGCTGGCTTGTAGTCAGTGCCAAGGTATGTCGTTAGGAGGTATTCTTCTTTTTTAAAACAACATGGTGGAAGATCAAATTCAGCCTAATTAACAGCAAATGGAACCCCCACTATAAGGCACAAATTCACATGTCATAGAACTGTCGTACAATATCTGAAAGTAGAAGAAATGATCTTCGACAATTAAATGCAACGGATAAAAAGTTCGACTAAGGTTTTTTCAACAGTAAACTCAAAATCTAACGGCTAAAAAATATCTCCAAGGTTCAAAAGTTCACCTAAAAGTAAAACCTTAAACTTAAACCCTACCTCTGTAAAGTGTCCAGACACAGAGATTTACCCCCCGGCAGGAGGGCAAAGGACCAGTGGTGGTTGGGGACTTAGGAAGCGGTAGGTTTGCAGGTAGCCCCCAGGGGGTGGGTGAAACATGGGGGGGGGGGAGGTAAGTAGTTAATCCAAGTTGGTCCGCCAATTAGGGGCTGGGCGCCTCGTTAGTCTACCGTACTACAGCACTATTGACAACTCGAAATTTATTTTGCTGCTGCCATCAAACTTAATAAAGTCGCCCAACCGTCTGCAGCCGTATACGCTACAGCAATCATTTACAATTATTCCTGTTGGTTCCTGTTGGCGGCCATGTTTGCTCTCTTGATTGTATAGTGCTCTACATTGGAGAGTGGGGGGGGGGGGGTTGTCTAAGGGTCGAACGAGAAACAATCGTAGAGAAGTAGTAATTGTATTATAAATTTCGTATCTTTTGCTTGTTACCTGCACATACATTTCCTGCTGCGGTGAGCTGTGGCAATAGTTTTGTGGAAACTGGTGATGACTTAGGTCCGGATTTTTGGTCGGAGAGAATAGAATAGAATAGAATAGAATAGAATAGAATATGTTTTTAATTGTACAAAAACAGTGTTCACCATATACATTGTACAATAATACAATAAAACGAGAACTGGATCGAAAATACGTTGAAAATAATATTGTGTGTACAATCATTTTTGCTGCTTCATGCAATACTCTTGCCATTCTTTCAACTTCGAGTCGAGTAGGTATGTCGTCTTCTTGTTGAGTTGCAATCTATTGATTGGTATTGCAGCGAATGTTTTAGTCTTCCTCTTCACTCTTGTCTGTCTTATGCGGAGTGAGGGTAATGAAAAGAACCGGTCCGAGTTTACTCGAACATGCTTTCCAATTTATCAACATTTGTAGATGGAGAATATGAGTTATTTCATGGTAAATAATTTTCCAGTGGTTAAATTTCCGATATCTCGAGGGAGGGGGGTGTCCACCTGACGTCACTGGAAGTGAGATAAATTCTATAAATTCTAGATAGGTCAGACCAACACATTAATTACCACACAGCAATAATGGCAGGGCACGCAATGCATTTGAGTGCGAATTTTCTATCATTTTTTCAAGAAATAATTTTTTGTTCAAAACCAAATAGGTTTTTGGGAAAGCAACCTGTCCGGTTTCGTTACTCAATTTAACACCTAAAACATGCCTGAAGGTAGAAATCATCGATAGAAAGATTTCGCAGAAAAATTATTTTTTAGTCATTTTTCATTAAAATTTAGTTATTTTTATTTTTTTACCCCCAGAAGCAAACTATCAAGGGGCAAGCGACCCCCCGCATTTTGTCAACATTAATAACGACTGCAATATATGTGATTTAAAAGTAATCGTTGGAGCCGTTTTTGAGAAGTAATTTTTTTATACGTTTTTTGGAGTTTCTTGAAAATGAACCCCCCCCCCCCCCAAATTGAGTTAGCCCAAAATAAAAATAATCTCGAGGTATGATTTTTGTGAACCTACATGCAAAATTTCATCAAAATCGGCAGGGTAATTTTCCCGGAAATCGATAAACAGATATACAGACAGACATACAGACTGACATACAGACAGACATTTCGTAAAAACCACTTTTTTGGCTTCCTGGTACCAGAAAACGAGTAAATCCGTTTAAATCTCGGTATCGAAAATTTCTACCATCACAAAGCTTTCCTTATACTACGTATAAATTGGAAAGCAATAACCATGAATACTTTTTGATAGGCCAGCTATCATAGGTGTGTTTATAAATCAACAACACTAGCCGCTCAATAGGACCGAACCGAAAAAATCATCTACCGAATCGTTCGGTCTCCGTTCTCGGTCCCCGAAAATTTAATACTAGTGGGAACACAGTGCTTATTGCTGGAACTCGACTTTCAGCATCTTGTCAAGCTACCAGTAGTCTTAATAGCCGTGTGGATAATAGGTATTGCTAGTAGGCAATCGTGTGGGGCGGTTTGCTGAGTGGCTACGCTATAGAACCTATACCTCACTAGAGAAGCTCTGGGGGGAACTGTTAAAAAGGAGTCTCCAATTCTATTGGATTCAAACCTAGGACTACCCCCCTCCAAGTTGAGTTCCCTATCAACAACCCCATTACTACTTAACAGAATTTTTGCGGTACTTTGTAATAGCTGGAACAGTTGGCCAGGCAGGGAAGGACTGGAACTGAATATGAATGAATATATTTTAATACAATACAATGCAGTTAAATACACAATACAACAACAATTTATAAAAATCACGCCTCTGGGCAAATGCCCATAATAATGAATTAAATACAATAAAACAAATTGCCCAAAATAACAATTTCAATCTCAACCTAATAGACAGAATCCTACGACATCACAAAATCAAACACAACCTTAAACTAATTTACCCCCCAGGGAGCTTAAACCCGGTAACCAATAAATCATATTTCAGGATACAATACATAGAAAAAATCACAGAAAAAATTAGTAACCTCATTTCTTCTACAACAGACAAAACACCAGCCCCGTACAATCGCAACAATTTGGCCAATAAACTCATGAACTGCAAAACCAAACCAGAAAAAGAAAAAGGCAATGGAGTTTATCGTCTAAATTGTAACGATTGTAACGCAATTTACATAGGCCAAACAGGCAGAAGCTTTAAAACTAGGGTCAGAGAACATATAACAGGTATAGGAGACACCAACACCAACAGCACATTCGCGAAACACCTTAACTCGGAAAACCACACATTCGATCCTCACAATTGGACAGCCCTACACAAAATAAAGAAAAGTTACACTTTAAATTTTTTTGAAAATGTTGAAATCAAAAGAGCTTTACACAATAGGGAAAAATTAACAAACGACATAACATTCACACAATCATCCCCTCTAATAGATCTAGCTAGTAGGTTAGGAATAGGTAACCAGCCACGCCCCCTCCCACCCCCTCCTCCCCCCGCTCCCAGTCCTATATAAACCAAGGTTTCCTCTCCCTAGTCACATTTGCATCTTCTCCTCGAGTTGAGCAAGTCTCAAATCGCAGATAAGGTGTAACTGTGCTAGTGGGTTTCCCTCTGTAGATGGCAGTTCTTGCCGAAAGCGCTCAGGGTTTTATACTAACACAAGTGGGTTTCTTAGACAAAGTTAATTTCTTAACGATTATTTGGGTTTTACTAATTCGGGTTATTATAACAAGTTTTTCTAAAACTCTAAGGTTTTGTTATTTTTTGTTTATTCAAATGCCCGAGTGTGCCCTACATCCGTTAACACAACGAAATACTATATATCAGTAAAAGTTTGCTAGCTAGGCTACAATAAAATTATACTCATGTTTAATTTTGTTTTTCGCACATATTACTGTAGTAGCACAGTATACAACTGTATATTGTTATTTAAAGCGACTTTACAAAGTATCAAATGTCGAAAACATCACGCTATTTAACGACTATAACATGGTTAGCTATTTCCTTTTTTATAATAGGGGTCTTCACAGTGTTCGTGTTATCGAGTTATCGAGTTAGATGTGCTATTCAAGTTAACACACAATCGTGAGTGGACCTCTGGAGTGAGTTATCATGCTATATCGACAGAGTTAACAACGTGGTAGTAGTCAGACGTTCGTGGCACGGGTTTAAAGAAAGTGGCAGAACTCAATTCTAGTGCCACATTTATTTATATTTTTGTTCATTTTGGTCATTATAATTTTAAGTATTTACGGTAATTGCTTGTGATAATAGATTATACAAATAAATTTAAATACTACAAAATTTTAAACTCGTGTTTCAAATCAATCGACAAAAACAAATATGGCGGCGGTCAAACCTGAGCTATAGCAAGGTAAATAACACGTTAACCAACTTGGAAGTGGGTTTAGGGTAGCACGCTGGTTAGCTGGTTATCGGGTTATCGGTGTGTTAACTTAGCTTGATATAACACACTTAACTAGGTATAACTCGATAACACGAACACTGTGAAGACCCCTAATATATGGACTGTTAAAAAGGAATCTCCAATTCCGTTAGATTCAAACCTGAGACTACCCACCTTAAAGTAAAGTTCCCTACCAACTAGCCCGTTATTAATTATTATTCAACACAATTTTTCACTTATACTATTATAAAATATGAGACGATTGATCCAACAGGACAGGATAGGAACCGGTAAAAAATCTGCAGATCTGTAGAACCCGAACCTGAGACAAACCATCTCACAGCTAAGTTCTCTAATGAGCTACCGAATTTTTTCTTACAGTTAAGCTCCCTGCCAACTCAGTTTTGGCTTATTTTATACGATCCGAGAAGATTGGTTCTGTAGGACAGGAACAGAAAATGTTGAAAACAATTCTGCTTTCTAGGACTCGAACCAGGGACTACCCAGTTAGCGGCCTTGTTCTCTACTATACTATACCTACTCCTGGACCATTAAACGATAACCCAGCGACCTTTCCCACTCACCTTATAAGTACCCAGACGGTTGACCCGGCAGGACAAGACGGCCTCCCGTCCGGCGGGAGTCGTCAGGTTTCCGATTGGGCCGACGAATTCAGGCTCTTCCAGTGACATGCCGACCCCTGGCTCCGACCCTGAAACAGAAAATTATTATCTTTAGCATTGTTTTCAAATTTGCTAGGGCCAAGCTGCAGTCTACTACTAGAGGGGGTCACAGGTGGCGGATAGTAAAAATGCCACCATACTGTATGTTGGCTAGCTAACAAATAAGCAGTTCCCGACCGCACAGCGGCATAGCCAGAGGGTGTGGTGGCAAGTCTGGTAGTGCAGGGTTGTCTAGAAAAAGCCACAGTAGCCCGAGGAATAGTTGCATAAATAAACAGCCACCACTAGGGCACTCATCTGTCCTGGGGTTGGGCCCCGAAGGTGGAGGAACTCAATGAAGAGTCAACGGCATAAGGATGCAGAAGCCAACGGGAACAATTCCCTAGTACAGTCATCACGACGAAGTACATTCGATTCTCTAGTCAACATACTTGAATTCCTTTTCGGGAGTCCATAGTACAGGATCTACGTGTCAACCATTACCATGATGATCGCCAATCTACTATAGAAGAAGCATTCAAAGAAGGGAAAGAAGAAGAAGATAAATTATTGTAAGACAATCTTTTGTCTAAATAGTTCAACACGTTGCAGAAAAAACGCTGCCTGCTAATAGAAAAATTGAAGTAAATTATGAATGGTCACTTTAAGCAGACGTTGTATTAAGGATACATTTCAAGGGTACGTGGGACCAGGTTCTAACGGTGAAAGATATCTCTCCCATTTTTTTGTGCAGCATAGAATAGACGTATATACCCATTCGCCACAAGAAAAATGTACGTTTAAACCAAAATAGTACCATTAGAGCATATACGCTCCCAAGGAAAAACATTTATGTTTTATAATGCAGATTTTCTCATTTCACATTACGGTTTTTTTGTTCCATGTGCGACTATTTATTTTGCCATGTCAGCCATCCAATTTGAAACCGCAAATCTCCATATAAATGGCAAGAACAGACATGTTTTAGAAAGCTATACAAATATGGTAGTAAAAACTATCGTACTTTGTATAAGACCAACGCAAACGCGGAGAGATTGGCTAGATTTGCCTCAGATATATTTTTTCATCCCTATATTAATATAATGCAAGGAGTAGTTTAGACCCGTAGCCAGAAATTTATATGGGGGGGGGGGGTGGCTGCAGCCTTACCTAAGTGTCCACTTTTGAACAGACTTTAAGTTTTGCTAGCAAAAGAAAAATGCTATCTA
The DNA here is from genome assembly GCA_963971405.1 of Psococerastis gibbosa. Taxonomy (NCBI): domain Eukaryota; kingdom Metazoa; phylum Arthropoda; class Insecta; order Psocodea; family Psocidae; genus Psococerastis; species Psococerastis gibbosa. The sequence continues at coordinate 41,549,285 of OZ020489.1, read as the reverse complement.
GTTTCATTTCGTTAGACCCATTTCAAACAGAAGTAGCCTAAAAAAGTACGCTGACTTATTTTGTACAAACCCCCTTGTTTAGTTAAGGAAGCCCCAGTACACAAACAACCCCTATATCTTCTTACATCTTTATCCGTCTTATCGGCCTTTCTTGAGGCTTCCTAACTTAGTAATCCTTAGAAAAAACAACAAAGTACTATATAGGGACTTCTTCAGCATTTTTAGTCTACTTGAGTACTAAGGGTAAACCAGGGGCGGGCACAGCGATATTTTTTTTGGGTGGGGGGTCATCACCAGGGCTGCCAGAACCAGAACATAATAAAATCCTGAATAAGATGTTATATGTATTGTTTTTTCAATTACCAATAAAATTTGGGGGGGGGGTCATAAGTTTATAAATATAAATAAAAAGTTTAAAAAAAAAAATTGCACTTATACTTTTGATATAAGGCAGCAGATGTCTCTCTTCTTAAGCTGCCATAGTTGAATAATATAGTATGATATAAAGGAGGAATTAATTCAAGAAAATGAAAATGAATTCACATGGTTTAAGTTTTCGTTTGTAAAAGGTATAAGGGGTATATTAGGGGTGGTGAGTGTAATAATGTAGAGTTGTAAGGACGAGGGAGTTTGCGGGGGGGGGGGGAGATGCCCCTGGGGAATCCATCCACTTTATCAACAACTTGCCCAAGTTTTCCGCTTTTTTAATAATGTCAAAATTAATGTCTCGAAAATTGTAATACGTTTTTCTTCTGCTGGCTAAGAATTACTCCGGCTCTTTTTCATTTTATGCTTGCAAATAAAGAAACAATTTATTTCTGTCTAATTCTGTATATATAGCCTACTTTTTTGCGTGTGCAATAAAAGGGCAAATAGAGTTACAGTTCAAAGTTGCTTTGCTCGTGTCATAGGCTAATAACATTAATTAATGCGTGTATTCTCATACGTTTTTATGTTTTGTTTGTTGTTAGTCATGTTAGTGTAGACCCCGCTTAAGGCGGAGATTCCACCGACCGGCTAGGGCTAAATACAAAAACGGTAACGTGGTAGCAAACATTCAAGACTTAGGCTTATGTCTGCTACCACGTCAAAACCATATTTACCATTGGCCAATGTGGAAACCCCGCCTAAAGGATTCGCCAAAAGACTACAAACAGTTATTATAGTACGAACTACATTATTACAGGTGTAAATAAAATAATAATAATACAGTTATATAGTTAGTTAAAGTTAAATAAGTTAAAGTTACCTTACATTATCCTGTATAAAATAAAATAAAAATGAATCAAAAGAATTAATCGCCATCATTTAAACAATTTATCAGCCAGTCCCCTAGATTTCGCTTAACAGCATTGTAGCTATCCAACTCTAGAAGACTGACGGGAATCAAATTAAATACTCGGGGAATTGCCACCTTAAGCTCATGATAGCCATACATATTATTATGAGGCAGCTCAATATAATGTTTGTAGGTTGTTCCAGCTCTGCGACTGTACCTAGAAGGATTTATGGTCTTATATTTTGAGTTAAAATAATTCAACAATAAAATGGCTTGAGTATGTAATAAAGTTATAGGCAATATACGATATTTCTTAAAGAAAAAATTGCTGTTTGTTTCACTGTGTAGATTATTGTCAGTTGTTTTTAAGAGAGAGACCTGCAGGTTCCTAATTCTCTTGGTATAACATTCGGCTGCCGAGCCCCAAGCTACTATTCCGTACCTCAAAATTGACTCAACTAGAGCTCGGTAAGCGATCAGCTGAATTTTTTTGTTGGTGCCTCTAAGACACGACACAACAAAAACACAAGATCGCAATTTTCTATATATAAATTCAACATGGTGAGACCACTTAAAGCGATCATCAATAACAATCCCTAAGTATGTCTGTACATTAACTTGGTTCAACGTCGTTACACATGCACAAGTTATGGAATCAAACGATTTCTTTTGATTTAGATGCAGACACCTCTGGTCATGAAATTTAATTTTTATATTCACTTAATCAACTTTCGGTGGACGAATCACCATTACATTGGTTTTCTTTTCATTTAATATTAGGCCATGATCATGCGCCCACTGAAGAAAACAATAAAATTCAGCATTTAATACTTTGAACCCTTCATCAAAATCTTTGCATTGCGTCATAATGACGGTGTCGTCAGCAAATTGAAGAATTTTACAATGTTTAAATATATTCGCCATAATAATAATGATAATAATAATAATAATTCGTGTATTTATTAACAATATTAACATAACAATATAATAATGTAGGTCCCCTTAACCTAGTGGTGTGCGGGGTACCTACCAACTCAAGCTGTAGCCCATTCATTTCTCATTCAATTTTTTTATTTATTATTTTAATTTTAATTTTCACACTCAAATTTCTTATATCATTTATTTGTCGACTCAAAATATTATATGCGACATTTACAACAGCAGCTAGATTTGCAGCTAGAAATAAAGAAAGAAAGTAAACAAAAAATAACAAAAACTTAGAGTTTTAGAAAAACTTGTTATAACAACCCGAATTAGTAAAATAATAATATATAATAATCGTTAAGAAAGAAAGAAAGAAATTTTTTAATTCAATGAACCATATCTGGTGGCCTTTTCTAACAATGCATAGCAGCGCCCCATGCCGTAAAGCATTCCTTACAACGATTTTACAAACGGTGGAGGGACCCACTCTTGTCACATTAATGCTAAAAAGGTGCCGGCAAGGGATACAGGACGGCATCGCTATTTACCAATGCATAGCAGCGTCATGCACAGTGCTGGATCTAGGGTAAGGAACGAGTAGGCCTGTGCCTACCCGCGCAGGCGCCAAAATGACCAGAAGGAAAATTTAGACAATCTAATATTAATTTTAATTTGGTGAAACTTTTGCCTGATAAAAAAAGAGGCATAAAATTATTATAAGAACAGAAAATCACGAAATTTGAAAATTGTGTCCCCAGCTCCTCAAGAATCTATATGGGGGGGGGGGGGCATTTTCACCTCACCTAAAAAACAGCCTAGATCCAGCACTGGTCATGCAATATTCTCTACCAAGAGTTTACAAACGATGGTGGGACCCACCTTAATTCAGGCAGGTTAAGGCTATAGTAAGTGACCCTGCCGAGAATCGAGATTAGCACTGAGCTAATAAACGCGTTAGGTATGAAGAAGAAAATATGGGTTTAGTACAAGTAGAAAAAAAATCAGAATCCGGAAAAATAAAACTTTCCGGTATGCTGTCAAGGCGGCGGTATCGTGAAAGAATTTAAAGCCGACGTTTTTCCGGCGTTGTATTCACGTGGAAAAGTCCCCAGGCGGTAAACGTCCGGCGCGCGTCAATGTGTTTTTACAAGGTTGGCGCTCCAGTGGGAGCCCAAATAAAAACGCGCCGAGATAACCGTACCCCCCAACCTGTCAACCCTACCAAGGGTTTTTTCACTGCTAAAAAGGGTAAAAAGGCTTAATATTTGGAAAATCTAGGTGGACAATACAATGAAGGTGAGCTGCTAAGCAGGTGTTTTCAATTTGTGTTTTGGGGGGTAGATTTTAGTAGATTATTGTTAATTTTTGTTTTTGTTTTTTGTTAATAATCACAGAAATTAAAAGTTGACACACCCAGCCCAGCCCAGATCAACATTCTGTCCCTAATGACTGTATGACTGATACAGAGTTTCTATGTTACGAATAAGTTAGAAAACGTGACCCCCAAATTGTCAAAGTTATGAAATTCAGGCTATACTTGTAGATAACCATTAATTCAGTGCCGCACTAACCCATGAGCACTTGGGGCACAGGCCCACGGCCCCCCAGAAAGTACCCTTTTTTTAATATATATTTTATATAGTTTTTTATTTTTATAAAAATTTAAAAGAATGTAAGTTGAAGATAATTTCCAAACAACTGTAACTCTATGTAAATACTGTAACTTAAATATTTGTTTCATACATTAACTTTAAAATCGTAACTTGTATGAAATCACAATCCTCAGCATACCCGTCATGAAGTGAGCTTTCAAACTCGACATGAAGGCAGATATTTACAACAAAAAAACATATATTTGTATTATATACAGTAACAACCAAAAAAATTTAGTATTCTGGAGGCATTAAGGCACAATCTTCACTATCACAATCATCTTCATACCCGTCATGTAGTGAGCTTCCAAACTCAACCTGAAGGCGGATATTTACAACAAAAACATAATATTATATATATATAGGCCCTATTATATTATGTAACAACCAAAGCAATGTTGTATTCTGGAGGCATTAAGACACAATCATCAAAATCATCTACATACCCGTCATGAAGTGAGCTTTCAAACTCGACCTGAAGGCAAATATTTATACCAAGAAAAACATATAATTTTCTATTATATTGTATATAACAACCAAAACAATGCGATATTCTGGAGCACTGCAATCCGCCCAAAGCATCTCATTTACAAATTTCCCGCGTAAATTACAACAATATACGAATATACCTGGTCTATATTAGCATACAATGTCTCCGAATACGTAAACAGCAGCAGGGCGAAGTAATTAGTTTAAAATTTGTAACACGATATGAAAATAAACAGATGCTTCAGCTGTCTGTTGGTCTTTGCTGTTTGTTCCTTCCTCGCTGCGACCATCTCATTATTATCCCCTGTCACAGTGCGGCCCACTTCAATATTTATTTATGAAAATTCGAGAAACGCGAGAATGTGTTCAAGTGGCCGCTTCCCACTTCCACACAGACGATTTTCCGCAAAGACTCGTTTGCTGGTTCTGATCGCACATTGTTGGTCTATTGGCCGTGCGTTCCCTCCTTGCTGCGACCAACTCAGTATTGTCGTCTGTTGCAGTGTGACCCACTTCAATAAGTTATTTGTACGTGAGATTCACCAAAATCTGTTCAAGAGACCGCTTCTCACTTAGGCATGGCCCATATGTTTCACTGTCTTCTTCGCACACTGTTGGGATATTGGCCGTCCGTTCCTTACTCGCATTGACGATCTCATTATTATCGCCTGTCGCAGTGTGTGACCCACTCCAACAGGTTCATTGTGTATGAGATACACATAAATGTGTTCAAGAGGCCGCTTCCCAATTCGGTATAGATCACGTGTTTCACTGTCGTCCTCGCACACTGTTGGGATATTGGCCGTCCGTTCCTTACTCGCAGTGACGATCTCATTATTATCGCCTGTCGCAGTGTGTGACCCACTTCAATAAGCTATTTGTTTATGAGATACACATACATGTGTTCAAGAGGCCGCTTCCCACTTCGGCGTGGGCCACGTGTTCCACTGTCTGCTTTGCATTTGTACACTGTTGGTCATTGCTGTTGGTTCCCTATTTCAGCACTGTGGCCATCTAATTATGATTCCCTGTCACAGTACGTCTTTTAATGTTTACTTTTGAGAAATTGTGAAAGACGAGAATGTGTTCAAGGCACCACCATTACAAAATGTACCTAAATAATACAAAATACTAAAATGTAATCTAGGCCAGGTGCGCAAAAGCGTTTTCTACGCTGTAGATACGCTGAGAGGTCCGTTATTGGAGTAAATGGATTAGAGTCTACTTCAGAAAATTTCAACTAAGACATTGCTCAAATGAGGAATTTCCAGCGTATTTGCCGCGTAGAAATCGTTGCTATTCACTCGGGCCTAATGAGCTAAGTACTTTGACCTTTCGTGGAATAAACAATGTAACGACTCAAGTGGTAATGGGACACAAAAAGTGGGCCGTACCGGAAACCACCGCACGGAAATGGACTAATGTCTGCTCACCCACTGTTGCATTTCCCGCCGCAATTCAAAATTCCATTCCAAAAATTTGAAAAACTGCCAACGTTGGTTTAAGGCTCTTACCATATGCACCTAGTATATTCTGCCACTTTTTTTTTTCAGAAATACGGCCAGAGTTGACAGATTTATTTTTTCGGCGACATAATGTAATAAGCATGTTGTCGTTTGTAAGTCTTCCTCTTCTCCTTTAAATGCCTCTTCTATCACAGATTGGTACTCATCACGTCAATTCGGACCTTGGAGATTGCTGCTCTTAAAATCGAAGTCAAGCTCTTGCCTAATCACTACGTCATGCTTTTCAACCAGACGTTCTTCTGCCGGGAGTCCTCAGCCTTTCTATCTTCCCTTGGATTATTACATGGAGAATTCGATACCAGGCGTTCCTCATCACTTGGCCGAAATATATCAGTTTGCGTGTTTTCTTTGTCAGCAGCAGCTCGGCTTGTGTATCCATTCGCTTCAGGCCCTCAGAATTAGGGACAGGATTTCTCCAGGACACGCTCAGCATTCGTCTGTATACCCAGCACATTTCAAATGCCCTGATTATGTTCTCCATTTGTAACTTGGGAGTCCGTAGATGGTGGAGCGTTACGCCAGTGCCAGTGAAGGGTGTAAGTGACAAAAATAAACATTCGGGATAAGTAAGGCTTAAGTTTGTGACTCAAATGAAAATGTATAGGTACAACGCTTTTTCATGAATTCTAGCATTGCCAAAATCACCGATACCGTTGTTTCTATTGGTTTATAGGATAAATAGCAGCTGGAGTAACTGAATGGTGCACCTATTATTATTATTATATTATTTAACGACTTTTTATAGACCCAGGCCTACGTCTTATAGTGGCCCATAGGTCCCTTGTGCACCGGATGCCGGACCACAGACCCCCAAAGGCCGTGTGGGAAGCAATCCCCCGCGGAAGAAGACCAAGAGGAAAACCAAGGCGAAGATGGGCGGACCAGTTCCAGGAGAACCTCCTTCGAGTTGGCGTCGAGGCAGCAGATTGGACAGCGGCTGCTGAGGATCGGCAAAGATGGAGGGAAATCGTCAGAGCGGCCAAAAGTCCCCCTGGGCTGATCGCGCCTAATTAAGTCAAAGTAAGTCAATAGGTCCCTTGTTCAATGCTCGTGGATTCAGAACATTATTTGTATTGTTTCCGGATCAATTTTTGGCCATTGGCAATCTGGTATACGATACGCTCTCAATGTCAACCTACACCGGCTACAAGCGATAATGGACAAGCTGAGACAAGCATTAATCATTAACGCAATGAAACAGGTGAAAGCATGACTTATCCTAGTACAGATACGAGTCATGGTGCACCTAACTCCAAAACGCAAAAAATGTCACTTACACCCCTTGGCTGCTATAGGCGCTTCAATTATGTGTCAAGATACCGGGCACGGCTTCGGCTTATTGCAACCACGCGTATAAGGCGATATTAAGGCTATTCTGCAGACGCATTACGAGATATTACTTGCAATAAACCTTAAGTATCCGACGCCTTGCCGGTGTAGATAGCAGTTAAAATAGCTTTGAAATAGCTGAGTTCGATCTAAATCATTGGACAAGCTACATTTCAAAAAGCCTATTTTTATGACCGTTTTATTTTTATTTTCTACTCCAACACTTCAAGTTTTATTTCGTAGACGCGTATATATAGAGGTGTTATGGACTAAGGTCTCATGCAGTCCGATCATGTTGATTTGGGACTATTAGGATACCGGATTTATTCAATTGTTTTAAGCAAATGAGTGCAAATTGCGCGGGAAATTCAAATTGATAAATTAATATTTTTGGTGAGTTTTCATTTTTTTCTCCCTTTTAATAAAATTCTTATTATATTTCAAAATTATATCTGTACATTTTAATGTTTATTAGTATTCGTCTTCGATGGCATAGTGGTAGCTTGTTCGTGGACGTCTACGAGCCTCTACACACCATGCGATCGGAAACCTGCCGTAACTCAACACAGGTGTTACGTACAGAGGCGGCTGAAAAGGTTATTCGGATACATTCATTGAGTTGTTTGTATGCGAATAATATTTTTTTTAAGACAAAAATAATAATAATAATTCCATCAATTATGAAACAATGCAACCATTTATTTGTATTCTAATAATTTATTAATTTGAATTTTAACACCGTCACGTGACACCTTACTACTGTGGTATTAAAAAAATATACCCCGGTATTATAATAGTACCAAATCGTCATGATCGGGCTGCAGTAGGCCTATATATATATCTATATACAGTATATATAAATAATAATGTTCTGAAGGACGTCCTTGATCTACTTAATTAATGTGGCCCACTAGTCCTTTTCCAATGCCAACGATCCCATGGATTTCGGACATTATTAATATTGTTACCGAATAATTTTGGCCATTGGCAAACTAGTATACGTCCTCGATGTCAACCTACACCGCCTACAAGCGATAAAGGACAAGCTTATCATTGACGCAATGAAGCAGGGGAAACCATGACTTAAACCAAGTATAGATACGAGTCCAGTAGGCCCAACTTACCTATATATTTATATTTCTCCAGAAAATCAGTCTGGCATTTCATGATGGATGCGCTTCTAAGTTTCTTGGTCTGTTTTTCACCTTTTATTTCGCCTTATTTCTGGGGCGGATTCTACCAATGTTTTCTTCGAGTTTCATAATGAATTGAGGATATTTTTGTCGCTAAAGTTGGGTTACTTAAAGCTCACCGTAAAGTGGTAGTTACGGATCCCGGAACTTGGGGGGGGGGGGGGGTCAATTAAAAAAAAGGAACTTGTTTTGTATTATTTGACATGTAGTGATTGTTCCAAAATTTTGGACCCTGTATACAGTAAGTGCAGTATAGAGATAGAGACGTATATATATATATGAGGAGGCTGTTTACAAACATGGCCAACTACGAGTTGTAGAATTTTTCAGGAGAGTGGATTTTCTGTTGAAAATTGCATTAGGTGCCCTTTCCATTGACCGGCTAGGGCTATTTCCAACAACGGTGACGTGGTAGCAGACATTCAAGACTTAGGTGGCGTTTCCACCGACCTCGCATTGCAGAATTGACGGAAATGTTTATTTTCCTTTATGCTATAGTTAAAATTGACCAATTATCATACAGTAAAATCACAAACAAACAAACTAAAATTAAAAAATGGCGTCATGGGATATGTTAAGTACAAATATTTTAATAGATTTCTATAAAAAGAAAAATTCTAATTTCCGTCAATGCCATTTGCATTCTGCAATGCGAGTTCGGTGGAAACGCTACCTAAGTCTTGAATGTCTGCTACCACGTCACCGTTGTTGGAAATAGCCCTAGCAGGTCAATGGAATGGGCGCCTTCAGTTTACAGCTAATCCTAGACTACTCAGCGCTTCTGTGCGCAATATGGCTGCTTTTGTCACTTTATTTTACAACGTGCAGGTGGACATTAAAATTTTCTGCAAGGTCGGATCAAAACCCCATTTTGTAAAAAAAATGGAGTTGGCCACGTTTGTAACCAAGCTCCACATATTTCCTCAAAGTTGCAGAGCTTCTGAATAATGCCTTAGGTATGGTTTCAGAGACGAATTTGCGATAATCCCTAATCTATACATATAGACCTCCTCGTGGTGAAAATGGAAGCGCATAGTTGCGGCTGAACAGATAGGCGACCGAGGACCGGGGGGGGGGGGGGTAGTTTAAAAAAGGAACTTGTTTTGTATTATTTGACATGTAGTGTTTGTTCAATGTTGGACCCTGCATACAGTAGCTACAATATAAAGATACAGATATATATATATATGTTTCCTCAAAGTAGCAGAGCTTCTGAATAATGCCTTATGGTTTCAGAGGCGAATTCGCGATAATCCCTAATCTGGAGTCGGGATATGCGAAAATCACAGTACTTATTTTCTGTGCAGGACACTCTTTAGTCTTGGAATTGCAAAACAGGCCTTGAAGGCGGAGGAACTCACTGAGGAATCAACGGCATAAGGCAATGAGAAATATTGACGTAAATTCCCAAAATTTCTGGGGGGGGGGGGGCTTTAGGACCCTAAGACTTTGATCCCCCGGAGAAAAAAAAATCGATAAATGGGCCCAAATTAGTGAGGTTTTACACATATTATACCTTGGAGAAAGGGGAGCCCGGGGGTCTCCCCCCAAGAAAAAATTGATGAATAGGCCCAAATTCTGGAGGTTTTAAGCATTTTGCAAGCAGTACAGTTGAGATTTTACAGACGAATACATTTTCTCATTGAGAAACCACTGCATTTTACTGATATATCTTATATATATATTTCCTCAAAGTAGCAGAGCTTCTGAGAATGCCTTATGGCTTCAGAGGCAAAGACGCGATAATACCTAATCTCTAACTCCTCGTGGTGAAGATGGAAACCGAGTTTGAGGCGGAATATGCGAAAAACACAGTATTTTCTGTGTAGGGTACTCTTTTGTCCTGGGGTTGCAAAACTGGCCAGTCTCGTCTTGAAGGCTCAATGAGGAGTCAACGGCATAATGATGCAGAAGGAAAGAGAAACAACTGCCTTACAATTCCCTAGTACAGTCATCATAACTATACTGTTGCCATGATCATCGCCAATCTTCGACGGAATAGGCATTTCGAGGAGAAGAAGATATATTTATATATATTTTGAAAATTCAAGTGTACACAATCCTTTCACAACCACTGTTTCCAACATAGCACAAACACTCGGAGCTGATATTGACGGGCCGCTCCTCCTGAAGCCTTTTTGCGCTCCGCAAAAGAAAGGAAAGATGAAACTGCGGGAAATTTCAGCTGGGAGCAAAAAATAGATGCGGATTTAAGGATGGTTTCCGGGCTGACTCATTTTTACCTCGGGTATTTGTTTTCCGAAAATTTCACGGTCTATGCCCTATTCTCGGGGCTTTATTTTATCGTCTAGCCCCTTCCTGCCAATGCTTCATCTTGTCAAGCCCCGTTCCGCCTCCCTTTTGTGCTGTACAAACAAAAGACGTTGTCATGTATAAAATTACCACTTTACTCCCCCCCCCCCCCGCCGCCCCGCTCTTCTACATTTCCGCAACTATCGAGTGAAAAAATTTATCTGGGTTGACTTTTTCTGGGAAACTTGGTGTTGCATTAAGAGCCTATACATCGGACACTCCCCTATCCGCGTTTTGAACAAAACAAAAGATTTTTTCATGTATAAAATTACCATACTACAACACCGTCCCGCGAGTTCTATATGTGAAGAGATGGGACATTCAAGCCCGTTCAAAATATTTTTTAATCCTGGGGCCATCTGCTCCGACTTTTCAATGGCTTGTCATCTTATATAATACACTAGAAGAACCATTGGCTCCCACTCCCTTCCCGTAGTAAATAAGCTGGCGTTTTTCATGTGTTGTTAGTCTGATGATGGATTTTATCCGAAACCGGTCACCATTAAAGTATTTTACTGTGGATCATTGCGTTCTTCTTCCTCTACTCATGATGAACCATTGGCGCTAGTGTCGCATGGTCATTTGACTTTCGCCATTTTTGGGCTCACAGCAGGGGGTATTCTGTATTTTATTTAAAAACTAAGAGAATGTGCCTTTTTGTTGCCCTGTTATTATTGCCTATGATTTAATTTTGCATTTCCTACATTTGAAATTTCATAGGGTACAGTACAGTTCCTGTTTTGGATGATTGAACTTATTTGATGCTATTGTTTATTTTTAATCCACATGATTTTCAGCTACTTTGGGACAGTATATATTTTATTTTTTTTATTTTTATTTAAGCGCTGGTCCCTGTTGGGAATTTGCGCTAGGAAATTGGGAATGTTTACCGATTATTTAGTGGTAGAGAGTTATCCGTTATGTTGTGTAAGTAGTGGGGAGGCGGGGGGATGGTTAAATGTTGAAGAAGAGGCCGGTGGCTCTTAGGAATTGTATGATTTTATTTGTGGCTGTTATTTTGTTTCCTAGAGCATCGGAGAGGGAGGAGGGAGGTCGTAGGACGGAGGCTCGTTGGACCGAGTAGGTTGGGCAATCGAGAAAAAGGTGAGCTATTGTGAGGGTCACTCCGCACCTTGTGCATAGGGGGGGGGGGCGCCTCATTCCTCATTAGATGTTTGTGAGTGAGGTTTGTATGCCCTATTCTAATTCGGGCCAATACAATTTCCTCCTTGCGGCTGATTCGATAGGACGTGTCCCATTCCGTTATGATGGGCTTAACTGCTCGCAATTTGTTTTGCACGTAAGCTGGCCCATTCCAGATTTTCTGTTGCCATTCTTCCAAGATAAATTTGCGTAGGTAAACATAGTATATTTATCATAATAGTGAAGTTAGACAGCCTAAATATTTAATAAAGACATATTTTTTTTAGTTTTAAAAATCTTGGATTAGGTACGATAAGATAACTATTGAGTTTCATTTGGCGCGAAAATTTGAGGCCAAAATATGGCGGATCTTCTATTGGTCCCCTGATTCCGCAAGCAAATCATATGGAGGTGTAGGGGCTCGCTTATCATAGGTGGCCCCAGAAATTCAAAAATATATTTTTGGCGCGAAGTTCATTTTTCATGGCTTTTAGTAACAGTCAGTGCCATGATCTATCCCCTAAAGTTATATATAGAAGAGATGGGACATTCGAGCCCAGATTAGGGCGCGTTCGCGAGACATCTCTTAAATAATAATATGCCCTGAGGGACTTTTTAAGAACCTATGCCTACTTAAAGCGTCCAATGACCTCATGGATTTCAGACATTTTTTATATTGTTTCCGCATGCAATTTTGGCCATTGGCAGACTGGTATTCGTACTCGTTGTCAACCTACGCCGGGAACACGCGATAAGGGACAAGCTGTGTCAAGCTTACCATTGACGCAATGAAACATGACTTAACCAAGTACAAATACGAGTCAACTGGACTATCAACTTCTATCTATACTTGGTTAAAGCACGCTTCCACCTGTTACACTGCGCCAATGGTAAGCTTGTCGCAGCTTGTCCCTTATATCGCTTGTTGCCGGTGTAGGCTGACATCGGGGACGTATACCATTTTGCCAGTGGCCAAAATTGCATAAGGGGACAATACGAATTAATAAAGTCCGAAATTCATGGGGTCGTTGGCATTGGAAGAGGGACCTGTAGGCCTGGGTTCATAAAAAGTCATTACAAAAAATAATAGCTAACTAACTATTACAGTTGATCGGCTTCAATGGCAAAGTGGTAACGTGCTTGTAATTGTGGGAGTCTCTATACATGCCATGCGATCGGAGACGTGTCGTGTCTCAATACGGGTACTAACCTGCAGAGGCTACTGAAGAGGTGGATCGGATACATTCATCAAATGGTTTGTATGCAATTAACCTTTCTTTTTTAAAGATAAAAAGAAAAAAAATATTTCTAACGACAGGTCGACGCCGGAGACCTCGGCCTTATATGAGCGTTTTCCTAACCTAACGTTCATAGGCCAATAATAAACCAACTGGATTATAGGCCGGTGCTTTGGAAATGACAATGATGGGTTTTAATTAGCCCTGGAGTTTATAACCCCCCTCCCCCCTCTGTCCCTTTCACCTTCCCCCTCCCTGTACCCCGGAGTCATCAACACATTTGTCAAAATCAGAGGTATTAGCCTGTGTATGCTGTTGCCTCTGGCAGTAAGCCATCAAATGAATTATCTACAGGTGTTTTTGAAAATTATTCTACACCGGTTTTGAGTTAGGACTGTTATACTGCAGAGCACTGGCGAAGTCTTGAGTCAAGCTCAGGGTTTCTCAAGCGTTTTGCAGCATAGGACCCCTTTCACAATTTAAACAACTCCACGGGCCCCTGTCAAAAAAGGTTTTTGGAAATGGAAGGAAAGGCTCGTCTATATTAATAAAAACACTTTTCCTAATATTTCTAATAAATATGTTTACAGACTAACCTATTTCTGACCCTTGATACACATGCTTTGGACCCCACATACAGAAACCCTGGCCTAGTTGCCTATTAATACGTAGTATGTAGTTAATATGTAAAACATATTTTGTAGCCGTTACTAATGTAAACAAAACCCATTAGGTCGCTTGCCCCCACCACAGAGCATAGAACAAAAACTTCAAAATTGAATAAAATTAATAAAATGATGACAACTTTATTTATAGAAAATGACTATAGACCTGCAGCAGCCTGATCATGGCGATTATAATACCGGTATTTATTTAATCCCCTGGTATTAAAAATGTAAAAAAGATAATTGTATAATGGAAAGTGCTATTCAAAATTTGTTTGTTTACATGATTAAATAACACCGGGGTTAAGAGTGTACAGCCCGTAGGAAATTGGCAACCCGAAATTTATTTCTTTTTATTTTTTATTTAATTAACTAAGCATATTATTAAAGATTTGGCCCATCAAAGTTGTAGAAGACTACTTCATGCATCATATAATAAGGTACTTTTAGTTTTCGAAATTGTAGTTTTTTTATAAAATCGCTTTTACGTGAAAAGTTATTGTTTATGAAAAACTATAACATAAACTATAACTATAAACATTGTTTATGAAAAAAGTACAATTTCGAAAATTAAAAATATCTTATAATATGATGCATGAAGTAGTTTTCTACAACTTTGATGAGCCAAATCTTTAATAACATGCTTAGTTAATTAAATAAAAAATAAAAAGGAATAAATTTCGGGTTGCCAATTTCCTACGGGCTGTACACTCTTAAATAGGGCTCTATATTAGACAGGTACTGTCATCCGCCATGTTGTATCCATTATAAGTCTGGTGTATAAGCCAAGTATTGGGTGTTTACCTATTTATTTTTAGACATTTATCGTTGTTTATTTATTATTATTTAAAAAACGTGCTACTAATTAAGGAAGTGTTTAATAAAAAAAATACTAAAACGTGTATTGGTTTTTTTCAATATTTTTCAATCTTTTACTTTTCTTACAATACTTACCATATAGGAAATATGGGATACAACATGGCGGATGACAATACCCGGGTATATAGTGCCTAACTCTTAAATAAATATCCTGGGATTAAAACTGTAAACAAACAAATTTGAATAAGATTAGCACTTTCCATTATAAAATTATCTTGTTTACATTTTTAATACCAGGTTATTTATTTATTTATTTAACCCCGGTATTATAATCGCCATGACTGCCTGCTGTTAGTGGTACCTGACTATAGTGGTATGGGTGGAGAGTGTACGCCGTTACGCCATTAGATGGCCACGTGTCAATCGGGTATGACCTATTCCTATGGCACTGCATTATAGGCATTATAGCTAGCGCGGGAAAAACCCCATGAGCAGGGTACCTATACTTTTAAAAAAAATTCACACAGCACACAATATGAAATTATGATAAAATTAAAAAATAACTTAAGGAGTAAAATAAATTTTTAATTAGATTTAATATGGGGTTGGCAATTTTCCGAGTGTTGAGCTTCAATGCGGGTGGGTAATTGGCGAGGTGAAATTGTATTGTACTAACCCACTTTTCTTTATTGGAAAAACAAGCTCGTTTCATCTAGGGTGAAAATTAAAAATACTAAAATAAAAGAAACGGTTGGTGTGAGTGAACTCGTAAAACGTTCCAATTATTATATTAGTAAAATATATGTAGGTGCTAGGTACAAAGATCAAATCAAATCAGAGGTCCGGACCCCCCCCCCCCCCCCCAAATGAACTTGCACTACATAACAATGGGTTTAGAGTGGGAATTAAAATAATAATGTTTTTTAATGGTATAATCCACTGCCCGCTGACCCCCCCCCCCCAAATTGGAGACAAAATCCGCCCTTGGTTCAATGAGCAATGTTGGCTAAAATGGGCAGAATAATCGTATCATGCCATGGATAACTTAAGTATCGCTGGACTTTAGCCGGCTATTCTACTTGTCAATTTTTTGTCAATAATTGATGAGATTTTTTCTTTACTCTAGGGCCTATATCCATTTTAACTTCCGCATGCCAAAATTGATCAATAATCATAGAGTAAAATCACACTTTGCAAACAATAACAAACTAAAATTAAACAATGGCGTCGTCTGGATATGATAAATAATAGTACCATAATTAATGTCTTGAGAACAAACTAATTATTTCATAATTTAAATCATAAAATTTCTTGTAGATTATGAAATTAAAAGAAAGACGGCGGGCAAACTGACAAAATAGGAAAAACCTGAAAACAAAGATATGGTCAATTATTGAAGACAAGTGCAATGAGGTGTAAAAATATAAAAATGGCAACATTGTTGATCAGTCAATGACATTATCTAAATTGAAGAAAAACTGACAAGTGGAATAGTCGCTGTAGCAGCCCGTATGCGATCAGGACCTGTTACAGTCTTGGTTCCTTTTTTTCTCAAATAAAATAATGTTCTGCTAAGAGAAGAAGAGAAGAAGAAGAAGAAGGAGAAGGAGAAGAAGAAGAAGAGGCGGGGGTCCAATTTTTTTTTTACGGAAGCTAATTTATTAATGAATTAATGGATAAATTCTTCAAACCATACAGGTTTACATACAAGAATTTATTTCGGGGGGGGGGGGGGGGGGGGTCCGGACCCCATGGACCACCCCCCTGGGCACGGCCATGCCTACTTCCAATTATTGGAGTATCTAGGTTTCGTAGGACACCCTTTATACTCCCTTCTATACTAGATACCTTCCAGTTATATATCGAAACGCTTACAGCGACTGAGCTGAGAAGGGAAAGTGAAATTCGCGGAGCTGGTGAAAATAACAAAATATTAGTTGAATGGGTGGTAATTGTAATGAGGAGTGTCAGCACTGTCTTGGCCATCCCTTTCTTTTTAATTGTAGCTGACAGGGTTTTCAAATTGCCACATCTGGGGTTCTCATCAAAAACTTTTCCATTTTAAACCCATATTTATCACTTTATTCTATTTTACATTCCACAGATGTTTATCACGCGGATTTTAGGTAGATTTAATTTAATTCTCGAGCCCCTGTGTAAACTGCATTTACATTTTTGCTTAGGCGGTTATTTTACTTGTAAATATTCCGTCATTTATGCATCAATAAAAGTCTCTACCGTATTATAACTTTATTTCTAATAAATAAGTTAAGTAGCTACATAATAGTCTCCTTAAACAAAAATCTTATCAATTAATGATGCACAAATGACGGAATATTAACAAGTGGAATAGATGGACACGAAATTCAATAGCCGCCTTAGAACAGAATTACTATTTAATTTAATGTGTGTCTAATAAGGTGGGAATTCCATCAACGTCAATAGTGATAGTAAATGTTTTGAATGTCTGCTACCACATCACCGTTTTTGTAAATAGCCCTAGCTGGTCGATGGAATGGGCACCTTAAATCAAATACCATATTGTTTTTATTCTCAGTTTATACCTGAGGCGGCATTTTGAAGGATGACCCCCCCCCCCCCAAATAAAAAGCTGTGTCCGCCACTGTGGTGGGGAATCTCGGAATCGAAAATTTCGACCATCACAAAGCTTTACTTATACTACGTATAAATTGGAAAGCAAAAATGATAGAAAATTCACGGTCAAATGCATTGCGTGCCCTGCCGTTATTGCTGTGTGATAATTTGTTGGTCTGGCCTATCTACAATTTACCTCACCTCCAGTGACGTCAGGTGGAACCCCCCCCCCCCCCCCCCCGAGATGCCTGCAATTTAACTATAGGAAAATTATTTACCATGAAATTACTCATTTTCTCTGGCTACTACTTGATAAATTGGAAAGCATGTTCGAGTAAACTCGGACCGGTTCTTTTCCTGGTGTATCGCTGATGTTGGTGCGTTTATTTGTGTAATTGTATAGTGTTACTGCTTGGTATAATAGTGAGCGCCGCGAGTTCCATTTAGGGAGTGGCAGTACTTGTTTCGCTGTGGATCTAGTAGCAGTTGAGTGTAAGGGTTTGAGAGGCAGGGACGGATCCTTGGGGGGGGGCGGAGGGGGCGGTCGCCCCCCCCCACTCCCCCCCCCCCCCCGAGAGAAAAGTTTTGTACTAGATAGAATGGACTTTTGAAGGAAATTAAGAAAAATTATTACTCAAGTAAAAGAAACGCGATATTTTTCCGGCCACCGCCCCCCCCCCCGAAAACCTTTCCTGAAACCGTCCCTGCTGAGAGGTGTAGTACCTATACAACATGGTAATATATTTATGTATTTATTCGGTACAAGCAACTGTAGAGCTCATGGCAAGGTCACTAAATCTGATCATAAATCATAACTCAATTTCGCCAAAAAAATAAATGGTGGTTCAGCCCTTCTGACTTTAGAGTGACGATATGTTGGTAGGATTTTGTAAAAGTTGCTATGCATGCTCTAGGTACTACAAACTCAAGGTGAATTATAATAGGTAGCTTTAAGTATCCATTTATTCCAAAATTTAATGAAATTGACTACTTCAATTGGATGAAAGATGAAAAATTGGCTGGGATAGAGAAAGGGAAGTAGGATGACAATAAATTTGATTAAGCCGCTATATACCAACAAACTAATTTGTTTTTTTATGGCGAAACGATCTCCGAAACACCCTCATATTTACACAATTCATGACCTGTTCCGGCTCCCTATCTCTAATTCTGCCCGACTAATCACTGCCTCACTGCAGTATATTTCTAAATTTACCATTGCTAGTATTTGTATTTTGAACATTCAATATATGAAATTATTCGAAAAATACGTGGGTTTGGGATTCAAGCGTTTTTAATATGGCCATTTCTCTAATATGGGGAATAGTGGCTGAGGCGCAAAGTCCACCGACCTCGCATTTGATACTGAGCATGACATGACGTGGTAGCAGACATTAAAGACAGTCTAAAAATGTCTGCTACCACGTCATATCATGCTCAGTATCAAATGCGAGGTCGGTGGACTTTGCGCCCTATCTATATTTATGAATTAGTATAGAGAAAAGAATATCTGCAGCAAGTGATGGAGGATGTAGGGGCATGTGTGGAGCTGAAGAGGGCGAGCCAGGATCGAGTGGAGGCATTGATGCCACATGTTACTACCAACCAGCCAGCCGGCTGTAACTTGAAGAAGAGTGTGGGTATCGAAGAAGGAATTCATGGGTCAACTGCAGGAGGACCCTCGGGCTCAAACGTACCAAGACTTTCCCTATCCTAAAGCACTGGACTGATCAATGGGGCAGTTGCCCAGTATAAAATGGGCAGACAATAATATAATAGGCTTCTAGGCTACACAATAATAATGGTAGCCTACGGTATGGAATACATTGGGGCTCGGATTATTGACTTGTTTTGTTGTTCTATTACTTAGCCAACCTAGCGGAGTTAGGGCTATAAAGCCCTCTCTTACACTCAACTAGAAAGACCCGGGACCACCTGCTTAACATACCCTCCGAAGCATGGCCAGAAAATGTAGTCAGTTTAATATGTTCACAAATATAATATCTTCAAAAAACAACTTTCTCATCGAAGCCAAAACCTTGGAAGGCACCTTTTCTTCTTTTGTTACTCTATTTAGGACATACCTGAAGTTGGAAAGTATCGATAGAATGGTTAATTACTAAAAAAAAATTTAAGCATTTTCTATTTGTTTGCGCAGGTTTTCTTTACATTAAAGAGTAGCACAAAGTACGTAAAATTAAAAGAAAGCGGAGCCATTTTTAATTTTTATAAAAACATTTTTTGGAACGTACAGTCCTATACTACAATATGTCACATAGCTTTCTAACTTTCCTTACTATGCGTAACGTTCAGAATAATACATATACATACAGTATATACTTAGGGCGAACGTAATGTTTGTTTAGCAGGACACATTAAGCTAGCCAAACATCCCCTGGTCAATTCCATAATAAAATGGAGTAATACATTAAGGTAGGCTTACACGCTGATGAATGGGCAATGCGTATTGTGACAGTAATGGTAGACAAATATGCAAACTGCAGCCTGGAATGCTCCACTGCACCCACCCCCCCCCCAATTCCAATCCCTGCCTACTATGCTGCTCATGTTTAAAGGGGAAACCGGCGGCGGGGGGGGGGGGCGCTTACCGCATATTTTAATCAATTCACACTTATGTCTCTGTCGCAGTAATTACTCTGTTTTACTGACTCTCCGTAGTAAGTGAAAAAAATCGTATGGAATAACATTGTATTTAAGTTCAGGCCTGAGGCCTGGTAAAGGATCCTCTGCCCTCTACAATTCTTCATTTGACATGCTGTGGTATAATCGTTTTAATCCGTGTTAGTTATTTTATGCTATTGCATTGTTTACATATAGAGAATCTATCTAGTGTTAACTCGTCAAATCGGGGGGGGGGGGCAAGCAATCTTCAATATAAGTTAGTTTAATGTCATGTAATGTTAAAATATAATATTACCTTGGTAAGATGTGGCATAGCGACAAAGGAAGACTGCAATAAGTAACCCGTTCATGTTGCCACTGCACACGCCGACTCTGCCGTAGGCGAAACGTCAGTCAATAACACAGACATTCGCAACCTGCAACAAAAGAAAGCCTAATAAATTGCCGAACAATTTCTTTATTTACCATCATTTCTCATTGTTGTATTCAGGCTCATAAAGACGGGGCGTTGCTTGAAGATAAGTGAGATAAGGAGATAAGTGATCTGCTGATAATGCAAATTTGTATTCGAAACAAGACCAGAAAATTTAGCCGCAAGTATGTGACTCGAACCAACAACCTTTCGGGTGAAAGTCGGAGTCAGTACCACTACATGTCCTGACGTCTAATCGCAGAACATTTCGCCCGTTTGGAGGGGCTCACCGGTGTGGAGCGATCGACAATGACCCTCTGTTGGTATATGGCGTGTGTCATCGCCAAGTAAACAGCAATTGACGTAAACTCAGGTAGAGAACTGGAAACACCTAAATATTGACTTTTTGTTCTATGACTAAGCCAACCTAGCGGAGTTAGGACTATAATCTTACACTCAACTATAGGAGAGCCCGGGACCGTCCGCTTTACAAGTCCTCCAAAGCATGGCAATAAATTGTAGTGAGGGACTCGAACCAACAACCTTTCGGGTGAAAGTCGGAGGCTGTACCACTACTCTACATGCCCTGACATCGAATCGCAGAGTATTCACCCTTTTGGAGTAGCTCACTGATGTGGAGCGCCCGACAATGACCCTCTGTTGGTATATGGCGCGTGTCCTCGCCATCTCAAGAGCAAACATCGGCCCGGATGAGAGGATCGTTCGTGCCCCCCGGAAATGATGGGCGAAACAGAGCCCCCCACATCCTAAGAAGACCACAACCATCTTCTCTACCCCCTCTACCAGCAACCCCCATCTTACAATGACAATCTTGAGCTTTTATTATTTTTCTCTCCTTACTGGGAAGAATATAAGCTTTTTCGTCTTATAGAATTATTCTTATTTAGGAGAACTATATTTGGACAGAAGCAAGTTAACGATTTTCTTCTGTCTTTTATTGGAAACTGACTCTCGCAATATCTCCAATAATCCGATATTAATTTTCTGGGCTAAATTAGTTTTATTTTGATGTTTTTTGTGATTCTCCCGACAGCAGAAGGGTTAATAATTAAATTGTATGGACTTTATTAATTTAAAAAAGTAAAATCTACTGTAGGGCGTCATACTGCAATGCCCTGGCTACAACTACTACCCGACCACGATAGGATATCGAATAAATATATAATATAAATAAATAAATCGAATAAACTCAGTAGATTTCTTGTCGTTTTTTCGACGATTTTACCAGCTGGCGTGAAGCCGACCGCACAAAACTGCAAGGGTTTCCCCTAGAACACGCGTCACCGTCACAAAACTTTCGAAAGTGCGTTCAGAAATTGCCTTTTCTTTGCCACCAACCAACACCAGTCGATTTATTCCCATAATAAATTTCTAAGCCTCTCACGTCCGTGTGTATCGGGCCTTAGAGCATTGGCGTAAATAGACCTAATTTTTAAACAATTTTCTTCGGGGGAGACCCCCGGGCCACCCTCAGTGGTAGGTTTATTCGTCTGTAAAATCTCAACTGTACTGCTTGCAAAATGCGTAACTCCTCCGTAATTTGGGCCTATTCATCAAATTTTTTTCTCCGGGATAGAATATTCGTAAAACCTCACTTGCCCTTGCCATTATCAATTTTATTTCTCCGGGGGGGATCCCCGGGCTCCCCTTTCTCCAGGGTATAATATGCGTAAAACCTCACTAATTTGGGCCCATGTATCGATTTCTAGGTTTCAAGGTCTTGGGGTCCTAAAGCCCCCCCCCCCCAGAAATTTTGGGAATTTACGCCAATGCCTTAGAGTAATGGTATGGACTCAGGCTCTCATCCCGGTCTTCCTAGTGGACTGTTAGAATTAATGAATGAATGAATGAATAAAAAACGTCTTTACAATAGGCAAGCTCTAGCTCCGAAGGGCTACTCTACTAGCAAATTTAAAAAAGTAAATTTGCATATTATTGGTCTGTTTGCAAATAAATGCTTATTTATTTATATTTATTTTATTTTAATCTATTTTAGGTTACAAATTATTATGCGTGTACTTTAAAAAATTTCTGCGAAAAAAACAAAAGAAAGTTACAACAAATGAGGCACACTTTGTAAGTTAAGAGGGGGCTTGGGGCTTTATAATTCTTCTAGGTTGGCTTAGTAATAGAATTTTCTGGTAAATACAGTAAACGGGTAAGGGTATGTAAATGGAGGGGGGGGGGCTAAAGGTGAAAGTGAATTTCACTGCACCTTACTTGCAGCCCACTTAGAAATTCGAAAGCGGGTGGGAGGCAGGAGAACCTTGTCGGAAATTGGGAAGGCGCACAGTTATAACTGAGTAATGGCTGGTTATTGTGGAGGTAGCAGTGCAGAGTAGAAGATAGGTGGCTGGGGGGCAAGGGGGCGTGTTGAGGAGGCAAGGGGGGCGTGCTGAGGGGGGCTGGGGGTGCTCAGGTTTCAGAGTTTCCCCTAAAGCTCCTTACCTGCCATTTCAATAATTCTAGCTCACTCTTCAACACTCCCCCACCATGAAATATTAGCGTACACGCTAAGATATCGTCTGACTCATATCCAAACTTGGTTAAGTTGGCTCATTGCATCAGTGGTAAGCAATTCTCACTTCGTCCATTGTCGCTTGTAAAACAGTGTAGGATGACATCGAGGACTTGTAGCAGTATTCCAACCGCCAAAATCCATGTGGAAATAATTCCAATGTTCAATTCAAGTGGGTTTCTTAGACAAAGTTAATTGTTGAACGATTTTTTAACACTAATTCGGGTTATTGTTATAACAAGTTTTTCGAAAACTCTAAGTTTTTGTTTTTAGTTTATTCAATAATGTCGTTGGCTTGGCATAGGGATAGCTTCAATGCCTCACAAATATATGCTTAAGTCCATAGTTAGTTAGTTAGTTTAGCCAACGCCCGTCTGTGGCAGTAGAGCCATTTGACGCCGAGCCTCCCAGTATCTCTTTGTTAGATCAGCAGGTAGATGCTTGAGTCTGGAGCAGGTGTGTAGGTGACTTGCGACCATGGTGCACCCTGGGTAATGCTAAATCTGCTACAGCGATCGTCGAACCGAGCTTAAGTCCATGAAATCGAAAATAATTCGAAAAAATGCTCGTCTACTAAGGCACTGCAAAATTCTTGTTATGGAGATTCAACTACTTATTGAGACGTCGACCAATGTTCGACTTCCGGAAAATTTTTCCCCAATTTTTCATTTCATGAATCTAAAACCACCCCCCGTTCAAAATGGCATGTATAATTACTATCTATTATATATGTATATATTACTAGTGGACCCGGCGAACTTCGTACCGCCTAACAATCAATGAATGTCGTGTCAGGGATTCCGTCAATTAATTTTCCACATTCTCCGTTGTCTGCATTACATTTTTCATTGGGCTTGTAATACTTCCGCATTTTTCACCCATCCCGTCCCGTGAACTGCTCCGCAGCAGGGTTTTTGTCTTTTTACGTTTTTCTTTTGAATTTGCGATTATGCAACCATGTAATGCAGACAAAATAAAAATAATAAAAATAAAACAATATTGCGACTATAAATTGAAATGTAAGCTATCCTATCATTCAAGTTGGGTCGAATTGCACCCGGTGTGCAAATCAAATTTAAAATCGGTTTAGTAGTTTAGGAGTCCATCGCGAGCAAACAACGTGACACGTAATTTTTATATATAAAGATATTATTATATATGTATGTAAATCGATTTTAGGAAACACTCTAACTTCCGTAGATATTATCCCATTTTGATGAAACTTATAGCACAAAAATTGATCACACAAAAGTCTTGATCGAGTTCGCTAACCAGCCAGATCCGCCATTTTGTTCCAAGATGGTGGCCGATTGAAACTTATATAATTCATATCTCAGTTAATAATTTTTAATTTATGCTGGATTAAGATCCCTAATCTAAGATTAACAAATGTATTGGAAGTAAATATGTATGAATGTATGTTTTGTATGGTGTGGTAATGTATTGTAGGTATGTAGTAGGTATAGTGTATGTACGTGGTATTTGTTATTTTGCATTTGTTTACGACACTTGTGTTTCTGTAAGCCATTTGTGAATTTTTTTCTGAATAATTTAAAATTTGGTGAGTTTTTTATATTCAAATGAAGTAGATTAAAGTACTTTTTTCCAACATAGGTCGATTGTTTTTGGTAGTCGATTGTCGTGATTGTTGATGTAGATAGTGGGTTGGTTTGTAAGTACCTATTGTTAAGCATTGTTCCTGACTAATTAAAATTACAGGAAAATGCAACTGTAGCAATGCACATCTAGATTTCATTGCATACTCCTACTTCCGGTTTCTACACATTGAAATAAGCCTGATATGTATAGTAATATTACATATCATTAGATAATCAGATAACTATGCTGTTGATCCTAAAGACTCTTCAGTAATCCACGGAGTACCGTAAGTAAGGTTTGTAGAGTAAAAACCCATTAAATTATTATTGTAACTGATGATTTCTAAGTTTAAAGCGACCGAGTACTAAGTGACAAGGCAGGTCCATTGTATTTGTTAAAACCCATAGTTTGACTGAATTTTTTTTCATATTATTTCAGGAGAATGATATTTTTAATCGTGTGTTTTCTACTGTTTTACATTGCCTTGAGTGAGACAGGAAATAAGATCCATAAGAAGAAGTACAGAGTTGAGCTTTTGCGGGTCACCCCTGATGAAAACACTGCAAAATATATAAAAGAATGCCAAATTAGTGTGGAATATACTGCTGACGGTCTTATAACCCTGAATGGGTCACTCTTTTTTGCAGTGGACCCACCTAACGATACCAAGGTACGTAAGCTAGTATAAGTAGTAGTATGGTTGGACACAGTCCCAGGCCACGGTGTGGGCCCATAGGACAGGGGACCTCCTGATTATAGTGGATTCCGAACCACTTGGGAAACACAGTGAAGTCACATGATTAGTTCGGAGGTGACCAGGACAAGTCCTACCATGTTTCCCTACCGGCACTGTGCACACTACCAAGTTATCTGCATCTTTGAACCTGCTCTGGTCCGCTGGATTCAACTTGGTAAGGTAAGGCTGTAGGTAAGAATACTGCTGACGGTCTTATAAACCTGAATGGGTCACTCCTTTTGGCAGTGGACCCACCTAACAATACCAAGGTACGTAGGCTAGTATTACTCTAAGAAAAAATTGCTAAATGGAGGTCAAAAAGGGGTCGTCTGAAATTTTCCAATTGATAGAAAAACAACGGGTCATTTAATAGTAGGGGAGCCCAAGTGGGAATCGGTGGATTTACTGGAGCGTGGTAGATTAAGATACAGGAGGATACCTTGAACCTGTTAAGTACCTCCGCCAAATATGAGCCCCTTATGTGTGGCCGCCCATCAAGGATAAACGATGAGTATAGTAAAAAAAAAATTGATCACCGGATATTCTCAAGCGCGTCAGATTAAATAAATAAATAAATAAATAAATAATATATATAATGTGAATCGCAGTTGTAAAGACAAACCAAAACGATCACATTTACAAAAATACAAAATACACCAGGGTACACGTCCGCATATTCAAGTTGAAATAATAACAGAAAGCAGAAGCATGCGAAGGCCCTCATTCTGTTGCCATTTCCACTTGAATACCCTATCTGTCATACCTTATGTAATAGCTCATTTTTAAATAGGTTACGTCCCATTGAGAACGGGTCAATATCATATTCATTAAATAATTTGTAAATCCTCTGTAAAGGTTTCTCATAGTGGCCATTAAATATAAATAACTCTCGAGAGCGAGTGGCCCTCACGTTTACTCTAATTGGAAAAAATTCCAAAATTTGTGGACTGTCAATTAAGTATAGTAGTTTATGACATTGTACACAAACACGCAGTCCAACACATCTCTCCTGGGTTTTAAGGTTGAAAAGTTAAACTCATTCATCATTGATGAGCTGCGGACAGGATGGCGCGAATAATGTGGATACACCTTATGCTTGCGAAAATATAGATATCTGAGAAATCGTTTTTGCACACGCTCCAAGGTGGAAATATAAGTAATTACACTAGGGTTCCACACTACTGCGCCATATTCCAGTTTAGATCTAACCAATGCGAAATATAATAGCTTAAACGTCTCAGTATTATGGAAATTGTGACAGATTCTTGTTATAAAGCTTTAGAGTGCGTTTTGCATCAATTATGGTATTTTTAATGTGTGAATTGAAGCTTAAGTCTTCAGTAAAGGTGATTCCGAGATCCTTGATTGAAATGCAGCGTCGAAGGAATCGACCATTTAATATATAAGCTGCCGGTATTTTTCGAATTAAGGGATTGTGAGTTAATTACATGCTAAAAAGTGTATATTTCATTAATCTGACAATTTGGTAGTGACATAAAGAAAGGGGAGGGCTATAAAGTTGTAAAAAACATTCTCGAGCGTGACTAAATTATTTTTTGTTTCGGAAGGAAATAATTCAGAGATAACGAAAAATATATAATCTGACGATTTCCACAACATTACTGCAAGTAATAAAGGGTCACCAGGTTCACCTCGAAGTCGTCCAGCCATTGCATCCATGGTCGTATACCACTAGTATTCTCCCTTGGTCACCTTGTCTAAGGCTGCTCTTGTAGCCCAATTTTCTGGCCTTCCTTCCACGTGCCCTAGCCACCTGATGCGGCCTCTCTTGATTTCAGCCACTATCGTAGGTTCTCGGTATATCGCGTAGAGCTTGTCATTTCTACGGATACGCCACTCTATCTGTCCCTCCCTCCCTCTCTCCCTGATTTTGCACTGGTCCATTCACCTTTCGGAGTATCTTAGGGTCCCACCATTCCAGCAGCTTCTCGCTCATTCGAGGCATAACCCATGTCTCAGACCCATATGTTGCGACTGGTCGGATTATTATATTAATTCCTTGCATATGTTCATATCCAGATAGAAGTAAGCGGATTCCAAAAGAATTTGGATGGGAAATCATGGCAAATTCTGCCATCGTTGAATTACAAATCTACGCTATGTGACTTGCTCATGAAGGACTACACATTTATTGTTCATGAATTGTTGGAAGGAAGCAACCTGGTCAGGAAATGCCCCGCTAAAAAGGTAATTATTCAGGTCTAAAACATAATAAAACTGATTAAATCTTATGTATGTTTTCAAAATTATCTCATGCCAACGGCCTTACCATGTTCCAAACTGCGGCAAACTTGGTAGTGTGCACAGCGTTGGCAGGGAAACATGGTGAGACATGATAACGCGCTACGTCTCGTCTGCGTGCGTATCGAGTCCTGGTCACCTCCGATTTAATCGTGTGACTTTACCTTGTTCCCCAAGTAGTTCGGAATCCAGTATAATCAGGAGGTCCATCCTGTCAGTCAACTCTCCTTTCCTCGAGGTGAAAGAGTCTGCCATGGTTATAGGCGGGGATTCCACCGACCGGCTAGGGCTAAATACAAAAACGGTGACGTGGTAGCAGACATTCATGACATAGGTTCTGCAATGCAAGGTCGGTGGAAACCCCGCCTAAGTCTTGAATGTCTGCTTCCACGTCACCGTTTATGTATTTAGCCCTAGCCGGTCGGTGAAATCCTCGCCTTAACGAACTTGATCAAGACATTTGTATGCATGCTCAATTTTTGTGCCAAGTTTCATCAAAATCGGGTAATATTTACGGAAGTTAGAGTGTTTCCTAAAATCGATATACTACATAAATACATACATAATATGTATAATTTTGAACGGAGGGAGGTTTTGGGCTCAGGAGGTTATGAAATGAAAAGTTGTGAAGAAATTTTCCGGAAGTCGAGCATTGGTCGCCGTCTCCCTAATACATTTTTGTTTGTTCCTTTTAAAATTGAGACTTGTCTTCTATTGTGTTTCATTGTTCCAGGGACTTTACACTTTAAACAATGTCAAAATTGGAAGAAACTGGCCTCTTTCTATTGCTGGAAATTCCTGGCTTCTTAGATACACGGTTATTCTGGACAAGAGACGCAAGTTCCAGGTGGACGCTGACATTTTCTTCGACTCGAGAGTTCAAGCACCTATACCAACTCTATTGGGGCCTGCCTCGATGCTGGGTTAGGCCAACGTATCTTTAGCCTTTTCGCCCTATATTTATACGTTATTATAAGGAAAGCCGTGATAGTCAAAATTTTCGATTTCGAGATTTTAACGGATTTACACGTTTTGAGATCTGTCGCAGGAACCAAAAACATAATTTTGACAAAATGCCTGTCTGTCTGTGTATCGACCTTTTGACGAACTACTCGATGGATTTCAATGAAATTTGGTGTGATGGTTTGTAAAAATTATATCTCATGGTCATTTTTTTTATTGTGGGCAACCTCAATTTTCCAATGTTTTCTCCCAAACAAACTGCAAAAAATTTATTTCTCAAAAACGGCTTCAACGATTTCTCTGAAATTCACATGTATTAACTTATGGTCATTATTAATGTAAACGAAACGCATTAGGACGCTTCCCCTTCAAGGTTTGCTTCAGGGGACAAAAAATAAAAAGGCTTCATTTTCATAAAAAAATACTATAAAAAAAAATATTATTCTGAGAACCTTCCTATTGATTAGGCATACCTTACTGTTGTGGCCTTTTACATATTAATAAATAAATACGCATAAGCACATTGACTCTATATTCGTCTACCTATAACTTCACTGAGATAACGACGATAGTGATAGTGATAGTGATATTGACGTGGTAGCAGACATTTTTAGTGTGGTAGCAGACATTTTTAGACTGTCTTTAATGTCTGCTACCACGTCAATATCACTATCACTATCGTCACTATCGACGTCGGTGGAAACGCCGCCTAAGATAAAATAGAATCGAGATTAGCATTTTTAGCTTGTGTTAGCCTACAGATAGGGTAAAATAGAAAGAGATAGACAGTAATGTGGTGTAGACTGTAACAGTTGAGCTTACAGTGGTCCAGTGTAAAACAAAAGGGTAAAAGCCGTTATGTAGCTGTAGCCTCCCTAAAATTTCACTGATATTACTTAATAGCCTTCAGATAAGATGAAATAGAATCGAGATAGGCAGTACAAAGTGATGCAGACTGTAGCAGTTGAGATTTGAGTGACCTGCTGTAGAACAAGAGGGTACCTATAATTTCACTGATATTACTTGGTAGCCTACAGATAAGATGAAATGGAATCGAGATAGACAGTTGCAGCTTGTGTTCGCCTAGAGTTAGAGTAAAATAGAATTGAGATAGGCCATAAAGTGGTGTAGACTACCTATAACTTCACTGAGATTACTTGGTAGCCTACATATAAGATAAAATAGAATCGAGATAGGCAATAAAGTGGTATAGAGTGTAGCAGTTGAGATTGTAGAGTGGTCCAGTGTAAAACAAAAGGGTGAAAAACCGTTGTGTACCTGTAGCCTACCTATAACTTCACTGATATTACTTGGTAGCCTACAGATAAGATAAAATAGAATCAAGATAGGCAGTAAATTGGTGTAGACTACGGGGTAGCAGTCAAGAGTAGAGTGGCCCGGTGTTGAACAAAAGGGTAAAAACCGTTGGATGGTTTCCGCTACATTTTTCCCGGCGGTAGGGGAAGAGAATCGCCCCGTAAATCATGAGCAGGAAGTCAAACGAAAAATCTTCTTCCCACATACACTGCCATTAAGCCTCCTATTACACAAAAGCCCAAATCCTGTTTACTCCCCCTCTCCCCACCCTCCCCCCAACTGGCTACGTCGGATTGGCGTATACATTTTTTCAAGTAATTAAATTAAATTTTTTAAAATTAAAAAAAAGTAATACTGAAGGCGTAGCACGAACACATAAATATTAATATGAAGTCGAGGAATGCCTAAAGATTCGGAATCCACTATAATCAGGAGGTCCACCCTGTCAGTTAACTCCCCTACTCCCCGAGATGAAAGAGTCTGCCTTTAGGGCACTTCAAGTCAACAAACAGACCCACTCCCCCCGCCAAGCTGACAGGGTTGCTTAAAGCAGAAATGCTGAAAGCAGGCGTTAGAGACAACAATAACAACAACAACAACAATAATAATAATATGCGTGTATTTACAAAAAAAAAAAAAAAAAAAACATTTCAAATTTTACTACAAACCGGTGCGAAAAAGGAAACAGGAATGCCTATAAAGGTGCTCTTCTTATGCTCTGAACCACCACTGTCAACAATTATGTGTCAAACCTTTAATAGATGGATTTATTTATTTATAAGTTATCCCTGGGGACTAGGGTACCATATGCACTGAATTAACTTAATTTGTAAATAATTTGGTAATGGGCATTGATGAAGCAGTAGAATCCGGGATGATAGGACGTGGTCGTTATGAAAGCATATACTTCCAAACGTTTTGTCAACATCTGCGGTCGGCATATTCAGTGGAACTGCGTAGACTTCTAAGATTGTATCTCGGAGGCTCAGCAGAAACTGTCTGTGCAAAGGCATTTGCTTTTGGGCCTTCGAGTTGTCGAGCTCCTGCGTCTCCTTCAGTTGACCCATGAACTCCTTCTTCGGCCACCATCATTTTCTATTGGTTCCTTCCACTGTGATGGTGTGTCCAAGATTTTCGTGTCTTAGTAGACATCTTCTTCTTCAGCCAACGCCATTCTATGGCTGGTAGGCCATTTGACGCCGTGTCGCTTAGTAGAGCTGGGCCAGTCCCTCCTGTGTCGCAGTTCAGTTTTCTACCTCCATGCCAGTGCAGCTGAAGGGGTGATCGGCATTCCCCTTAATTCCCTTGGAAGCAGATGGGGCATTCGGATGACAAAGCGATACCTATTCTGTGCAGGTGGCTCTGGAGGTAGTCATGTCCTGTGGCCATTCGGAACGCTGCCTCAGCGATGTTCCGGCGCAAGTTGCTGGGGACGGTTCTCGCTAGGAGCGGTTCCCATTCTTTGCCAGCTGCTCTCACTTTCCAGGCATCTCTGGACCTCTGGTCGCGTTGTGTCGCAGTAGATGCTCTACCTATTTTGCTCTTCTGCTCTATATATACGAGGTAGCAGCTGTCTCTCTTCTTCCATAGCCACTAGAACTCTTTTATTTATCCAGTTGATCCGAACCATCCTTCTGCAACACGACATTCTACCTAGTCCTGCTATAAGTTCTGTCCCTGCGGCATTTTGGCCACTCCTGACTGTATCTCAAGGGTTGATGCTTGTCAACCCTGGCATTATTTACATTGTTCTTTCTGCTAGTGGAATAACACCAGTTGCGGTTAAAACTTCGCCCTGTTGAGATGGAATGGGGTACTGATGAAAACCGTATTACCGTGATATGCCTCCACAAGTATGGTATGCCTCCTAATGACATTTTTAAAACTTTGAAGCCTTTAAAAATAACTCAAACATTTGTGTACCGTGCAATTAATCGTTACAACGAGACTTCTAGTTTTGAAGAAGGGCCGTGATCTGGGCGTTCGAGGACTGTGAGGACTGCTGAAGCAGTTAAAGTGGTGAGGGAGCGAATTCGGAGAAATCCACTCCGAAAGCAGAAAATCATGCCAGGGAACTCGACATGTCCAAGAGGTCCATGTCATGACTTGTCAGTGACGATCTATAGATGAAGGCCTATCGGAGATCCACAGGACACCTGCTCACTCCAGCACTACGTGCTATCAGGAGGACCAGAGCGCAGGCGTTACTTACGTGGCACGCAGCTCAAGGTCATGAGTGGATCCTTTCCACCGACGAAAAAGTTTTTGGGGTAGAAGAGGTTTACAACCGCCAAAATGACAAGGTCTATGCTCATTCATCTCGGGAAGCCAGGGAAGTTGTTTCCAGGGTGCAACGAGGTCATCACCCGTCTTCAGTGATGGTGTAGTGGGGGGTGTCGTACCAGGGGGTGACAACCCAGCATTTTGCGAAAAAGGCGTAAAAACTGGAGCTAAAGTGTACCAGAAAGACGTTTTGGAAGGAGTATTGAAGCCTCTCAATACCAATTTGTTCAACGGGGACGATTGGTGCTTGCAGCAAGATTCAGCGCCTGCGCACAGAGCCAAAACCACTCAGGAGTGGCTCAGAACCAAAATCCCGGATTTATTGCGACAGCAAACTGGCTCTCTGGTAGTCCAGACTTGAACCCCCTGGACTATTCATTGTGGTCAGTTTTGGAGGCCAAGGCCTGCTCAAAGCGTCACCCAAATTTGGATAGCCTGAAGCATTCCCCCATCATGGCAGCCCAAGATCTAGCTTTGGAAACCGTCCGTGCCGCAATAGATGAGTAGCCACAACGTCTTCAGGCTAGTGTTCAAAATGATGGTGGACATTTTGAAATTTAGTATGTTTTATTACTTCAGTATGAATAATTCAATGTAAAAAATAATAATCGAACCATATTAAACTTTTTGATTCCTTGCACCATGTCATAACCTTAGGGACAGAACTTATGGCAGGACTAGGTAAACTAGGCAGCCGATACTTAGTCATGGATATTAATTTGCCCTAGATCTATTGTATTACAGTAGATAAGTAAGTAAGTAAGTATATATATAATTGAACAATCAATAACAATCGAAGCATAAATCCCCAGCACTAAGTACAAAAATGACTTGTCACTCTGGGGTCAAAAGTTAAGTACAATACATAATTTAACATTATTATTATTATTATTATTTTAACTTACAATCCAAAAAGTATAAAATTGAGTAGAATAAAAAATAAAAAAATTCAATTAAACTATAGATACCTGTACTAATGTTGTTTAATTTGATTTATTAATAAATTTGACTTTTGAATTGATAAATAGGAAAGAATGTACTCTTTCCGTTCGTTTGTATCAATAGTGATTTCCTTTGTAGTATACTGCATACCGTAGAACAGTGCGTTTTCACAGGATTAATATCAGATTTATATAATAGAATAGAATAGCACAATAGACTGCACGGCAGATAAGGTTGCATGCCAATTTTGTTTCCGTTAAGCTTTGTTTT
This sequence comes from Psococerastis gibbosa, assembly GCA_963971405.1. Lineage (NCBI taxonomy): Eukaryota > Metazoa > Arthropoda > Insecta > Psocodea > Psocidae > Psococerastis > Psococerastis gibbosa. Next base: position 41,516,154 of record OZ020489.1, on the reverse strand, counting down.
AATAAAGTATAATACAGTCTGGATGTACCTGAAATCAGATACTACAATTATTCCGACGGTTCTCATGAATTCAAGGCTCTATAATTTATCCTTATAATAAATTAGTTGTCCGGACGTTTATTTTATCAGTTTATTTGAACCAGTTGCAAGCGCAACCAGGTAAGGAAAAGTTACCTTGCTATGCACTGTCACTGTCACAGTTCTGTCTCTATGTCTATGAGAACAATCTTTTTTTTTTACCCTCAAAAAACTCCAAACAAACTGTTAAAAACATTTTTTATCAAAAACTGAACCAGCACTTTTCTTTAATTTATCATTTAATGTGGTCGTTATAAATGTAAGCAAAACCCAATAGGTCACTTGCACCTTAAAAGTTTGGTTCTTGGGGCATAAAAATAAAATATACTCAATTCTTAAGAAAAATTACTAAAAAATTAATTTTTCTGTGAAACCTTTCTATCGACGCTTTCTAACTTCATGTACGTTTTATATGTTGAATAGAGTAACAAAACCAATCAGACTGCTCTCCCAAGCAAAGTTGTGGTTTTGAATAAAAAAATTGTTTTGGCAAGGCCATAAGGCAGCCGTTATTACCCCATGGAGGAGTCTTTTAAGTAGATAAAACGGTAACACCGACAATGTGAAGACCCCTATCAAGACATGTAACGTAGTGGTACAGACTCCGATTTTCACCCGAAAGGTTGTTGGTTCGTGTCCCACACTTGCAACATTTTCTGGCCCTGCTTCGGAAGGCATGTATAACAGGTGGTCCTGGGTCTTCCTAGTTGAGTGTAAGCAGTTATAGCCCTAACTCCGCTAAGTTGGCTATGTAACGGAAAAAGTCAATATTTATTTTATGGATCATTAATAAATTAATAAATAAATAAATAAGCTTATAATGTGTTGCCAATAGACAAGTCCAAAAACAACATCACTTACAAGATAAAACATAAAACAATACCCGAGAAACAAGCAGTCAAATTGAAAAGGAGGAGAAAAAAAAGTAGCATCTTGTCGGATTGTCAAACGGATAGCACCTATGTACGTAAAATAAAATTCATGCCCCATTACTGGGTTGTGTTATATTAATTCTTGACTATGCAATCGTCCCATCGATCAATTCAGTGCTTAGGGATAAGGAAAGTCGAGGCAACCGAAATATAACCCTAGGACAATTATTTAACATGGAATTACTAATATTAATTTTCACGGTTCCTATTCTAAATGAAAATAGGACAACATGTGTGTTCCGGTTATTGCTTTCCAATTTATACCTAGTATAGAAAGCTTTGCTACGGTCAAAATTTTCGATTCCGAGATTTCAACGGATTTACACGTTTTAAGGTCCCAGGAATAAAAAAAAGTGGTTTTTACGAAATGTCTGTCTGTCTGTCGTTCTGTCTGTCTGTGCATCGATTTCCGGGAAACTACTCGAACGATTTTGATGAAATTCGGCATGTAGGTTCACAAAAATCTTATCTCGGGGCCATTTTTTTTATTTGGGGCTAACTCAATTTGGGGGGTTTTATTCTCAAAACACTCCAAAAAAAACCTCTAAAAAAATTATTTCCCCAAAACGGCTCCAACAATTTCTTTTAAATGCACATATATTGTAGTTGTTATTAATGTTGACAAAATGCGGGGGGTCGCTTGCCCCTTGATAGTTTGCTTCTGGGGGTAAAAAAATAAAAATAACTAAACTTTCATGAAAAATGACTAAAAAATAATTTTTCTGTGAAACCTTTCTATCGATGATTTCTACCTTCAGGTATGTTTTAGGCGTTAAATTGAGTAACGAAATCGGAAAAGTATTTGGTTTTGGACAAAAAAATGTTTTTTTGAAAAAATGATAGAAAATTCACGCTCAAACGCATTGCGTGCCCTGACAGTATTGCTGTGTGTTAATGTGTTGGTCTGACCTATCTAGAATTCACCTCACCTCCAGTGACGTCAGTTGGACAACCCCCCCCCCCCCCGAGATATCAGAACTTAAACCATAGGAAAATTTTTTACCATGAAATTACTCATTTTCTCTATGTTCTAATTTTGATAAATTGGAAAGCATGTTCGAGTAAACTCGGACCGGTTCTTTCAATTGTATTTGCTGTGATAGTATTTTGAAAGTTGGTGATGTGGAAAGAAAAGTATCGCCCTCCGCATGTAATAATCCAAGGGAAGATAGAAGGACAGAGTGCCCTCGAGTCTTGGCAGTTGAAGAACATCCCTGTTAATAAACCTGGGGCAGTGCTTTGGCGATAGCACGACTTCCCTTTCCAGAGCAGCACTCCTTAAGGTACAAATCGCCATAATGATCACCAATTTTCGGTAGCAGAGTAATAGAAAGAAGAAGTGTAGTTCTTCGGGGAGACTTTCTAGGCCACCTGTTAGTAAGGAAACCGAGATTCGCACAACTCGGTGCTCCGAAAATTATGGTGAATACATAACGTATAGCTATTGTGATCTATTAAACTTTTCGTTGCGTCGACGCCCAAATTTTATGTCATTCATTTTTTTTTCTTCAGGAGAATGAATTGGATTTTCGCGTGCTACCTTACGCTGTACGTTGCTACGCACGCCGCAGCTGGCAGTCTGGTACCGCAGCGGGTACCAGTACTATTGTGGATGAAGGGAGATGACAACCTTTCAAAATATGTGGAAGTTGATCCAACATGGAAAACTACGGACAGCGGCGATTTGGTTGCGAACGGAACCTTCCGTCTGAAGATAGATCTACCAGAAAGCACCAAGGTACCTGACTTTATGATGCAAAAAGAACAGATTTAAACAACCATAGATAAACAAAGCGTGTATGCTCTACGGGGTCATGAGAGCTGAGCATGTTTCAAACTGCGGCCAACTTGGTAGTGCACACAACATTGGCAGGGGAACATGGTGGGACATGATAACGTGCTGAGACTATACCAGTCAGTCCACATGCATATCGAGTCCTCGTCACCTCCGATTTATTAGTGTGACTTTACCGTGTTCCCCAAGTGGTACCGAAAGCTATAATCAGAAGGTCCACCCTGTCAGTCAACTCCCCCGCCAGGCTGACAGGGTTGCTTAAAGCAGAAATGCTAAGAGCAGACGTTGGGAACAACAACAACAACTGATTTATCCTGACCTCAGAATCTGAGGAACCATACGACAAGGAATGAAGGAACTCCTATGTTACCCACTATAACGTGCTTTTTGTTCGTTTTCACAGTTTAAAGTGGCCGGATACGAAAAGGGTTCGGACAAGAAATCGTGGAAGTCAAAGCCGTCCATCGTAATGACTGACACACTGTGCCATTATCTGAAGAGCGACAAAATTTTTGTGCCAGAGGTGGTTGCAAAAAGCAACCTTAAGCGACAATGTCCTATCAAGAAGGTATGTACTAAATATGTCAGCCGAACGAAAAAAAATAGTACCTACTTTTCAGTACTGTAGAATGTAAACTTTGGCGCTACTTTGGTTAATTAATCTAAACTGCTAGGTACGCGTGCGTGGTAAAATCGGATTTTACAACTTTCCTAAGATTTGGCATGTGCACATCGAATGAAAGCCCTTGAAATTGACAGTCATTGGACATCATAATTGTGAATCTGCGCCTAAAGGTCCCGGTTTAAATGATTTTCCAAATTTTTATCCCCCGGGGAGACCACTGTTGCCGGTTTTGTTAATAAAGTTCTTCTATTCAAAAAATGTGCAAAACCCCACTATTCCTGGCCAAATTTTTTGCAAAAATATTCTCCAGGGAAGACCCCCGCCGCTCCTCTTGTTAGCTGTAATTTTCCTCACCTGTTAATTCTAAATGCAACTGCTTTCACAGTGCGTAAATCCCACTATTTTGGGCCTATCCTTATCGAAGCATTCCCCGCGGGAGACCCATTTCATCTCCCGAGCCCTCGGGTGCCTGCGCAAGGGACATTAAGAGCATGCCCCCTAATTAGAATCTGCGTACGTTCTTGAGAACGGCCTTTCTCTTTTCCTGCATTTTTACGAAAATTGAGACACCTCCCCCCCCCCCTATGGTTACGATACTGGTCCATGGTCCTCGTAAGTGGGCAAACTATTGTATATGGATGTTGCATGAACACCGGACCCCCCCCAAAAAAAAACCAATACTGGCTACGCCACTGGATCAATCACCTTTTTGTTTTGTTGCAGGAGTTATATACTTTGAACGACGCAAATTTTGGAAACCCATGGCCTCCTTTTCTAGATTCTGACAATTGGAAATTTATTTTAAATGTCGACTTGGACCAGGAGCGTTCCCTCAAAATAGAATTCGAATTCGAAGCATTGTATGAAAAGAAGGGTTAATTACCTACCGGGTTTGGGTTAGGCCCATAGAAATATATACATTACAAGAGCATGCTATATTTAATTTCTTTGTGTACATTTTTTTTCATAATAGAGAAAACTCCGGTTATCCGATCGAGCACCAAGACTCCTCTTTTCATTTAGTTCTCTAAGCTATGTACAGTATGTAATTAGAAATAAAAAAATTGGTTGTCTGCAATCTGTAAATTGTAAATTAGGTTTACAGACGAAAGTTTAACGTGACAACGCCTTAATTACTAAATATGACTTAAATAATATATGGCTGGAAAGAGAAAGAAATGTGGAAAATCCCTTAAGTAGTTTGAATATTTTATATAGATAATAACGCGGCCGAAAGAGGCCTATTTTTGTTGAAAATCGTGCGCACCCCCTCACATTTCACACCTCCAAAGCCAAACCCCTTGTATTGCTTGATCACCACAAATATAGTTTAAACCCGCCCATGCAATTCAAATGGGATTGCTGGAAATGCGTCATATTTATTTACACATTTTGTGTTCCACTCCTGTTTAAAGGGTGAAGAGGTGAATTTGAAACTATGTATTTATTTATACTCGTTTAAAACCTTAATTCATACTGCTTCTAATGAGACATTAAAAATTCATTTCGGTTGAAAATTGCAGGCTGTGGAATTTTTTTTTAGTCCACGAAAAATGAGAAAAGTATGGATTTGTAATGTTTTGGTACTGTACGACACTGTAACCTTTTCGATTGCACCATTTTGTTATGCCTTGCATCCAATGCATTTCCCCTATACAGATATAATGAAAACACTTATAGGACTGTTTTGTTCGAATGTTGTATACAAAACTACAAAGCTTCTGTATTCCATATTAGATGTAAAAATGGCATCAATGCGGATACGTCGCAAACACGATCGTAGGGTGTCATAAAATAAAAAACATGTTCATCTTAGTTTTGGTATACAGTATGTGGCCGTTAACTTTTGAAACTCATCCTCAGTGGCTGATACTGTTGGCGTGTCAGAACAGCCTCGGAATTACGATCATTACACGATCTCTCCAAGATATGCCCTGCATTCATCTGCATTTCCACATTACAATAAAAATATTTACATAGGCTAACTAGCACTTGTTTTGTACCTTTTTCGACATTCCTGTTGGAGTCATTTTGTTTTTCGTTGAAACAATAGGGATTTTATAAGGAGAGATTAGTGGAGCGCATATCAGAATTAATTGAGCCGCAAATATGCCTACTTCTGAAGTAGGCTACCTAAGGAGTATTATAATATTGCATCCCGGTGCTAGTGAAGGCTGGGTGAGTAACGTGCTTCTTCTATCAACGAAAGCGATGAGGGACTGCAATACAGATTAGCATGAAGACATGACAGTGATAGTCTATCTTTTCGAAGAGTAGGTTGAGACACAATTGCTTTGGCTGATACAAGATCTGTTGTGGTTATGGACAACGCCCGTAGCCGCGTAACATAGTAGAATGTTGCAGAAGATACCTTCAATGCGAAGGCATTAATGGCAACCAACGGCCTGGATATACTGCAGCCCAAGCCTACGAACCCCGTTCTTATTGCTAAAGACTAGTTTTTTAACATTACATTAATTGCCTAGAACATATACTGCGGCCACATGTAATGCCCAAAAAAGACCAGAGCACTGGAAGAATAGTCCTTTGCTTTTGAGTGGTGAAAGTGCCTTCTAAGGTCGGATTTGTAGAAAACATAGAAACAGGAATAACCATACTCCTAATGTGACTATTCCACTTGTCAGTTTTTCTTCAATTTTGAAAATGTCATTGACGGAAATATCATAAATGTTGCTGCAACATGCATACATATTTTTACACCTCATTCCACTTGTCTTCAATAATGTACTGACAATTTTTGTTTTCTAGTGGAATAGCCACCTAACCGTATTTTTAAAGTGTTAACTTCGGGGCAGTTATTATGGATATGGTAATATAGTAACCCAAAAAAAGGACACAGCCTGATTTATTACATCTATAAATACGGGGGATTCATCAGAAGAAGATGATGAGGAGCATTGGATATAACATGCAGCTTGCAAATGAAAATATGGTTGAATTTAATACAGTGGATACGGTACCTACTTTACTTTTTTAACATTTAATTTAGAAGTTTAGAAGTTTTGACGCAAACAGTATCAGCCACCAAGGATGTCAAGCCGATTGAGCTCCAAAGACTGTGGCCATTAGGTGTTAGTCACGGCCATTTACTGTATACCAAAACTAAGATGAACTTATCAATTACTTTATGACACCCTACGATCGAGTTTGCGACGTATCCGCATTGATGCCCTTTTTACATCTATAATGTGGAATACAGAAGCTTTGCAGTTTTGTATACAACATTCGAACAAAACAGTCCTACATATACATTATATCTGTATAGGAGAAATGCACTGGAAGCAAGGCATAACAAAATGGTGCAATCGAAATTGGTACAGTGTCGCACAGTACCAAAACATTCCAAATCTATACTTTTCTCATTGGACTATACTCTATGACCGAAATTAGAGGATATGGAAAAAACTGGGCTTGGCGGGATTCGAACCCACGATCTACGCCTAAACGGGGCGACGTCTTAACCGCTGGACCACAAGCCCCGACAAGTCCAGCAAATGCCAAATCCTCTACTTATGCTCTGACTGACATGATTCGTGTTGCTAGACAGGTTAGCACAACTACACAACTATCTAACCGAACAGGTCTGTGAGCTGACTTAATTGCATAAAGGCAATGCTTTATTCATTACATTGTAGTATTATATAGTTACGTCACTGAAGGTGCTGAGGTTTACTGCTGAAGGCACGCTCAGGAATTACAAACAACACGACCTTGCACCACAAGGCAGGAGAAACACTGGATTTATTGCTTCAGTCTGAATTCACAGCTCGTACGTTTAAGTATTATAATTTTAGTGTAAGAATTTTGGGTCATTTTTTAAAAATTAAAAATTGAGTCTTAAAACTTAACTATATGGTATATAATACTACAATGTAACCATACTCTATGCATGTAAATTCAAAAGTACCCTTTGAACCTGATTTCCGCTGAAACAGTGATGGCTTAGCAACTCACTTGAGGCTGAACGAAGAGATGGATAGTAAAACTGAATATATGTCTGGAAAGAGTAAGAAAGGTGGAAAAGAACTAAAGTAGTTTGAAGTTTTCAAATTGATATTAACATCCCCAAAAACGCGGCCGAAAAAGGCCTATTTTCGATTAAAATCTGCAAATTCGGGCCAAATTTGGGCGCACCTCCTCACGTTTCCACCCCCCAATCCCTTGCTCTATCACAACAAATATAGCATGGCCTGAAAGAGGAAGAATAGACGAAGACTTGGGTATAATTGCATTCCAATTTATACGTAGTATAAGGAAAGCTTTGGGATGGTCGAAATTTTCGATTCCGAGATTTCAACGGATTTACACGTTTTGAGGTCCCAGGAACCCAAAAAAGTGATTTTTACGAAATGTCTGTCTGTCGCTCGGTCTGTCAGTCTGTCTGTGTGTATGTCTGTCTGTCTGTCTGTTCATCAATTTCCGCGCAAACTACTCGGTGGATTTGTGTGAAATTTGGAATGTAGGTTTACAAAAATCATACCTCGAGAGCATTTTTTTATTTTGGGCTAACTCAATTTGGGGGGGTTATATTTTCAAAAAACTCCAAAAAAACGTCTAAAAAAATTATTTCTCAAAAACGGCTCAAACGATTTCTTTTAAATTCACATATATTCTAGTCGTTATTAATGTTAATAAAATGCGGTGGGTCGCTTACCCCTTGATAGTTTGCTTCGGGGGGTAAAAAAATAAAAATAACTTAATTTTAATGAAAAATGACTAAAAAATAATTTCTCTGCGAAACCTTTCTATCGATGATTTCTACCTTCCGGCATGTTTTAGGTGTTAAATTGAGTAACGAAACTGCGGCAAACTTGGTAGTGTGCACAGCGTTGGCAGGGGAACATGGTGGAACATGATAACGCGCTCAGACTATACCAGTCAGTCTACGTACGTATCCAGTCCTGGTCACCTCCGATTTAATCGTGTGACTTTACCATGTTCCCCAAGAGGTTCGGAATCCACAATAATCAGGAGGTCCACCCTGTCAGTCAACACCCCTTTCCCCCGAGGTGAAAGAGTCTGCCTTTAGGGTGCCTCAAGTTAACAAACAGACTCACTCCCCCCCCCCCCCACCAGGTTGACAGGGTTGCTTAAAGCAGAAATGCTGAAAGCAGGCTTTCGAAACGCCAACAATTTAATTATATTAAAATAAGCTATTTATTATTTGTTTACTGCTTGCGGCTCCCTCGAGATACCTATTCGGGTAGAATGTCTCTTTATAAATCATCATTTTATACGCGTATAGACCATTTGAAGAACCAGTCGCGTCCGGGCTGATGGGCCGTGGTCGATATGAAAGTGAGCTTCCAAACGTTTTGTCAACAGCTGAAGTCGACGAAACTGACGAAACTGTCCTATGAAGGGCGACCATTATAGTTTTTGAGTATTATAGTTTTGAGTATTATAGTTTTTGAGTATTATAGTTTTTGAGTATTATAGTTTTGAGTAGAGGTGCAGGGGTAGGACTCCCCTAGCCCTTATAGCCAGCACAGCCCTGATTATTTAGCAATTTTCAAAATGGATAATTCTCAATAGCAATCTCTATTCAAAAGTTAATGGTATTGTTATATAGTATTGCAGTAGCCGAAACTGTGGTTAGCAAGCCATAGTGAATAATTGTAAAGGCGGTTAGAAACGTCATGAGGGGTGAGGGGGGAGCGGCGCAAAGGGGCGCCGGGGGGGGGGGTGTTATTTGAATAATGTAGGTGGGGTGGCGGTGCCCACTATATCTCCCCCAATGGCCATTCTTGGTTTTATCGAAAAAAACTCAATCTCGATGGTGGGGACTTCCACTTTTATAGCTGTTATAATTCTCAAGGAATTAGTTCTTTATTTTTACACATGGATTATTCGTTCTGAATTTATGAAAGCCAATGGGGTTTTTAGTGGAGCTTTTGAATAAAAAGAGTCTTTCTGGTAGACTGCCGGATGAAATGATTGATTCTATTGTAGTCTTCGATGTCGCTGTATCGCAAGAATGTTAGTAGCTACTCCGCATTGGCTAAGGGGGCCTTTGACTCTTATCTGTGCTTGGTGAAGTCATGCTTACACGGTGCCAATTGTAAGCTTGTCAGAGCTTGTCCATTATCGTTCGTAGCTGGCCTAGGTTGACATCGAGGACGTATACCAGTTTGCCAATTTCCCGAAATTAATGGGGTCGTTGGCATTGGACAAGGGACCAATGGTGAATCCACAGGGGGGGTCAGGGGAGTCATGACCCCCCCCCCTAAATGAGTTAATTCTTAAGATTTTTTTTTTTTAATTTTAATAAAACCCAACTTTTCAACAAACTAATTACTTTTTAAACTTATCTTTAATCTGTTAATTTTCCGCTGGATCCGCCCTTGTCTGATTCCGAGAACAACGTCATATCTTTGGAATTGGCTGATCTATAGAACACTAGTTACAGCTACGACCAATAATTAAAAATTAATAATTATAAGGATTTCTCTATAGCCATTGTCATTTTGTTTCCGCTTGGGTTTTTGTTATAACTACCATACACAATTACAATACAATGCAACATGATAGATGAATAAAACTAAATCAACACTCTACGGCATGACTTAATGTATAGGCAGCAGGTCACAGCAGCGTAATTTACTTTTGTTTCTCAGAAACTACTGCTGCAACATAATAATAATTAAGGCACCTATCTAAAATATTGTTATTATTATTTTTTTTTTTATTTATTAATCAAGAAAAAACGCAATACAATTCATAGATGTCCAAGGGCCACACTAAGTGCACCCTGTGAAGGGGACTTGCGTCGTGGCCCTCATAACAATTACAATACTAATGTTATATTAATACCTGTATTTACATACAGTATACAGTATGTATATTATAGATATCTCTAGCCTGATATCATTGGCGTAAATCAATTTGTTTTATCTCCTCGAAAAACCTGGGGGGGGGCTTGCCAAGTACCTAGAGGTGGCTAAGCCCCCCCCCCCTGACCACCCTAATTACGCCAATGCCTGATATTGTAAGTTTCCTCCCATCCATTCCTGTTCCTCCATTTCTCACCATTCAACACTTCTTCTGATCATCATTTTTTTTTTCCAGATGAATGAACGTTTTCATCACATATCTAATCTGTTTTGGACTGGACTGTCTGAAAGTACGCAGGATCAGTAGGGTTTCGTGAGATGAATAGGTACAAACTAAGGTTGTTGCGACTAATAGGGGATGAAGGCACCTTAAAGTTTGAACCTGCTGCAATATTGATTGGGAAAACACTGAAGATGGGTTTGTAACACTTAATGATACACTTTGTTTGGCATATGCTACATGTAGAGTCATGAACATGAATAGATACGGAGGGGGGGGGGGAGCTGCCCCCCAAAATTTAGAAAATCAGTTGTAAGTTAATTTATTACCCTCCAATTTAATCGTAACTACATAAACCTGTACTACTTGTATTTTGACCCATAACTACCCTCCCCCCCCCGGAAATGGACTGGATCCGTCCCTGTGTAGATTCAACTCACACGGACTGATTCCGATATATCTAGTCAATGGAATCATTTATATTGTATATTGCTTTTGTAAAGATGGAAATAAGCTATTCATTTATTCATTCAATCAATCAATCAATCAAGCAACTCTGATAACATGTAAGATTGACACCTATTAATAATAATAATAATCTTTATTTTTTCTTTAAGTACAACAGTTACAATTTAATTACATTTGGAAGGAGAGCCCAAAGGACAAGTCCCGTGCTGGGCCCCCCTTTTACAAAAGTTAAAGTGAAATATAATAAATTTACAATCTATAATCGTTACTATTAGATTTAATGAAAAGAAATAAATAAATAAAATAAAATAACAATAAAAAACAGTGTCCATTGGTCCAGTATTGCATGTATGCTGGGCCTGATTCAGGAATTTGGCGCTTCTGGGCTAGTCAGAATTTTCCGCCCGGATGTCTTCGGATACCAAAAAATTGTGGATGGGAAATAAAGGCAAACAACATATATATATATATGTGTGTAATACATTATATAGCCTGTAACATATTACCTTCGTTGACATACTTCACTAGAAAATGTCCTCTGAAGAAGGTAAGTCAATGAGGATGGTTGTTAAAAAGGAAATCCAACATGGAGCAACACTAACAAAAGGGAGCTTTGCATAAATTAATTGATAAGTCATAATATAATTAATATAAAATACAAATATAATTAGTAAAAAAAATGAAATGGACTTTATTGACAACGCAAATCCCGCAAAGTGCGAACAATAGGACTTGTCTTGTTGCTTTCCAATTTATACGTAGTATAAGGAAAGCTTTGTGACGGTCGAAATTTTCGATTCCGAGATTTCAACTGATTTACATGTTTTAAGATCCCAGGAACCAAAAAAGTGGTTTTTACGAAATGTCTGTCTGTCTGTTCGTCGATTTCCGGGCAAACTACACGGTCAATTTTGATGAAATTCGGCATGTAGGTTTATAAAAATCATACCTCGGAACCATTTTTTTTTATTTTGGGCTAACTCAATTTGGGGGGTTTTTATTTTCAAAAATCTTCAAAAAAACCTCTAAAAAAATTATTTCCCAAAAACGGCACCAACGATTTCTATAGAAATTTAATATATTAAATTCACATATGTTGTAGTTGTTGTTAATGTTGATAAAATGCGGGGGGTCGCTTGCCTCTTGATAGTTTGCTTCTGGGGTAAAAAAATAAAAATGACTAAATTTTAATAAAAAATGACTAAAAAATAATTTTTCTGTGACACCTTTCAGTAGTATAGAAAGGGCGGTTCTGGCACAAAATCCCAGCTATCCCATCTATCCCACCCCGTCGTGCTATCCCCCGCGGGTGGTCTATCTATTTTTGTGTGTTATCCCTCGTGGGTGGTCTGAGGTTCTGGCACAAATCCCACCCCCCGTCGAGCTATCCCATCTATCCCACCCCGTCGTGCTATCCCCCGCGGGTGGTCTATCTATTTTTGCGTGTTGTCCCTCGTGGGTGGTCTGAGGTTCTGGCGCTTACCCCACCCCCTGTCGAGCTACCCATCTACCCCCCCCCCCCGTCATGCTACCCCTCGCGGATGGTCTGAGGTTCTGGCGCTTATCCCCCCCCCCCCATCGAGACCCGTGGGTGGTCTTTCTATGGCACTATGATTGTTTTTTTTTTTTTGTATAATTACTAATTTGTGAGACACAGAGTTATATATTTTTTTTTTTTTTTATTTTTTTTTTTTTTTTAATGGTGTTAATTGAATTAAAACATTTCTTTCTTCTTCTTTCTTCTTCGTGGGTGGTCTTTGTACCCCGCCGTGCTTATCCCGTTGTCTATCTATCTCTGTACCAGGTGGGTGGTCTATGACGCACCCCCCCCCCTCCCCGTACAGCGTACATCTAGAATGTTCCAAATGTGTCGTTACAAAAGGCATCGCCTTGGGTTGAGGAGCTTAGTTGAAGCCAAACCTTCATTCAAGACTCAAGTAATACCACTTTATAAGTAAAATTGTATAATCTTACAACATGACATCTCTATTCAATAAAGTTAATGCCATCAACCAAGTAGCCGGGCCTACCATACCAATGCGAAAACTAGTGATTGGAGTTAAATACCTAATATTGAAAATAGTGCAAATCGAAAAAACAGAATATGGACCAGCTGTAAAAGTCATACTGCGAGGATTGGAAAAAGAAGTCGTGGAATGTTTTGTGCCTCAACAATATCTGCCAGCCTTTCAACAAAGTGAAGTTACTCCAGGAGCTGAGATGTATCTTATCGTTTCAAGCCATCGGGGAAAAAATAGTGTCAACCTACAGATCATAGAATGAATATTTCATGATGTATTATTATTGTAAACTACAGAAATAATGTAAATATATGAATAATTTCTATATATATTTTGTTCTTGTTTTATTAATTTCATAACTAGTTTTAAGCTTACAGTTAGATGATGATGAGTATTAAAAACTAATGTTTGAAAGAAACAAGCTATTGCTTCAGTCATAATCGAGTACTTGAACGGTGAAGGGTTATCATAATCATAGACTATGAAATGATGTAAATCAAATAATTAAACGAGTACATTAGCTAATTTTAATAAATCTATCCGAAGCATAGGTTTATGGGAAGTATTGATTTGGTAAATAGTTAACCGTGTGCAGGTTCAAACCTGTTGTGAATCACCAGGTGCATATAACTCTGTACAGCCGTCTAATGGTTCAGACAAACAACACATTAATAAATCTACCCCTCGCGGACAGTCCATTGTAAGCTAAAGTGATTTTTGTTTTCGTAAATCTATCCAACACTTAGGTTGAAGGGAAGTATTGATTTGGTAAACAAATAACAGGGTGCAGGTTCAAACCTGTTGTGAATCACCAGGTGCATCCAACACTTAGGTTGAAGGGAAGTATTGATTTGGTAAACAGAGTGCAGGTTCAAACCTGTTGTGAATCACCAGGTGCATATAACTCTGTACAGCCGACTTATGGCTCAAACAAACAAGCCATTAATAAGTCTACCCCTCGCTGACAGTCCATTGTAAGCTAAAGTGATTTTTGTTTTTGCATTAGTTGCAATCGATCGTTAGAAAATGAATGGTGTCTTAACAACATATTATCCGCTTCGTGATGGACAATCTATCCCTGTACCCTTACCGTCTATCCTTCATGGGTGGTCGTCGCTACAAAAGGCATCGCCTTGGGTTGAGGAGCTTAGTTGAAACCGAACCTTCATTCGCGTAATACCACTTCAGTGTAGTGAATTTGTGTAATCGTACAGCATGGAATCGAAGAAAAGGAAACTGAACGCGAGGGAATATGTGTGTAGAATATGTGCTGTGAGTTTCACACTAAATTGCAATTTAAAAAGACATGTCATAAACAAACATGGAGTTAGTATTATACCATGCAAAAAATGTAAAGCCACATTCACATGCAGAGAGGACCTATCTCATCATATATTGCAGCGGCATACATCAGCAAATCACGGGATGGAAATTGTACAAACTCGCCCAAAACTGACATCTGCTGGGAATGGAGAGGACTGCAAGGCATGCGGGGGCAAAATCAACAACTCCAGTCCACTTACAGTTCTGTGTAAAGAATGTTCATCTATCTTTTCGTGTAAGTATGAGAATCCTGTATCTGTTAAAACCCTTGAGTGTAAATATATTTGTGAATTCTGTTCGGTCCCTTTTGCTCGGAAGTATAGTTTGAAAGTCCACATATTAAGCATACATATTATTAATTGTTTGAATTGCAAGAAATTGTTTATGAGGGAAGATTTTACTAATCATAAGAATAATTGCACAATTATGAGCGGGGGAACACTATCTAACGAGGAGAACTTTTTATGCAAAACATCTATAGCTCTAGATGGTGTAGTAAAACAATACAATTATAAAAACATAACCATACATGATCCCGTTGTATATTTAAATAATATGGAAGGTGAGGTTGATTCTATTACAACTGAAAACATTAAACTTTTTAATGCAATTAAATGGTATGTAGCCTTACACATTAAATTTGAACGCGGACCCGACAATAATAAAAACTATACGGAAGCATGGTTTCATGCTAAAAACGAACAACTTTTCCTCACTGATGACTCCACAATAAAATATCAACAAATGATTGAACAAATTTTAGTAAAAATAGATAAATTTCAAGCAATGGGAAGCGGGTGGGTGTTGAAATCTTTAAAACGTTTTGTTATTTTTATTGCTGAATATAATCCATGCAGTGGTAGTAGTTACATCCCTTTACCCAAAAAAATCTATAACACTAAAGCAGTAATCAATATTAAAAATGACGATCTCAAATGTTTTATATGGTCAATTTTAGCATACTTACATCCAGTAAGTAGGAATGGTCAGCGTGTTGATTATTATAAAAAGTATGAGAAAGAGTTAGATATGAGTGGTATAACTTACCCAGTATCTTTGCAAGTCATTTCAAAATTTGAAAAAAATAATAATATTGGAGTAAATGTGTTTGGTTATGATCACAGACTGTACCCATTATATTTATCACAAAGTCACCATTATAATAAGCAGGTGGATCTGCTTTACATAACGGAAGACGAAAATTCACATTATTGTCTTATTAAAAATTTCAACAAACTTAATTTCTCAATCACTAAACATGAGCAAAAAAAGTTTTATTGTCGTTGGTGCATACACGCCTTTAGTAGTGCTGAACGCTTACATGAACATAAGCCACTCTGCTCAAGACATGATCCTCAAAAAACCACATTTCCAATTAAGGAGAAAAGCACTATGAAATTTGATAAGCCACAATATATGATCCCTGTAGCATATAGAATATATGCCGATTTCGAGAGCATTCTCAGTCCCGTTGAAGGGACTATTTGTAACACTGAAAAATTATCTGCACATATACCATCAGGGTTTTGTTATGTTGTTGTAGATATCAATGGGAATAAGTTTAAAGAACCGGTAGTTTACAGGGGAGCCAATGCTGTTGATGTGTTTTTGAAATCGTTATTAAATGTTAAGGATGAAATTTTAAAAATTTATAAAAATATTAAAGCAGTAATTATGACTGACGAGGATAGAGAAAATTTTAAAAACTCTGTCATTTGTAATGTTTGTCAAAAACCACTAGGAACTGATCGTGTAATAGACCACTGCCATATAACGGGGAAATATAGACAAGCATTACATAATGTCTGTAATATGAGCAATTTTCGAACTCCAAAACATATCCCCGTTTTTATGCATAACTTAAAACGTTATGATGGCCATCTTATCATGGAAGGGGTTGGGAAACTAAAAAATATGAATATTACTTGTATAGCTAAAACTATGGAGGAATATATAGCCTTTAGTATTGGAGAGTTACGCTTTTTAGACACTTATCAATTTATGGCCTCCTCATTAGATTCATTAGTTAAAAATCTTGTTGATGCGAATAAAAACAAATTTAAAATTATGAAAACATGTTTTGAGGGTGAAAAATTAGACTTGATGTTGAGGAAGGGTGTCTTCCCCTATGAATATATAACGCACGAGTCAAAATTTAATGAGGAACACTTACCTCCAATCGATGCATTTTTTAGTCAATTAACTCAAGAGGGGATTTCACAAGAAAAATATGAACATGCTCAAAAGGTGTGGAATGCTTTTAGTATAAAGAATTTAGGAGAATACCAAGACTTGTATGTATTAACAGACACCCTTCTCCTTTGCGATGTTTTTGAAGCCTTTAGAGCCTTATGTTTTGAAAACGATAACCTCGAAATTTGTCACATGTACACAGCACCAGGGCTAGCTCTTCAGAGCTGTCTGAAAATGACAGGAGTAGAACTTGAGCTATTGAGCGAACCTGATATGTATTTGTTTTGTGAGGCTGGGATTCGCGGGGGTATAAGTATGATTTCTAAAAGATTTGCGGAAAGCAACAATAAATACTTAAAAAAATTTGACTCAAATAAGCCATCCAAATTTATAGTATATTGGGATTGCACTAACTTATACGGACATGCGATGCGTCAATTTTTACCTATTAGTGGGTTTCGCTGGATGGAGGAGGAAGAAATCAAAAACTTTAATGTAATGCTCGCACCTGATGAGGGCGATGATGGGTTCATATTACAGGTGGACATGGAATATCCACAAAAATTACATGATTTACATAATGAATACCCACTAGCAGCTGAACATTGTGTTGTAACATCAGACATGATTTCCCCCTATTGTAAGGAATTTCTCGCTGAAAATGATATATCTTTAACATCCAACATCTCAAAGCTTATTCCCAACTTAAACGATAAACACAACTATATAATACATTATCGAAATTTGAAGCAATGTTTAGAATTGGGATTAAAATTAAAATGTATACATAAAATTTTAGCTTTTAAGCAAAGCGCTTGGATGCGACCCTTTATCGATTTTAACACAGAAAAACGGAAATTAGCTTGTAATGATTTCGAGAAGGATTTTTATAAATTGAAAATTAATAGTATGTATGGGAAGACAATGGAGAATGTTAGAAATCACGCAAAATTAGAGTTAGTTAACACTGCCAAACGAGCTCGTAAACTTATCTCATCCCCTGCATTTAAAGATTTTAAGATTTTTTCAAACGATTTAATAGCAGTCCGGTCAAAAAAAACTAATATTTTGCTAAACAAGCCAATATTTATTGGCCTAACCGTTCTCGAACTATCCAAGGTAGTTATGTACGAATTTCATTATAACTTTGTAAAACAAATGTATGGTGATAAAGCTGCACTGATTTTAACAGATACAGATTCGCTCGTTTATGAGGTTGAGAGTGATGATTTGTACACTGATTTAAAACCATATCCCCATTTATTTGATAACTCAGTATATCCTCCGAACCATCTCTTATACAATATTGAAAATAAAAAGAAAGTGGGAACGTTCAAAGATGAAAATGCTCAATCTCACATTTTACAATGTGTTGCTTTACGCCCAAAATTGTATTCCCTTTTAGAGGAGGGAAAGGAGAAGAAAGTGGGCAAAGGTATAGTTCGTTCAACCCTTAAACATCATATTAACCATCAAGACTATTACAATACCTTATTTAAGCCTTGCATAGCAAAAGACTCACGTAAACCAATGTTCCGTATTCAAAGTAGAGATCATAAGCTTTTTACAATTAAACAGCAAAAAGTCACTCTTAGTCCTTATGATGATAAACGGTATGTGTGTCGTAATGGAATTGATAGTTTAGCTCATGGTCATTATCGCATTATAGATATGTCTTAGGTTTAAAAGTTTGTTTTAAGTGATTGTATGTAAAGACATTGATTTCTTTTAAAATATGTGTATTATAAAATTTGTATATCATAAAATGGTTTACATTCGTTTAGCTCATGGTCATTATTGTATTATAGATAAGTCTTAGGCTTAAAAGCTTGTTTTAAGTGATTATATGAAAAGACATTGATTTCTTTTAAAATATGTGTATTATAAAATTATTATATCAAAAAATGGTTTACATTCATTTACAATAGTTGATGTACAATACCAGTTAAAGGTACATATTCATATAAGCAGTCGCTGATGAGTAGACAGTAGGCATTCATTTTATTAGGGAAATTAGTTTGGCCATGAATTTCCAAACGTATATCGACACCACCTGTTTTAATGAGCTCATTCTGTCGCGAGCAGTCAATAATCCAAATCGGGTATGAATTTAGAAATTCACTACGGGAAACGTTTGGGGCTGCTTCATCCTGCATGTAGTAGTGTTTCCGGAAATTGAGAAAATTTTCATACAACACAGCGACAGCCTTTTTGTTGAAGTTCGCCTGTAGCGGATGGTATGGATAGCATTCTGAGCCGAGGAATAGTTGCATTTGTTGTATAGCACATTGATCGAAGGCACTAGCGTCTTTCGTAATATCATCCGCTCGGGCAGCTTGGAAGCCAATAATAGCAAACCGTGGTTTTTCACTTGAAGAAATCATGCGCACAGGCCAATTAATTGATGATGTTGATGAGGGAATGTTTGGATATTCATACAGTTGCCATGTTCGAAAGCCAATAGGCAACCGCACGTTTTCCCTTAGTACACTCAGCAATTCAAGACGTTGGCTATCACTCACACTTACGAAAGGTATTTCCCACAGCACAGTAGTTAGTTTCAATGTTAAGTCTTTAGTGTTTGAAAGATCCCGCATGGCATTCAGATTGCTGCGTGATCGCACTAACACAAGTTCTTGTTTAACGTTGAGTAGAACTCGTCGAAAATCCTCGCAAAATCCAAACAGCATTTTCAATGGCACGCAAAAATTAAAGTTCCTCTCTGTTTTATTGGCATCGGTATAAAATGAGCTGTTTGTAAGACGTTGTGCATCTTGAGCGGTGAATGATACTAACCCTTTAAGCTGAGTAGCAATACCAGGGTTTCGCACATGATCAACAGTTATCCCATTGAGTTCATAGCGTATTTCAGAGAATAAGTGTGCCATAGCATTAGCGCTAAGCCCGTCTTCATCTTCATAAGCAATTGTTGTCACACCTTTTTCTAGCACCCCTTCAATATACAGTCGGCTTTCACATGGTAGAGTAAGTATATCTTGTTGATGGATTGGTATGCGAATTTCATCATTATTATTTAGACTACTTGATGAATAGGGTGCAATCTTATGGTATTCATAACGCGTTAAACTCTCATCCACGAGAATGGACTCCTTCACGTTTAGTATTGATGTCATCGTGGATTTTAAAACCTATTGATTGTAAATATTGCTTGTTCTCGTTAGTGAGCCGAATATAACGTGCTTGCGTGGAAGTCCGATGTGGAATGATGTATGGTGCATACCGCTGTGCAATATATACTCTCATTGTCGTTTACGTAAATGAAGACGTAAAGTAATAGTTTCTCCTCGGAAATTAACCGTCTCGTTGTCTTGATCGACAATGTCTAACGTTAGACTTGTAAGTACATTCGTATTTATAGCATGGTAGATGATTGTATTTGGTGCTTCAACAATCCGATAGCCAGGTGGTACATTAGGATAAAATTCATGAACGGCATGTGATGGTCTACCATTCAAATATGATCCACTTGTAATATTACAATTAATTCGAATTGCATTGACTTTGGATATTTTAATGCTATGTGGTGATTCATATCTTTCTCCAGGGAAAAATGTCATCACATCATAACCAAAGCCTAGCAGGTATCCTAGTTCTTCATTTACTTCAATTTCAAAGTCTTCATGTATTATCATAACTTCCGAATGTAGGGTGTTCCGATTTGCGCGTATCCGTATGATTTCAGAACCCCACACTTGATTAATATACTTGACTACATCTAACAATTCGTAGGATCCAGTTGGTATTTCAATTATTCTAGTCTTCGGAGGAATTGAATTGTTTACAATTTTAACGACACCATTTGAGAGATTAGGAATTGAATTGTATGTTTCGAGGTCAAGCAAACCGATTTCCCATGCACCCTCAAGTACAATCGGTGGGAAGTAGTTGCTACTTAGCAATGAGTCGTTACCGCTCAATGTCAATGCTAGCGACATAATGCAATAAATCAAACATATTCATAACTTATATAACTTTTAATAGTATGGAAAATGGATCTTTCATGTAAAGAAATTTTAAACATAACTGCCCACAATTTGATGTTGAATAGGTTTGATACGATTGATGGTTGTAGTATATTGTACAGTTGTGGAAATATTGTTTCAATTCCAATGGTGGTTGTAAGTCCCCGAAGCTATCGAAGTATATAACTCGGTTTCTAATCTTTCGGTAAGCAACCCAATGTGTACCAGGTCCTATAGCATCATCTAAATTAATTATTCCAGCTTCATTATGTTTCCATGGTATGCGAGGCAATGCATTTCGCATGAACACACCGCGAAAATGAGGAACGTTAGCGGTGAATTTTATAAGTTCCACATTAGTCATTGGACGGTTCCGAGGCATGCAACTTAGTTTTTTGAATAAGGATGCAAGTAGAGTCCACTCCCCTTCTTATGTGGCGCTAAATACAAGCCTTTCCCAATAGCTATAGATTCCATAGTTTGATTATGACGTTTCATTTCTTCATACTTTTTCTGTGCACTATGGACTTTATTAACAGCTGATGTAATTCCTGCAGCACCACCAGAGAGAGCGCCTAGTGCAGAAAGCCCCGCAAATATCGGGATAAGTGGTAATATACCACCTGTCTTGGCAATAGGTATGATTCGGGGAAGTTTCACCTTATTTCCCTTTGATTTCTTCACAGATTTATAAGCAATCTTGATTGTATCCGCCACAGTGGGTGGTTTTGCAAGCTTTATCGCTTTCTTCGCTGAAGTCAATAGTGATCTGAAGGATACTTTCCGCTTCAGCCCAAATCCCAGCTTTCGTTTAACTTTCATTGCAGCTGTCACACCTAAAGCGACAATTTTTTCCCCTATAGATGAATCTTTTGCCTTAACACGTTGCCACGCTTGATCTGCTAATTTTATATCCGCTACGTGTCGATTAGTTATATCTGATGACTGCGAATAAGCTATATCGTGTTCACGGCAAGCTTGATCAAGTTTGTTTCTCCCTCGATCTCCTCGAATTAATCGTTTTTCTAACTTGGTGCCTGATCCGCAGAATTGATAGCCGGGGATATGTGCTTCAAATGGTAACTTATTAATTATGCTGTTCACCATAGACATTCTCAAATGTGAATGAGTAAAATACATATATACAGTGGTATTTATAACTTTTTTATCAGTCATATAATGAAGCTCGTACCACAGAGACACAAGTTCAGTGTGATTCTAAGTCAAGAAGATGAAGATGTACGGAGTAATAGAAAGCATGGACCTTTACTCCCCGGATCGATTCGTGGTGCAATCTGCGGGCCATCAGGTTGTGGTAAAACAAGCCTACTATGCAGTATGGTATATCATCCGTTTGGGCTACGATTTGAAAATGTATACTTATTCTGCAAAACATTGTTTCAACATAAATACCAGCAGCTTGAGAAAAATGTAAATTCTATTCGTGGGATGACTTTTACGGGGTCAAGCGATTCGGTTACACCACTCTCTGACATCAAACCTAACTCTGTGCTAATATTCGACGATGTTTCATGTGAATCACAAACGGAAATTCGAAATGTCTACTGTATGGGTCGTCATAAAGGGATTGATTGCTTCTATCTCACTCAGACCTATACCTCTATTCCAAAACATTTGTTGCGAGACAATTTGAATTTTATCGTGCTATTCAAACAGGATTTACTTAATATAAAGAATGTGTATAGAGACCATGTTGCGGGGGATATGGATTTAGCGACATTCATGAAACTCTGCGCCGAAGCATGGAAAGAGTCACATGCATTCCTAGTTATTGCAAAAGATTTTGGATTAAACGATGGACGATATCGGCAGGGATTCGATCACTACTTCAAAGATATAAATAACTCTGCTTAACACTCAACTCATCATTATTCATTCAACTGTGACTCGGTGAGGTAGATATGGATACTAAAGTTATCAAGAATATTGTCAACATACGCAAAGCTCTGCAGCAAAAGTACCTTAATCTTAAACGTGATCTACACAATGAGGCTGCTCAGCAAGAGCGAAAGTTGAAACCTGTCTCGAAACCACTACAAGAATTAATTGAGTTGAACAAACAGACAGCACCAGAAAAAACAATAAATAAACCCGGAGTTAGCAAATATTTAGACTTATTTATACCTGATCATTATAATAGGAAAACCATTGATACATACTATGGACTAACACGAAGTAATGAAGGTATATTTAGGCTGGGTTCATACCCTGTACATTTCAATGATGATGATGATTCAATCACAATCGAAGATAAAACATGGCAAGGTACATTGGGCTTATATGAATTATTAACCTTGAACAAGCCTGAAAACTATACTCCGGAAGATTTACAAGCTTATAAAGATATGCTGGAAAGAACTGGAGCTCATTTAACCACTAGTGGTCGTCTGAGGGGCAGTCAACGTTATAAATATCAAAAGATTATTAAACAGCTATTTGGGATAAAATCTGGTGGTGAATACCGGTATTGGAACGATCCAAATGAACTGGTAGAACGATTACGCTTACTTAATGCATCACATGCTGCAGGACATACAAGTCATCAAAACGAAATCATTGATATTATAAGCGAATTGCGAGAAGCAAATATTATTCAATGAAGCAAGCTTTGGTTGATGAAATTCATCGGCCTGCTCGACGGAATTATCCTCGACGTCATGTGACTCTTAAAGGAATGCATGATTTATGGCAAGCAGATCTAGTGGAAATGATTCCATATTCAAGGATTAATAAAGGATATAAATATATTCTAACAGTGATAAATGCATTCACAAAATTCGGTTATGCAGAAGCAGTAAAAACTAAATCTATGAAGAATGTTACTGAAGCTTTCATAAAAATTCTCAATAGAGCTCCACAAGCTCCTGCTCACCTCCAGTCAGATATGGGACTAGAATTTTTCAACATGCGAATGAAAAGTCTTCTAAAACAATATAGCATTAATCATTATGCTACGTATTCTACACTGAAAGCTTCAATTATTGAACGCTGGAATCGCACTCTGAAAAATCGAATGTGGAAGGAATTCAGCTTGCAGGGAAATTATAAGTGGTTGCATTTACTACCTCGTCTAGTGCAACAATATAACACTACCAAGCATAGGACGATTAACATGTGTCCTGCTGATGTGCGAGAAGAACATGAAGCAAAATTATTATCCATGTATAATGCTGTTGATGTGAAAGGTACTATCAAACAGAAATTTCAAGAGGGTGATCCTGTCAGAATCAGCAAGCAAAAAGCCTTATTTGAGAAGGGTTACCAACCGAACTGGTCTACAGAAGTATTTCGCGTGCGTCTAGTACAACCTACTCGACCTACCACCTATCTCCTTGAGGCTATGGATGGCGAACCCATCTTGGGCTCATGGTATATGGAAGAGTTGCAGAAAACCAAGCATCCAGATGTATATTTGGTGGAGAAAGTTTTGAAAAAATCTAAGGATAAATTATATGTGAAATGGCTTGGTTTCTCGAAACCTACATGGATTAATAAAACTGATATTTTATAAATATAACTTTATTTTAATCAACCTCATCATGATCAATGAAACAATAGACATCTTGAAACCATTTCTGTAGTTTCTTCAAATTTATCAACGCGCAGTTTCCCGTGTGAATGCATTGTTTAGCTTCTACAGGTGGTAACTTCTGAAAACTTGCCAGAACCACAGAGTCCAAGTCATATACAACACGTTCTAGTATTCCTGCAAGCCATACTTGCTTCTCTCCTCCTTTAGTAGC
This sequence comes from Psococerastis gibbosa, assembly GCA_963971405.1. Taxonomy (NCBI): domain Eukaryota; kingdom Metazoa; phylum Arthropoda; class Insecta; order Psocodea; family Psocidae; genus Psococerastis; species Psococerastis gibbosa. Next base: position 41,491,898 of record OZ020489.1, on the reverse strand, counting down.
AATTCTAGTATACTGATTAGCAAACTCAAGTAAAATGTTCTTTAGCCAAATGTAGTTCACGTTCCCCTCTTCCCAACGAAGTTTATGGAGATTATTTGTGCTCCATGTGTTGCTGCTTTTTACTTGAGCTGTAAGATTGGCGAATGGAAAGGGTGGACGGAAAAACCAATGCTCATACTGGTCATCGTATGCAGAGCCCATAGCCAATTCTTTGATGATGAAATTGTTTTCATTATCTTTGAAACCTTGAAACTCAACTATTCCCAGCGGTTTCATCATGTTCAACAGTCTGGTTCATACTGACTTGAGGTCGCTCCAACCAGTGCTTAAGTATCACAGAGCACAATTCATTTTCATAGATGGTTATAATTTCTAAATATATACGATTTGATTGATTTCGATACTTCTTCGACACTAGTTTACAACGAACATCCTCGATAGTTGCTACTATTGGAGTTGGTGATTGCACAAACTGTAAAAAAGCTTCCATTGAAACGTCATCTGTTTCCAAGTCCATGTATACGTCTTTCAAGATATTTTTTAAGTGGAAGTTAGCCTGCATCTTCTTCTCCTCCAACTCACAGCATACAATATGAAGAATAGCTTTCAATGCTTGTATGTTCTCAATATTTACTCTAGATAGCTTTATGTGTGATGATGGAGACTTCACTTCCAATTCATTATCATTCGTTAACATCATCGTCAGGTTTGATTTGATGAAATTAGGTGTCCATAGTATATTTCCGTTGTAGCACACTGTTTTCTTACGGAGATATAATCGAAATAATGGTAATGTTGCACACCAGAACTCCCATTCAATCATATTGAATACAATTTCCTGATCTTTATCAACAACTACGACGTATACTTCGAATTCTGATGTTTTTAATTGTAATCCAACAATAACACTTTGTCCATCACGAAGCGGATAATATGTGGTAAAGACACCCTTCATTTTCTAACGACCGATTGCAACTGATGCAAAAACAAAAATCACTTTAGCTTACAATGGACTGTCAGCGAGGGGTAGATTTATTAATGGCTTGTTTGTTTGAACCATTAGACGGCTGTACAGAGTTATATGCACCTGGTGATTCACAACAGGTTTGAACCTGCACTCTGTTTACCAAATCAATACTTCCCTTCAATATAAGAGTTGGATAGATTTACGAAAACAAAAATCACATTAGCTTACAATGGACTGTCCGCGAGGGGTAGATTTATTAATGTGTTGTTTGTCTGAAGCATTAGACGGCTGTACAGAGTTATATGCACCTGGTGATTCACAACAGGTTTGAACCTGCACACGGTTAACTATTTACCAAATCAATACTTCCCATAAACCTATGCTTCGGATAGATTTATTAAAATTAGCTAATGTACTCGTTTAATTATTTGATTTACATCATTTCATAGTCTATGATTATGATAACCCTTCACCGTTCAAGTACTCGATTATGACTGAAGCAATAGCTTGTTTCTTTCAAACATTAGTTTTTAATACTCATCATCATCTAACTGTAAGCTTAAAACTAGTTATGAAATTAATAAAACAAGAACAAAATATATATAGAAATTATTCATATATTTACATTATTTCTGTAGTTTACAATAATAATACATCATGAAATATTCATTCTATGATCTGTAGGTTGACACTATTTTTTCCCCGATGGCTTGAAACGATAAGATACATCTCAGCTCCTGGAGTAACTTCACTTTGTTGAAAGGCTGGCAGATATTGTTGAGGCACAAAACATTCCACGACTTCTTTTTCCAATCCTCGCAGTATGACTTTTACAGCTGGTCCATATTCTGTTTTTTCGATTTGCACTATTTTCAATATTAGGTATTTAACTCCAATCACTAGTTTTCGCATTGGTATGGTAGGCCCGGCTACTTGGTTGATGGCATTAACTTTATTGAATAGAGATGTCATGTTGTAAGATTATACAATTTTACTTATAAAGTGGTATTACTTGAGTCTTGAATGAAGGTTTGGCTTCAACTAAGCTCCTCAACCCAAGGCGATGCCTTTTGTAACGACACATTTGGAACATTCTAGATGTACGCTGTACGGGGAGGGGGGGGGGTGCGTCATAGACCACCCACCTGGTACAGAGATAGATAGACAACGGGATAAGCACGGCGGGGTACAAAGACCACCCACGAAGAAGAAAGAAGAAGAAAGAAATGTTTTAATTCAATTAACACCATTAAAAAAAAAAAAAAAAAATAAAAAAAAAAAAAAAATATAACTCTGTGTCTCACAAATTAGTAATTATACAAAAAAAAAAAACAATCATAGTGCCATAGAAAGACCACCCACGGGTCTCGATGGGGGGGGGGGGGGGGGGATAAGCGCCAGAACCTCAGACCATCCGCGAGGGGTAGCATGACGGGGGGGGGGGGGGTAGATGGGTAGCTCGACAGGGGGTGGGGTAAGCGCCAGAACCTCAGACCACCCACGAGGGACAACACGCAAAAATAGATAGACCACCCGCGGGGGATAGCACGACGGGGTGGGATAGATGGGATAGCTCGACGGGGGGTGGGATTTGTGCCAGAACCTCAGACCACCCACGAGGGATAACACACAAAAATAGATAGACCACCCGCGGGGGATAGCACGACGGGGTGGGATAGATGGGATAGCTGGGATTTTGTGCCAGAACCGCCCTTTCTATACTACTCCTTTCTATCGATGATTTTTACCTTCAGGTATGTTTTAGGTGTTAAATTTAGTAACGAAACCGGACAGGTTGCTTTCCCAAAAAAGTATTTGGTTTTGTACAAAAAAATGTTTTTTTGGAAAAGTGATAGAAAATTCACGCTCAAATGCATTGCGTGCCCTGCCAGTATTGCTGTGTGGTAATGTGTTGGTCTGATCTATCTAGAATTTACCTCACCACCAGTGACGAGTGACGTCAGGTGGACAGCCCCCCCCCCCCCCCGAGATATCGGAAATTTAACCATAGGAAAATTATTTACCATGAAATTATTCTTTTTCTCTATCTACTAATTTTGATAAATTGGAAAGCATGTTCGAGTAAACTTGGACCGGTTTTTTTCATGGATGCTAACCCTTAAATGATTGTATTATAAATACAGTACTTAAAACTTTGAGAAAAAACGAGAGAAAAGAAAAAAAACGGGAGAAAAAGAAAGAAAGAAAAAGATGCAGACAATGGTATGTCACATCAAATTATTGATAATTATAATAGGCTACTTAATTATTTTTCTATGAATGCACATTTATTTATTCAACTAGATGACATTACGTGGTGGTCTTGTTCTTCTCGTTTAGCTATTGTCATAGTACAATAAAATGGCATCAGATAATTATATCGTATACTATTCAGTTCTGTATGCAAGGGTAAGTGCAGAAACGTTATAAAATTGCTTTTGCCTCACTCTCACTTTTGCAGCGGCATAGTAAGGTACGTAGTCACGTTGCGAGGCCTTACGGTGCCCATTCCATTGACCGGCTAGGGCTATTTCCAAAAACGGTGACGTGGTATTAGACATTCAAAACTTAAGTGGCGTTTCCACCGACCTCGCATTGAAAAATTGACGGAAATGTTTATTTTCCTCTATGCCATAGTTAAAATTGATCAATGATCATTGAGTAAAATCACAAACAAACAAACTAAAATTAAAAAATGGCGTCATGGGATATGTTAAGTACAAACATTTTAATAGATTTCTATAAAAAGAAAAATGCTAATTTCCGTCAATGTCATTTGCATTCTGCAATGCGAGATCAGTGGAAACGCCACCTAAGTCTTGAATGTCTGCTACCACGTCACTGTTTTTGTAAATAGCCCTAGCCGGTCAATGGAATGGGCGCCTAAGCAATGGTTGTTAAGGCCAACTTCCAGTAGGAATTGGCCTAAGGTGCCCATTCCATTGACCGGCTAGGGCTATTTCCAAAAACGGTGACGTGGTAGCTGACATTCAAGACTTAAGTGGCGTTTCCACCGACCTCGCATTGAAGAATTGACGGAAATGTTTATTTTCCACTATGCCATAGTTAAAATTGATCAATGATCATACAGTAAAATCACAAACAAACAAACTAAAATTAAAAAATGGCGTCATGGGATATGTTAAGTACAAACATTTTAATAGATTTCTATAAAAAGAAAAATTCTAATTTCCGTCAATGTCATTTGCATTCTGCAATGCGAGATCAGTGGAAACGCCACCTAAGTCTTGAATGTCTGCTACCACGTCACTGTTTTTCGAAATAGCCCTAGCCGGTCAATGGAATGGGCGCCTAAGCAATGGTTGTTAAGGCCTACTTCCAGTAGGAATTGGCCTAACATGCGAACACATATTTATTATATTTAGGCCTGCATCATTGTACAGGTAGCTTATAATATTACAATATCGGCTTCGATGCCAAGGTGGTAGCGTGCTTGTTCTTGTGCAAGTCTCTGCGCGCCATGCGATCAGAAACATGTTGTAACTCAGCACAAGTATTACTTTACTCATTGAGGCGACTGAAGAGGTCAATCGGATACATTCATTAAATTGTTTGTATGCTATTAAGCATACGAGGTCTGTAAATAAAGTAATGAGACAGATACTATTGCTCTTGACAGGTTTATACGTGCGCTTTGATATTGTCAGGCTTTCAAGATCAATGTATAATGAGCATTTAGTGTTAGTTTGGAGTTCGTAGCGTTACTACCTCAAATTTTGCGTATACTTTAGAAAAACGTGTTGTATGAGTGTGTCACGAAAATGAGTGGGCCGAATTTAGCTTTGTGTGAAACTTCGGTATAGTGCGAGTGAAACTTTTACAAAAATTCTACAGGCTTATGGGGAGACTTCTTTATCAAGGATACAGGTTTATCGATGGTTTAAGGCATTTTCAGAGGGTTGGGAGATGATTGAAGACGAATCCCGCAGCGGAAGGCCTTAACTGCAAAGTTGGATGAAAACATTGACAAAGTGCGGGCCCTTGTGTGTTCCGATCGACGTTTGACAGGAGAATGATTGCAGAAAAATTAAATTTAAACCACACAACTGTTCAACTTCGGAAAACGGTCATGCGAGCGGGACCAAACATCAAGAACAATTGGATGCTGTATCATGACAATGCGCCTAGTCACACAGCGATGTCAATCAATGAATATCTGACAAGTAAAAACATCCCTGTGGCTCCTCAACCACCCCATTCACCCGATGTGAGTCCTTGTGACTTCTTCCTGTTCCCCAGGACCAAAAATTAGCTCAAGGGACGCCATTTTGGTACAATTGAAAACATTAAATCCGCCGTAACCATCAAACTGGGAATCTGAGTTCCAGCACTGTTTTGAAGAGTGGAAAAGCCACCTCCAGCGCTGTATCAACGCCCAAGGGAACTACTTCGAGGGAGATCGAATTGAAATTTATATATATGTAAGGGAAAATTTAAAAAAAATCGTGTCTCATTACTTTATTTACAGACCTCGTATATACTGTATATATAACATGATTAGATTAGTGAATGCGGTGGGCCTTAATCCGACACTGCCTTCTCCACTGAGGCAGTGATTAGGGTTGCACTGGAGTGGGGGACCAATCGGCTCCCCGTATTGTAAAAGGGGCTTCTGCCCATATTTTCTCAAATAGAACCAGGACCAGGTCCAGACTAGTTTTTGATTCCAATCCGTGTGGTTCTCTCCAACACCAAGAGCACAAGCCTTCCCGGTTAACCGAGTACTAGCAGAAACAATGGTAGAGGGTCATCTTGCTTGACCACTGCTCTATTTGTGTTGTTTTGGTCTGCAAGATGTCCAGCAGCCGAGTTTTTTCTTTTGAAATGTAAGTATCCGTTAGGGTTGGGGGGACAATTTATCCTTTTGATGCCAACTAGCCCATTCCGGTGTGTTGTGTGAGACATGGGTTATGACTGAGCGAGGAGCTGCTTGAAAGGTGGGAGCGTAAGATACTACGGAAGGTGTGCAAAATCAGGAAGAGAGGGAGGGACAGAGAGAGAGAGGCGTATTCGTAGAAATGACGAGCTCTACGCGATATACCGAGAACCTCCGATAGTGGCCGAAATCAAGAGAGGCCGTATCAGGTGGCTAGGGCACGTGGAACGAATGCCAGAAAATAGGGCTGCAAGAGCAGCCTTACACAAGGTGCCCTAAGGGAGAATACGAGTGGGACTACCACGGATGCGATGGCTTGACGACGTCGAGGTGGATCTGGCGACCCTTGGCGTCGATGACTGGTGAAGGAGAGCGCAGGACCGCGCAGGCTGGCACGATGTGGCAGAGCACGCCAAGGCCCTGCATGGGCCTTAGCTCCAAGGAGTAAGTAAGTAAGTAGACTATTCCGGCCCGTTCGCGACACACCTGGGGGAGTCAACATGTTCTCGCAACCTTAATGTAAGGATGGGAAAATTAATTGTAGGCCTAGATGAATTTTGATGATCTACTTTCAGAAAAATGAACATTACAATCGCTTGTCTTCTCTTCTTGTTTGCTGCTCATGCCATAGGAGCTGCAAAATTGTCTATTAAGAAAAAGTACAAACTGAGGATATTGCGTATAACAGGGGATGCCAACGCAGCAAAATATGCACCAGGATGCAAAGTAGATTTTCAAAATACTGAAGATGGATTTGTAATCCTCAATGGAACACTTCGCTTGGCAATGGATACACCCAACGACGCCCTGGTATGTCAATGTTATGAAATATAATATTTACAAATTATAATTATCGGTAGAATTGAGTTATACAATATTGTTATAAGCACAGTACGCAATTTTGGAAATATTGACTTCCTTCAGCAAGTTGTAAAAATTGTGTTGCCTTTTTCTTTTTTAGTTTCTGTCTCCAAGATATAATTTTTGTATGCCAAATTTCATTTAAATCCACCGAGTAGTTTGCCCATAAATTGACAAACAAACAGACAGACAAACTTACATTTACTTTTATTTTTACTGCGTCTTATCCTCATGGAGGGTCGGCGTCACGACAGCATCGTTTCCACACAGTCCTGTTCTGTGCGTCCTTGGTGGGGAGCCCCAAACTTCTCATTTCTTCCGTGATCTTTCTTCTCAGTGTAACTTTCCCTGGTGGTCTTCTTACAAGTATCTCTCGGTTCAATTTTGACTAGGTTCCTGGGACCTCTAAAAGTGAAAATCATTTGAAATACCGAAATCGAAAATGTTGACCTTTGCAAAGCTGTCTTTATACTATCCTTTAAATAGGAAAGCAATAAATTTAATGTTTTCTCTTCATATCCAGACAAATGTATATGGATACCAGAAAAATCTGGATGGAAAATCATGGCAAACATTGCCGTCTCTGGTTTTCAACTATAAGATGTGCGAAATGCTGATGACGGACGAAACCTTCATTGTCCCACCTCTGATAAAGGGAAGTAACTTAAAAAGGCAGTGCCCTATCAAAAAGGTATGTTAATGAAGACGATTAGCCGATTTCATAAGAAGAAGTATTTAGGCAGCCTACTCCAAGAGGAAATGGTAGATTACACCCCCTAATTTATTAGGAATTGAATCTTAATATATATATTTCGGCTGTCCGTGTGTATGAATCCAACCTCCTCTCAAACGACTGGACCGATTATGATGAATTTTTTTTGTGTGTGTTCAAGGAGATTCGAGGATGGTTTTAGATTAAGATTTCATCCACTGCATAATGCTTTTATTATTAATTTCAGTAGTTTAAGTAGTTGTTGATTTTGGAATGTTTTACATTGGATCCTGCCGACTGCGCGCTACCATCGCTATCATTTTAATTTTCGTTTATCCCGACAGTTGGTGCTGCGTGTGTGTTGTGTGTGATTTTGGAATGTTTTACATTGGACATATTTTACATTGCGCTACCATCGCTACCATTTTAATTTTCGTTTATCCCGACACCTAACCTACAAATTAGTGTTCAAAGAGTTTTGGAGTGCGCATAAAGTAAGAGTAAGGTAAAGTAATGTAAAGTAAGAGTAAAGTAAGAGCAGCCAAGCTTGATGATGCACGATTGCGAGCGCGTCAGCCGCGTTCTGCAGTTCCCAATTCGATTGGCATTTGAAATCACAATCAATAAAGCTCAAGGTCAATCTGTACATGCGGATTGCTTTTCACATGGACAACTGTATGTTGCGGGTTCCCGAGTCTGCAAACCAGATAGTCTTTATATCTACGCAGGTCGCAGACAGTGGAAAATCTGTCTATCACATGCGAGCCTTGAAGGGGCGAGCTGCGTAATGCCGAATGCGAGGCCCCGAAGGGGCGAGCTGCCGCCCGCCGCAGGCCCAACCGCCCAAGTGGTGGAGGAAGCAGTCGAAGGCTGCGCTGGGAACCGCTTGTGTGAATATATATACTGTATAAATATGTGCATATGTAAGAGGTATGATCATGCGCTTTTTTCATATTCAAAACCAATTACTTTTACTTATTAGCATTTGCTTCCGGACAATAAGGTGCAACCTAAAAGCGGTCAAATTCTCTCTTAGTGTAGGAGATAGATCGTGAGGATCATGGTGTGCAAATAATTTTAATGTCCTCAATTATTTAACAATGATTAACTCGTCTGGATAGCTAGGTCTCAAGGTAATACACGTTTGTACCAGTGTACCTATGGCCTGCTGCCGTTATTGTGCGTCATTATTACCCAATCAGAGCGCCAGTTACATATCTTTGACTACTGATGAGTAGGCTCCCTGAAGGGATAAAAGACTTGTAACGGCGACTTACAGGTATAGGGAGATTCCCAGACAATTCTGAGTCGACTGTCGATTGCAGACGATTGAAACGACGGACAGAGAGAGAGAGCAGCGATGAGATTATGGTTAGTTTATAGCGGAGAAGAAGAAGAAGAAAAATTTAATTCAATTAACAAATATATATTGTAGTAGTATGTTGTATATCGATATATTGTAGTAGTATATTGTATATCGACTTCAATGGCAAGTTGGTAGCGTGCTTGTACTTGTGTGAGTTTCTATATATTCGGAGACGTGTCGTAACTCAACGCGGGTACTAACCTACAGAGGCGAGCGGACCAGAGCAGGTTCAAAGATGCAGATAACTTGGTAGTGTGCACAGTGCCGGTAGGGAAACATGGTAGGACCTCTCCTGGCCACCTCTGAACTATTCGTGTGACTTCACTGTGTTTCCCAAGTGGTTCGGAATACACTATAATCAGTCATCACTATCCTATGGGCCCACACCGTGGCCTGGGACTATGTCCAACCATTCTACTACTACTACTACTACTAACCTACAGAGGCGACTGAAGAGGTCAATAGGATTCATGCATTAAATTGTTGCATCCAATTAACCTTTTATCAAATAATAATACTAAAAATGAAAAAAATATTTTAATTTAGTTCATTTTTTTGGTTCAACCTCCTGTGGCCAAACAGATCATAACGAGCAACCATTGCTTGAAATGTATATCAAAAAGGAAAAGCTCCAATTATCTTCTTCTTTAAATGCCCCTTCTATATATACAGGCGATGATCATGGCAATTTGGACCTTGGAGACTGCTGCTCTGAAAAGGGAAGTCCTGCTCTTGCCAAACCACTGCCTAAGATTTTCCAACCAGGATGTTCTTCTGCCGGGAGCTCTCTGCCCTTCTATCTTCCCTTGGATTATTACATGAAGAAGGCGATACTTTTCGTTCCTCATCACATGACCGAAGTATCTTAGGTTTCTTAGCCATCAGCAGCAACTCAGCTTCAATATCCATTAGCCTTAGGACCTCAGCATTAGGGTTTTGTCAGACTGCCTCTTAACTACGTATGACTTTTTCAGGGAGAATATGTCTTGAGTAACGTGAAAGTTGGGGAAGGTTGGCCTCCTACTATGAACGGCGATTATTGGCTCTTCGTATTCGATGTTACCATGGATAAGGGATTCAAGTACAAGGTTGAAGCCGAAGTTCTCTTTGATAAGAGAGCTGAAGCACCTCCGCAGAAACCTGAAATACCTGCCATGGGTTAGACCGAAAGCAATTCCGTTTTCGCTGCTGGTTGGATCAAAAAAGGAGATAATTTGTAATAAAATTGATATTCTTCAAAGCGCAGTTAAGATTTGCTTACATTATTACAGACAAAGCCGATAGCAGAACGTATAGGCTTTCTATAATTAAACTAAATGTTACAATTACTTATTAGTCTACAATAATATAAACAGAGATGCAAGTATCACCGACAAAGTCAGGGAACGAAGACTGGCGTGGTGGGACCATACGAGAAGAAGAGAAGATGGACACCTGCTGCAAAGTGTGAGGGACTACACGGTGGAGGGCACAAGACCTAAAGGACGACCGAGGATGTCCCTTGAAACGAAAGTAAGGGAAGACCTCAGGACCCTCGGTCTCTAGCCAGATGACACTCAAGACCGGAACACCTGGAAGATGAAGATGAGTGCCGCCGACCCCGTGGGAGGGATAAGGCACCGTTAAAGCAATAATAATAATATTAACAATAATAGAAACCTAATAATATAAAACTTTCTTTTAAAATTAAAAATTGTCTTTTAAATTAATAAAATAGTTTCCTTAATTATTACATTGCCATCAATCATCGTTCATAATAAACAAGCGGAACCACATAAAACCATCAGACAAAATGACAACAACAACAACAATAAAAAAAAATGTCGCTCTTAGTTAAATTTGACAGCCTGATGCACAATGCCAACGTAACAAAAAACGTCTTCTGCTTAATTAAACATGGCCGCCATGACCCTTCAACTCTGTTTATTTTCATCTATTTTTTCATCGAAATTAATTAATCTAATTGATGTAAATTGAATGATTTTAATAGTTATTCTGTTATTCGGGATGGACACAAATCAAAAAAACAAAAAAACATGAAAATCGGTCCAGCCTTTCTCGAGTTATAAGGGTTCGAACAAACCCGACTTTCTTTTATATATTAAGAATAGTTGAACATAAGTATACTTAGTTAATTATAATTAATTTCACTACAATGTCAGTTTAGTTTAGTTAGTAGTAGTTAGTAGATCACGTAGCGTTATTATTATTATTTTTTTTCAATAATTTCTATGTTTAAGTTTCAATACAGGGTCCAGCGCGGGTTTATCCCTTAGGGCCCTTACCGTGAAAAAATGTAATAATGTATTGTATTGAAGAAAATAAATAAATAGTGTATTGTAATATAAACACTATGAACCTCCTGCTTCTGTTTTCTGGTTCTCTATTTGCATCTGGCGCTCTTAGGCGGGGATTCCACCGACCGGGTAGGGCTAAATACAAAAACGGTGACGTGGTAGCAGACATACAAGACTTAGGCGGGGTTTCCACCGACCTCGCATTGCAGAATGTAAATGACATTGACGGAAATGTTTGTTTTCCTCTATGCCATAGTTAAAATTGTTCAATGATCATACAGTAAAATCACAAACAAACCAAAATTAAAAAATGGCGTCATGGGTTATGTTAAGTACAAACATTTTAATAGATTTCTATAAAAATAAAAATTCTAATTTCCGTCAATGTCATTTGCGTTCTCCAATGCGAGGTCGGTGGAAACCCCACCCAAGTCTTGAATGTCTGCTACCACGTCACCGTTTTTGTATTTAGCCCTAGCCGGTCGGTGGAATCCCCGCCTTATCCGAACCTACTCCTATTTAATACCTCGGTGTCCTATAAGCTGCCTGACGTCGGGCCAGACGTCGGCATGCTCATTCTTAGGAAAGCCTAGTGTCGCTTATGCAGCACTGAGCAAGCCAAATGCAACGGCAGTGGCGTGTGAAAATGGTGAAAATATAAGTAAGTTGGAGCAAAGACTCCGACAAAAGTAGAGGTTTAGCCTATAAGGTAAGCCTAGGCAGTGGTAATACGTATTTAATTCAACATCATTCTTTTAGGTTTCAGTCATGTTTTCAGTCCCTATGTCTAGTGGTTTTTGTGACCAGTCCCTGTGTCCTATGGGCCCTCACTGTGGCCAAGATCTACTACTACTAAATCATTATAGGCCTAGTTTATTTTTACTTTAACTTATTTTTCTTGAATATTCTTGATTGCTAACACTATAGGCGCATACAACTGTTGCAGTAGGTAGTGTAGATTGACTCTAATAAATATTTTAAGGGTTAGTGGCAATGGTGTAGTACTAATTAGGTGCCCATTCCATTGACCGGCTAGGGCTACTTCCAAAAACGGTGACGTGGTAGCAGACATTCAAGACTTAGGCGGGGATTCCACCGACCTCGCATTGCAGAATTGACGGAAATGTTTATTTTCCTCTATGCTATAGTTAAAATTGATCAATGATCATACAGTAAAATCACAAACAAACAAACTAAAATTAAAAAATGGCGTCATGGGATATGTTAAGTACAAACATTTTAATAGATTTCTATAAAAAGAAAAATTCTAATTTCCGTCAATGTCATTTGCATTCTGCAATGCGAGATCGGTGGAAACGCCACCTAAGTCTTGAATGTCTGCTACCACGTCACTGTTTTTGGAAATAGCCCTAGCCGGTCAATGGAATGGGCGCCTTAACAAAAGGTTAGTTGTGTTAATAGTAATTAGGATCATGGGCTTCATAGTCATTTAACAATTAGGGAAGGAGGCAACGCTTTGTGAGTGGGTGCTAATTAAAATGGGTTTTCTTTAATGAATTTTTCTTTAATAAATCAGATTTAAATGTTTATATTTTTAAAAAAAATTCAAGTAAACCCGCGAAAACCAATCAATTTCATCGAAATTTTGCACCTGCCCCCCCCCCCCCCCCTCTGGATTTAATCCTAGCTACGCCCATGCTATACCCTGCAAACGAGGGTGCCCCGTGGAAATGTTTGAAAAAATCGGGTTGAAATATTTGCATAATTGCAGGCATTTTTACACTCCAAGACTTACAGATAGATAGATAGGTAGGTATTTAGTGTATTTTCATATTGTTTTGCCAGAGCATAATGTCAAAAAACTGCCTCCTCAAGCCGGAGCGTGTGAGGGTCGCACATTAGATTAGATTAGATTAAAGTTAGGTCGTTTGACCCTGGTGGGCCTTGCGAATCGCTTTGACCTTAAGATCTATTGCGATTTCCCGATCTTGTTAGTCCCAATCTGTGATGGTGTTCCTTATGAACTTGACCACACTTCTTGGTGCTAGTTTGCACACTTCCACTGGATCTAGGAACCGAGAGTCGGTGGCTACTTGGCGTCGGTAGGAGATGGCCGGGCAGTCGCATAGTACGTGCTCCGCAGTCTCAGTGGCTTCCTTGCAAAAGCGACATGTGTCTTCAGTCACTTTTCCCATGTTTTTCATGTGATAATTCACCGGGCAGTGTCCTGTGAGGATGCCTGTGAGGATTCTCAGATCTGGTTTGCTGAGCTTAAGTGCCTTCTTTGTGAAGTTTTGTGAGTAGGAAAGGAACAGTTTGGCCTGTCTTTGCCCTGGGGTTGACTTCCAGTAACTGGTTTTCCTTTTCTCTTCCCAATGCTGGATCATCATGCGCTGATGATTTTTGGGAAAGGCGCAGAAGGGTTCAGGCCCCACGAACGATGCAGCGCCTCCTTTCTTGGCGAGCGTGTCTGCTTCTTCGTTTCCGGGCACCCCACTGTGGCCTTTTACCCACATTAGAGTTACCTTATTGGTATCAGCTACCGTGTTCAGGGCAAGCGTGCATTCCCAGACCAGCTTCGATTCGATGCGATTCGATGCGAGTGCAAGTAGAGATGCTTTGCTGTCAGTACGGATATATATTTTTGCGTTGCGGTAGCTGCGGATCAGACAGTGCTCAGCGCAGGACCGGATCGCATGGACTTCGGCTTGGAAAACACTGGGGTGTGATCCCATGGGGATGGCTAGTTGCAGCCGTGGCCCGAATACTCCTGCGCCAGTGTCACCATTGTCCATCTTTGACCCGTCCGTATAGTACACGAGTGACAGGGCTGCCGTTGTCCGGGAATAGTCCCGGAATTCCGGGAATTTTTTAAAATTACGGAATTTTTCCGGACCTATCAATTTCCGGGAATTTTCCGAGACTTTGCCGCAATATGAAAAAATGCGCTAAATCGAGCTAGCACGGCAAATTTTAAAAAAATATATAAAAAAATGGCGTAAACCTAGCCTACAAACGTGTTTTTAAGACAAAATGCAGTAATTTCTGAATACTTGATACAGCAAAAAATGTACAATTACTCCAAATAGCCTAAAAATATTTTTAATACAGGTTAACAACTTACAACTTTAAAAAAAAAACTCAAAATTTTAAAAAAAACTTCTTGGTTATGACTTATGATGTTAGTGGAGCCGAAATTTAATACCGATTTGTTGGTAGTACCTTTAGGCAGCAAACTTTTGAATTTTCCGGGAATTCCGGGACTTTTCAAGCAGTGATTCCGGGAATATGAAAATAATGAAACGGCAGCCCTGACGAGTGAGCCTCTTGGGAAGAAGGTATCTTAAATTCCTCGGCCCCCATGTTGTCGGCTGTAACAGAGAATTTCTTTTGAAATTGGTATTCGGGCTGCATTTCATCTGTGAGCTCATCAATCGGTACCTCGTACTTATTTAAGATCCTTAGGTGCCCCGTGATATCACCAGGTTTAAGGCAGTGCCCCTTTTTTATTTTTATTGCTCCTTTCGCCGCCTCACTTTCTATGAACATTGGTAAGGGAGGCAGGTTAAGTATAACCTGCATGGCTACTGTGGGGCAGGAGCGCGATGCTCCGGTGATGGCCAGACATGCTGTCCTCTGGAGTCTGGTCAGAATGGTCTCACCTACCTTCTGTTCGAGTTTGGGCCACCAGATTAGCGACGCATAGCTAACAATTGGTCTAACTATGGACCTGTAGATCCAGTCCACTATCTTGGGTTTTAGTCCCCATTTTCTCCCAACCATCCTACTTGTGAGGAACAACGCACTTCGGGCCTTGTTTACTACCTGCTCGAGATGCAGGCTCCAAGTAAGTTTTTGGTCGAGTACCACACCAAGGTATTTCGTGTTGTTGGTGAAGGACAGCTCTACCCCAGGGTCGCACATTAGTATCCAATATATTACATTTTTTTAAATTTTCACATTGAAAATAACCAAACCTAGGGGTCCCCCATGAGAGAAATTTCCTATTTTTAAAAACATAGGTGTACTAAATTGTGGGGGAGGGGGGTTAAAACCCGGCTAACGCCCCCCCCCCTCCCTCCCTGAGTTCGGCCTTGATCAGCACCCATACATGGCCTTGCATGCCATGTTTTGTCGTAGCATTTGCTCTGAGCTTTTGTTATACTATATAATAAGATCACTACATGATAATATGAAATCAGATTGCTGTTTTACAATGCAGCATCCTACTCAATCCATGAAAAATATGTCTTTTTCCTGTTCAAACATATATAGTATAACACATATAGTACAGTATGACATATATGTTATTCTTCATGTTTCATTTCGATTGATGCAGCACCATAATCAGGTACGTAGGCGTGTAATTTCACCATCACTGATGAAGTCATCAAGAGTTGGTCCATTTTTATTTGTTTATTTATTTATTTATTTTAAATATAGTGAGGCTGAATAATTTTGACGTAATTTCGCGCTCCCCAGTTACAACAATATTTAAAATAGTCTTATAGATTTTGGTCAATCCTTCTTTGATCCAAACATTTTACACTTTTTAATTCTTATATAATCAAGTTACTAGGAAAGTTAGTCTACGTGCGTACCGAGCCCCGGTCACCTCCGATTTAAACGTGTGACTTTACTATGTTCCCCAAGTGGTTCAGTCAGTCAGTCATTTCCTCTTCCCCCGAGGTGAAAGAGTCTGCCCATAGGGTGCTTCATGTTAACACTCAGACTCACTCCCCCCGCGAAGCTGACAGAGTTACTTAAAGCAGAAATGCTGATAGCAGGCGTTGGAAAACAACAAACAATATGAAAGTTTTTAAAAATTTACTTCGTAATATTTAACTATTTAATGGAACATATATTACAGAAAAGAAATGAATGGAGATTTTAATATTTTGGAAGTTTCGGATACAAATTTTTTAGATATTTTTGTACGCAATAGTACCTAGTTCCTTTTAATTGTAAGAGTGGGCCGAAAGGCCCGAAATTCGCCCATATGGAAAATAAAGGTAATTTTCTTTCTTTCATTCTTTCCTAATAATATGGAAAATAAAGGTAATTTTCTTTCTTTCATTCTTTCCTAATATTGTTTTATAATTTTACCAAATTAGTTTTTTGCAACAATTTTTTTCTTCTTCTTCTTCGGCCGGTACTCCCCTGCGCCGAAGGAATATGTTTTTACAAATAATCAATTATATCCTTGTCATACAAAAAAACTGTGGGCCCACAAGTGAATTACTAGCTTGTCGGGGGCTCGCACAGTGAACGCTGTAAAATTTTAGATGCTGATCAACATGTTTTCTATTTCACTACTGTGTTAGCAAGGAACTTAGTTTTAATTTCAAATCAGTTTCATACCTTTTAAAATTATAAAGTAAAAAGTACCTAATTATAGTAAAGTAAAGTAAAGTAAAGTAATTAAAGTAAAAAGTAAAGTAAGTTTTGAAGATTAATTATCCATAATCATAATAGTTTGTGAATTTTCTTAATTTTTTTTCACGTTTGGAAACAAAAGCTGAATTGCCCGCTCATTTTTTGAAGTGAAACTTCTTTATCGACGTAAGGCGCGGTTTCCACTGACCTGCTAGTGCTAAAAACAAATACGGTAACTGACATTCATAAGACTTAGGCGGGGTTCCACCGACCTCGCATTGCAGAATGCACATGACATTGACGGAAATTTTTGTTTTACACTATGCCATAGTTAAAATTGATCAATGATCATTGAGTAAAATCACAAACAAACTAAAATTAAAAAATGGCTTCATGGGATATGTTAAGTACAAACATTTTAATAGATTTCTAAAAAAAGAAAAATTCAAATTTCCGTCAATGTCATTTGCATTCTGCAATGCGAGGTCGGTGGAAACCCCGCCTAAGTTTTGAATGTCTGTTACCTCGTCACCGTATTTGTATTTAGCACTAACAGGTCGGTGGAAACCGTGCCTTAGGAAAAAATATTGTTATACGCCATCTTGGTTACTCGCCATCTTGTTACGCGCCATCCTGATTTCTGTACTCATGGATGACGCTCATTTTTGGGCAGATGTAGAAGGCCTATCTCAATTTAAATTATACCCATGTCTCTTGTTAGCTCAATCCACTTGACCCAGCGGGCCATGTGAAACGATCATTTAATAGGAGACTATTTTGAATTACAGACAGCATGGGGCCATTTACTCAGAAGCCAGAAAATTGTGTCATCGGATCGAAGCGAAACCGAGACACCCGCTTGTGAGGCGGGCATTGTTCCTCGGCACTACCGAGACAATTATTCTGTTTTACAAGTTAGCCGATACTTCAATCGGCTCAAACCCCCGACTCGCACACAACCTTTCCTTAACCTAAGATGTCGACTATGCCCGTTAAATCAGCATTAATTATAGACCAGTCTTAAGAATTTACTGATTTATTTTATTTATAACTTACTCTAATTTTTACTTCTATCGGTTTGTTCTCAAGCACGCACCAATTTTTCAATATTGGGCTAAAAGAAAAAACCGCCAAAGTGGTCCAAACTATCTTTTTTTTAAATTCACATTGTATCGTCGTTATCAATGTGAAAAAAATAAACACGGGTGGAACACAAAATGACGCAAAAAAATTAATTTCCAGCAATCCCATTTGAATTGTAAGGGCGGGTTTAAAGCAATATTTTGGGCAGATTTAGAATATCTACCTTAATTTAAATTATACCAATGTCTTCGTCTATTCTTCCTCTTTCAGGCCATGCTATATTTGTGGTTATAAAGCAATGGGTTTGGCTTTGGGGGTGTGAAACGTCAGGGGGTGCGCACGATTTCCAACAAAAATATGCCTCTTTCGGCCGCGTTATAAATAAATAAATTAATTATTTATCTATTTAAAAAATTCAAACTAACTTAAAGGGCTTTTTCATATTTCTTTCTCAGATTTTACGGCAAGATGGCCGACTGGAAGTTGTGTTTATGAAATGCTCGTCAGTTTTTAATTTATTTTAAGTTAAATAACACATTATTATATCATTAAACTGTTGGAAAGAGGAAGGAGTGATGGTGTTGTACTATTGCGAGTGATTTTACGTCGAATTGGCAAGTTAAACTGTATTTCTATCATATTGAATAGGCTACATAGCAAGAGGCCTAACAGTTTTTAACGGTCAGTTTGGAAGCTTCTAGAAGTTTCAAAGTTTAATAATTTGACAAGTAGTAGGGGACCCAGTTATCTGTGTTTTCTTTGTGTTTTGCTGGACGGTGGGGAGGACGGTAAGCCCAACATCATAGTATATTTTCATGGAAATTGCAGTTGAAGGATTGTGGTCAATATTGTAGAAACTTGAGCGTATAAAACTGTACCGCTCACCGGAACGTGCTAAGACGTGCAACGGTGCACTAACCAGCTGATCTATACTAGGCTTTTAGTTACTTATTGTAACTGACAAGACCTTTCCTACTGCATCTTTTTTACTACTGCTCAGTATACATTACAAACTGCAAAGTGCACGCATAGTACACGTATCCACTATACATACATCATGATGAATAAATCAATAAGTCTCCTCGATTTAACGAGTTCCCCAGTCCACATTCCTAGAGAGTCTACAGGTGAGGAGACCGCGCCAAAAATTCCGTCACACCTGTCAAACATGGCCAATGTGATGGCCCTAGAAAACCTGGAGGAAGAATGCCAGCGCCTAAGACTGGAAAATTCTGTTTTAAAGCATAGAATAGAGCAGTTGACATCCGGCACGGCTCCCTTCCGCGTACCAAGGAAGCGCAGTGTTAAAGATGCAGCGACATCCACTGACCCCCAGGTGAAGACACCCTCTCAGGGAAAAAATACTTCACAGCCAGTCACCAGTAGCAAGCCAGTCACCAGCCGCAAACCAGCCTCACAACCAGTCACCAGCCACAAGCCAACTTCACAACCAGCCATCAGTCCACTGTGTACCACGACAAGGCAAAAGCCCCCAAGCAAACCAAGCAAGCCACTGCCTGACGATGCTGAAATTCTTATAATAGGAAGCTCCCTCCTTAGGCACACTGATAGGTTTATAAGTCTGAGACAGGCATATGTTGCCGTTAGGCCAGGTGCCACCATACTGTCAATTAAATCTGAAATTGAGTGTCAACCTATCAACAACAAAGTTCGCCTAATTATACTTCATGTCGGTGGAAATAACTTAAAACATGAGACGGGTGACCACGTGGTCGGTGACCTATGGGAACTTGTTGAAATGGCAAAGACCAAATACCCTAAGGCTAACATTGTTGTTGATGGGATTATTATTAGGAAGGGTCTTAGCAGTCACTACGTAAACAGAGTGAATGAAAGTATAAGGTGGATGACCCAGTGTCATAATGTTTCCTTTGCTGACCCAAATATTGTTATTGATGAGAGCCATCTAGGTAACGACGGTGTTCACTTAAACCCCGATGGCATTAGAAAATTTTCTGCGTTTTTAAAAAACTCATTAAGCCTACTGCGCAACAAATCTTGGGACTAGAACGCAATTTAAATCCTAATTCCAAACTAACCTTAGTTTTTTTGAATGTCCAATGCCTTAGAACAAAATTTGATCTGGTAGAAAATTACTTAAGCAACAAAAACCACAATCTGCTGTGTATTAGTGAGCATTGGCTCAAGAGTGAAGAGTGTGATTTCTACCAAACCACTTCAAATCTGCAGCTAATCACTGCATGGTGCAGGAGTGAAAAGGATAGAGGTGGAACGGCCATTTATGCAAGCAGCGACCTATGTGTCAGGAAATTGGACGCCAACCGCTTTTGTTCAGAGCAAAACTTAGAAATGTCAGCCATTGAATTAACCGATTTGTCAACCCTGGTTGTTTCTCTGTATAGGTCACCTAATGGATCTTTTCCAATTTTTTTAAGCAACTTAGACTCATTCCTCTCATCACAAAGTGGTAAGCACAAGACTATAATCCTAGGGGGGGATTTTAACGTACACTTTAACACTTGCAGTAGACACGAGATTGATCTCACAAATTTATGCCGAAGTTATAATCTTTTTTTGACGAATCGTGAGCCGACAAGACTGGATAATTGCATAGACAACATTTTTACAAATCATACTGAGTTTACTGTTTCTGTATCTGATCCTACTGTTGCAGACCATAAAGCTGTGGAAATGTCATTAAACTTCTTTAAACCAGAGTTACGCGTTCCTTCTTGGTGTGCCAATTACATATCTACAACCAGGAAAGTAGACGAAAATAATTTTCATATTCTTATCTCGCGACTCAATGAAATAAACTGGGATATTGTAATAGAAAATGCTCATCCGACTGCTGTTAGTAAGTTCACTTCTTTTTTCAATGTATTAACCGACATTTTTAATAAAACCTTCCCCCAAAAACACATACACACGCCTCAGTTAGTCACAAAGAAAAATCATAAGCCGCCAAAAAATCCATGGTATACCCAAGACCTCAGAAATATTAAGGAATATCTGCTAACGTTGAACTATAGGTTTAAAGAGACCCTAGATACTGATTCCAAATCAGCGTTATATAGAAAATACCTGCGAGTTAAAAGTATTTATAAATACAAATTAACGCAGGCTAAGAAAAATTATAACGTAGAAACAATAAATAAAGCCGCAAACCCATGTAAAGCCATGTGGGCCCTTGTTAACGCCCAGGCCAAAAAGCGACAGACTCCATTATGTCCTATCAGCCCTGATGAACTAAATAACTATTTCTCTGAGGCGGCAGATAAAATAATAAACAGCCTCCCACCCAGTAATACGGACCCTGTACTTGGAGTTACCAGTACAGATGTATCTTTTTCCACTTGGGCACCTGTAAGTTGTCAGGATGTAACCAAAATAGTAAATGGCCTAAAGACGTCTCAGAGTGCAGACGCATATGGGTTTTCGTCGCTAATACTTAAAAGTATCATTGATACTATTGCCACGCCTCTTACTACTCTATTAAATATCAGTCTGAAAGAGGGAATCTTCCCTGATGAGCTTAAGATTTCCAGAACCGTGCCCATACATAAGAAAGGAGATGTATACTCTCCAGGAAACTATAGACCGATATCAATTGTGCCAGTTATCGGTAAAGTACTAGAAAAAATTATGTGTATCCAACTAGTGAACTACTTTGAAAAAAATGAATTGTTCAATGAAAGTCAACATGGTTTCAGGAGAGGTAAATCCACTTTCAGTGCTGCTTTAGAAATGGTTCAGGAGGCTCTAGACTGCTTCGAGGCAGGCGACTCCTTGGGCCTATCTTTCTGCGACCTAAGCAAAGCATTTGACTGTGTATATCATCCAATATTATTAGGTAAACTACAACGCTATGGTGTACGCAACGTAGTACTAACAATACTGACGTCTTATCTAGAAAACAGAACTCAGTTAGTAACCGTTGCGGGAGCACCTTCCACTCTTAAGTCTGTTAGACATGGGGTTCCTCAGGGCTCTGTCCTGGGTCCTCTACTATTCCTCGTAATGATAAATGATCTTAAAAACAGCACTATACTCTTTGCGGATGACACCACACTGAAGAAAAGAGCCTCGTCCCCTGAAGGTGCTGTTGCTGAAGGACGCCCCCTTCTAGAAAAAACAGCTGATTGGTTCATTAATAATAAGTTCCAACTAAATGCAGACAAAACCCAGCATCTTGTTTTGACACTAAAGGCATATCCAGACAACAACAGAGCGGTTAAGTTCCTGGGCTTTCATTTAGATCCAACTTTAAGTTGGAATATCCATATTGATCAAATATGTAAAAAGTTATGTCGTATTACATACCTCTTCAGAAAGTTGAGGAATCAAGTTACTTCAACTCATCTTCTGAATACATATTATGGATTATTCCACTCCCATATAAATTATGGTATTTTACTCTGGGGGCACGCTCCTGCTGCAAAGGATATACTCCTACTACAGAAGCGTGTGTTGCGAATAATAACTAACAGCAGATCTAGAGAGCCTTGTAGGCCTATTTTTTCCACCCTGGGTATTCTTACAATATATGCACAATATGTACTCAATAGCCTTATATATATAAAGGAAAATCTAGTTAACTTCAGCAACAGATGTGATGTTCACAATTACCCCACTAGAACAGCTCATCACCTACAAATCCCTAAGTGCAGATTAACAAAAACAAAGAGTAGTTTCCCAAATTTGGCCATTAAGTTATACAACTCCCTACCGAGGTCAATCCAGACAGAAAATCTGCCCCAATTTGGAAAAACTGTTGAGTACATATTAAAAACACATCCCATATATTCCATAAATGAATTTTATGAACTAGTTTGGAGTTAGGTATAGGCCTATGCACTGATAACGAAACCCTCGTGGTAAATTATTAATGTAATATTTATTATTAATGTAATATTAATGTAATATTTATTATTAATGTAATATTATTGTGATAGTAGTGTAGGCTAATATTATTGTGATAGTAATGTAGGCTAATATTATTGTGATAGTCATTTTTTTTGTACTTCAATTTTTGACGATGTGAATCCAGCTATGTCCTGGCACTTAAACGGATTATACTGATTCTGATTCTGATTCTGATTCTCTTTCCAGCCATATATTATGTAAGTGAAATTTAGTAATTTAGGCGTTGTCACGTTAAACTATCGCCTGTAAACCGACTTTACAACCGACTTACAGACAACCAATATAATTAATGAAATGCCATTATAATCTTAGCAACATTAGGGTAAAATAAAATAATTGAATTATTTGTATACATGTTTATAATAATAAAAAAAGCCTTTTCCTTAAAATGTATCTAATTTAACTTTACTTATACAATTTCTGTAAAGTTGTAAATATATTGTAGTAGATCATTTTTGGCAAAATGATGTTAAAAGGAAGTTTCACTTGTACACCCTACACCGATACACGCAAGCTAATTTTTATTTTAATTTTATTAACTGTAGTCCGTTTATTAAAATTATTAAATAGGGGCCCATCACAGATTTTACACTCTCTTATACTATAAGCTATATACTACTACTACTATTGTATACTATATCTGTTTTATATGGATGAAGTAAAGAAATACATTTATTTATTTATTATTTGCCCCTCTTTTCCTTTTCAGAAAGATGGAATATTCATTCCCATGGCTCCTCCTGTTTTGGGTCGCTATGATCGGAGTAAAAGCTGCTAATACTGCTAAATCTACAGAAAGGAAGTATATAATCAAGTGGGTGGGGCTTAAAGTGAATGACAATGTTAAAAAATTGGTTCCTGAATGTCACGTAGATATAAAAAATACTGAAGATGGGCTGATAACTATGAACGGAACACTGTTTTTAGCCGAAGAAATTCCTGACGAAACACATGTACGTACTACCGTAATATTATATTCTTCTTCTTCTAGAGTTACAATTTATGGATTGGTTTGCAGCGAATGTTGGAGTCTTCTCCTCCACTCTTGTCTGTTTTGTGCGGTCCTTTTCAGTCCTTTATAGGTGTCGTACATTAGGTCCTTCATGACATCCTCTAGGTACTCCTTCCTCTGTCGTCCTCTTGAGTTGGTGCCTTCAACCCTCAATGACGTTCTTGAGGAGCCCTTCGTGTTTCAGAATATGCCCCATCGATTTGCCTCTTCTTGTTGAAATGGTGGCCATAATCGCTCTTATTTCGTTTATTCAATGGAGCACTCTATGGAGTCTCCATGGAGAGACCACATAACCAACGAATATTACATTAAATGCACTAAAAACGCTACTATATAGTTTGCACAGCGAGTCCAATAAGTTCAATTAAGTTAAGGGGGTGCCAAAATCATTCAGGTGAAAATTATCAAAACCGGTCACGCGAAGGAAAACTTTAAACAGGACCCAGGAACGGCCCGAACAGGTTTCCCATTCGCTGATTGTCACTACAAACAACACAGTAACAAAGATGCGAAATGAGTGGGTTGGGGAATGAAGGCCAATTGACGAACTTGCCACCCTCGAAAAAAACGAGGAGATTTAAAAAAATCTGCCCATTGAGGCAGTGACAATTATTCAACTTCCGGAAACATTCTTCATGATTTTTCAATTCAATGCCACCTAAACTTAAAACCACCCCCAATTAAAATGTTATACATTTCAGATAAAACAGAACATGCTGTAATTATTTGGATTTCATAATGAATTGGGGGTTTTTATAGGCAGGAGCAACCTGAAATAACGCTGGTTTATCAACTTTTTGACGTTTTCTCTATCGTTGCCTTATGTGAGAAGTCTTTCTCTGATTGAAAATTAATTACACAAACAAAATCTAGCTGTTACTGCTCTCAAAATGCTTAAAACCCAACTATTTCAAGCCAATTTTTCAAAAAATTTCTCCCCTAATAGAACAAACAAAGAAACATAATGTGTAAAGTATTAAAATCAAACAAATTTGCACAATTTGTTTGATTTTAATACTTCACAGATTGTGTTTCGTTTCCACGAAGTCACGAGAAAAACATTAGAGCAACATATCGTAACATTTTACCTACCCCTGATATTAATACGCTTATATTTCATCATGTTAATACTTAGGTGAAAGTATTAGGATTTCAAAAGAACATGGATGGGAAATCGTGGCAAATAAGTCCATCGCTGACTTACAGCTATATTGTGGGTAACTTTATAAAGACGGACCAATCATTTGTTATGCCGGCAATTGTGGCAGGAAGCGACTTGCAGAGGAATGATTCACTGAAGAAGGTAAGCAGTCAGTAAATTAAATTACAGGTAGATATGCTGACCGAATTTCTAGCCGCACCGGGATCCTGAAAGAACCAATTCCAGGACTGTCGCTATTGAAAATATTTCAAATAATCAACAAAAATGAAAGAAATTCTGCAGATGAAAAATAAAGAAATAAATGAGGAGCGTGTATGTAAATGGTGGTGTGTCCAAAAATAGTAATTTTTGAGTTGGTGGTATTACTGAAATCGTCAGTACATCTGAAGTACATATTGAAGAATTTAGATTTTCCATTTTTTTTTTTTTGTCTCTCTTGCATTTGCAGTTCGAAGTGACAAATGATCGCCTTTTGCGTATATTCTGCTCAAATATACTATAGATAATGAGAAAAACTACAAATTTTTTTGAAGTAAGGCGGCTATTTCACTCACAATATTCCATCATTTTTGCATCAATAATTGATGAGTTGACATGGAGAAAAGAAAAAATCTCACAAATCATTGAAGAAAAATTGACATGTGGAATAGCCGCCTAAGGTCCCTGTGACTCAAGCACCATTGTGCGTTTACGGTACGGTCATAGAAGGAAATTTCAGCAATACATTGATTTTAGTAAATTTCATAATCTTAATTTTTGTATCGAAAATAGTTTTGTAAAAGTTGGTACTTTTCGAATTACAGCCAGAAAGCCACGGAGATGCATGATTTTTTACTTTTATTTCATATTTGTCAATGAAATTCGTCACCGGCATCACATATCACAGTCATCAACCAAGTAGAACGGAGAAAAGAGTTGATAAAGATTTATCGTATGCATGCAAATTGAATGAGTGTCTCCGAATAACCTCTTCAGCAGTCGCCTCTATAGGTGATACGCCGATATATGCTGTAGTATGAATTAATATCTTTATATATAAAAATTACGTGTCATGTTGTTTGTTCGCGATGGACTCCTAAACTACTGAACCGATTTTAAATTTGATTTGCACACCGTGTTCAATTTGACCCAACTTCAAAGATAGGATAGCTTACACTTCAATTTATAGTCGCAATATTATTTTATTGAAAATTATTTGTCTGCATTACATGGTTGCATAATCGCAAATTCACAGGAAAAACGTCAAAAGACAAAAACCCTGCTGCGGTTCAGTACACGGGATGGGTGAAAAATGCGGAAGTATTACATGCCCAATGAAAAATGTAATGCAGACAACGGAGAACATGGAAGATTGACGGAATCCCTGACACGACATTCATTGTCTGTTAGGCGGTACGAAGTTCGCCGGGTCCACTAGTAATTATATAAATAAAAAATGTGATACACATATTGGCATGAAGTGTACGCCGATAGCAGTGGTACGCCTCTGGATTGCTTGACCTTTTTCGGCCCTGGTGTGTCGAACCTGCTGACAGTGAGAGCCTACTTGGTTAGCATTGCACAGCGGGAGTCCACGAACCAGACCCGAAGACGGTCAAGCCACCCAGAGGCGTACCACTGCCATGGGCGTACACTTCATGCCAATATGAGTATCACATTTGTTTTTCCTATTAATTCATACTACAATGTGTTGAGTTACGATACGTCTCCGATCCCATGGTGTGTACATCGTACAAGTACATGTACGCTACCAACATGCCACCGAATGTATATATAATATTTATGGTGCTGACAAACTGAACTTAGGTTCTTACTAATTCCTCATCAAGGGAAGGGGGGGGGGAAGCTTCAGGAGTGGGTGCTACTCTCATCAATTTGGAGATACCTGTATGTCTAATGTTCATTATACCTTGTTTCAGAGATTATACACCTTGAAGAATGTTAAGCTGGGTGACGGCTTCCCTGCTTCTATGAATGGCGCCAACTGGCTTTTCACTTTAGACTGGATGATGGTAAACAACCGTCCCATTAACTTGGGGGTGGAAATTTTCTTTGACAGTAGGGCTCAACCTGCGATGAAACCTAAAAAACCTGGAATGGGCTAAGCCTGTCGTGATTTTATTGAACTGTGTAAACACAATTAAATTTATCTTTGCAAAGCATTGAAATAATGTATTTTTTAGGCCCGGTAACCATTTCCATAAAAACCGCCAATGTTTTGAAGGACTCATTGGTCCCTTGTTCAATGGATCTCGGATCTCGGATATTATTTGTATTGTTCCGTATGAAGTTTTGGCCATTTCTTACTTAACGTGTCCAGGTGGAACACGTTTTATGGGTTGTCCAGTAGGTATAGCGGCCTGGATGGTCTTGTTGCATTGAACTATATATATATACACTGGAAACACACCAGGAGCGCTAGGGATGTCGGCAACGGACAAAACCTGATATCTTGGATATTATGGCAGAAGCGTTCCATGCCATATACACTTACGTGTAAATTTGATGTTTTTCAATAATTTTTTTAATACGATTTATTGACATTTTCTGCTTTTGTAATATTTTTTTATTTATTATAGAACAATATTCTATGGTCACACACCGGCATTTATGATGATTTATTAATATTTAGCTAGGAATATGTTACTAATAAAAATTGTGTCAAGCAGCAATTTAACAAAATATAGCCAAACTATTTAGTCCAATCTAACCATGTTCGTCTATTTAATTGCATTGGGACTAAATTTGAAGTGTTCAACTTCCTAAATTTAGGCTCCTACCTATACCAGGAGTAGATCCAGCCCATTGGGGGCGGGCGGGGGGGGGGGGAGGAATTTGGCTCAAAATTTAATAAACATATGTAGTATACTTTACATTATAACGTAATAAGTTAGGCAACTTACAAAAGGCTAGCTTATAAGATTTCAGGGGCAGCTCCCCCTTTCATCTGTCCTTGACTACACTTCAACTAGAATAAGCAGAATATAAAAATAATAAGTAGTCACTCGGGCTAGACCCAATGGACGGATACAGGGAGGCAGGTTCCCCCCCTGGATCCACCCCATGGACGGAGACAGGGGGGCGGATATCCCCCCCCCCCCCCAAAATTCAGTAAATCTATTTTATAAGTTAATTTTTATAACTCTCTGATTTAATCGATACTACACAGGTTTTTCCTATTTTGACCCACAGCTACCCCCCCCCCCCTCCCATGGTGAGCTGGATCCGTCCCTGATCCACCAACACCGGCATTCGAATTTTTAAATCTCATAGCCTACTCATTATGCTTACACGATGTGAATATTCTGTGTGCTATCATCGATGAAAAAATATTGCAGTGTAGTAGGCCAATGCTGTTGATTTAGGGATGTCAATATCAATAACCCTAATAATTTCTAGACACTTTGCAGTACGTGTGATTTGCAAGAAAGCCACGAAATTTGCCCAAATGGGTAATAAAAACACCTTTTTCCTCTGTAAATTTGCCTTATAGTGTTTCGCTATTTTTATTCACTATCAAAACTTAGGTTCTGCAGGACTAGGCCTACTTAGGCTGCTGGAATTATCAGCTTCCTAAAATAATTTTAAACTTGACTAACTAAAAAATGCCTTGATGAGGTTGAAACAATAATAATAATAATAATTAGTATTAAAATTATACAGGACAATCAAGGCCGTAGCCAGGTTTTTTTTTTTGGGGGGGGGGTTAAAATTTCATTGAGTATTACATACTGGTTTTTATGTTTCCTCTCAAAATCCGATTCTATCTAGTGTCAAGCCATTTCATTTCGGGGCAGGGACGGTTTCAGAAAACGTTTTCGGGGGGGGGGGGGCGGTGGCCCAAAAAATATCGCGTTTCCCTTACTTGAGTAATAATTTCTCTTAATTTCCTTCAAAAGTCCATTCTAACTAGAATAATGCTATTTCTCTCGAGGGGGGGGCGACCGCCCCCCCCCCCAAGGAACCCCCCTTGGCTACGGCCTTGAGGATAATTGAAAGTGTGCAATTTGTTAACATAATGATTAAGAAAACTGAAATAAACCCATAAATGTTGCCTCAACTAATGACCAAACCATGCGAACACTTACTTGTTAAAAGTAATATTTTTCCCCGTTTCTCGACATATCTTGAACCTATTAGTGCATTTATAAGCAGAGGAAGATATGACCGGCTAGGTGCCGTGGTAGCAATCCATGTATATCAATGTCTTGTTGTTAGCTTCTGCTACTAGCACCTGTGCGAGGTGAAGACAGCAGTTGGCACCATGGAGGTAATAAAACTATGGAGCCACCATGTCGTATTTCGGCTGTGCTGGAGGACTGAAGCCACGACCGCGCCCCCTCATAGGTGCATTTTGGCGGGAAATTCAAATTTAATAGTTTTATTATATGTTTTCTTTATTATAGTTTTCTTTGCTGTTTCATATATAATTATATTTATATTTATTATATATATTGTTCAAAATTTAAATAAAAAGTACTGAAAGATCTGCATTAAAAAAATTTATTTTTATCTAAAAGTAGGGAAAACTTTGCTTAAAATATTGTTTAAAATATAAATTAAAAGTACTCCAAGTTGTGCATAAAAATATTGCTGGTTAGCTGGCATGATTTTCCGTTGTAAATAATCTTTAAATAATCTAATAAAAAATAAAATGTTACCACGGTATTAAATGGCAAAAGGCTCCTATGCTACGGAAATAGCCGAAGTCAAGAGGCTTCAATCCGAATGTTTACGATGAGTCTATAGTTTTACTATGTCTATGGTTGGCACACATGCTGGTCTTGGGCCTCTCCGCATTTGCATTTTGGCCATTGCCAAACTGATATATGTCCTCAATGTCTACCTACACCGACAAAAAGCGACAATGGAAAAGCTGAGACAATCTTGCCATTGATGCAATGAAACATGCGAAAGTGTGACTTAACCAGGTACAGATGTACGAGTCAAAAAAAAAAAAAACTGTTAGGAAATATAATCCTATAAATAAATACAGTACTGGACATATGGGCGAATTTAAATGTAGAATCTTCGTAAAGCATAGTCTCAAGGCCTTAGTCAGAATTTTTTTTCGAGGGGGGGGGGGGGTTTAGAAATTTCATTGGGTGTTACATAGTGGTTTTTCTTTTTCCTCTCAAAATCCGATTCTATCTAGTATCAAGCCATTTTATTTCGGGGGAGGGGGGGGGGTTTGAACCCCCAAGAAGAACCCCCCTTGGCTAGGGTCTTAGTCTTATAGAGTCTACTACACCACGATAGGAGCATTTGGGCGAGTTCGGGGTACTTCTGATAGTGTTATCAGTAATTGGTTTGACGGAGTGTTGTACCCTAGGGCTAACACAAGAGTATTCACCCCTCTTCGCTTAAGCTCATGACTATTAGGACAGACAACCAACCGCTGTTTTGTAAATATGTTATATCGCCATCATGTGTGTCTTTAGCTATAAGCATGCAGGCGTGGATCTACGGGGGAGGGGCTATGGGGGCTATAGCCCCCCCCCCCATTAGGTTCCTCCAAATGCGTGAAACCCCAATAATTCAGCCCTGTTTTTAAAAAAAAATAGTATTTGATCTTAGCCCCCTCCTTGGTCTCATTCTAGATCCGCGCCGGGCTATAATAAGATATGAAACACGAACCTTGGGTTCGAATTACACCGTGTATGTTGGAGTAGCCTCCTATAGTATTAGTATGCGGTAATACTATAGTGTATATAGTAATGATATGGTATTTACATTTAAAACCTTCTCTAGGCGTAAAATCTACTAAACAATGATAAGAACCTTGGGCTGTTGGTAATATCATAAAAGTAATATAATTACACCGAGTGGTGGTTATTGTTTTACGGCACCGGATCTGTCCTCGTATTTCATGTTATACCGCAAATTATGAACTTCACACTTTCCCCTCGTATATTTACACTTGCTCGTCCCCATTTCTCTTTCACACTTTGATACAATTCAGCTATTTCATCGCTCTTCGCTCTTCGCTCTCGCGCAGTGCCATGGTATTAAGTTTGGGCCCCTGGTTTTTTATTAGTGATGTCTAACTCCGGACTGACTCCCATGGATAGTCAATGGCGTAGACTCCATGTCTGCCGGATTGTCGGACTGACTCCAGCAACAAGTCCACCTTGACATCATCTACAGTCTGGAATAGAACGCTCAACGACGCCGGACAATCAGATCAAATCAGATATCGTAAATATTTATTCCAATTTTTTCAACAAGACAAGTATACATAAAATGACAAAATTAAAAGAACAGGTCCGAGTTTACTCGAACATGCTGTCCAATTTATCAAAATTAGAAGATGGAGAAAATGAGTAATTTCATGGTAAATAATTTTCCTACGGTTAAATTTCCGATATCTCGGGGGGGGGGGGGGGGTTGTCCACCTGACGTCACTGGAGGTGAGGTAACTTCTAGATAGGTCAGACCAACACATTACCACACAGCAATACTGGCAGGGCACGCAATGCGTTTGAGCGTGAATTTTATATAATTTTTTCGAAAAAACATTTTTTTGTACAAAACCAAATACTTTTCTGGGAAAGCAACCTGTCCGATTTCGTTACTCAATTTAACACCTAAAACTTACCTGAAGGTAAAAATCATCGATAGAAAGGTTTCGCAGAAAAATTATTTTTTAGTCATTTTTCATTAAAATGTAGTTATTTTTATTTTTTTACCCCCAGAAGCAAACTATCAAGGGGCAAGCGACCCCCTGCATTTTGTCAACATTAATAACGACTACAATATATGTGAATTTAAAAGAAATCGTGGGAGCCGTTTTTGATAAATACTTACTTAATTATATATTGTTTTATATTATATTATTCAATGCAACTATAGACTTAAGTACATATAAGTTGCTGTTCATAAGTTAATTATTCGACAGTTTCGTGCATTGGCTGACTCTACTCAGCCGTTTTTGCCCCATGGAGGAGTCTGTTAACTAGATAACTCGATAACACCGACATTGTGAAGACCCTTTTTCAAGCCATGCAGAGTAGTGGTACGGACTCTGACTTTTACCCGAAAGTTTGTTGGTTCGAGTCCTACACTTCCTACAATTTTTGGCCATGCTTCGGAGGCCATGCTTCGGAGGCCATGCAAAGCAGGCGGTACCGGGCCCTCCTAGCTGAGTGTAAGAGAGGGCTTTATAGCCCTAACTCCGCTAGGTTGGCTTAGTAATAGAACAAAAAGTCCTTATTTATTTATTTATTTAATAGCTTGGCATGCACTGTATTTACATACTGTATACGGATACTAATGTATCGCAAGAGCTTACATAAGAGCTTGTATATTTGGTTCAGAAAGTTACAGCAGAACGGTTAATACCTCAGAAAAATTAAGAAAGTATTTTTTTTTTAATAATATTTTATTAAAAACATTTGTACAAGTGAAATTGGCTTTTACCACAGGCAGCATGGCCGTGCGTGGTTTCTCATAGCGACGCTATGACGAAACAATACAATGCATGATACATGATGTCATTCTATATGATATACAATATAACAATTTTTGTTTTCGTCAATATTTATTAGTAGGTTAGTAAGGTTAGTTACGTACCTAGGTATACTGTTTTGCATATTCAATTTTACCAGACTTTTCCCATAAACCATATAATATGCACGTGACAAGCTACGTGGCCACCGTAGCTCCACGGATTTGGAGCAGTGGTCAGCAAACTACCCTGGCATGGTGGAAAATCGGGTTCCAATCGCGTTTCCGCCCATTTTTCCATATCTTCCTTTCTCTGATTCTCCTGCTTGTAGAGGCTTTCTACAAAGTTAAGCAGGTACTCGGTACTACCCGACCCCGATAGGATGGCACTTGTAACACTTTGTTTATTCGAAAACTTGCATAAGCGGAACACCGACTTTCTTCGATTTTTATAAGGATTCCAAGTGCCATCCTATCGTGATTGGTTAATACCGACTTCGGTGGCAAGGTAGTAGCGTACTTGAACTTGTGACAGTCTCTACACACCTTGCGGTCAGAGACGTGTTGTAACTCGATACAAGCACCCATTTGGTCCTTTCTTCTTCTTCTTCTTAAGGTTACAATCTTAGCGATTGGTTGGCAGCAACTCCCTGCATATCGTCTTCTTCTTATTATTATTATTATTGGGGTAGCCTACACCTATGTGCACTTAAGCCTATTGGGCCTATTCTGCCCCCCTACAACAAAGTATCTACATCCCTTTCCTCGAGGCCTATCTCCCTCAGGAGAGCCAGGATCTTGAGGGGGTTTAGAAGTGGTAGCTCTTTCATATGTAACTGCAAGCTTCCCAAGCATGCTGCTCTTCTTCGTACTTCGTGCGATTGTATCGCAGTGAATACCCAGTTGGTTACATAGTGAGGCGATTGAAGAGGTTAATCGGTACAATCATTAAATTGCTTGTAAGTGATTAACCTTTTTAGATTAAAAAAAAAACTATAATTATTGTTATATATTGTAATAACATACAATATTGAAATATCCTTACTAAACTCCATTTACTCTATTTTCTTGTTTCCAAACTAAGGAAAATCGTTGAAAAACTCACCCCGAGCCCCCCTCCCCTCCTATTTTATCCAAAGAATACGCTCAAGTGGCTGTTGTTGCTCCAATACAGCCAGAATATCCGGGGGTGTGAAGCACAACACTTAAACTGTATGGATTTCTAGAGACTTAACTTGATAAGAAGGGGTTGGTAGCGAGAGAGAGAGATGGGGGGGGGGGGGCAGCGGGGTCAGGATGAGAGGGTTTCAAGAAAAACAGCCGACGAGTATTATGAAATTATCGCTACTCCTACTCCGTCTCGGCTTAGCCAACTAACTCACTCCGGATATATTCCATTACTTTCAATTGGCTGCGACTGCGAGAATACTTTTTCGGCTCACAGCTTTACAAAGGCAGAGAGAGATAGAGGGGAGAAAATTCCTTCAGCAACAGATGAGGAATTTATATCTGAAGGAATACATTTTGGAAGTAATAGTGAGCGGTGTGGACTGTATTGTTTAGACAGGGGGGGGGGAGATTTCTACTTCTTCTTCTATTGCACTAGAAAAAAATAGGGCTGACTGGCTTGAAGAATTGGTTTATAAGAAATGTGACAGAAAGCCCGGATTTTCATGCCATGCCATACCATGCGGGTGAATGTCACAGTCCGTTCCACTATTCTACATGTCCTGTTGACTGTCCAATACTTTCGAACGGAAAATAGCCAATAGATAAATTGCAAGGCCTATTCCTAATAGTCAGAAACTTGGCTCCTGGACCACCTGCTTTAAATGCTGTATCATGTGTGGGACTCGAACCAACAACCAAGCGGGTGAATGTCACAGTCCGTTCCACTATTCTACATGTCCTGTTGACTGTCCAATACTTTCGAACGGAAAATAGCCAATAGATAAATTGCAAGGCCTGTTCCTAATAGTCAGGTCCTGGGACCACCTGCTTTAAATGCTGTATCATGTGTGGGACTCGAACCAACATCCATGCGGGTGAATGTCAGTCAGGAACTTGGCTCCTGGGCTTCCACACACGTTGGTATTCAGTGAGATTTAACCACTGATTTACCAGCCACTGATGATCAATTGTCAATAACTATATATTGCATATATATCCGCCTACATACCATAATAATAATAATTATTGTGGTCAGTAAACTTGCCTTAAGAGCTGCCACACGCTTCACGACTAATTCTGTCTGTATAGAACGGTCTGATGCTCAACTTACCTGAAAAAAAATAAAGAGTCAACATTTTAATATTGTGGGTTGTTTTTTTGGCGGTTCAGAAAAGCGGATAACCACAGACAATCTACCTACTATAGTAATAATAATAATAATGCGTGTATTTATAAAAAAAAACATCAGGCTACAATTTTTACTAAAACCTGTGCCAAAAAGGCGCGTTGGGATCACCACACAATTTATACTGTAGTAGATTATTTATTTGTTCTTCATACTAACATTCCTTTTTATGCTGCAGGCTACCTGTGAGTAGACTTATAATGTAGTTCCTAATGATATCCGAGGTAATATTTTCATGGCATCCGGCTCTGATCTTTTCATTGTAGTAACACAAACCACTAAAGTTGACAGAATTTCTGCTGTGTGTTAATTTGCAATTAGGAACCTTAGTAATTAGTAGTCTTGGGGTATAACAAATTGATCTAAAATCAGGGTTAGGGCGGAGTACCAATTGTTCGATGACTATGAGGCCCATGCCTCTAATGACTATTAACACAGCAGGCGATGTAAGTGCAACTAACCCTTTGATAAATGGTATTCCACCATTGCCATTAACCTTTACCCGCAAATTAAGAAGCTGTCAGAGAACTAGGTTCCCACGCTGACGCACTGATATTTCGTGAGACTTGATCACTGATTCAGTAGACGCCTCAGGCCGCCCTGATTATCCAAGCGTCCATCGCTAATGGCGTCTTGCCAGATTTATTGTCAGATGGTGGGGCGGCCGGGCCCTTGGGGATGCTCCGCATTGTCAATTGTCAATTCATTACCCCATGAATATTCAACAATAATTTCCGTCAGCCCACCCCTTAATCAATCAATTTCCATTTTCGCCCCTTTTTCAGTTGGGAAGATAGGTAAATTCAGTAGAGCGGCTCCTCCATGGAAGCTGTGACACTGTAAAAGTGCAGCTTCTTCGAAAATCAACCTGAAAGAACCTGTACGGTATGGAACCCGCACGTGCTTTCCTAATTTATCAATGTAGTATAGGAATCGAGATAGGTAATTTGAGCAGTTCAATGGTAAAGAAGCAGTATGAGTGAACCCGTACATGCTGTCTTAATTTATCAATTAGTGTAGAAATCGAGATAGATAATTTGAGCAGTTCAATGGTAAAGGACCAATATGAGTGAACCCGTACATATTTTCCTAATTTATCAATTAGTATAGGAACCGAGATAGATAATTTGAGCAGTTCAATGGTAAAGAAGCAGTATGAGTGAACCCGTTCATATTTTCCTAATTTATCAATTAGTATAGGAACCGAGACAGGAAATTTGAGCAGTTCAATGGTAAAGAACCAATATGAGTGAACCCATACATCCTTTCCTAATTTATCAATTAGTATAGGAACCGAGATAGATAATTTGAGTAGTTCAATGGTAAAGAAACAGTATGAGTGAACCCGTTCATTTTTTTTCTATTAATCTATTAGCATAGAAACCGAGGTAGATAATATGAGTAAATTTATTGTAGTTCCATGGTAAATAATTGCCCTAAAGCTAAATCGCACCTATGTAGCGAAAGCTACTGCTGATATCGTATTCTTAATACATAATAATAATATTAATAACAATTCTTTATTTCCAACAAATACAATTATTAGACAAAAATACAATTATTAATGGTATTATTGTTGGTATTGTTTTGTATGAACGTTGGCTTTAGGCGCCCATTCCATCGACCGGCTAGGACTATTTACAAAAACGGTGACGTGGTAGCAGACATTCAAGACTTAGGTGCTTTTTCCATCGACCTCGCATTGCAGAATGCAAATGACATTGACGGAAATTAGAATTTTTCTTTTTATAGAAATCTATTAAAATGTTTGTACTTAACATATCCCATGACGCCATTTTTTAATTTTAGTTTGTTTGTTTGTGATTTTACTGTATGATCATTGATCAATTTTAACTATGGCATAGAGTAAAATAAACATTTCCGTCAATTCTGCAATGCGAGGTCGGTGGAGACTCCGCCTAAGTCTTGAATGTCTGCTACCACGTCACTGTTTTTGTAAATAGCCCTAGCCGGTCGATGGAAACCGCGCCTTAGGCCAAGTCGTACACGTCCTCGATCATAACTCTCACCTACTACACAATTGGCAATGGACAAGTGGAGACAAACTTACAAGATGCAACAGGCGTAAGGGGGACAAAGCCAAGTTTGGGTGAGAGAGGTACATTGTGTAATCACTAATCAGAGCCCTGACGTGACATTGCATGGCAATACGATTTCCGTTCAGCTTTTGTTTAAATTTTACAAATACCCACTTACAGTACGTGAGATCAGATTTTATACAGTTTTGTAATTACATTACAATGAAATAGAAATTATTACTATATTATATTTTATAATTTTATACTGGGTTGTTAACTTTGGTTGAAACTAGTCACAGGCTGCACAGAAGTACAAAGTACGGTAGGTGGATTGGAATTGTTGGAAGTGCATTCAAATGTTAGAAGCCAGCTTCGCCAGTAATCATAATTTTTTTGTGATATTTTTGAGAGATTGAAAACATAACTTAAGGAAAAATCAAAATAGGCCTAGGTGTTTCTTTAATATTTTTTACCTGCCCGTTGGGTAAAGCGGGAAAGTAGGGAAAATCGTTTCCTTATGACATTTTTTTTTTCTACGTAGAAAAACTGGAGTTATATTTTCCTATATTTTCACTCAGTTTCCTACTTTCCCTTAGGGTAAACCAAACACAGTGAATACCCCTAATATGCATGTTTTCAATGGAAAATGTTCTCAAAATGACAGGCTATAAGTTTTCCTCTTAAGGTCCTGATTACAACCCTTTGAAATGCCTCCGTAACGAACATTGGAAGGCACCCCTACGCTCCAATGAATACGGCTGCCGCGCAATAATTCTTACCTATGCATTTGTAAGGGTGCTGGGCATGACCCTTAGAATGCAAAAAGATATCCTATCCGAAACCGTAGCATAGTAGGACTAAGCCAAAAGCATGGGCAACATATAATTTTTGAAGAATATTTTATGGACTCAGGCCTACTTTAGTGGCCCATATGTCCCTTGTCCAATGCCAACGATCCCATGCATTTTGGACATTATTTGCGTTGTTTCCGTATGAATCTTTGGCCATTGGCAAACTGGTTGGTATTCGTTCTTGATGTCAACCTACACCGGCTACAAGCGATAATGGACAAGCTGAGACAAGCTTACCATTGACACAATGAAACAGGCAAAAACATGACTTAACCATGTACTGATACATATACTATTTTAGTCTATTATATATATTTTTTTAAATATTACGGTATATTATATTATATATGGAAATAGGACTTACTTTCTTGACGGGGCATTCATCCCGTCACACCGGCTTCAAGCGATAAAGCTTACCATTGACGCCAATAGCCTACTTAATATGTTTTTTTTTCTTTCAGAACAATGAATAAAATACTAATCGCTTGCTTCTTTCTATTCTACATTACTTTGAATGACACTGGAGCCAACATACATTTTGGCCCAAAAACCTATACCCTCAGATTATTGCGCTTCGATGCGGACGCTAACACTACCAAATACGTACAAGTAACGTAACATGGGAAACCTACAACCAAGATAGATATATAACATTAAATGGAAATGTTGATACACTTGTGGATTTTCCCAATGACACTTTTGTAAGTCTACTCATTTAAAGCAATGTAATTTTGAAGAATCGGTACGAGTGAACCCGTACCGTATATGCTTTCCTATTAATCAATTAGGATAGGTATTGCAATACTTCATTGGTAAATAATTGTCGTAGGGTTATTAATTTCGGATGAATGAATAAACGACTTTATTGCAATACAAATGGCGACCAATAAGACTATAAAGTCTTTTTTTCATGGTAACCATAACTTAATAACAGTATAGATAGTAATATTTAACTTAAATTATCGTATATGAAATAAAAAAATCCCTTTCGGCTATGGCCGATCAGGTGTAGGGAGATTCCGCAGACCCTGCTTTTCCTCTACGCTACCCAGAGGCGTAAAGTTTTAGAATAATGGCGGGGGCAAAACTAAGTAGACCTTATGACGTCATCAGGCAGGATTGAAGAAAAAATTGATAATATAATAGAAAAATTGTAGAGTTTTACGCATTTTTTAATAGTTGTAAAGTATAGCTGTAGATTTTACAAAGCTAAAAAAAGAATGCTTATATATTCATATTGCTGCAAAGGGGACTATGAAGTAAGAACCACGTCTTACAATGCTCGAAGCGGGGGGGGGGGCAAGTTGTACCGTGCCCCCCCCCCCCCCCGCCCAACGTTACGCCCCTGACGCTATGTGTAATAGAAAATAAAATAAAACTTCATTATTTTCCCGATCACAACATCAACACACAAAACACTCTTGTGTTCCAAACTCCGACGACTATGAACTTTTACTTATTAAATTATTTTTACTTTGACTGGACGTCATCTTGAAATCGTTAATTTGTCGTAAAAAGTGTAGATCACCATTATCGTAGATAATAATACGATCCTTCAGTCAGATTTTAATTCATTCCTCTGCGACTAATATTGACTTGAGATATGAGTTATATAAGTTTTCAATCGGCCGCCATCTTATAACTAAATAGCGGATCTAGCTGGTTAACGAACTCGATCAAGGCATTTGTATGATCAATATTTGTGCCAAGTTTCATCCAAATCGGATAATATTTACGGAAGTTACAGTGTTTCCTAAAATCGATATGCATATATATATAACATTTTGAACGGAGGGTGGTTTTATTCTCAGGGGGTCATGAAATGAAAAGTTGTGAAGAAATTTTCCGAAAGTCGAACATTGGTCGCCATCTCAATAGGTACATGAATCTCCCTAAAAGGTCATGTTTCCCTATCCCAAAGCAAATAATTGATCGTTTGACAATTGCATATTACGATACAATACAGTAATAATGACTTGGTATGCTACGTTATGTATTGGGGCATGGACGGATACAGGGGGGGGGGGGGGTAGGGGGTAGTGCCCCCCCACCAAATGGGCTGGATCCGTCCCTGTATTGGGGCATGAATTATCGTATTATTTCTTCAACAAATATTTTTTTGTTTAAAACCAAATCTTTGGGAAAGGAATATGATCGGGTTTTTTTTCACTCTATTTAAATTTAAAATATACCTAAAGTAAGAAACTACCGATAGAATGGCTCCGTAGAAATCCCTGAAATCTCGAATAATTCGCCCATCAAAAATATTTTTACGTATTTAAGGTATAAATAGGATAGCAATAATTGTCCTGGGGTTAAATTTAGGTTGCCTCAACTTTCCCTATTCCAAAGAACTGAATTGATCGATGGGATAATTGCATAGTCTAGAGTGGGCGGGGCAGAGTATCCAATGTATATAGTCCAATGTGTATAGTATATATTATGTACAGTATATCTATAATTTCTTCACAAAATATACTGTATATATTTTTTATTCCAAACCGACACTTTGCTTGAGAAAGCAACCTATTCGGTTTTGTTACTCAATTTAACACCTAAAACATACCTGAAATAAGAAAGCACCAATAGAAGTTATTTATTAATCATTCCATAAAAATTGAGTTTATTTTTATTTTTTTACCCCCCAGAATCAAACTAACAAGAGGCAAGCGACCTATAGGGTTTCACATTAATAACGACTACAATATATGCGAATTTAAAAGAAATCGTTTTTAGATACAATTCTCTTAACCATTTTTTTTTAAAGTTTTTGGAGGGTTAAACCCCCAAAATCGACATAACCCAAAATAAAAAACTTGTCCTGAGGCATGATTTTTGTGAACCTACATGCCACATTTCATCCAAACCCACAGACTAGTTTGATCAACAGACAGACAGACAGACCGACATTTAGTAAAAACCACTTTTTTTATTCCTGTGAATCCATTGAAATTTTGAAATCGAAAACTTCGACCATCACAAAGCTTTCCTTACAATACGTATGTATTATACGTTCGTATAAATAGCCGTTTTTGTTTAAAAAATGTTTTAGACGTTTTTCGTTTAAAAAAAAAAAACGTTTTTGGGTTCCTGGAGCCCTTAATACGTGTAAACCCGTGGAATTATCGGAATCGAAAATTTTAGAATATCATAAAGCTTTCCTTCTAGTACTTCGTATAAAATGGAATGTTATAATTAAGAAACAATCGAGTGTTTCTGGAAACCTCCATTGCACACGCAGCCTTGCAACCCTTGCCTCGCAGATCGCGCTGTTATATTTGCTATATGGAGCTCCTGTTGCACTCAGCTTAACCAAAACTTGTATTTCTGCTAGTCATGGCTAGTTTGTTATACAATATATGGTATAAATTAGTCAGGACATGTAGAGTAGTGGTAAGGACTCTGACTTTCACCCGAAAGGTTGTTGGTTCGAGTCCTACACTGGCTACATTTTCTGGCCATGCTTCGGAGGGCATATAAAGCAGGCGGTCCCGGACCTTCCTAGTTGAGTGTAAGAGAGGGCTTTATAGCCCTAACTCCGCTAGGTTGGCTTAGTAATAGAACAAAAAAAGTCCTTATTTATTTATTTATTTAAATTTCGTCCCTTGCTTTAAGGGAACTGAGATTTTTTGGGAAGTCTTGATAGGGGCTTATCTAAAGGACAGTTAATTAGTTATTTTGTTCTAAGGTGGCTATTCCACCGACGTCGTTTTTCAATGTACATATGTCATGAGGTGGTAGCAGACATCATTAATAAGTCTCTACCATATTATAACTTAATTTACAATAAGTATCTACATAATAGTCTCCTTAAAATATGGCAGAGACTTATTAATAATGTCTGCTACCACGCCATGACACATGCACATTGAAAAACGACGTCGGTGGAATAGTCGCCACAGAGGGACAAGCTGGATGATCTGGGGGTGGATTAATTTTGGCCATAATCAACAATTTCGTTGTGATAAGATGTGTTACAATATATACTATATACGCTATAATATATGGCTACATACACTTAATTTTCATATTTCACACACCAGATAAAAGTGTTGGGATTTCTCAAAAATGTGGACGGAAGATCTTGGCAAACTCGGCCGTCGCTACTCATGACCTATACATTGTGTGATCTGCTGATGAAAGACCAAACAATTGTAATTCCAGGAGTAGTGCGAGGAAGCAACTTGGTCAGAAAATGTCCCATCAAGAAGGTATGTGAAGTAAAGAAGAACCGGTACGATTTTTTTAAATGATTTGTTTCCAATCTCTATACTTATTGCATTTCCGACCTATACTTCATACCATGGAAACTTATGCAGCCGCTAAGTGTAGGAGGAAGTTATCTCAAAAGCTTAAAGTGAGATAGTATAGTAGCATAAAGGAAGAGCGGGGTCGACGATAGTGCAAAGTGTGTTCTGAGATACGAAACGAAAGGCATTTTATTTATTCAAGTTATTAAAAATGTTATTTGGAATATGGAATATAGACATTGGCCACCCCTGGGTCACTCCAAAATTAGTCTGTTTCCAATGACTTCCCATTATATTTTTTATTTATTTTAGTTTCAGGGCAGGGAAAATTGTTCTAGGTCTACTACTTGCAATTATTGTGTATAAATTGTTTTTTCCTATATTCAATACACGTTCATTCATTCATTCATATATTTATTCAATAGTATAAGGAAAGCTTTGTGATGGTGGTAGTAGTAAGGTTGGACACAGTCCCAGGCCACGGTGTGGGCCCCTAGGACAGTGGACCTCCTGATTATAGTGGATTCCGAACCACTTGGGAAACACAGTCAAGTCACACGATTAGTTCGGAGGTGACCAGGACAAGTCCTACCATGTTTCCCTACCGGCTCTGTGCACACGACCAAGTTATCTGCATCTTTGAACCTGCTCTGGTCCGCTGGATTAAACATGGTAAGACGGCCGGCCTTTTTTTTATGGTAGAATCCATTTATTATCTTTTTCGTGTCCATTTGTGAGATTTCAACAGATTTTCGATCAAGGAACTTTCCGGAAGTCGAACATTGGTCGCCGTCGCCCATCTGAATAGGTAGATGAAGATATAACTATAGTCACATTTTGTATCAAAGCAATCATAAATACCGAATGTCCCTGTAAAAAGCTATAACCAATTTCTAATATGTACATTTTGTATTGTATTGTTAATTTTGAATATATTGATTGATTGATTGATTGAATACGAACATTTTTTTCTTATTTCAGGGAATGTACACACTGAAAAATGCCACTATAGGCGACAAATGGCCTAGTACTCTGCTTGGCGACTATTGGTTAATGAAAACAACCTTTACTTTAGACAAGGAACAGATATTTAGTTTAGAATTTCTAATTCTTCTAGATAAAAGAGCTCGATTACCTGTTTCGAAAACAATATTGAGGCCTGGTAACTCAAGGACCGTATTGAATAAGAAATCATAATAATTATTGAATAAAAATTAATTATTTTAATAATTATTTAATATATTATAAAGGATACAAAACGGGTAAGTGCTTGGAACCGTACGGTACAATATTTTGCAGTATTATATGGTATACAGTATAAATAATTAAATAAATTATTAAAATTAATATTGTCTTTTTTGTTCTATTACAAACCCAACCTAGCGGAGTTAAGGCTATAAAGTCCTCTCTTACACTCAACTAGGAAGTGCATTGGCATAAATAGAGGGTCCTGGGGGGGGGGGCTTAGCCCCCCCCAGGTCCACCCGTAGCCCCCCCCCCCAGGATTTTTGTTTTTGGTGACAAAGACGTTATGGAGGCTAAAGGCAGAGTATCCACAATAATGAAAGGGAAATTAATTCTTAGTATGCTTATTTTAAATGAAAAAAATCAACATATTGACCAAGTACTTTCACAAAAAATGTATATTACTAAAAAAGCTTAAAATCCCAATACTTCAGAGGTACTTTTTCCAATTTTTTCTCCGGGGGAGACCCCCGGGCCCCCCTCAATAGTAGATTTATTCGCCGTTGTAATATCTCAATTTTGTACTGCTTGCAAACATTGGCGTAAATAGGGGGGGGGGGTCCTGGGCTAAGCCCCCCCCCCCCCCGAATTAAAACCCCAATATTTCAGACCTATTTTTTCAAAGATTTTCTTTGGGGGAGACCCTCGGGCCCCCTCAGTGGTAGGTTTATTCATCGGTAAATGCTTGAAAAATTGCGTAAAACCTCCCTAATTAGGATTCATCAATTTTTGTTCTCCGGGGGGGACCCCCGGACCCCCCCTTTCTCCAGAGTAGAATATTCGTAAACTCTCACTAATTTGAGCTCATTTATCAATTTTTTTCTCCGGGGGAGACCCCCGGGCCCCCCTTTCTCCAGGGTATGATATGCGTAAAACCTCACTAATTTGAGCCCATTCATCAGTTTTTTTCTCCGGGGGAGCCCCCGGGCCCCCTTTTTCTAGGGTATAATATGCGTAAAACCTCACTAATTTGAGCCCATTTATCGATTTTTTTTTCTCCGGGGGATCAAAGTCTTGGGGTCCTAAAGCCCCCCCCCCCAGAAATCTTGGGAATTTACGCCAATGTGGAAGTCCCCGGACCACCTGCCTCCCGGGACCACCTGCTTTACATGAATGAATGAATGAATAATTATATTAATATAATATAATATAATAAAATATAATAATGCAATGCAATAATGCCATGTTACAGCGTTTTCTTAAGTCCATATCGCAAGGCAAGGGCCCGTGTGCGACTTATACTATCTGGCTATTGAGGGTGTGGTGTGTGTACGGGGTGGTATACTTTTATGTTGGTGGTAGTTCGGTCTTTATCCATTGTGTAACTGCTCTTTTGAAACAATTGAAGTTTTTTAACGACTTTATTTGGATTGGTAGTTTATTGTAATATGATATGCCTATATATTCAGATTGGTGTTGAGATCTTGTGGTTCGAACAGTTTGTTGTGTGAAAGGATGTGTGTGGAGCCATCTTGTGTTGTGTGAGTGTTGTACAGATTTTAAATTTTGTTTTTGATTGCGTACTAATATTATTGAGTTTTTTAATATATAATTGTTTAACGTCTAGGACATCCGCTAAATTGTATAGGTCTTTTGTTGGATATAATTTCCCCTTTTTATGTATAATTTTTAGGATTGTTCTTTGTACGGTATTGACTTTGTCCGTTACATTTTGGTAGGCACCTCCCCAGGCTGATATTGCATATGTTAGATGGGATTCCGCTATAGCGTAATAAAAGGATTTAATTAGAAGTTCTTGTGCAACGTTACGAAGTTGGACAAATTTATATATAGTTTTTCTTAGTTTGTTGGCAACCAATTGAGTATGGGGTTCCCATTTCAATTCAGGAGCTTGGTTACAAACGTGGCCGACTCCATTTTTTTACACAATGGGGTTTTGATCCGACCTTGCAGAAAATTTTAATGTCCACCTGCACGTTGTAAAATAAA
Organism: Psococerastis gibbosa; assembly: GCA_963971405.1. Lineage (NCBI taxonomy): Eukaryota > Metazoa > Arthropoda > Insecta > Psocodea > Psocidae > Psococerastis > Psococerastis gibbosa. Next base: position 41,447,159 of record OZ020489.1, on the reverse strand, counting down.
GTGGCAAAAGCAGCCAGAAGCACAGAAGCGCTGAGAAGTCCAGGGTTAGCTATAAACTTAATGCAATTTTCAACAGAAAATCCACTCTCCTGAAAAATTCTACAACTTGGAGTTTGTAAACAGCCTCCTCATTATTAAACACAATACAATTATAACAAAACTAAAGACACTTAAAATCTAACATTTAACTTAAATAACGAAGAACAACAAAAATACAATTTACAAAATAAAATTAGCCCATTGTAAGAACAATCGGCCAAATTATTCTACGCATTCCCCAGAAACGCATCAAGCGAATAAAACACACCCTCCACCAGGTAAGTGTGTAATATTCGCCTGAACTCCCTAGCCTCCGAACACAATCTCTTAATAGGGTCCGGTAACTCGTTGAACAATTGGGCGTTCCTCCCCCCCCCCTTCTATACCCCTCCTTTTTTACCTTCTTTCCCCCCTTTTTACATTCCATATACGATAATTTAAGTCATATTTTGCTATGTATATTGTTATTAAGTTATGGTTAACATGAAAAAAGACTTTATAGTCTTATTGTTCGCCATTTGTATTGCAATAAAGTCATTTATTCATTTATTCAACAGCAACCTTCCCTTTATTAGAATAAAATTGTCGGTGCCATATCTTCGGGTTCGGGAAATGTGGAAGTCGATATCGGCCCGCCGGGTTTCGCGGCCTGATATTTCTCGCACTCTTGTAAAGTCGGCTTGTGCAAGGCAGTGCATTATGGCCGCTTCTATGTACATGGAAGCATCCTCCGAAGCATGGCCAGAAAATGTAGCAAGTGTGGGACTCGAACCAACAACAACAACAGTCTGTGCCACTACTTTACATGTCCTAACACTGACATTAAACTTGGTTGAAGAAGTACCCTTCTCCTTATAACCAAAATGAGAGGATATAGAAAAAAACTGGAATCTAAAATCGCGGCTGTACGGCTTGATTCTACTATACCCTGTGTAACAGAGTTCTACTTTATACTACTTTTTGGGGTAGATTTTATACAGCTGAACGAAGACAATACACATTTTAGCGTACGCTGACTCAGCAAGCGTGCGGTGCGGAGAGGTATAAGGTGTGTACGTGTTTCAATTCCCCGAAGGTTCAGTTTCCCATTAGAGGTTCGAGCTTGTTTTTACGTTTGTCGCATCCTAATGCCCCCCTCCCCCCTCAATCTATTTCTTTCGTTTTTTTGTCAATTCCAGTCAAATGACCCGATCCAAAATTATTAGCTACACTTCATGCAACATAAAAGAGGGGTATTTTTAATTTATGGTGCCGTAGCTTTTTCATAAAAATGATTGAGGGTTAAAATTTCACGTAAAATACTAGTAGATACTGTCCTTAAATGCCTCGCATTCTACACGCTAAATATAGTTGCGGGTTGTTGTCGCAGGTACCTTACCCTAAATCGGGTAGGTACACAAGTACTCATCCCCGCATTTTACAGTTAGTCTTAATATTGTATCGGCTCCGATAAGTTCTATATTTATTTAATTATTTACCTATTGTTAATTTACATTAGCCTAATTTTATTAGTTGTAGTTGTAGTGTTCTCGTGTTTATGTTATTATTCGTTATATTAAACAGTGTTTATTGTGCTCGCCCCTGCTGGGATTCCTGCGGATACTTTGCAAGCCACGGACTCCAGCAGTAGATAAGTAGCGTAGCCTATTCACTTAAAATACATACACCCAGACACCTTACAGCACCACACTAAACAGGAACCGGTCCGAGTTTACTCGAACATGCTTTCCAATTTATCAAAATTAGTAGATAGAGAAAATGAGTAATTTCATGGTAAATAATTTTCCTATGGTTCAATTTCCGATATTTCCGGTGGGGGGGGGGGGGGGGTGTCCACCTGACGTCACTCGTCACTGGTGGTGAGGTAAATTCTAGATAGGTCAGACCAACACATTACCACACAGCAATAATGGCAGGGCACGCAATGCATTGGAGCGTGGATTGTCTACCACTTTTTCAAAAAAACATTTTTTTGTACAATACCAAAATTCCTTTTTGGGGAAAGCAACCTGTCCGGTTTCGTTACTCAATTTAACACCTAAAACATGCCTGAAGGTAGAAATCATCGATAGAAAGGTGTCACAGAAAAATTATTTTTTAGTCATTTTTCATTAAAATTTAGTCATTTTTATTTTTTTACCCCCAGAAGCAAACTATCAAGGGGCAACCGACCCCCCGCATTTTATCAACATTAACAACGACTACAATATATGTGAATTTAAAAGAAATCGTTGGAGCCGTTTTTGGGAAATAATTTTTTTAGACGCTTTTTTGAAGTTTTTTGAAAATAAAACCCCTCCAAATTGAGTTAGCCCAAAATAAAAATAAATGATCCCGAGGTATGATTTTTGTGAACCTACATGCCGAATTTCATCAAAATCGACCGAGTAGTCTGCCCGGAAATCGACGAACAGACAGACAGACATTTCGTAAAAACCACTTTTTTGGGTTCCTGGGACCTTAAAACGTGTAAATCCGTTGAAATCTGTGAATCGAAAATTTGGACCGTCACAAAGCTTTCCTTATACTAGGTATAAATTGGAAAGCAATAAATATTATAATAGGCCTACCTACTGTACTACACCTTAACCGAGTACGCCGAGTACAGTAGGCTTATTCTCTCATTCTTTTATAAATAATCATATTTTCATACAGTCCACTCTTTTCATAGGTACCTAAACCTTCAGGAGCGTAATTTGAAGTCCCTATAGTTATTAGTTTATTAGGATACGCCCCTGTAGTGAGTTAGGTACTTTATTTTATTTACTGAGCTATCGCAGAACGCCACAGATACCTACCATGAAAAAACTACAAAACCAAAAATTAATAACATCCTATTATACAACTTAGATGCACCAATATTTTAATAATTTGCTTAATTAATTAATTAAAAAATAAGAAGCAGCCTATTTTATTTCCGGCTGCCAATTTCTACTATAAAAAATACAACAAAATTCCAGAAAATATGTCATTGTCATGACAAACTCACACCCTTGCAAAAAACAATTGCTCGCTTTTTTCCCGTGAATTTTACAATGCGTGAAAATTTAGTCCTCAGTAATTATCATGAATGAATTAGTCTACAACAATAAAAAATTAAAATTATAGCCTATAATGATATGATCTATGGCACAATCTGTTTGACATTCCTTGTTTCCGCTTATCTTTTGTTTCAAGCGTCGCACAATACCGTAAGTATGCATAATAAAATCAGATTATCATTGAACTGCTCATGTTGATTCAAACATTCCTGATATATACAGTATGTCCTGCAGACAATATAATAATATCATAATAGATTAATAATAGATTCATGGCCCTCTGAGCCACGTTCAAAATGTTATAGATAATATACGTATATGTATGTACTCGTACATGCATGAATTTAATTAAACTTGACAGAAAAATTTATCATACAAATAGTTGCATAGTACAGTAGAAAATAATAAGTATAATTGTAGCTTGTAGCAGAGCTTTTTCGCGAGTTTCACATTATTATTGTCAATTTGACTTACCGCCATCTTGAAATCGTTCATTTGTCGTAAAATGCGTTAACGCCATTATCGCAGATACAAATACAGGCTTTCAGTCACATTTTATTTCATCCCTCTACAAACAATAGCATATTAACTGAGGTAAGAATTATTTAAGTATTTGTCCAACCGCCATCTTGAAACATAATAACTGGTCAGGCTGGTTAACGAACTTGATCAATATATGATTGATTTTTGGGCCAAGTATCATTAAAATCAGATAATAACTACGGACGTTACAGCAGGACCGTAGCCAGGGTCCATCTGACGTCACCGGAGTAGAGGTAACTTCAACATGTTTAAAACCCATTCTATCCAGTGTACGCGGCAAATATTTAGGGGGGGGGGGGGGTCCGAACCCCCATGACCTCTCTGTGGCTACGGCCTTGAGTTACAGTGTTACCTAAAAGTGATATGCATATAACAAACGTATACATACATATGTAAATATCGTGTGTAACATTTTGAACGGGGGTGATTTTAGGCTGGAATGATAAGTTATGAAGACATTTTCCGAAAGTTGAACATTGGTCGCCGTCGCGATAGGTAGAAAAATCTCCCTAAAACGATTTCACAAAAATTAATGGACACACCATTCACTTCCGACTATGGGATGATTAGTTAAATCAGTGGTACCCAACCGGTGGCCCGTGAGACCCTGTCATTAGGCGGAGTTTCCACATACGTCAATAGTCAATAGTAAATGTGGTTTTTACGTGGTAGCAGACATTAAAGACATACTAAAAATGTCTGCTACCACGTCAAAACCATATTTACTATTGACGTATGTGGAAACCCCGTCTTAACAAAAACATTCAGCCGAGAATACAACGAATATAAAGGCTAAAGGCAGAGTATCCACAATAATGAAAGGGAAATTAATTCTTAGTATGCTTACTTTAAATGAAAAAAATCAACATATTGACCAAGTACTTTCACAAAAAATGTATATTACTAAGGAAGCTTAAAATCCCAATACTTCAGAGGTACTTTTTCCAATTTTTTCTCCGGGGGAGACCCCCGGGCCCCCCTCAATAGTAGGTTTATTCGCCGTTGTAATATCTCAATTTTGTGCCCAAGTTTCACATTAATTATGTCGTACATTAAAATCATACTCTAAGCTTAATATACTTTAGTGATATCCTTGAAAACCTTCTAATTCTTGAAAAAATATAAATATTGTTAATAAAAGAGGTGGCCCGTAGCGACACATTGTCGGGTTAAATTGTCCGCAGACCGTCATTTGGGAACCACTAGGTTAAACAATTTTTTTCATGAATAGTATTCTCTAATTCAGCAGTTTTTTCAGTTTTATATTTTATATTATATATTATACGATGGAAAAAAAATAAAATTATAAAAGTTCAAAACCGAAAGGTTTGTCGGAACACATGTTCATCGCTCGTGATAATTAAAATTAATTATTATTAATATAATAATAACAATAATAAACGTCTTATATTTACGGGGCGAGGCTTAAGACTAGAAAGTCTTTTTCTGCCTGACCCACATCCAAAAACAATACAATTTCCAAAATACATACCCTTAACTTAAACAATCTTATTCAAAATTTCTAACAATGCATAAAAAGAACTTATTCTAAACGTGACGTGACTTAAAAAGACATACAGTAAAAAGACATACAGTAAATAAGTAAGTAAGTAAGTATTTATTAATCAAAAAACGCAATACAATTAATAAATATCCAAGGGCCACACTAAGTGCACCCTGTGAAGGGGACTTGCGTCGTGGCCCTTATAACTATTACAATACAAAAACATTACATATTACATTACATAACAAATAATTATAAATAATGGTCTAAAACACTTTCAAATCTTGGAATATTTTATCTATTTATATATATTATATTATATTTATTATTATATTATATTATATATATTATATATATTTATGTTATGTTATTTTATTTTTGTTATATTATTTTATTTTAACATTATCGCTTCAAAATATCTTTAAGTTCAGTAAAAGGCATATTATAAATGATTTTTTTTGTGATTGTTCTAAATTTAAAATTTTAAAAAACTGTCAGTATAATACCGTACTTTAATTTCCTTAGGCAAAGCATTAAAAACCTTGACTGCTCTGAAATTTGGCGATTGTTTAAAGTGCTCAACGAAAGGACGCTCTGTTTTCAAGTTATTGGCTACGCTGTGTCTGGTATGAAGAGCATGAGTGGAACTCACACTATTTATTTGAGAATTTTTTAAAGTCAATACCAGATTAACACAATAAAAATCTATTAATATCTATTATCTATTATTACTATTCAACTTACATATAACAGCAATATAACTAGTATTTTTTTAGAATGTTAGTTTTGTAAGCTGGAGAAATAAAACCGTAGTTGTTCCATTATACAATAATAACGAGAGCTACGGTACCTCCGCGATACAAGTTTAGAAGCGTACGTGTACGTAGTGCCACTGAAGATGTCGACCGCAGTTGTTGACGAAACGTTTGGAAACTTACTTTCAAATTTACCTCGGCCTATTAGTCCGGATTCTGTTCACTCCTTAGCCGTTTCTCCAATGAACCACCGACCTTCTTGACGGATTATGTAGCGTTCGCGGGACACCCTGTATGTCCCTATAGCCAGCCATCTTGATGAAAAATCGTGTCCAAGTTGTTTACGTTCAGCTTTTGTTTCAATCATTGGAAAACAGTCCACCATTAATAGGCCATTCGTAGCATATATAATTCACGCAAAAACTGTTGGATTTGTCCACTTTTCAAACCGTTCCCCACCAGTATAAGGTTGGTTTAAATTAAGATAGAAATTTAATAGGCACAGAAGAGGGTCTGACCCGAAATTAAAAGCTACGAAGCATTGCAATTTTCGTGATTTTTATATTTTTTGGAATGAACAAAGTGTTTTATAGCACTTTAGACAGTAGCTTACAGTACCTATACAATGCAGAGGTGGCCTTTGGTGGTGGCGAGCAAGGCAATCGCCCGGGGCGGAGCTCACTCTTGCAGGGGCCTCGCGCAACAACCCAAGCAAATTAAGAGAAATGTTAGATTGAACTATCTTTTAGGGAGATTCAAGAAATGCAAGAAAATGCATTTTTGAACACTCTCCAATATTTTTAGCCCGCAAACTATTCAATTCCCTTCCAATAGAGATAAAGGTTCTCCGCTCAAGTAAGCATTTTTTAAATTCATCTAAAAAAATTATAAATAGGCCTAAAGCTGACAATAAACATTTACTTCAAATATTTCAGAATTCTTCATAGATCTCTTCTCAAATAACTTTGTGCCCATCAAACCTATAGAGACTACAAGTTTAATTGAATTTTTTTATTTTTTATTCTACTCAATTTTATACTTTTTGGATTGTAAGTTAAAATAATAATAATAATAATGTTAAATTATGCATTGTACTTAACTTTTGACCCCAGCGTGACAATTCATTTTTGTACTTAGTGCTGGGGATTTATGCTTCGATTTTTATTGATTGTTCAATTATATATATACTTACTTACTTACTTACCTATTGAGATTGCGACCAATGTTCGACTTTCGGAAAATTTCTTCACAACTTTTCATCTCATGACCCCCTGAACCTAAAACCACCCTCCGTTCAAAACGTTATATATATGTACATATATTTCGCAAGCGGTTCCGCCCTTGCGCCTGCAGTGGGCGGCAGCTCGCCCCTTCGGGGCCTCGCATTGGGCATTATGCAGCTCGCCCCTGCGGGGCTCGCATGTGACTGCACCATTACTATTGCGGTTATCAGTGAGTGTTTTCCTCGTGTTTTTTTTTCGCGGTCACGGATATGTGACTGATGCAAAAATTTGATAAAAACAATCCTTAATGCGGAATATATATCATGCTAAAATTTCAGTTCGATCGGTGCAGAACTTTTTGGGTTTTGGAAGCGTACACAAACCAACATAGTAATATTATATATATAGAGATAGATTTTTTTCGCGGTCACGGATATGTGACTGATGCAAAAAATTAGATAAAAACAATCCTTAATGCAGATTATATATCATGCTAATATTTCAGTTCGATCAGTGCAGAACTTTTTGGGTTATTGAAGTGTACACAAACCAACATAACATTTATATATATATAGAGATAGATTTTTTTTTCGCGGTCACGGATATGTGACTGATGCAAAAATTAGATAAAAACAATCATTGATGCGGATTATATATCATGCTAATATTTCAGTTCGATCAGTGCAGAACTTTTTGGGTTATTGAAGTGTACACAAACCAACATAACATTTATATATATATAGAGATAGATTTTTTTTTCGCGGTCACGGATATGTGACTGATGCAAAAATTAGATAAAAACAATCATTGATGCGGATTATATATCATGCTAATATTTCAGTTCGATCAGTGCAGAACTTTTTGGGTTATTGAAGTGTACACAAACCAACATAACATTTATATATATATAGAGATAGATTTTTTCGCGGTCACGGATATGTGACTGATGCAAAAATGTGATAAAAACCATCCTTAATACGGTATATATATCATGCTATTATTTCAGTTCGATCAGTGCAGAACGTTTTGGGTTATTGAAGTGTACACAAACCAACATAACATTTATATATCTATAGAAATAGATTTTTCTATCGCGGTCGCGGATATGTGACTGATGCAAAAATTAGATAAAAACAATCATTGATGCGGATTATATATCATACTAAAATTTCAGTTCGATCAGTCCAGAACTTTTTGGGTTATTGAAGTGTACACAAACCAACATAACATTTATATATCTATAGAAATAGATTTTTCTATCGCGGTCGCGGATATGTGACTGATGCAAAAATTAGATAAAAACAATTCTTGATGCGGATTATACGGTATATCTTGCTAAAATCTCAGCTCGATCGGTGCAGAACTTTTTGAGTTTTTAAAGCGTACACAAAGGGAATGAACATTTATATATATATATAGGCCTATATATATGCAAGGCCGTGCCCAGGTTTTGATTTCGGGGGATGTGGTCCGGACCCCAAGGGGACCATCGCCCTGGGCACGGCCATGCATTTATGTATGTATATACTTACTTACTTCCGTAAATATAAACCGATTTTGATTAAACATGGCACAAAAATTGATCACACAAATATGTTTTGATCGAGTTCGTTAACCAGCTAGATCAACTATTTAGTTACAAGATGGCGGCCGATTAAAACCTAATATAATTCATAATTATCTCAGTTAATATTGGTAATAATTGTTTTCAGGAGGATGCAACTCATCATTTTCTGTTGCCTCCTACTGAGCATTATTTCAAATGACTGCGATTCTGCAAATACGTCAGGAAAAAAGCGGTCGTACATACCTAACTTATTGTGGATGAAGGGAGATGATAACCTTTTTAAATTTATACCTGAATGCAGAGTCAATGTTACCTATAACTCGGAAAACATCCCTGAACTGGAAGGAACAGTTTATCTGGCCGAGGATATACCTGACGATACCAAGGTATGTACAGCAGATATACAGGGAGTTTCAGACCACCGGGACACCCAATTTATCTTGGTTATTATTATGAATTTGAATTTCCTAGCAAAGTTGGGGTCAAACAATCTGGATATGCTTAATGAAATTAAGACTTTTATTATACAATATTTACAGTAAATGACAGCAGCCCTGGTTACTGGCCATGGTTTGATCAGAGCCCACATGCCCAAACTGGGTTATGGAGGTCCTACCGTCTGCCGGCACTGCAATGAGTCCGAGGAAACCGCGGAACATGTTTTGGCCATTGTAGCGGGTGCGGTTGGACTGTCTTCGACCAGGTCGATCTGATTGACTTGCTATTGAAGGACAAGGTTGTCTTTGCTAACAAGGTTAAGCTGTTGTTTTTCGACAAGTGATTAATAGGCAATGGTCATAATATAAATGATTGGTGCAATAAGTATGCTGTTCAAACGGCCCCAAACGCCATGTCAGCTCAACACTGTAAATAATAATAAATATACAGTAAATCGAGAATTTCAAAGGCTTTCACGGCCGGAGTTACGTGACGAAGCAGTAGCATCCGGGCCCGTTGTCGTTCTGAAAGTGTACTTCCAAACGTCTCGTCAAAATCAGCGGTGACATCTTCAGTGAAACTACGTAGGCTTCTAAGACTGTATCTCAGCGGCTCAGTAGTAGAACGACCACAGCCTATCATCGGGAATGGAGAATTTTTGCTTTCCAATTTATACGTAGTATAGGCTAAGGAAAGCTTTGTGACGGTCGAAATTTTCGATTCCGAGATTTCAACGGATTTACACGTTTTAAGGTCCCAGGAACCCAAAAAAGTGGTTTTTACGAAATGTCTGCCAGTCTGTCTGTCTGTCTGTCTGTCTGTCTGTCTGTCTTTCTGTCTGCCTGTCTGTCTGTCGCTTGTCGCTCTGTCTGTCTGTTCATCTATTTCCGGGCAAACTGCTCGGTCAGTTATGGTGAAATTCGGCATGTAGGTTCACAAATATCATACCTCGGGACCACTTTTTTGCTTTCCAATTTATACGTAGTATAAGGAAAGCTTTGTGATGGTCGAAATTTTCGATTCCGAGATTTCAACGGATTTACACGCTTTGAGGTCCCAGGAACCCAAAAAAGTGGTTTTTACAAAATGTCTGTCTGTCGGTCGGTCTGTCGGTCTGTCGGTCTGTCGGTCTGTCGGTCTGTCTGTTCGTCGATTTCCGGGCAAACTACTCGGTGGATTTGAGTGAAATTTGGCATGTAGGTTCACAAAAATCATACCTCGGGATCATTTTTTTTTTTTTTTTTTTTGGGCTAACTCAATTTGGGGGGGTTTTATTTTCAAAAAACTCCAAAAATACGTCTAAAAAAATTATTTCTCAAAAACGGCTCCAACGATTTCTTTTAAATTCTCGTAGATTGTAGTCGTTATTAATGTTGACAAAATGATGGGGGGGTCGCTTGCCCCTCGATAGTTTGCTTCTGGGGGTAAACAAATAAAAATAACTAAATTTTAATGAAAAAATGACTAAAAAATGCGAAACCTTTCTATCGATGATTTCTACCTTCAAGCATGTTTTAGGTGTTAAATTGAGTAACGAAACCGGATAGGTTGCTTTCCCCCAAATATATTTGGTTTTGCCCAAAAAATTATTTTTTGAAAAAAATGATAGAAAATTCGCGCTCAAATGCATTGCATGCCCTGCCATTATTGCTGTGTGGTAATTAATGTGTTTGTTTGACCTATCGAGAATTTACCTCACTTCCAGTGACGTCAGGTGGACAACCGCCCCATCGGAAATTTAACCATAGGAAAAATATTTGCCATAAAATTACTAATTTTCTCTATCTAATAATTTTGATAAATTGGAAAGCATGTTCGAGTGAACTCGGACCGGTTCTTTATTTTGGGCTAACTCAATTTGGGGGGGGTTTTATTCTCAAAAAACTCCAAAAAAAACGTACAAAAAAATTATTTCCCTAAAACGGCTCGAACGATTTTTTTTAAATTCTCATATATTATAGTCGTTATTAATGTTGATAAAATGGAGGGGCTCACTTGCCCGTTGATAGCTTGCTTCTGGGGGTAAAAATGAAAATAACTAAATGTTAATGAAAAATGACAAAAAAATTATTTTTCTGCGAAACCTTTCTATCGATGATTTCTACCTTCAGGCATGTTTTACGTGTTAAATTGAGTAACGAAACTGGATAGGTTGCTTTCCCAAAAAATATTTAGTTTTGTGCAAAAAAAATGTTTATATAAAAATAGTTTTTGGGAAAGCAACCTGTCTAGTTTCGTTACTCAATTTAACACCTAAAACATGCCTGAAGGTAGAAATCATCGATAGAAATGTTTCGCAGTAAAATTATTTTTTAGTCATTTTTCATTACAATTTTATTTAAAAGTTATTTTTATTTTTTTACTCCCAGAAGCAAACTATCAAGGGGCAAGCGACCCCCCGCATTTTGTCAACATTAATAACGACTACAATATATGTGAATTTAAAAGAAGTCGTTTCGAGATATCATTTTTTTAGGCGTTTTTTATGAGTTTTTGAAAATAAACCCCCCCAATTGAGTTAGCCCAAAATAAAAATAATAACGGTCCCAAGGTATGATTTTTGTAAACCTACATGCCGAATTTCATCCAAATCGACCGAGTAGTCTGCCCGGAAATCGACGCACAGAGCGAAAGACAGAGCGACAGAGCGACAGACAGAGCGACAAAGCGACAGACAGAGCGACAGACAGACAGACATTTCGTAAAAACCACTTTTTGGGGTTCCTGGGACCTCAAAACGTGTAAATCCGTTGAAATCTCGGAATCGAAAATTTCGACCATCACAAAGCTTTCCTTATACTACGTATAAATTGGAAAGCAATAAAGTGCTCAAGAGAGATGATCATCTATCTAAGTATCGGTTACGGTGGCAAGGTGGTAGTGTGCTTGTGCTTGTTCGCATCTCTACACACCTAGCGATCGGAGACGCAACGTAACTCGACACAAATTCCAATTAGGTTACTTGACTCCTATCTGTACTTGGTTAAGTCATGCTTTCGCCTGTTATATTGCCTCTCTGGTAAGCTTGTCCATTATCGCGTGTAGCTCGTGTATGTTGATATCGAGAACGTACAGCAGTTTGCCAATGGCCATTGAATGAACCGGTCCGAGTTAACTCGAACATGCTTTCCAATTTATCAAAATTAGTAGACAGAGAAAATTAGTAATTTCACGGTAAATAATTTTCCTATGATTAAATTTCCTATATCTCGGAGGGGGGAGGGGTTGCTCACCTGACGTCACTGGAGGTGAGGTAAATTCTAGATAGGTCAGACCAACACATTTCTTATTCTGTTGTTGCAATCTAGCGATTGGTTTGCAGCAAATCTTTCCACCTCCTTCTCCACTCCTCCCTGTCTTGGGCCGTTCTCTTGAGTTCCAAGTAGGTTCCGCATGTCATATCTTTCTTGAGGACTTCTGCGTACGCCTTCCTTGGTCGCCCTCTTGCATTGGTGCCTTCGATTGTGCCTTCTATTATGGTGCTTAAGGGTCCTTCCTGTCTGATAAGGTGACCCATCTATTTTGCTCTTCTCACCGAAATGGAGGCAATTAGGGATCTTTTATCATTTATCCTTTGAAGTACCTCTTCATTCGTTATGTGGTCTCTCCAAGACATTTTCATCATTCTCCTATAGCACCACATTTCGAAAGCCTCCAGCTTCTTTTTGCTTCTTTCGTGTATGCACCATGTCTCACAGCCATAAAGCAGTATGCTCCATACTAGTGATTTAAGCAGTCTTTTTCTAACATTTATGTCGATGTTGTTAGCCTCGAATATCTTCGACTTTTTGTTAAACGCTAGCCGGGCCATTTCAAGTCTGCTAGAGATTTCCGCACATGATTTTCCATCGTGCGTTATTTTACTGCCAAGGTATGGAAAACTCATGACATTCTGTATGGAAACACCGTCGATTGAAGTGTTGGTCTGAGGCTCTTCAATGCTGACAGCCATAATTTTGGTTTTTGCCTTGTTTAGTTTCATTTTAGTTTCAATTTTTAGGCCATGTATCTTTACGCCTCTGATGTGCTGCAGAGCCTCTCGTATTTTGTTTAGGGCAAACTGTGTGTATATATTGAATAAAACTGGGGAGAGCGAGCACCCATGTCTCACTCCAGATTTAATTTAAGCCCGTCCTTCAGCATTTCCGCACCTGATGACAGCCATCTCTTCTTTGTAAAGGGCCCAGATGATTTGTCTATCTTTATATTTTAGTCTCGCCTTTTTTAGGATCTTCAACAGTTTATTCCAGGACACTTTGTCAAAGGCTTTTTCCAGGTCTACAAATGCCAAATACGTAGTTTTTTTTTTTTAGTCTTTTCTCCAATGTAAGGCGCAAGGCTAGTATTGCTTCTCTGGTGCCTCTTCCTCTTCTGAAACCAAACTGATCTTCTATGAGCTGACTGTCTATGGTATGATCGATTCTCTTAAGTACGATATAGGTTAGAATTTTGGGAGCGTGCGACACCAAGCTGAGAGTTCGGTAGTTTTCACATTTTGTAGCTCCCTGTTTTTTCGGAAGCGTTACGGTTAGGCATTTCTTAAAGTCATCTGGTATCCTTCCAGTATCGTAGGCTGTCTTCACCATTTGAAACAGCGGTTTTTGTTGCTTCTCCACAGTTTTTCAGTAGTTCCGCGGGAATGTCATCAATTCCTGGGGTTTTTTTGGTTTTAAGTTTTTGCAGTGCATTATCAAATTCGTGTCATTACCACACAGCAATACTGGCAGGGCGCGCAATGGATTTGAGCGTGAATTTTCTATCATTTAAAAAAAAAAAAACATTTTTTGTACAAAATACTTTTCTGGGAAAGCAACCTGTCCGGTTTCGTTACTCAATTTAACACTTAAAACATACCTTATGGTAGAAATCATCGATAGAAAGGTTTCGCAGAAAAATTATTTTTTAGTAATTTTTCATTAAAATTTAGTTAGTTTTATTTTTTTACCCCCAGAAGCAAACTATCAAGGGGCAAGTGACCCCCCACATTTTATCAATATTAATAACAACTACAATATACAGTATGTGAATTTTAAAGAAATCGTTGGAGCCGTTTTGGGGAAATAATTTTTTTTTTTTAGACGTTTTTTTGGAATTTTTTGAGAATAAAATATCCCCCAAATTAAATTAGCCCCAAATAACAAAAAAGGTTCTGAGCTATGACTTTTGTGAACCTACATGCCGAATTTCATCAAAATCGACCGAGTAGTTTGCCCGGAAATTGACGCACATACATACAGACAGACAGAGCGACAGACAGACATTTCGTAAAAACCCCTTTTTTGGGTTCCTGGGACCTCAAAACGTGTAAATCCGTTGAAATATCGGAATCGGAAATTTCGACCATCACAAAGCTTTCCTTATACTACGTATAAATTGGAAAGGAACAATACAAAGAACCGGTCCGAGTTTACTCGAACATGCTTTCCAATTTACTTATCAAAATTAGTAGATAGAGGAAATGACTATATATATATAATAAATATATGTATATATATAGGCCTATATAACATTTTGAACGGAGGGTGGTAATAGGCTCAGGGGGTCATTATTGAAATGAAATGAAAAATGAAATGAAAATCGTATATTTATATACATAAGTGTTAAATTAATAATGAGGTAGTTTTACAATTGTGAAGGGGGGATCCCATAGGAATGGTTCCCGTGCTGGGCCCCCTTCAACTCATCGAGCTTTACCTAAAAGAAAACCTAACGTTTAAGAAAAAAAAATTGTAATTAATTAAAATTAAAATTAAAAATTGAAAAGTAGTGAAGGAATTTTACGGAAGTCGAACATTGGTCGCCGTCTCAATAGGTAGATGAATTTCCCTAAAAAAAACTATGGTAGATACAGTAACCAAAACCCCATAGGGCTGTTTTCTTGTAGCTTAAATTGTTTTCTTACTGTTCCAGATAGATGTTGTGGGATTCCAAAAGAATGTGGATAAGTCATGGCAAACTGTGCCATCTTTGAAACTGTCCTATAAGGCCTGTGATTTTCTGATGCAAGATCAGACCATTCTTAGTCCTGGCATGATAAAAGGAAGCACCCTGAAGAGAGAATGTCCTCTGAAGAAGGTAAGCATACAAGCAATAAAATTAAGAGGTGCTGAGTACCTCTAAGTTTTCTTGTCTTGTCCCACTCACTAGGATATTTTTAGGGAAGAGAATAAAATAAATTTTTTTATTAAATGACATAGCCGACTACATAGCGAAAGCGGAGTTTCAGTCGATTGTATAAAATGTACTAGCTCACTTTAATAGTGCAATATGTTATTAATTACATGGATGAATGAATGTGTTTTGTGTTTTTACCCAAGGTTTTGATTGGGGGGGGGGGGGGGGGGTTCAAAAAGTTTTTACGTAATTTTTTAATGCATTAATGGATGAATTCATCAAACCATACAGGGTTACATAAGAAAATTTATTTCGGGGGGTCCGGACCCCTTGGAAATGATGCAGAAGTTCTGTTGCTGATTGCCCGAGTTAGGCGGGGATTTTCTGTTGCTGATTGCCCGAGTTAGGCGGGGATTCCACAGACCTGCAAGTGCAAAATACAAATACGGTGACGTGGTAGCAGACATTCAAGAATTAGGCGGGGTTTCCACCGACCTCGCATTGCAGAATGTAAATGGCATTGACGGAAATGTTTGTTTTACTCTATGCCATAGTTAAAATTGATCAATGATCATGCAGTAAAATCACAAACAAACTAACTAAAATTAAAAAATGGCGTCATGGGATATGTTAAGCACAAACATTTTAATAGATTTTTATAAAAAGAAAAATTCAAATCTCCGTCAATGTCATTTGCATTCTGCAATGCGAGGTCGTTGGAAACCCCGCCCAAGTCTTGAATGTCTGTTACCACGTCACCGTATTTGTATTTTGCACTTGCAGGTCTGAGGAATCCCCGCCTTATCATAATTAATTGCTTGATGTTAGCTGTATAGCCTGATAGTACAGGTAACGAATAGGAATTTTTTGGAACACAATTTTTGACTTCGTAACTTTGTTTAGACTAGTTAGAAGGTGAACATATCAAAAGTCCTCACCCATAATCCTTGAGCCGAGCTAGGGGGGCTTTACAGTTGCCATTTTTTGGTTTTTCGCTTATATCTCGGAAACTGCGCGTCCTGTTGATATTTTTGCTCCATACTAAATTAAAACTGTTTTTCTGCAAGTTATATTAAGTAACATTTTTCGATACCTTGCATACTTTCCGATATATCCGGTCAAAAAGATCAAAAAATGTAATTTAAAAAAAATCCCAAAATTACTGATTTTGATGAAAATCTCGAAAAGTATGCAAGGTATCGAAAAACGTTCCTTAATAAAACTTGTAGCAAATTTAATCAGTATTAATTTGGTATAGTGTGGAAATCCCACACTGGCTACATTTTCTGGCTATGCTTCGGAGGGCATGTAAAGCAGGCGGGCCCGGGCCTTCCTAGTTGAGTGTAAGAGGCTTTATATCCCTAACTCCGCTAGATTGGCTTAGTAATAGAAACAACAAAAGTCCTTATTTATTTATTTATTTATCGCTAGGGCGCGCAGTTTCCGAGATATAAGCGAAAAACCAAAGCCCCCCTCCCCCGGCTTAAGGGTTGCAGGGGACTGAGCATGTTGACCACCTGTGTATAAGGATAGCCATGGGTATTCTTGAACACACAGACGGATTGATTTAATGAATTATTTCACAGTGTACTGTAAAGGCGATCTTTGTTTTCAGGGGTTGTACACATTGACGAATGCCAAATTTGGAGAAACTTGGCCTAATCACATAACCGGCGACTATTGGCTGATCAAAGCATCATGGGCTATCGATGAGAAGCGTGGCTTCGCATTAGAAGGGGAAGTATACATGGATAAAACAGTACTATTGGAAACACCTGCACCAGTGCGTTGTAACTACAAAATTGAAAATTAAGTGGTTTTCCAAGATGGATCATTGATTAGATGGATTTAATAATATTGTCAATTATAATGTACCTATATAGTATTGTAATATCAATTATACCAATAATAAAGAACCTGTCCGAGTTTACTCGAACATGTTTTCCTATTTATAAATTAGTAGATAGATAATATCAGTAATATCATAGTAAATAATCAAACTTGGTAGTGTGCACAGCGTTGGTAGGGGAACATGGTGGGACATGATAACGCGCTGAGACTATACCAGTCAGTCTACTTGCGTGTCGAGTCCTGGTCACCTCCGATTTAATCGTGTGACTTTACCTTTTACTTTACTTTAACATGTTCCCCAAGTGGTTCGGAGTCCACTATAATCAGGAGATCCACACTGTCAGTCAACTCCCCTTTCCCCCGAGGTGAAGGATCGTCTGCCTTTAGGGTGCCTCAAGTTAACAAACAGGCTCCTTGCTCACACATCAAATTCAATACCTTTGGCCAATCTGTGTTAAAAATCGCTTAGTGTACACATCAAATTCAATACAGCTTTGGCCAATCTGTGTTAAAAATCGCTTTAATCTCACATCAAATTCAATACTTTTGGCCAATCTGTGTTAAAAATCGCTTTGCTCACACATCAAATTCAATACCTTTGGCCAATCTGTGTTAAAAATCGCTTTGTGTACACATCAAATTCAATACCTTTGGCCAATCTGTGTTAAAAATCGCTTTGCTCACACATCAAATTCAACTCCTTTGGCCAATCTGTGTTAAAGATCGCTTTTTGTACAGATCAAATTCAATACCTTTGGCCAATATGTGTTAAAAATTGCTTTAATCTCACATCAAATTCAATACTTTTGGCCAATCTGTGTTAAAAACCGCTTTGCTCACACATCAAATTCAATACCTTTGGCCAATCTGTGTTAAAAATCACTTTAATCTCCTGATATTTTTGACAACTCTACGATTGATATTTCACGGAATATTAGATGTTTACACTTATAAGGCTTTATTCCTTATGTCTCATTTCAGGAGCTTGACATCTGTAAACTTGACAAGCAGCACATGTTCAAGTTTGAAGCTGAGAGTCTCTTTGATAAAAGAGTACAAGCACCGTCATTTAAGTTTAGAGGCTAAATTGTGGGGTTAGAAATCTAACCGAAATTTAAAGGATCAAGATTAAAATTTGGCACCACAGGATTTTTTTTTTTTTTCAATAATATTTCAATATTATGTCTCAATATTGAAATATTTGTGAGAGGTTGGGGTATACAACACCTTATTATTCCATGACAATGTGGTGTTCTCGCTATGCTCCCATGAATTTTATGGTACGCCCAGTAATTTTTATTCACGAATTATCATCCAACAATAAAAATTAAGAATACCTTCTGATACTATCAGGATGGTAGGCTATTTCGTGTTTCCATCCAGCTTTTGATTCAAAGCATTGACAATACCGAAACTACACACAATAACATCAGATCAAAATATTTAATTCCTCGAAATAGATTCTTACATTCCATATACTGTATGTATACAGGGTGTCAGCGCTAATTCTATTAGATAATCCATTAATGGAGGCAGAATTTAGAGATGATTTGACAACTTTTATTAACAATACCAGGAATGACCAATCAATAGGTATTTTATATTTTTTTAATAAAAATTTCAAAACTGTAAGAAAATGTGCATGTAGGTACTCGTACAATGAAGCTCAAACATTTTAAAGAATCGAGCTGCAAATTTGTAGAGAATAAACATTACAGGATAAACATCAGATGCCATCATACAACATTTCACTGAAAACCATTGTTTATGTAACGTGCCTACTTCTTATTAGTACAATTAATAAAGGCGAGGAACTATTTAAATCCTACGTATATAGTAATCAATCAATTTTTTTTTCCTTCGTGGGGCCTACTCGTTTGAGTTCCTATAAGCGTCGACCTAGAAGGTCTTTTGCTTCCACGTTTGCCGTCTACGCCCATCTTATAACACCGGTCTTTTTGATAAATTCTAGTGTTTTTGTGATGGGATTAGATCGGATGGTTTCCTCTTCAGACCTAGGGTGGCCAAGAGTTTGGTATCGAGTTTGTCCCAGCGCTTCACATTCAAAGAGAATGTGTTCAGCTGTTTCTTCTTCAACTTCACACAGTCTGCATCTACTGTCGTTTTTCACGCCAACCCTATGCATGTGTTTGTTGAAGTGGCCAATCAATCAATAAATAAAGCCTTAATATCTTAAGTATGGACAAGCCTCGACTATTCCAGCTTGGATTAACAATCAATAAAACTTACCCTTACGGACTGGCAGCGTCTCTACTCGTACTGTAACTAATTGCAACTAACTCCTCCTTCGCTGCTCAGTGCCGTCTATTTTATATTATTGCTTTCCAATTTATACGTAGTATAAGGAAAGCTTTGTGATGGTCAAAAAATTTTCGATTCCGAGATTTCAACGGATTTGCACGTCTTGAGGTCCCAGGAATCCAAAAAAGTGTTTTTTACGAAATGTCTGTCTGTCGCTCTGTCACTCGGTCTGTTCATCGATTTCCAGGCAAACTAATCGATCGATTTTGATGAAATTTGGTGTGTTGGTTCAAAAAAATCATACCTCGAGTCTTTTTTTTTTGGGCTAACTCAATTTTGGGGGTTATATACTCAAAAAACTCCAAAAAAAAACGTCTAAAAAACGGCTCGAACGATTTCTTTTAAATTCACAAATTAACAAGTCGTTATTAATGTTAACAAAAAGCGGAGGGTCACTTGCCCCTTGATAGGTTGCTTCTAGGGGTAAGAAAATAATAAACAAAAAATAACAAAAACTTAGAGTTTTAGAAAAACTTGTTATAACAACCCGAATTAGTAAAACCCAAATTCGTTAAGAAATTAACTTTGTCTAAGATACTATACTAACACAAGTGGGTTTCTTAGACAAAGTTAATTTCTTAACGATTATTTGGGTTTTACTAATTCGGGTTGTTATAACAAGTTTTTCTAAAACTTTAAGTTTTTGTTATTTTTTGTTTATTAAAATGAAATACCACGAAGTCACGAGTAATCTAATTATTTATGTAAAAAAATAAAAATAACTACATGTTTATGAAAAATAACTAAAAAATTATTTTTCAGCAGAACCATTCCATCGATGATTTCTACATTCAAGTGTGTTTTAGACTTGCAGGTGTTAAATAGAGCAACAAAACCGAACAGGGTGCATTCCCAATAAAAGATTTGATTTTGTGAAAAAAAAAATTGAAGAAACTATGGAAAATTCACGCTGCAATACATTGCCATTATTACCATAGGAAAATTATTCAGAATGAAAATAATCATATTATCTATTTAGTAATTGATAAATTGGAAGGCATGTTCAAGAAAAACTAGGACCGGTCCTTTTACATATAGCCGTCATATGGCCTTAGGCAAAGGTATGTAACTTTCTGTAATGTACTAATTTCGAAGAATAGATTTCATATAGGCTAGTACATATAGACGCAACAATTGTCTTTACCCCTGGGGCTTGGAGTAGGCTAACCCTGATTAGAAAATTTTTCATGGAAAAGCTTCACAACCACTGTATACAATTCAATGCTAAGGTGCCCATTCCACATACGTACAACGTCAATGAAAATTATGAAATTGAAGGGCCTTTCAATTTTACTCTATGCCATTGTTAAAATTGATCAATGATCAATTGATAATAGAGTAAAATCACAAACAATGAAACAAACAATCTAAAATTAAAAAATGGCGTCATGTGATATGACAAGCACAACTATTTTAATTGATTTCTATAAAAAGAAAGCATTTCTGTATAAAATTATAATAAGGATTAAATAATAAGGCGACGAAGAAAACAAATACAATTTCAAGAAACAAATTTCGAAAATTTGGCGCATACGCTTCAATTGAAAATTGTCAATTTTTGAAAAACATATGGAATGGCCCCCATCAATGAGAAATTGAAATATCCTTCAATTTCATAATTTTCATTGACGTTGTACGTATGTGGAATGGGCGCCTAAGTGCAGTGTTGCTTAAATAAATAAATAAATACAATTTTCCCTGCCCTAAACTAAAATTTAAAATTTAAAAAAAAACATACTACTAGCACTATTAAACTAAACTTACACATTAATAACATGTCTCATTCAGCCTGTCTTTTCCTGCTGTAACCATACCATTGGTAATGGCTTCATGGACACGGCAAAATCAAACCACATGAGAATTTTTCTCTGAATGAGGTATCCAAATTATGACTAAATTCAGAAGCCCGTATTCTCTAACATGATGCTTTACAGGGGCATTGAAATCCTGTCCCACTGCAGCAATGGAGACTGGACTTCCCACCCCTCCATGTTGCAGTGGAAACTTCAGCCGAAAAGGCATTATTAGGAGCGGGTTAAAAAGGAGTGGAAGCGCAGTTAAGAGAGACTCAGCCTCTCTGACTACGCCTGATCACTGCCTGGATATGTCAAGTGATAGAATCCATCCAAAGTACTGTTTTAGGAGGGAATTCGAAACTATATTAGGGACAAAGAAAGAATACTGCGAATAAGCAGGAATTCTCAATAGTCACACAATCAAGTGGTTTACTGATGGCTCTAAGCTAGGACGTACAAAACCAAGAGCAGGCCTTGGCGTCTTTGGCCTTAGGGTTATATATCTGAAGTCTCTTGGGGATACAACTACAGTCTTGCAGATTCTGCAATGAAGGAGTGGAGGACCCCAAGCACATCCTCCTTCACTGCGATGCAATCGCACGAAGAAGAGCAGCATGCTCGGGAAGCTTGCAGTTACATGTAAAAGACCTACCACTTCTAAATCCCCTAAAGATCCTGGTTCTCCTGAGGGAGATAGTTCTCGAGGAAGAGATGTAGAAGTGATGTAGATACTTTCTTGTAGGGGCACAACAGGCCAAATAGGCTTAAGTGCACACAGGTAACACCTGTACCCCAATTTAAAAAAAAAAAAAAAACATGTCTCATATAGCAAGCGGACTAAGTCTAGTCCAGTGGTTCCCAAACTGTGCACCGCGGTGCCCTACAGGCTCCACGACAACTCGACACCGCGGCGTCATGAGAATTTAGGCTAAGTAAAACTTAAATAAACGGTTAAAGCTAGATATAAAAGTTTTTTTTTCTTATAATTGAAAGCATTTTATATCCCGCCAAGGGTTATTTATTTTATGTATATTAGAGAAGTTGAATTTGGTTAGGGTGATGGATATGTTCTTTTGTAGACCCACATCTACAATATTAAATATGCATTAGGCGCCCATTCCATTGACCGGCTAGGGCTATTTACAAAAACGGTGACGTGGTAGCAGACATTCAAGACTTAGGTGGTGTTTCCACCTACCTCGCATTGCAGAATGGAAATGAAATTGACGGAAATTAGAATTTTTCTTTTTATAGAAATCTATAAAAATGTTTGTACTTAACATATCCCATGACGCCATTTTTTAATTTTAGTTTGTTTGTTTGTGATTTTACTGTATGATCATTAATTTTAACTATGGCATAGAGGAAAATAAACCTTTCCGTCAATTCTGCAATGCGAGGTCGGTGGAAACGCCATCTAAGTCTTGAATGTCTGCTACCACGTCACCGTTTTTGGAAATAGCCCTAGCCGGTCAATGGAATGGGCACCTTAGCATGCTGGGCACCGACTATTAAAACTCAGTAAAAAGGGCACCGTCTCCAAAAAATGTTGGGAACCATTGGTGTAGTCTAAATTTTTTCAAATAAGGATTCCACCAATTATCTTTTTTAGTTTTTAGTTTTCACCATCTCGCACGCGGTTTGGCTGTAAAATATAAAAGCTATTTCACAAAATTCCGCGGGACACCCTGTAGTGGACACACCGTTCACTTCCGACAAAGGGTTGACTGGTCAAATCATTTATAATTAATGAATCCACCTGCCTCCCCTTAACGTATTATCTAGAGTTCACGGGACACTCTGTATGTCACTACAGCTTGCCATCTTGATAAAAAGTTGTGTTTAATTTTTTTTCCTCAAGCTATTGTAAGCGTTGCAGATTAGCCAACCAAAACACATAAAAGTCGCGCTGAGACCATTTCATTCATCAATTTGGCCCATACCGTCTAAGGTAGGTTTAAAATATGACGGCAATAGAAATTAAGTAGGCACGGAACAGGGTCTGAACCAAATTTAAAGCCTTGAAAATTGTGTTTCTTGATTAGCAAACGCCTGTTACAATGTATAGGTTGCTATGGTAAGCAGGGGCGTAAAGTTGGGGGCACGGTCCAACATGCCCCCCCCCCCCCCGCCTCGAGCATTGTAAGACGTGGTTCATACTTCATGGTCCCCTTTGCAGCAATATGAATATAGGCAATCCTTTTTTAGCTTTGTAAAATCTACAGCTATATACTTTACTACTATTAAAATGCGTACAACCCTACTATTTTGTTCTTATATTTTCAATTTTTCAATGCATTGCAGTATTATAATGGTATATATAACACTGACATTAAATTAACTTTGGTTGAAGAGGTAACCTCCTCGTTATATTCGAAATTAGAGGATATGGAAAAAACTGGGCTTGGCGGGATTCAAACCCATGACCTACGCCTAACCTGGGCGTAGATCGTGATTTCGAATCCCGCCAAGCCCAGTTTTTTTACACATCCTCTATAATTTCGGTTTCAATTTTGCCCCCGCCATCATTCCAATACTTTAAGGCCCTGATGGTTAGCATATATCTGAGCTTGACCTTGGCACTAACTAGTAGTGAAATGGAAATAATAATCGAGCTTTAACCCCGAAGGGCTACTTTACCAGCTAACCTAAGTCGGTGGGGTTTGACATCGAGGCGTAAACTAGTTCATACATTGCAGTATTATATGGTGTATATAACACTGACATCAAATTAACTTTGGTTGAAGAGGTAACCTCCTTGTTATAAACGAATTAGAAGGCATGGAAAAAACTTGGCTTGGTGGGATTGGAACCCACGATCTACGCCTAACGGGGGCGTCATCTTAACCGCTGGACCACAAGCCCCGACAACACCAGTAATCGCCAAATCCTCTACTTATGCTCTATCCCATTTTATTTTATTTATTATATATATATATTATATTATTATTTTAAGCCCATTTTTTTCCATATCCTCTAAATTCTGGGCTTGGCGGGATAGAGCATAAGTAGAGGATTTGGCGATTACTGGTCTTGTCGGGGCTTGTGGTACAGTGGTTAAGGCGACGCCCGGGCTAGGCGTAGCTCGTGGGTTCGAATCCCGCCAAGCCCAGTTTTTTCCATGTCTTCTAATTTCGTTTATAACGAGGTTTCCTCTTCAACCAACATTAATTTAATGTCAGTGTTATAAAGTACTGTAGCAGTACTGCTACAGTACTTTCTAAAACGGCCCATCAGCCCGGATTCTACTGGTTCTTCATTCGACTCCGGGCGTGAAAGCCTTTGCTGTTACAATTAGTAGGTAGATAGATGGTATGAGTAATTCCATGGTGAATAATTTTCCTAAGGTTAAATTTCAGCTCCCTCGATATCTCCTATCCCAAAGCACTGAATTGATCGATGACATTGCATATTCTACAATGGGCAGACCAATATATTACAACACAGTAATAACGGCAGGGTGCGCAATGCATTGGAGTGCAAATTTTCCATAATTTCTTCTAAAACTAATTTTATGCACAAAACCATGTCTTTGTTTGGGAAAGCAACCAATATTAGGATTTGTTACTCTTTTAAACACATAATGGGTATTCACTGCGTTTGGTTTTCCCTAAGGGAAAGTAGGAAACTGAGGGAAAATCGAAAAAAAGAACTCCAAGTTTTCTACGTAGAAAAATAATGCCATGGAAACCTGTATCTCTACGTTTACCACTTTGGCGGCTATTCCACCGGTGATTTTACTTAATTTTTTATTTTGTCATTGACGTTTGTTTTGTTTTAAGAAGACTATTATGTAGATACTTGACGTATCTAGCCTATTATAAATCAAGTTCTAATATGGTAGAGACTTATTATTAATGATGTCTGCTACCATATTATAACTTAATTTATAATAGATAAGTTAAGTATCTACATAATAGTCTCCTTAAAACAAAACAAACGTCACTGACAAAATCAAATTTGAAGTAAAATTGCTCAGTGGAATAGACCTGTAGGTTGGGGAACTGCACATCATAGAAATACATTAACTATGCCTTACGAGGCACCCGTTAACTATAAGCCAACTATCAGAGATAAGTACCAACGCAAAAAATATCGAAGTCTTACACATTGCAGCATAGCAGAACGGATACCTGGACCCGGTCAAAAACTCTGTACTTAGCTTGTGCAGGCTGCACTTATCATTGGTTTTCCCGCCAAATTGCGTACATCTCTTGGGCAGGCTACACTAGCAGCCATATTGATAACGGTCTCCAGCCACGGGATGCTGCACATGGGAAATCAAAAACGGCCATATTTGTTGTTGTTTTGAATTTGAATTTTGTTTTTTATTTTTATTTAATTCAAAAAATGAGCTCTGCGACAGAAACTAATAAAAAACAACAAAAGGAAACATGTGCCAAGAGGTGGATCACAGCAGATGTTCATAAGTTAATAGGCTAGCCAATGGCAAAGAAACTTTAGAGGTAAGTTAGGTTAGGTTTTTCTATTTCTATGGTTGACGGAGGTATCCTCAGGCCCAACCACATTGAATTTCGTCCACCTATGATTTTTAGTTCAACTTTGGATTTATTTTTTATCTAAACTAATGAATCTATCCAAATAATGATAACTGAAATGTAATTGTGATAAAAGGACTGCCATTAAACTGGAGCAAAGATATTTAAAAGAAAACAGACGAGAAAGTTATGGACAGAATCGCGGACCTTTGCGCTCACATTGAAGTTTGTCCATTCTCTTATCACTAAATAAATTCACACACTGTCATTAAAATGACCCAAAGAATATCTGTCTTATTCGCTATCTTTCATTGTCAAATTGTGAAATTGGGATCGAGGAAGACACTTGACCGAAGATTTGTCTGAAAAAATAATTCTTCTTCAATGTGAAGGTATGTTTCAGCGAAAAATAGGTTCCCAGTTGTTGCTGAGTCGATCCACCATCCAGTCAGTAATAAACCGTTTCAAAACAAGTGCATCCCCCTTGCCAAAGAAAGGTTCAGGCCCTCAGAGGAAAGTCGCTGATCGTGACTTAACCGCTTTAAGACGTTTAATTTCAAATAATAGAAGGAAAACAACTAAAGAAAT
Source organism: Psococerastis gibbosa (assembly GCA_963971405.1). Taxonomy (NCBI): domain Eukaryota; kingdom Metazoa; phylum Arthropoda; class Insecta; order Psocodea; family Psocidae; genus Psococerastis; species Psococerastis gibbosa. The sequence goes on along the minus strand of OZ020489.1, from coordinate 41,420,879 downwards.
TTCTACGCTAGAGGGAACAAAGCTACAGGGTAACCTCTATGCCTACCTAGCCTATAAATTCGAGGTCAGGAAGAAGTAGGTAGGTTATGCTTTATGTGAGTAATGAGTTATGAGGTATTTGTTTTACTGATTTGTCATTTTTTTTGTGTGTATTGTAATTTTATGTATTTTTATAGTGTTATGTCTTATTGAAGGTTTATAGTATTTGTGTTTTTTAAAAAAATGGTTACACTGTCACATCTTAGGTATAATACAGCCTGCAGTACAGTGGTTTGTTGTTTTATTTTGAGATATGAAATATTAATATATTTTTCTGTTACCAGGTTATTTGTGGAAGCCGATTGTTTCTGTAGAATCGTGAGGGTCTGGCTAAGATTACAGCTGCAGATGAGCTCTTTTTGTTTGGATTTGACTTTTGGATTCTCATTGTATCGTTTCAATTTTTATGTGTGGCTCCCTTTGGTTTTGTTTGAATGTTGTGATTTTGGTATATTTTTGAAAATGGTTACGTAGTCATACTGTACATTAGTTATTGCTATACAGGGTTTATTGTTCACAATTTATAAACAACTTTTTTTTTGCACAGTAGCTATTAAGATTTTTTTTCTTTGTGTAGATCCCATGGTGTCCAACAGCGAGGCCAGGGTCACCTTCTTCTAGAGGATGAGGAAGGGCACCGACTACAGCATTGACTTAGTCGTTTGAAGGGGTCGTCGAAAATCTCAGCTCAGTCTCAGTTTAGAAACTCCATCACTTCATGCGTCATAATCGAGGTTGCCCTGTGAGATTCGGCACCGTACTGATGGTGCTGAATGTCTGCGTAGGACTCCGAAGAGTCAACACTCTGCGAAGCAGATCCAGAAAACTCAGACGCTGCGTTGCCAAAAGCTGTGGACCTAGTGGGAGCTGAAAAGTATCACCATAGCGCTGCTTTCGCTCAGGGCTGCCGTTGTCCGGGAATAGTCCCGGAATTCCGGGAATTTTTTAAAATTACGGAATTTTTCCGGACCTATCAATTTCCGGGAATTTTCCGGGACTTTGCCGCTATGTGATATGAAAAATGGCGTAAACCTAACCTATAAGCGTGTTTTTAAGACAAAATGCAGTAATTTCTGAATACTTGATACAGCAAGAAACGTACAATTACTCCGAATAGCCTAAAAATATTTTTAATACAGGTTTAAACTTTAAAAAAAACTCTAAATTTTAAAAAAAACTTCATGGTTATGAACTTATGATGTTAGTGGAGCCGAAATTTTATACCGGTTTGTTGGTAGTACCTTTAGGCAGCAAACTTTCGAATTTTCCGGGAATTCCGGGACTTCACAAGTAGTGATTCCGGGAATATGAAAATAATGAAACGGCAGCCCTGCTTTCGCTTGTTGTGGTGTCATGCCTCCCAGAAATGACGGACGGTGACATGAACGGTGACATGGACGTCTTGAGACTGCATCTTCACTCTGGGCTGTAGATGCCTAGACGAGTCCAGATTCGAAGACGATATTACCCTTCCCTACAAAGACAATGTTTTCCCTTCCCTTCAAAGTCAGTGTTTTCCCTTTCCCTTCGAAGACAATGTCCCCTTCGTGCTGTGTCGTCTTCCCAGTGACCCGTGAAAATCGCAGGACTCTATTTTTGCACACCGATGGTGTAGTTGTGGTATTGTTATTGTTGTTATTGTCGTTGTTTCCGTTAAAAGGGTTTATCAGGGTTTATGTTGTTGTTGTTGTCGTCGTCTTATGTAATGTATTGAAAATAAGGCAGAAAAATCAAGAGTGGCCGGAAGGTGCTGCCATCTACAAAAATCAAGGGAACCATAGGAAGAAACAAGTCAGAACAGGAGAGAAGGAGAAAATGGCCACATATGAGATGTTGTTTTGATTTGGATTTTTGAAAAGAAATGATGGAAGGCTGAGAGCGTTTAAGGCCTTACCGGGGCCAAGAGGGATGAGAGATGAAGTACCCTTACACTGACAAAACCATTGGACTTGGAGTGGCCATGAACACCGGGGAAGGAATTGGCTTTGTAAGAGATTGATGTGGATTCGCTAACCTATAATCAATTCTTTATGCAACAAGGAAGGTAGGATCTATCCACTTGTTTCAACTTTTCAACTCATCTATAGGCCTATACAGTATTTACTATAGTATTTCTTTCTTGAATTTTTAATGGATTAAGATTTGTTGGGAGGGCGGTCTCTGGTAGTCATTGTAGTCCTGTTTTCGACATGTAGGTTAGGGTTTACCTACATTGGTTGGCCATCTTTTCTCAGGCTTAATTCTAATAGCTTAACCCTTGCCGCTTTCCACCTATTGCTGATCTGAGACATTTTAGGACTACCAGAGATGGCACTTTCTATTTACACTTTTACAGCAGTTCAGTAAATAATGTTTCTCACTGGTTACTTTTGATTTTGTTTATTAGGTTATTTTCTTAACATTACAGAATTTATTTTCACTTACCTGGGTAAAATAGTTGGTTTTATTTGAAAAGAAACCCCTGAGAAGAGATAGAGTGTATTTTTTCTAGGGTAGAGGAGATTTCAGCTGCTTATTGTGTGAGGTAATATCTGGCCTCATTAAATTTGTAGCTAGCTCCTTAGATCTCTAGTAAAATGCATTCTACTCATGCACGCTGGTGACTGGCCCCTTAGTGGCTTAAAGAGTTAGTCTGGGCATTACATTCCATCAGTCAAGAAGGGACTGGTACCAGTTACTAGTGTATATTGAGAGGAGGCCTTTATGAGAAGGATTGAAAACATTTTCATCTTAGTATATGATCTTACTTATTTACTTACTTAGTGATGTTACTTAGAGTCTACATAAAATTAATTATTATCGATAAAGTTTTAGTATTAGTTTAGTATAGTTTAGTTTAGTTCAGTTTAGTTTTAGCTTAGTTATTAGTATTAAGGGGGCCCCAGCACGGGAGAAATCCTCTGGGCCACCCCTACTTCATTATATCACTGTATATGTAATATTGAAGAAACGAAATACATTTATTATTATTTATTTATTTATAAGAAAGAAAAAAAAGAACTTATAACACTTAGGGTTTGTGGTGGTTGTAGTTGCTCTCTCTGATAGATTCGGTTCATTGATTTATTTTTCCTACAAAATGGTAGATGTTGTGGGTTCTTTAGGATTTCAGCCTAACCAACCCCTTTTAAAAATGGTTAGATGTTGTGCTGACAATTGAGTTGCCTATTAGCAAAAGCAATCCTGTCCACCCAGGTCGATTTTTCAGAAACCGCAAAAAAACTGCTGGGCCGCAACGCCATTAGGTATAACATTACAGTTTTTAAAGCTATTTTTAACAGTATTCGAATTGCTTTTGCGTCTCAATATCTGATTCATCGGATAGAGTATTGAAAAATTAAAAAAAATGGCGCGAATATCTCAAAACTGACAAAAAATGGAAAGGATTACTTTTGCTAATAGGCAATTTAATTGTCCTAAATGGCATAATAATGATTCACTTTGAACAGCTAGGTCAAAAGGTAGTACACGTGTGTACCATGTCTACCTATGGCCTACCGTCATCAATGTGCGTCATTATTAGCCAATCAGAAAGCTTGTTACATGTCTTTTAGACTACTGATGGGTAGGCTCCCTGAAGTGATAAAAGACATGTAACGGCGACTTAGAGAAGAATTCGAAGACAAGTAGCTGACAATCCGAAGAGAGAGCAGTGGCAATAATACGACTAGGGTAAGTGTTAATATTACTAATTATATTATTAATTATTTAATCATTTAAGTGTCTTTTATAATCAGCCTCCTACTATGGTAAAGTAAACCATAACAAGAGTCTGCCCTTAGGGTGCCTCAAGTTCATAAACAGACTCACTTCCACTGGCGGTTTCAAGGGGGAGGGGGGTGCATGGCATTGGAAAACAAAAAGGCTGAGAACCCCTGGTATAGTATGCAATACGCTAATAATTTTCTTAATGCTATGCCCTGTAGTAAGCATACCTGTGATTGACGTTGACAGGAAAAGTATGAGGTGAAGAGTCTGTGCACACGACGTAAAATTGCTGATGCCATATATATCTATAAAGTATTAAATGGCCTAGAAGACAATCAAAATTTCTTGAGCAAACTAAATTTTATTGTACCCCAGTTTCCAACAAGAAATTTTAACTTATTTTACCAGCCGCAAAACAGGATTGACGCAGCCATAAATTCTCCAATAAACAGGCTCTCTCATTTACTAAATGATCATGACAACTTAGATCCATTTATGCAAAGCTTGGAATTATTCAGAGGAACTTGTAACCAAATTTTATTGTAAGAATGGTAGTTAGGATATATTTATATATTACGTTGTTCTTTGGTAGTTTGGTAGTTTTTTTTTATAAATTCAAATTATTTAATAAGAAGTTACAATAGGCTATAAACAGTAGGAATTTTTGTTGTTGTTTTTTCGCTTTACATTATGTAATATTTATACACATAAGGGCTACGGCTGTGTGATGTAATAAAATTTATTTTCTATTCTATTCTAGGACTACGTAAAATAGAGTCCCGAATCTAGATACCTACCATACCATACTTCCGTTTAGCTATTGTTGTTTTTTGTGTGTGTGCATTAAATCAGATTGAAATACAATTCATCGTGGTGCCAATATATAGTACAAAATAACATAGCTGCAATATTAAGTTGGTTGCCTGATTATGAGTTTTTCATATTTTAGTTTTATTGCAACTGTCAGTATTGGAGCCAAGTTATAAGGTACGTTGAAGTCGTTAAAATAGGGTGAACAAGTAATCGAATAGGGGGTTCAAATCCCCCCCCCCCCCAGATAGTATTATAAAATTGCTACAACTTCCCTTTCGTACAGTAGCTCGGAAGCTGGCGAAACCCTAAGCACGTGACAAAAAATTGAACGTTGACCAGATTTCTGGAATTTAAAAAAATACACGACTCCCAGGGGGGAGGGAGGGAATGATGCACTAGTCATAAAACAATGCCATCCTTGGAAAGTATGATTAGGACTATGCTAACAGTAGACGCAACAGGTCGGTTCATGTTATAAGTTGGTATCACCCACCTGAAATGGGCATACTTTATTCAAATGAATATTTTATGATTTAACTTAGTGTAATTTTCCAAATAAAAATTGCCTAAATTTATCAATTTCAGTGTAAAATTATAATTTTTGTAAGCATTAAAAAACGTATGTAAATTTACCTAAAGCAACAAATAAGAGACAGTAAACCAGACACTCTTACCGTACTTGGTTAAGCCACACATACATTGCATTGTGTCAATGGTAAGCATGTCTCAGCTTGTTCATTGTGTCTTGTAGCCGGTGTGGGTTGACACCGAAGACAGTTCACCAGCCACAAACCCACATTCATTGAGAATTGAGATACAATAGCAATACTGTCCGAAAAATAAATAACGTCGTTGGCAAGCCAAGGCTCACTATAAAGTAGCCCTACGTCCAGAAAAGCCCACCAGAAAAAATATGGTGTCCCAAAAAAAGAGAACAGTAACGTACTCAAATAGTTTGTATAGTCCTCTGTGGCTTCTAATTCACTATCCAGAAATTATTATATCATACATTACTGTACAATAGGCTAATTATTTTCAAAAGATATGGCCCTGTATAATTTACATTGATAGAGCTGCGTAACATATAGTCCAGAGAATCTATTGTAGATCCTATACCCGACTTCCGTTCAGCCATTGTTTTTTTTTTTGTGTACGTACATAAAATCAGATTGAAATAAAATTCATTGTGGTGCCAAGATATTAAATGACATAGCTGCACTATTAAATTCTTTGCCTGATTACGAGTATTTAATATTTTAGTTTTATTGTAACTGTCAGCATTTCAGCAAAGTTATAAGGTACGTTGAAGCTATTGAAATTTTCATCTGACCATTGCCGTATCATTACCACTGCAGAACGGGTATTGAGACCAATCAGGGCTGTAGGTAGGTAAAGTGTTGGGGTCAATAGACCGCCCGAGGCCCGCGGACCACCAAGGGTTCTAGTCCCCCCCCCCCCTCGAAATGAAATGGCTTGACACTAGACAGAATCGGATTTTGGGAGGAAAAATAAAAATACTATGAAATTTCTGAAACCGCCGATCTGCAGGTGTAGAGAGATTCCATGCAAGCTCAGACTTCGTTTTTCCTCTAGCAAAGTAAACTATGCATGTAATTAAAAAAAAAAAAATCTTTATTCTTTCTCCGATCACAACATCTACACAGGAACAGAAAATACCCAGTGGCGGCTCGTCCATAAGGGCACTGGGGCTACAGCCCTCCCAAAATTTTGCAGGCAAACAAAGCAATTTCCTTTTAATAATAAAAAAAAAATAATATACTAATCTAGATTCTAGAGAAAAATGCAACTGCTAAAAATCGGCTATGCTATGTGCGTGCTCGGGGCAAGTGGGGCAATTTTCAATTTAGCCCCGGGTCGCCATGGCAACGGAGTCAGACGAAAGGTAAGAAGATCGTTCGCACCATTGAAAAGGTGTACACAACTTTTCTCTTATGGACTTTGCAATGCAATGCCGGGCTTATGCAGAAATACATGGGCAGCGGGGCGGCGCCCCAAAAATGACTTTACATGTTTCGTATTAATAATATATTGAATATTGGTGTTTTTTTTAAATCATAAATTTAAGAACTATTTTTGAGAAGAGTTTCACTATTTTGTTATGAGTGATGATTATTATAAAATTTTCAAAGAACAATTTTTGAATTTTGACTAGGGAAGTCAGGTTCTGCCCAGCGCCCCAGCGGCCGGCCAGGCAAAGTGCAAACCGAAGACCACAACCACGTGCAAACTCTCAATGTAAACAAAGAAACGGCGTGTTCGGTTCGGTGTGCTGTTTATTATTTACTAAGTGTCAATTATCCTTTTTAAGTTAGTGCTTAGGTGTTTTATTTAAGTTGTGAATTGTGAAGTGATTTAGTGCGTACGGTATTACGACTTACGAGATCTAGGTACTTACAAATTTGGAATGGCGACAGTAGCTAGACTGAAAGGTACTAACTTTTTTGGTTTGACCGTTGAGGAAAAATTGAGCATAAAATCGAAAGGAAGGGATACTCCCCCACTAAATAATTTGAAGCAAGAGTGCAAGGGCAAAAATAAAACGTTCACCCGGAAATTTTCTGAGAGTTTTTACAGCACATATCCATGGCTGACAGGCTGCGAGAAGACTTGTTCTCTGTATTGTTTTTGTTGTTTGCTTTTTAAGGGAGATGTTTCGTGGACTGTCACTGGCGTAAATGATTTGAAACACCTTAAAGAAAAGTGCGACAAGCATAAGGGTTCAAAAATTCAATTTGATAATAATGTAAAATTAGCACTATTAGGGAAGGTGAGCATAGTGCAATCACTAAGCAGTGCTCGAGTTGAGTCGGTTCAGAAGCACAATGAGCTAGTCATTAAAAATCGCCATATTCTGTCTATGATTATTGATTGTTTAAAATTCTGTGCCTTAAATGAATTAGCATTCAGGGGACATGACGAAAGTGAAGATTCGCTCAATCAGGGAGTCTTCAAAAACTTGCTGGCGTTATTATCGACCTTAGATCCAGCCCTAAAAGCCCATATGGAGAATTCAACTGTTTTTAAGGGGCATTCTAAAACTATTCAAAACCAGCTGCTAGATTGCATGCTATCCATCTGCCTTGAGGAAATAACGAGCGAAATCAAAGCGGCAAAATTTTTGGCTGTTATGGCGGATGATACAACTGATGTGTCTGAGCATGTTCAGACAACTATTATTTTTCGCTATTTAAAAGGCAGTGTTGTTTGCGAAAGATTTTGGACTTTGACTAACCCCTTAAGTCAAAACGCAGAAGGACTGTCTAATGCTGTGTTGACCGAAGTAGAAAAAGTAATTGGAGGTGATACTGGCAAGCTAATAGCCCAAACGTATGATGGTGCAGCAGTGATGAGCGGAAAACATGGTGGGGTCAATGCACTAGTGAAAAATAAATATAAAAATGCTCATTTCATTCACTGTTACGCACATCAGTTGAATTTAATTATGCAACAGGCAGCATCTCAAACCAAAGAAGCAAGACTATTTTTTTCGGATCTGTCAGGTGTGCCTGTATTTTTTTCCCGATCTCCCCAGAGGCTGGCAGCCCTAGAACGCGTGGCTAAGGCACGAATTCCACGTCCATCAGCCACCAGGTGGAATTTCCAAAGCAGGACAGTCATTGCCGTTTGGGAGCATTGTGACAGCCTTATAGAATGTATGGAGGAGCTGTCAGATAATTCGAATAACGAACCTACTCGACGTGAAGCCAGTGGCTTGTCGCGGTTACTCCAAAACGAAGACTTCCAAACTTGGTTAAAATTTTTTGCGAAGATGATGCCACATGTTGACATTTTATTCGCCCAGCTTCAAGCTGAAAAGGCCAATGCTGTGAGCGTTTTAAGGTCCCTTTCTTTTTTTAAATCGCATATACAAAAAATTAGGGACAACATAGAATGTTCGTCTGAAGAGCCCGATTCTGAGGCAACCGTTCCGAAGAGAAGGCGATTGAACACGAGACCGTTGTCAGTGGCCCAAAAAGAAATATGCGATATTGTTCTTTTCCAAGCTGAAGAAAGACTGAAGTTCAATAATCACCTCGAAGCCGCACACTTAGTCACCCCCAAAAATTTTGAGGCTTTCGCTAAATCTTTTCCCACTTCCCTCGTCAGCAATGCAGTCAAGTCGTACTGCATGCTTGATGAAAAGGAGTTGAGTATGCAGCTGCAAGTGGTCTACGAAAGGGACGATTTCAGACTGTGTATAAGTGCCAGGGTCCTGCTGCAAGCAATTTTAGACAACAATTTGGAAGAAGTTCTCGACCAAGTTACTTCTCTCCTCCAAATTATTCTTACTACACCGATGACTACTGCTGAAGCTGAACGTACATTCTCGGCACTTAAAAGAATTAAGACGTTCTTGCGCAGTACCATGGGGGAAAACCGGCTGTCAGCATGCACCATGTTGGCAACGGAAAGGCAGCTCGTGATGCAAACGCCGAATTTCAATCAGCGAGTGATAGACTTGTTTGCCACATTGAAATGCCGAAGAATCGATTTGATCTTCAAGTAGTGGTAAGTTATATGCCTTTACTGGCTTTACTATAGTTTACAATTCATTGCCCCACCATTTTGATACACCACGAGCCGCCACTGAAAATACCCTTGTGTTCCATATGTCGAACCACAGTGACGACTATGAGCTTTTACTTAAGTATCACATTATTTTCACTTTGACTGGACGCCATCTTGAAATCGTTGATATGTCGTAAAAAGTGTTATTATCATAGATAATAATACGGGCTTTCGGTCAGATTTTATTTCATTCCTCTGCTGCCAATAATAACTGAGAATTGAGATATGAATTATATAAGGTTTTAATTAGCTGCCGTCTTGAAACAAAATGACGTATCCTTCTGGTTAACAAACTCGATCAAGACATTTGTATGTTCAATTATCGTGCCAAGTTTTATGCCGATCGGATAATATTTTCGGAAGTTAGAGTGTTTCCTAAAATCGTTTTACATAAATGTACATACTATATGCAGTATAATATATTGTATAACATTTTGAACGGGGGGTGGTTTAGACTCAGGGGGTCATGAAATGAAAAGTTGTGAAGTAATTTCGTACATTGGTCGCCGTCTTAAGGCGGGTATTCCATATACGTCAATCGTCAATGAAAAATTGAAAAATGACGTCAAAATGACGTAAATTGACGTAGTAGCAGAATTTTTAGGATGTCTTTAATGTCTGCTAAAACGTCATTTTTCAATTTTTCATTGACGATTGACGTATGTGGAATACCCGCCTAAGAGGTAGGTGAATCTCCCTAAAATAGTATATTATTCGGCAATGCGTTAAAAATGTTCTCCCAATACCTCATCCCAGGGGCGTAAATTTGGGGGGGGGGCACGGTCCAACTTACCCCCATCCCCAGCTCCTTTTGGGGGGGAGCTTTTCCCCCCAGCCTCGAGCATTGTAAGACGTGGTTCATACTTCATGGTCCCCTTTGCAGCAATATGAATATAGGCATTCCTTTTTTAGATTTGTACAATCTACAGCTATACTTTACTACTATTAAAATGCGTAAAACCCTACTATTTTGCTCTTATATTTTCAATTTTTCCTTGTCCTGCCTGATGACGTCATAAGGTCTACTTAGTTTTGCCCCCGCCATCATTCCAAAACTTTACCCCTCTGCCTCATGCATATATTTCTAAAAGACAGGCACAAATGTCAACTAAAATGTCAACTACATTTCCCCTAGTGGAGCCCCTGGACCCCCAGTTTGCAGTAATGTAGCTTAATCTTCGCCTGTAAAATCTTAACTTTACAGAATTGTAGAAATGCGTGCCCAGTAACCTACTATTTCTCACTTATGTTTTGAAACAATTTCCCCCGTGGGACCCCCTATGTCACCCCGGCAAAAATAATAATCAGGTTGATTTGTGGACAGGTTCTCATTCCTACCAAAAAACCTGTCTACGGCCTTGGGAAAAACCTTCAAATGTGACACGATCATGCCTGTATGAACAGAGTTCTTCTGTAATAGGGTTTGCTTTTTTTTTAGGAAATGTCCTACTTAATAACGTGTTTTCTAGTGCTCTACATTGCTAAAAACTACGAAGTGGGCACAGCTAGACTCTTTGGCGAGAAGACGTATATACCTAAGTTGTTACGGCTGACGGGGGATGCCAATGGCACAAAATATATACCCTTTTGCAACATAACATGGCAGAATACGCAAGACAGCTTAATAGCCATAAATGGAGCGTGTCAGGTGGCAAAGGAGTGGCCATGCAATGGAGTGGTATGTATGTCAGTTCAGTTCTTGTGTTGTAAGCGCACTAACGGAAGACTCTGTTTTCATATTTTTGCTTTCTGCCAACGGCCTTACCAAGTTGTATCCACGAAAGAGGGTGTTTCATGCTGCGGCAAACGTGGTAGTGTGCACAGCGTTAGCAGGGGAACATGGTGGGACATTGTAAGGTTAAACTTGGGAAGAGATAGAAAATACCAGCAGGCAACACACAAAACCGGATAAACTCCGTGATCTATCTCAATCCAACTCCGCCTTAACAAGGGTGGCCTCAGCCGGTGCGTCGGTAGCTCAGGGACGGCAGAAAATAAGGGCGTGAGTAATAGGGCTTCAATCCAACAATAAGTAGAGTTCCCAACCTTAAGAGATAAGGAGGAACCACAGAGAACAACAGGTTATTCATTCTAATTCAGTGGCGTTATATTGATACAATTCTTCTCGATATCACAATTAGACGGCTTCCGTCACAACTCCACCACCAAAAAGATAATGTCACAAAACAAAGCAATAAGACGGCGATCTAAGGAGAGCCTGAGAGAGGGATGTGGAGGACCATTCCAACCAGTACACTGGTTACAAAACTGAATCCTAGGCCTCCACCTCTCTCTCTCAGAACACCCTGATCAGCACAAAATTTGAAAATATAGACAAACAAAACTAGAGAGGTCCTGCCGGAAGGTCTTTTATAAACGAAATTAAATTATGGTAAGCAAATGGTGCCTACCGGACAGTCTCTCTAAATGGTAATTACAATTTAGTTCCCTACTGTGGAGGAACGAGCTCTTCAGCCCAGAAGACGGAAAGCAACACTGGGTCTAAGAATCAGGGCGGCGAACCCTTTTCTCGACCCAATCCTACTTTCCCCCTCCTGGACCGAATCACTACCCTCCCGATGAGATAATTCTCTTACAACATTTTTAAAATTAGAACGGTACATCAGAAATAATACTGGATAAAACTTACATAAAACCGGCAATCAGGATTACCCATACAGGATTAGATTTGAAGTGAAAGGAAGAACGTTCTCGGCCTAGGACATCGTCCTCTGCCCGTTTAAGCCTTTAGCCCATCGCAGCTGATACCACTGCCGACGATCGCGGATTCCCCTCCCGTTCCTCGCTGTTCTGACCCATGATGGTTAGGTCACCACCGCCCATAGCCATCCATAAAGCCATAGGAAGATTCCTGGGGTGGCTCCTGGGGTGACTCCTGGGGGACTCCCTAAGAGACACATGTTCCAATTAAAATCAAGTATATATATATAGACGCATCATAAATAAGAATAATTCCACTTCTGGATAATATAAAATAAAGAACAGAAAAGAACAAAGAATAAATGTTTTATTTAAGGATGATAACTCGATTGATAATTGAAGGTGTTCTTAGAATAATAAGTAATAATATAATACTAATCTGTAGGTTTAGCTATAAGAGGATCTGATAATAAGCTAAATAAAATAATAATAGAAGTTATATACTCGTAATTTCTATAAGTATGATAAAAATAATTCAAGTAATTAATTAAGTAATTTTAACAAGAGGTTAATTAATCAAAGGTTGGGTATCGGCCACTGATTTATATTCGTACTGAATCCAACATGAAAATATAAGAATGGTCAAGAAGAATAATCTCTCAACCACAGAAAGAATTAAAATAAGGGCTAATATTTATAAGTATACGTTTAGACGATAGTTGACTATAATTAATTTAATAATAATATTGGTGGTGGGGATTCCCTAGGAATACTAATGCTGGCCTAATTAATCATTAAGTATAAGTTGAATCGATAATATAAATAATAAAATAGAAAATAACTTAAAAGAAAACAATAAAAGTTGCTAATAATTGGACACGAAATTAACCAAGGATTCAAGTCTGAGTCTCGTTTGGACATCAATTGACAAGTCCGGACACTTTTCGACAGCTGGACTAAGTTTCCGTACATTCGGACCACGGCTATTCTTCCTTAAATTCGTGACCTATGTCTAATCTCGAGTTCGGTTTTGGCAATCCTTTCTATATTTGAAGACAGCAATTTGGTTGACATTCAGGGCCGGGTTACATTCTATCCGAAGTATGTTCAGTTTCTTTTAATTGGATGTCGGTAGCTAGTTCATAAAGTTAGAATATTCAGAAAATTTTATAAGTCCTTTGCCAAACCTTCACATTTCAGCTAAGTCGGAATTCAAGATTGGACAAAATCAGGACCGGTTTCAGCTCTGTTAAGAATCGGCGCTGACGTCAGCCAACCTATCCCAACAAGCTCGTAACTTGTCCATTCCCGATCGGAGCGATGGACAATATCTCTTCCTGCACTCAATTAAAGAAAATTCGACTTACCCATAAAATGGGGAATCCTCTGGCGACGGTTAGATGTTACCCTTTCCTCTCTTCGCCCTATCCATCAGAAACGTCTGTACCACTTTAAAAAAAAGAATTGGCAGTCGGTTCTTCAATATCTCACTGTCCTGGTCTCTCAGTTACATTTTGAAAATCACTTAATGTGTAATGGAGGCTATGACCTGCTCCGTTCAAGAACTGGGTGATAATGTCGGCCAAATTTACCGCCTTCAAAGACAATAACTTTCTGCATAGAGGGCGCTGGCTTCGTTCGCGCCAAAATTTGTTATTAGTTTTAGCCAAGGAGTTTCTTTACAACTTAAAGGAGTCTGCTTGAAGTTATTGTCTTAAATTTCCTTATCGGTAGAACTTGACGGGTTATCGCCTCTTGGGGAGGGAATTAACGATATTTTTGGAAAGATTCGGAATTTGGATCGAGATTTCCATGCCATGATTTCTAACCGAAAATGTAATTTGGAATATTTTAAAGGAATTATTTAATTCAGCGTTTCGACCCCTAAGGTCGGAATGAAATGATCGGTGACGGAAATAACCGTTACAACATAATAACGCGCTGAGACTATACCAGTCAGTCTACGTGCGTGTCGAGTCCTGGTCACTTCCGAATTAATCGTGTGACTTTACTATGCTCCCCAAGTGGTTCGAAATCCACTGTAATCAGGAGGGCCACCCTGTCAGTCAACTCCCCTTCTCCCCGAGGTGAAGGAGTCTGCCTCAAGCTAATAAACAGACTCAATCCCCCCCCCCCCCAGGTTGTCAGGACTGCTCAAAGCAGAAATGCTGAAAGCAGGCGTTACAAAAAAGTATATATTTTTTTCTTTCCTATTTAGTTTAGTATAACTAGACATGGTTTTTCAGATAGAAATGAAGGGTTACCAAAAACATTCAAATAAGAATTCATGGCAAACGTGGCCCTCGTTGACATTCAGAAATACTGTTGGTGATCTCATGAAGAATGATGAAACACTTTTCGTACCAGGACTTACCAGTGGAAGTAACATGCCCAGGCGGTGTCCTATAAAGGAGGTGAGTTGTTTTAATTCTACAGCAAATCTCAAGGACTACTATGCCGTTTGGTATTAAATAAATAAATATCGACTTTTTTTTGTTCTATTACTAAGCCAACCTAGCGGGGTTAGGGCTATAAGCCCTCTCTTACACGCAACTAGGAAAGCCCGGGACCGCCTGCTTTACATGCCCTCCGAAGCATGACCAGAAAATATAGCAAGTGTAGGACTCGAACCAACAACCTTTCGGGTGAAAGTTGGAGTCCGTGCCACTACTCTACATTCATCGGGTTAAAAATGTATTCGTCAAGGTTTGTGGGACTCGGTCATGGAAGTAGGGGTGGTCCAAGGGGTCCGGACACCCCCCCCCCCCGCAATATATTTTCTTATGTCAACATGTATTGTGTGAAGAATCCATCAATTAATTCATTAATAAATTACGTAAAAACATTTTTTGTACCGTTCAAAGAAAAGAAAAAACATGTATATGCAAACAGACCTAAAAGTCCAATAAAATGCCGATCTGTTATAGAAAATTTGAGTACATTTTAAATTCCTTCATTATAGCCTACAAAATTATCTTTTGCTAATGCGCCCATTCCACCAACCGGCTAGGACTATTTACAAAAACAGTGACGTGGTAGCCGACATTCAAGACTTAGGCGGGGTTTCCACCGACCTCGCATTGCAGAATTGACGGAAATGTTTATTTTCCTCTATACCATAGTTAAAATTGATCAATGATCATACAGTAAAATCACAAACAAACAAACTAAAATTAAAAAATGGCGTCATGGGATACGTTAAGTACAAACATTTTAATAGATTTGTATAAAAAGAAAAATTCTAATTTCCGTCAATGTCATTTGCATTCTGCAATGCGAGGTCGGTGGAAACGTCATCTAAGTCTTGAATGTCTGCTACCGCGTCACCGTTTTTGTAAATAGCCCTAGCCGGTCGGTGGAATGGGCGCCTTAGACAAGGAAGTAGGGACTTATAACCAGCTAGATCCACCATCCGATCAAAAATGTTAACAATTTATTACGTCTTAGTATTGTCGTTTTTTTGGTCGTTTTTTGTATGCATTAAACTCAATAATCGTGGCTAATCTGTGTAAGCTTATCGTAAATCAAAATGCTAAGAATGTTGGTCCCGATATTTTTGACAACTCTATAATGGTTATTTCACCAGATATTCGAGTTCTACATTCAGCCGTTTTTAAGATTAAGAAATAATTTTTTAGACGTTTTTTTTGGATTTTTTTTAGAATAAAACCCCCCCAAATTGAGTTAGCCCAAAATAATAAAAAATGGTCGATGATTTTTGTGAACCTACATGCAAAATTTAATCAAAATCAGCCAAGTAGTTTGCCCGGAAATCGATGAACAGACAGACAGACAGACAGAGGGACAGACAGACATTTCGTAAAACCACTTTTTTGGGTTCCTGGGACCTCAAAACGTGTAAATCCGTTGAAATCTCGGAATCGAAAATTTCGACCATCACAAAGCTTTCCGTATAAATTGGAAAGCAATAATAAGTAAATCACAGACTTGTTTGGTTAGATAGTTGTGTAGCTGTGCTAACCTAGATCTAACATTACGAATCATGTCAATTCGAGCATATAAGAAGAGGATATACATCAACTGTTCTTGTGCGGGCTTGTGGTCCAGCGGTTAAGACGACGCCCTGGTTAGGCGTAGATCGTGGATTAGAATCCCGCCAAACCAAGATTTTCTTTATTCTCCAGCTTCGGTTATGTTCAGTAGTGGTACAGACTCTGACTTTCACTCGAAAGTTTGTTGGTTGGAATCCCTCACTTGCCACATTTTCTGGGCATACTTTGGAAGTCATGTAAAGCAGGTGGTCCCGGGTCTACCTAGTTCATTGTAAGACAGAGCTATATCGCCCTAACTCCGATAGGTTTGCTTAGTATTAGAACCAAAAAAAAATCAATATTTAGTCATTTATTTATATGTCCATTCCTCCACCAATCGTCTGTTAATTCTGCACGTTTTGTTTCAGGACCTTTACATTTGTAAAGACGTTAAACTCGGAGAAAAATGGCCCCCTACTTTTTTAGGTGACTACTGGCTGTTTAAAGTGACCGTAATACTTGACAAGCAACACATGTTCAAGTTTGAAGTTGAGGCTCTCTTTGACAAACGAATAGGAGCACCGTCATCTAAGTCTAGTGGCTAAGTTTTGGGCTTGGAAATTTCACCAAAACATTTAAAGATTTAAAGATTAAAATTTGCCACCCAAAGATCACATTTGCGGGCCTACTATGGCGATTATTATTATTAATCATAACCTGGTATTAAACATTATAACAAGATATTTTTATAATGGAAAGTGCTATTAAAAATTGTTTTGTTTACATTTTTAACACCAAGAATAAGGTATATATACCGGTAGCGGTAGTACATCCCCAACCAAAACACTCCGTGTAAAAACAAGCGAAGTTCCTACCAATTGTAATTGTGTAAAACGTTTAGCCAATTAAGGTTGTCAGATACGGAAGTTGGCCAAGTTCCTTGGTCTTTAAATGTGGTGAGGTACGAAATCTTCTCAATTTTATTATTAGGCCTAGAAGTTGCCAAACTTCCTAGGTCTAGTAAAGTTGTCAGGCACGAAATCGCTCAAAGTTTACTATTAAACTGAGAAACACAAACAACTTGGCCAGCGTTGTAACATCTCGTCAGTTCCTCAGCAATGTTAATACTAATTAAAACTATTAATATCGAAGTGAGGGCCCGTTAGTGTATTATATGTTAATATGTGTTAAGGGGGGTATTCCATATACTTCAATCGTCAACGAAAAATTGAAAAATGACGTTTTAGCAGACATTAAAGACATACTAAAAATTCTGCTACACGTCAATTTACGTCATTTTGACGTCATTTTTCAATTTTTCGTTGACGTTGTACGTATGTGGAATGGGCACCTAATATGGAAGTAATGTTTTTTTAAGTACAGTATGTTAACTAAGACCTTCTACACCTGCATTTCAGCACCACATGGCCAAGTTGTTTCTGTTTCTCAGTTTAAAAATAAACTTTGAGCGGTTTCGTACCTGACAACTGTACTTGATCTAAGAAGTTTGGCAACTTCAAGGCCTAATAATAAAATTGAAAAAAATTCGTACCTCACAACATTTAAAGAACAAGGAACTTGGTCAACTGATGGATCTAACAACATTAATTGGCTAAGCTTTTTACAATGTAACTGCAAAGGCTTTCACGGCCGGAGTCAAATGAAGAACCAGTAGAATCCGGGCTGATGGGCCGTGGTCAAATTGAAAGTGAACTTCCAAACGTTTCGTCAACATCTGCGGTCGACATCTTCAGTGGCGCTGCGTAGACTTCGAAGGTTGTACCTCGGTGGCTCCGTAGTGACCGCAGATGTTGACCAAACGTTTGGAAGTTCACTTTCAATTCGACCACAGCCCATCAGCCCGGATTCTACTGGTTCTTCAAACTTTTTACACTTACAATTCGTAGGAGCTTGGCTTGTTTTTACACGGGGTGTTTTGGTTGGGATATTACCACGGAAAATGAAAATCTGCTTATATTTCGAATAAAAATAGAAACTCAATGTTAAAATACAAAAAAACTGTAGAAACTCGGAAACCCCGGAATCCCCCGGAACACAATAGGCCTAACCTAAACCCCCCCCCCCTCCCACAGAATCCCCTGGAAAACGAATTTAGTGATTATGAGTGTCCCTCGACTTCGAGCGTTACACCAACAGATTAAAAAATGGGCAAAAGTAAAAAATTCCCGGAGAAAACCGCTCGACTGAAATCGATGAAACCTTCCATACTTATAGAGCATGGTACCAAACCATTACAAAAATTATGAAAACAAACCTAACTACTTTATTGAATGAGGAGCAGTGCCGGGACTGGCTATGGGGTCACCGGGGCCATGGCCCCAGGGCCCCCACAAAAAAGGGGCCCCCACAAAAAGCCACAAAATACAAAACTTACAGTAGATATACGTAGATTGGAAAACCAAAGCAACCAATAAGGCAAATACATCTTCCCATAACTGACCAGTTTATGCTGTCACTGGATAGAAGAATTTCCGCTTATTACGAAATCGTTGAGAAATTTGCTTTTTGCTTTCCAATTTATACGTAGTATAAGGAAAGCTTTGTGATAGTCGACATTTTCGATTCCGAGATTTCAACGGATTTACACGTTTTAAGGTCCCCGGAAACCCAAACAAGTGGTTTTTACGAAATATCTGTCTGTCTGTCGCTCTGTCGCTCTGTCTGTCGCTCTGTCTGTCTGTTCGTCGATTTCCGGGCAAACTACTCGGTCGATTTTCATGAAATTCGGCATTTAGGTTCACAAAAATCATACCTCGAGACTACTTATTTTTTTATTTTGGGTTATCTCAATTTGGGGGGCTTTATTTACAAAAAACTCCAAAAAAAATTATTTATCCAAAACGGCTCCAACGATTTCTTTTAAATTCACATGTATTCTAGTCGTTATTAATGTTGATAAAATGCGGGGGGTCGCTTACCCCTTGATAGTTGGCTTCTGGGGGTAAAAAAATAAAAATAACTAAATTTTAATGAAAAATGACTAAAAAATAATTTTTCTGTGAAACCTTTCCATCGATGATTTCTACCTTCTGGCTTGTTTTAGGTGTATAATTGAGTAACGAAAAAAACTATTTGGGTTTGTGTAAAAAAAAAAATGTTTTTGAAAAAATGATAGAAAATTTACGGTAAAATGCATTGCGTGCCCTGCCATTATTGCTGTGGGGTAATTTGTTGGTCTGACCTATCTAGAATTTACCTCACCTCCAGTGACGTCAGGTGGACAACCCCCCTTTCCCCCCCCCCCCCGAGATATCGGAAATTTAACTATAGGAAAATTATTTACCATGAAATTACTCATTTTCTCTAGCTATTACTTGATAAATTGGAAAGCATGTTCGAGTAAACTCGGACCGGTTCATTGAAATGTTTACAAAATGTAAGCCCTGGCCCCGAGGATTTAAAAACTAAGGCAGATAAATTGGTCAATTGTTACTCGGATGACCTGGACGGAAACCTACAATAATTTGAGTTATTACAATTTCGTGAGTTTGTGAAACTCTTTGTGACAGATAAGGATCGATAATAAAAATAAGATAATCGAAAAAATAGTATATGTTTTGAATGGTTCATCTACAACCTAATTTTTGAAAAATGAGTTGCTGATAGTTTTCCGAATGTAGAAGTAGCTTTTAAACTGTACCTAGTTATATAATGAGTGTCAACATAAGTAGCGAGCGATCATTTCCCGAACTGAAGCATATAAAAAATAAAAACTTCACGTCGCACCAGTACTACAGGGCTTATTGGGCTGCAGCCCCCCCCCCCCCCTCCAAAATAAAATGTTGAGAATTTAATGAATATGTCTTCCTCAGTAAATTATAAACTTTACTGCTGTTAAAATCGTAAAGCTCCACCATTTTAGGCCTATTTTTTCAAAACATTTCCTCAGGGGGAGACCCCCGGGCCCCCCTGTTTGCAGCTATCTGCATATTCATTTCTTTGTAAGCTTTCCTGATGTAAAACTCCAATATTTTGGACATACATTTTGGTAAATGATATGTTATTTTTATGAATAAGCATTTCTTTGTAAGCCTTATAAATTCTATACTTTACTGCTGTTAAACTGCTTAAAACCCCACTATTTTGCACTTATATTTTCCAATTTTCCCCCTCTTCGGGTTAAATGCAATATTATTTCTATACAATCTCAGCCGTCGTAATGATAACATTACGAATCAGTCCACATATCCGCTACATTTTATAAGCCTGTGTTATAAGAAAAATCGGCCAATAAATTGACGTTCGATGTGTCCATGTTACCAGGTATACTCTTGTGCGTGTAACACCATAACCTCTAAAGAATACACAAGATACAATTGAATTCTCATGAAAAAAGTAAACTAGATAGGATTATGGTCGCCACAGCCACCCCCGAAAAAAATCCTGTCTACGGTCTTGTCTGGCATCCTGATTCCTTTGTCTCCATGTTATATATTAAATTGGTAGTAGAATATTCGTTTAAGGGTATATTTTTTTTAAGGCCCGATAAAGGGCCCCACAAGGCCAAACCCGGCACTGATGAGGAGCGGTCAATAATTTTACAATTTGTTACAATTTTGCCCATAGTTCAGGTAATAAACCAGCTAGGACTCATGTCATAATTTTTTTTTTTGCTTCTTACCACCCTCAATAAGTGTGAAAAATTTCAACTTTCTACGATCAGTGGTTCTTTCCAAACATTTGTGTAAAAATGTAGAAATTGTAGAAATCATCGATAGAAAGGTTTCGCAGAAAAATTATTTTTTAGTCATTTTTCATTAAAATTTAGTTATTTATATTTGTTTACCCCCAGAAGCAACCTACCAAGGGGCAAGCGACCCCCCGCATTTCGTTAACATTAATAACGACTACAATATATGTATGTGAATTTAAAAGAAATTGTTGGAGCCGTTTTTGAGAAATAATTTTTTTAGACGTTTTTTTTGGAGTTTTTTGAGAATAAAACCCCCCAAATTAAGTTAGCCACAAATAAAAAAAATTGTTCCGAGGTATGATTTTCGTGAACCTACATGCCGAATTTCATCAAAATCGACTGAGTAGTTTGCCCGGAAATCGACGCACAGGCAGACAGACAGACAGACATTTCGTAAAAAACACTTTTTTGGGTTCCTGGGACCTTATAACGTGTAAATCCGTTGAAATCTCGGAATCGAAAATTTTGACCGTCACAAAGCTTTCCTTATACTACGTATAAATTGGAAAGCAAAAAGTATTAAATTTCGGGCTGCCAATTTCCTACGGGCTGCACACTCTTAACCGCTGGACCACAAGCCCCGACATGAAAAGTTCATCTAAGTCCTCTGCTTATATGCTGCTCTTATTGATATAATTCGTATTGCTATACACTGATACAGGTTAGCAACTATCTAACCGAACAGGTCTGTCCGCTTATTATGCCATAACGGCGATTGTGGTCCAGCAGATAAGACGACGCCCCTGCTAGGCGTAGATCGTGGGTTCGAATCCCGCCAAGTCCAGTTTTTCTGTATCCTCAAATTTCGGTTATTACGACGAGGTTACCTCTTCAACCAAAGTTAATTTGATGTCAGTGTTATATACATACATACATATATACATATATAACACTGCAATATAATGTGTAAAGCATTGCTTTTTGGCGTTAAGCTTACAGACCTGTTCGGTTGGATTGTTGTGTAGCTGTGCTAACCGGTCTAGCAATACGAATCCTGTCAATACGAGCATATAAGTAGAGGATGTAGATGGACTATTCTTGTCGGGGCTTGTAGCCCAGCGGTTATGACGCCGCCCTGGTTAGGCGTAGATCGTGGTTTCGAGATTCCGCCAAGTCCAGTTTTTCTATATCTTCTAATTTTGGTTATAACGAGGAGATAACCTCCTCAACCAAATTAATTTAATATCAGTGTTATATATATATATATACCATATAATACTGCAATAT
The DNA here is from genome assembly GCA_963971405.1 of Psococerastis gibbosa. NCBI lineage: Eukaryota > Metazoa > Arthropoda > Insecta > Psocodea > Psocidae > Psococerastis > Psococerastis gibbosa. Next base: position 41,399,135 of record OZ020489.1, on the reverse strand, counting down.
AACTTTTGTCAAGGTTCCTGCGGGCTAAAATTACCCAGAGGCAGGCTTACCAACAACATGTATCAAGTTATCGGTAAGACTTTTTGTTATGTAAAACTATACACAACTCAATACATGGATGCAGGCATCAGGAAAAGAACCCTCGATACATCCCTGACAGTAGTCAACTATCGAATAAAATGAATAGTTTTGGAAAAAGAATAAGATCCAAGACAAACATTGTTTCATCTCTACTCAATGGAGAAACTTGGATGATAATTCTATCTATGGCAGCTGATTGTACTGTTTGTGCACTATTACAGTACGTATAATATACTGCTGAAGACGCGAAAAGAATCCTAGATACATCCCTGACTAAAATCAACTATCGAATAAAATGAATAGTTTCGGAAGAAGAATACGTAGAACGTGCAAGACAAACATTGTTCCATCTCTACTCAGTGGAGAAACTTGGATGATAATTCTATCTATAGCAGCTGATTGTACTGATTGCATGAAGTCATAGAGTACGGTATATGGATAGTATACGGTAGTGGAGCGAGGAGATGGCAGGGGGGGAAGGTAGCGGTAAAATTGTGAAAAATGCGTCAACTCAAGTGTGAAATTTATGAAAATTATATAAGTTTAGGGGAAAGGTCGGGGGTGAGAATATGAGGCATATTTTTTGAAGTGATATTTCTATCGGAGCTTTCTACAATAAGGGTCTCTTTACACGACAGCCAAAGAGAAATGAATAAATACAAATCTATATATATATATATATATATATAATATATTCACTGTAATATTTAAACATTTTTCGTTGTTACAAACTATTTTTTATGAAAATTAAGTTTCATTTATTTTTGCCACTAGGTCCAAACAATGAACGGAAAAGCGGGGTTTGTTCACATTAACTATGACTACAAAATGTGAAATTTTAGGAAACATGGGCGTAGCCAGTGAGGGGACCCCCCCCCCCCAAAGGTTTAGTTAACACTAGATAGGGTTTTCTTTGATTAATTTATACAATATAAAAAATCCCTTTCAGCTCTGGCCGATCAGGTGTAGGGAGACTCCATTTTCCTCGATGCTACAATAAAAAGATATTTCATTCTTTTCCCGACCACAACATCAACAGAAAACACTCTTGTTTACCAACTTTCGAACAACGACGACTATGAACTTTTACTAAAATTATTCACTTTGACTGGACGCCATCTTGAAATCGATGATTTGTCGTAAAAATTGGTTATGTCTATTATCTTAGATAATAATACGGGTTTTCAGTGAAATTGTTTTTCATTCATCGGCGACCAATATTAACTGAGATATGAATTATATACGGTTTCAATCAGCCACCATCTTGGACCTATTGTGGATCTAGCTAGTTAACAAACTTGAACAAGAAATTTGTAAGAGTGGGCCGAAAGGCCCGAAATTCGCCCGTATGGAAAATAGGGACATTTGTCTTTCTTTCTTTCTTTCTTTTCTTTCTTTGTATGATCAATTTTTTTGCCAAGTTTCATCAAAATCGGATAATATTTACGGAAATTAGTGTTTTCTAAAATAGATACACAGTATGTACATATATACATACAGTATATACATATAGGTACTGTATGTATACTGTATACGTACCGGTTTATAATTTCTGCACAGAGGGTGGTTTTAGGCTCAGGAGGTCATGAAATAAAAAGTTGGGAAGAAATTTTTCAGGAAATCGAACATTGGTCGCCGTCTCAATAGGTAAATTAATCTCCCTAAGAGTGGGAGAATTTAAACTACAATATATGTATAAGTACACAACATAAATTAAATTTTAGTGTTTATATATTTTTTAAACAAATAACCCTCAATAACCAATCGATTTTTGTCCCCTTGTATCCAATTTTACATACGGTCATGCTAGGAAGTCGTTGGAACAGTTTTTAGTTTTTTGGTTCATTGGGGGTTTCCGGATAATTAAAATCCCCAAAATGAAGACAAAAAATGAAAGAGAATGCCGGAGAAATAATTTGACTGACCTACAAGCCAAATTTCATCAACTTCCATCGAGTAGTTTTGCCGCAAATTCAGGTAGGCCCACAAGCCGACAGACAGACATTTTGTACAAAAAAACACATTTATGGTTTTCTGGCTGTTAGCGACGTGTTAGCAACCTGTTAGCTGCTGTTGGGGATTGCTAAACTATTTATTGTCACAGGATTGAGGGTACGATATTATAAGTCAAGGTTGAATCAATGAATAAAATATATATTAAATGTAAAATATCAAGACACTCACCAATAGGAGACAGCCGGTGCCCGACACTTTATAAGTATATAGAAAAATACTATAAGTTATTTAAGTCCCCTAATATAAAATCGACTCCTTGAGTCCTAAGAGGTTCCTCCTTCTGTCCCTTCCGTCTTCAGTCTGCCCTCTAAAGTCCCTCTGGGGGTCAATTTAATACCTCGGTCGGCGATGTCACCAAAATGGCTGTCTGGTCTCACGCCACTCGCTTTCGCGGAAAACCGTCAGCAGTTTTAGGCCTGGACCAGACAGGTACTCAGCAAAATTCCCCGCCGGGTCGTCCATAAGTATGGCTAGAATATAGATCGCAGAGGGGCACAAGCGACGACCCTCCGACATGGCCTTAAATAAAATAAATTAATTAATAAGGGCTTTTTATTGTTTCTATTACTAAGCCAACCTAGCGGAGTTAAGGCTATAAAGCCCTCTCTTACACTCAACTAGGATGACCCGGAACCGCCTGCTTTACATGCCCTCCGAAGCATGGCCAGAAAATGTAGCCAGTGTGGGACTCGAACCAACAACCTTTCGTGTGAATGTCAGAGTCCGTACTACTACGCTACATGTCCAGCCTTCTGGGACCTCAAAACGTGGCTCCGTCGGTATCTCGAAATCGAAAATTTTGACCATTATACAGCTTTCCTTATCTTTCCTTAGTTTTCTGTATCTTTCCTAACTTCCTTATATAGTACTTACTTATAAGTTGGAAAGCAATAAAGTTTCCAAACTCACTTCATCTGTTCATGTATATTTTTTTACTTTTTTATTTCGATTTCTACTCTCATTGGCATTGCCACACGCTGTGAAAACCCCCTTTTATCCTGTATACTTGTTGCCGGCTCCTTTCTCAATTAACTTGTTTTAGCCACAAATTTATAACTACACAATGCATACCGTAGTATAATAATGGGCTATATAAAAAGCCATTGTTAGAAATACACTACATCAAAATCAGATAATTAGTACCTAAGAGGTCAGTAGTATCTATTGTAGGTACCAATTTAAAGCTATTTTACACAAATGCTCACAATGAATGGAGCATATGACAAGGACTAATTATGTTTTTCGTAATTAGTGGATGGCTATTATAAATTATGTGGTTACCCATTTGATTCAATTGTATAAGCTTTCTGAGCAGCAAAGTAAGGTACGTACCCATATACTTCATATTAGGCAAACTTAAGGGGAATTTTTCCTAATTTTTCAAAATCAATTTGGGATGTCCAGGGCCCCTTAAATTGGTAAAAATAACATTTGAAGACCTCCTGAAATAATTATATAAACTATGATAATAAGCAATATAATTTGTTAAGAGATCTCTCGTTAATCTGTAAAATTCTAAAAAGTTCTAAGTTCTATTTCATTTCATAATCTTCTTCTTCTTCTTTCTTTTCCTTGTTCAGTATTCCCTGGACAAGGAGCATATATCACAAAAATACAATACATAATAATACCATCCCGCATCCCCAAGCTAGCGCTTATTTGGGACAAAAGACTCATACAGTGCTGCTAAACAAGGCTTAATCATTTATTTTTGTTGTTTATTTTATTTTTATTTTATTTTAACTTGTTATTTTAATGTCAGTTTTTATTATTATTATTAACTCCCATTGACCAGCCATCTTTTTACACCCGCTTTTAACTCACCCATCTGTTTAAATTTTTTCATTTGTGGAGGAAGTTCATTAAATATCTTTGGTATAAGTATACTTTGTTTAATCTCTCTCCGTATTTGTTATATGTTATCTCAAACTTAAGCTTTTTTGGGTTTCTTGTATTGTACTTCCCTTTATCATCTATTTGGTATTCTTTTTTAAAATAGTTATCTCTTATTAGTTTATACTTGAATAGTTTCGTTATTGGCAGAATGTTAGCATGTTTGAATTTTTCTTCGTATTTTTTGTATTTCTTGTTGATTTTATTTGATAACATGTTTTTTATTATACCCTTTTGTATCATTTCCAGTTTGTAGGTGTATGTGTTTCTATCTCTGAAGTATACTGTTATACCGTAGCTTACTATGGATTCAACCAGGGTGTGGTACGCTAATTTAATTGTTTTAAGAGGTACTCCATATTTTAATCGTGCCAAAGCCGAACTAATCTTTCTTCTTCTTTTTCCTGTCCAGTATCCCCTGGACAAGGAGCATATATTTACAAAATACAATAACTTACATAATAATACCATAATATTAATATTACAATAATAAGTTACATAATAATAACATCCCGCATCCCCAAGCTAGCGCTTATTTGGGACTTAAAGACTCATACAGTGCTGCTAAACAAGGCTTAATCATTTATTTTTGTTACTTATTTATAATGTTTATTTATAATTATAATAATAGTAATAATAATAATAATAATAATAATAATGCGTGTATTTATCAAAAAACATAACAAATTATACTGAACCGGTGCCACAAAGCCAAAAAGACGCGTTGGGATCACCACAATATTTTGCCAGCAGGTGACGCCATTTATGTTGGTGCCCAACTTTCTCATGCATACAGAATGCCGTGCCTTGAGTATTATATGGTCTAAGCGCAATCCTTGTGAGAGTTTCCTTGGTGACTTCGTGGAACTTGGAGAACATCATGAGTAGAGGAAGAAGAACGCAATGATCCACAGTAAAATACTTTAATAGTGACCAGTTTCGGATAAAATGATGTCTGATGATGGATTTTATCCGAAACTGGTCACTATTAAAGTATTTTACTGTGGATCATTGCGTTCTTCTTCCTCTACTCATGATGATCTAAGCGCAAACCAGTAGGGCTCTATAGTAGACAGGTATTGTCATCCGCCATGTTGTATCCAGTATAAGTCTTGTGTATAAGCCAAGCATTGGGTGTTTACCTATTTATTTTTTGAAATGTATCGTTGTTTATTTATTTTTATTTAAAAAACGTGCTACCAAGTAGGGAAGTGTATAATAAAAAATTACTAAAACGTGCATTAGTTTTTTTCAATTTTATTCAATTTTTTACTTTTCTTACAATACTTACCATATAGAAAATAATGGATACAACATGGCGGATGACAATACCCGGGTATATAGTGCCTTACAAACCAGAAATGATTAAAATAATAAATAAAGAAATTACATTTTCCTCTATTACTAAGCCAACATAGCGGAGTAAGGGCTTTACGGCCCTCCCTCATACTCAACTAGGAAGGCCGGGGGTCTGCATTAGAATTTCCAAGCAGGGGCGAATAATTGGTGGGGGCACGGTCCATCTTGCCCCCTCCAGCTACTTTTGGGGGCCTTTGCCCCCCCCCCCCTAGTCTTATGACGTGGTTCCCCCTGTTTGCCGCAATATGAATATAACCATTCCTTTTCTAGCCTTGTATAATCTACAGGTATACTTTACTTTTATTAAAATGCGTAAGGCGCCCATTCCACCGACCGACTAGGGCTATTTACAAAAACGGTGACGTGGTAGCAGACATTCAAGACTTAGGTGGCGTTTCCACCGACCTCGCATTGCAGAATGCAAATGACATTGACGGAAATTAGAATTTTTCTTTTCATAGAAATCTATTAAAATGTTTGTACTTAACATATCCCATGACGCCATTTTTTAATTTTAGTTTGTTTGTTTGTGATTTTACTGCATGATCATTGATCAATTTTAACTATGGCATAGAGGAAAATAAACATTTCCGTCAATTCTGCAATGCGAGGTCGGTGAAAACCCCGCCTAAGTCTTGAATGTCTGGTACCACGTCACTGTTTTTGTAAATAGCCCTAGCCGGTCGGTGGAATGGGCGCCTAAAATCCACTATTTTGCACTTATATTTTCCATTTTTTCCTCCAGGGGAGACCCTTGAGCCCCCTTTTTTGGTTGAATTTTTGTCAATCTGTGATTCCGTGAATGCGGAAGCCTATGCATGAAAAATATCCTTGCGAAAAGCCTGACGACGGCATAAGGTCTACTTAGTTTTGCCCCCGCCCTCATTCTCAAACTTTACGCCTCTGTTTCCAAGTATAGTCACCATGACAGCAATTCCATGATGATCGCCAGTCTTCAATAGAAGAGGCATTAGAAGAAGAAGAAGAAGAAGAGGCATTAGAAGAAGAAGAAGAAGAGGCATTAGAAGAAGAAGAAGAAGAGGCATTAGAAGAAGAAGAAGAAGAGGCATTAGAAGAAGAAGAAGAAGAGGCATTAGAAGAAGAAGAAGAAGAAGAAGAAGAAGAGGCATTAGAAGAAGAAGAAGGAGAAGAAGAAGAAGAAGAAGAAGAAGGAGAAGAAGATCAACGTTCAGCTTCCTCTTAACAAGAATCGAAAACTATATGTATCAAACATTACCGCAATCCTACCAATATTCCTGGATTAGAATGAACCGTTTTTTCTTCTTTTTTTTAGGAAAATGAAGGATTTAATTCTTTGCCTTTTTCTGTGGTTTGTTGCTGTAGAAGTGTCTGGAGTACGAAAGTCGATTGGGCAGAAGTCGTACATACCAAAACTGGAGTGGATAAAGCAGGATACTAACTCCTTAAAATTTTTACCGGAAACCAAAGTAAAAATTGAAAGCACAAAAGACGGCCTCGTAATATTAAATGGCTTCGTACGTCTGGCACAGGACTTGCCTTGTGAGACTGTGGTAAGAAATATAGGCCTGCAGTTTTTACGGGGGGAGGGGGGGGGGTTATATTAAGGATCACACCCAATTTTGACAGTATTTATTTTTTATTTAAATTACTATGAAAACTGTTACATTTTAATTGCATCTAGCCAAGTTGTCAAAGACTAAGTGTCCGTCATAAATTATTATATTTGTATATATTTCTATATTAATGGTTTATTTTTATCAAAAATAATTTATTAGCGCGTTGGGTAGGTGCATACTACTCATACTGATCACAACATGCCAAATAACTCAGCCCCCAGGCCAATATATCAATCTTACGATTGCCACCCTGTTACAGGCGTTATTACGACTTAACAAAGTTTGGGTACCAGTCTGGAATAGGTTGGAACATGGCGAAGGACAGCAGTATCCGCTAAAATCCATTTTCCAACTTTTCCGACACATGGTGCAGGGAGAGTTGCTTGAGAAGACATAGTAGTGTGCACAGCGTTGGCACACGATAACGCGCTGAGACTATACCAGTCAGCCTACGTGCGTGTCGAGTCCTCGTCACCACCTCCGAATTAATCGTGTGACTTTACAATGTTCCCCAAGTGGTTCGGAATCCATTGTAATCAGGAGGTCCACCCTGTCAGTCAACTCCAATTTCCCCGAGGTGAAAGAGTCTGCCCACAGTGGGCCTCAAATTGATAAACTGACTCGCTCCCCCCGCTAGGCCGACAGGGTTCCTTAAAGCAAAAATGCTTTAAAAAGGCGTTCGAAAAAATACATAGGAGATATGATGGGACATTCGCTCCTGCCGAGGATATTTCCTGAATTTGTGGTACTACCATGGCCGTGCCCAGGGGGGTGGTCCATGGGGTCCGACCCCCCCCCCCCTGAAATAAATGTTTGTATGTAAACCTGTATGGTTTGAAGAATTTACCCATTAATTCATTAAAAATTTGGACAACGACCCCCCCCCTCACGAAATCAAAACCTGGGCACGGCCTTGGGTGATACCTTCGACCAATGACCAATTATAGCTTCACCCCATTGGTACTTCTTCTTATTTTTTATTTTTTTATTATTTTTTTAATTTTATTTATTTATTTATTTTTTTGAGGCGCGGGACTCTTTCGAGTATTTGCGCCGGTCGGGGTGTGTGTGTGTGTGTGTATGTGTGTGTGCGGAAATCATGGGTGTTTTAGAATGGTTTTGTCTACAGTCTACAGGTGGGGCATAACTCCGGTCTTGCTTAGAAAGCTTAACGTTGCCGTGACCGGCCCATGCTTGTCCCCTAATAAATTTGGCATGGTGTGCGGTTTCGGTAACGAAAATCTGCCCGCTGCGTATATAGGGCATTCGGTAATTATGTGTTCCACTGATTGTGGGACAAAAACTTCTTCTTTTGGCCCATCAGAGCACACCTTAAACGCTTCCAAGCAACAACAAATCCCATCGTGGTTGCAAGGCGTGCTATGGTCTCGTACTCCTTGTAGTGAAAAATAGAACGAATCAATTTGATGAAGCCCTGAGTGGTAGAAGAAATTTTAAAAAAAAACAATAAATATTGACTTTTTGTTCTATTACTAAGCCAACCTGGCGGAGTTAGGGCTTTAAGCCCTCTCTTACACTCAAATAGAAAATCACCTGCTTTACATGCCCTCCGAAGCATGACCAGAAAATGTAGCAAGTGTGGAACTCGAACCAACAATCTTTCAGGTGAAAGACGGAGTCTGTACCACTACTCTACATGTCCTGACAAAATCCTTGGCTGGAGCGAAAGTCCCATCTCTCCTATAAAGAACACTAGAAGTGGGTAGCCCTAAAACTGTATACTGTTCGTATAGATAAAAGGTAGAGGATTCCAAAGAAACATTGATGGGAAATCGTGGCAAACGCAATCATCTGTTCAAGTCAACACTACAGTTTACAAAATTGTTATGGCAGACAAAAAATCATACATTGGCGAAGAACTACAACAGCCAGGTTGCAACTTGAAGAAAGAATGCCCCATCAAGAAAGTAAGTACCGGTAGTACTTGCATAGGAATACCGTCGAACAATTGCTGAGTTATTTTCTTCAGGTCGAAACAGGTTGTTTTTGGTGGCCCTTACTGTTTTTGGCTGAACTGAGTTCAGCAGCAAGTTGACGAAGTGAGCAATCTGAACAATAGGGGTCTTCACATTGTTCGTGTTATTGAGTTATACCTAGTTAATAATAATAACAATAAACGTCTTTAATGTAGGGCTCTATATTAGACAGGTATTGTCATCCGCCATGTTGTATCCATTATAAGTCTTGTGTATAAGCCAAGCATTGGGTGTTTACCTATATATTTTTTGAAATTTGTCGTTGTTTATTTATTTTTATTTAAAAAACGTGCTACCAAGTAGGGAAGTGTATAATAAAAAATTACTAAAACGTGTATTAGTTTTTTTCAATTTTTTACTTTTCTTACAATACTTACCATATAGGAAATAAGGGATACAACCTGGCGGATGACAGTACCCGGGTATATAGTGCCTTACTTTAATGGAAACAAAAATGAAAAAAAAATGTTCGCAGCGACGAATATTTAAGTGTGTTATATCAATTTAAGTTAACACACCGATAACCCGATAACCAAGCTAACCAGCGTGCTATCCTGCGTGCTATCCTAAACGCACTTCCAAGTTGGTTAACTGTGCTATTTAGCTTGTGCTGCGATCGATAGCTCAGGTTTGACCGCCGCCATCTTTGTTTTTGTCGATTGATTTGAAACGCGTGTTTAAAATTTTGTAGTATTTAAAATTATTTGTATTATCTATTATTTCACAAGCAATTGCCATAAATACTTAAAATTATAATAACCAAAATGAACAAAAAATATAAACAAATGTGGCCCTAGTATAGAGTTCTGCCACTTTCTTTAAAACCGTGCCACGAACGTCTGACTACTACCACGTTGTATTCCCTGCTTAATGTTTTCGATATAGCATGATAAGGCGCCCATTCCACCGACCGGCTAGGGCTATTTCCAAAAACGGTGACGTGGTAGCAGACATTCAAGACTTAGGCGGGGTTTCCACCGACCTCGCATTGCAGAATTGACGGAAATGTTTATTTTCCTCTATGCCATAGTTAAAATTGATCAATGATCATACAGTAAAATCACAAAAAAACAAACTAAAATTAAAAAATGGCGTCATGGGATATGTTAAGTACAAAAATTTTAATATATTTCTATAAAAAGAAAAATTCTAACTTCCGTCAATGTCATTTGCATTCTGCAATGCGAGGTCGGTGGAAACGCCACCTAAGTCTTGAATGTCTGCTACACGTCACCGTTTTTGTAAATAGCCCTAGCCGGTCGGTGGAATGGGCGCCTAACGCACTCCCGAGGTCCACTACGATGTAAGAGCACATCTAACTCGATATCTCGATAACACCAACACTGTAAAGACCGCCACTGTACGTCCGGTTGCTGTTATATTCGACTGTCTCAATGACAGTACACATGATAGAGACTGCCAAAACCTCTGCCAGAATGTCAAAGTACTTGCAGGTATGATAGGAGTTGGAAAACGTTGTGAGGCGGCTGAGTGGTTAGGCTACGGGAAGGAATGATACCAGAAGCAAAAAGGAAAGCAAACAACTGGCCTAAGTCCAGGAGCTGGCACAGCTTCTTCAGTTGAAGAGAAGTGTATCCAGAGGGACACAATGAGGTTCTGTAGGGACAGATTTGGTCACTATAGGTTCGCTGACGACTAACCGATATCCATATTATTCAAAATGGCCGCCGTTTGCATGTGAAAACTAAGCTCTTGGCATCTAATTAATTATTTTAATATTTTTTATAATATTTTTACTATGCCTGGACCTTATTTCGCTGCATACAATTTAATTTATATATTCTCCATGATTTATAGAAAAATATCACTTTAAAATAATACGTAATTAAAAATAATTTTAAAATAGTATTGAGGCTTATGGAAAAATCAATGCTTTGATATCATTGCAACTGGTGCTGCCATCTACAAAATGACGTCACAAATTAACCCCATTGGTCACCTCAGGTTACAAATAGGGCTTCAAAAATAATAGCTAATGTTTAGGGCTGGAAATATTTAATTTATATTTTTATTTTTATTTCATGTAATAAATAAATAATAAATAAATAAATAAATCTTTAACATAATAACGTTTTACCTTCTTTCAGGGGCTATTCACCTTGAAAAACTGCACAGTTGGAAAGAACTGGCCTAATCATATGCCTGGGAAATCGTGGATGTTATATGCAGACTTCGTATTGGAACCTCACATTAAGTTTGGGCTAGAAGGTGTGGGGTACCTGGAAAAAGGCGCCCAACCACCGGTACCATTCTTGAAATGAAAACCTAAGAATGCATCATATCTGCCTGGCACGGGTTCAGTAAATAAATAATAATATAATTGTGGTATAATTACTTAACCAATCCCTCAAAGTTTGAAATGTATACGATATTTAGGGAGGCCAATCTCTGACTCAATGAGGGTGGCCTGGGACCGTGCGCTTTACATGCTTTCTAAAACCGGGTCCGAAAATATTCATTGCAAGATCCACACACAATTCGAGTGAGTCTTCGCACTATTTTACAAGCTATGTAGATAAGACAATGTTACTCGTGACTTCTCGGTATTTAATTTTAATTAACAAAAAAAAGACATGTGTGCTAGAACACATGGCAGAAGTGAAACTTCAACGTGGAAAAACGAATCACAACGGATAAGTGGAAAAACGAATAGCAACAGACAAGTGGAAAAACGAATCACAACACGAACAAGTGAAAAAACTAATAGCAACAAAATTTTTACTTGAAGTTTTACGGGTAGGTTTTCAAATTCGACAAGCACATTAACAATCTGCCAAATTTCATCTGTCAAATTTCAAATTCGACAAGTACATTATCAATCTGCCCGTAAAACTTCAAGTAAAAATTTTGTTGCTATTCGTTTTTTCACTTGTCCGTTGTGATTCGTTTTTCCACTTGTCTCTTGCTATTCGTTTTTCCACTTGTCCATTGTGATTCGTTTTTCCACGTTTAAGTTTCACTTCTACCATGTGTCCTAGCACACATGTCCTTTTTTCACAGGTTTACTGCATATTATGATTTGGTTTGGGTAGGTACATTTTAATGAATGTTTTATTTTATTTTATTTAAACATATTTAATTTTATCAAACACGAAAACAGAATCCATAGCCTACTCTAAAATTTTACACATACAAAGGAATATTACCAAATGCAGACTTTTCGTCATTAATTTGTATTCGACTCATCTGCGTTATAATCAATAAAAGTCAATTTTTATCAAATAAGAGCCCATCGCTGCCCTAACGTAAGAACACCTATTTTGCAGCCGCGTGCAACGCAATACGTCGGCTTTCTCCACCACGCGGCTGCCTGCTCACTTTTGTGACACATAGGCCACAGTATATAAAAGTAATTTTACGTAAGCTAAATATATAAAACTAGGGTCAATTTTTATGAAATAAGAGCCCATCGCTGCCCTAACGTAGGAAGACCTATTTTGCGGCCGCGCGCAACGCAATACGTCGGCTTTCTCCGCCGCTCTCCTAAAACCCCTAATACCCCCCCCCCCCCGTCTATATGGAAGTTTACACTTCAAAAATGTAAAATTATAAAGGCTTTCACGGGATCATGGACTGTGGTTGTTCTGAAAGCGTACTGCCAAACGTTTCGTCAACATCTGCAGTCGACATCTTAAGTGGAACAGTTCAGACTTCTAACATTGCGTCTCAGAGGCTCAACAGCAACTGTTTGAGCAAGGGGATGTGCACTGATATTTATACCAAGCTGCAGGGTGGTGTGGGTTGAGGCGGAGTCTTCCTCGCACATGATTGGCTCCCTGCGACCTCAACCTGATTACCAGATGATGACGTCTTTTTCTTTGTTGTATAGTCTTTCTTAAGACTGGTTACCATGTTGACCTTTAGCCCTTCTTCTTTTCTGTTGAAGTTGAAGTTGTAGATTTCAATAGCCTATTAAGAGATCATTCCAGATTCTTTTACTTCATCACGTAACAAACAAAACTGAAATACAACTTATTTAGAGTTAGTTAAACCACCAAAAATTAACAGCGTCAAGCAAACCCACTAATTTGGTAAAAAACGAGTGTTTACTGCTATCTGCCGAGGGATATCCGCTTTACACACTTTGCCCTAAAATTGAGTTAGCCCAAAATAAAAAAATAAAAAATGACCCGAATGGCGGAATTCCATTAAAACCATAGCGTATAGTTTGTCCACAAATCGAAAAACAGATAGATCGTCGAACCCATAGACAGACAGATATATTTTGCTGCATACAAACTACTTTTTCTAGCTTCTGGGACCTCAAAACGTACATATAAAACATGAAACCTAGAAATTGAAACTTTCAACCAACACAATTTTACAACGCCAAGATTTAAATAAGAAAACAGAAAACTACTCTTGATTTATAAATTTAGTAAATCTGCATGTTGAATTTTATCGACAGTGATCGGTCGAGTAGTGTGTTTGCAAATCGACGAACAGACAGCGCGACAGTGCTACAGACAGACAGAAATTTTGTAACACCCCTATTTGGGGTCCTGGGAACTCCCAGATGGGGTAGGTAGTGAGGTTTCCCCTACCAATAGAGATACCTGTTGCATATTACCTGGTACACATAAGGTATCATCATGTCGAGTCTTCCACATAGCTAATATGAATGAAGTCAGGCAACAGAATGAATTAGTTATTGATGTAGATATGCATCCCACTGCCTACATACCATTGCATGTACATTGTTCCCGCGTAACTATAATTAATTTATATTATCACACAACAATCATTTTTCGTATCAATCCACAGCCTACTCCCCAGCATTGTTATATTTCATGCGCTCCCGCTAATAATTAATTCACAGTCCCCCAACAGCTAACAATGGGCGCAACTTTTGAAAATACAATCGTATTAGGCCTAATTATCAACGGAAAATTATAAATTTTCTGCTTAGCCAGTGAATCCCTCTATTTGTGCTCTCAGAACAACAAGATGAGGTAGGTTATGGACATAAGAAGGCAGGGAGGGGGCTGGAACGGTCGAACTTGCCCTCCCCATCCAGCTCCTTTGGGGGGTTTTGCCCCCCCCCCAGCCTCGAACATTGTAAGACTAGGTTCATACTTCATGGTCCCCTTTGCAGCAATATGAATATAAGCATTTCTTTTTTAGCTTTGTAAAATCTACAGCTATATTTCACCCTACTATTTTGCTCGTATATTTTCAATTTTTCCTTATCCTTCCTGATGACGTCACAAGGTCCGCTTAGTTTTGCCCCCGCCATCATTCTAAAACTTTACGCCTCTGTAAGAAGGCCTTATACTTAGGCGCCCATTCCATTGACCGGCTAGGGCTATTTCCAAAAACAGTGACGTGGTAGCAGACATTCAAGACTTAGGTTACGTTTCCACCGATCTCGCATTGCAGAATGCAAATGACATTGACGGAAATTAGAATTTTTCTTTTTATAGAAATCTATTAAAACGTTTGTACTTAACATATCACATGACGCCATTTTTTAATTTTATTTTGTTCGTTTGTGATTTTACTGTATGATCATTGATCAATTTTAACTATGGCATTGAGGAAAATAAACATTTCCGTCAATTCTGCAATGCGAGGTCGGTGGAAACGCCACCAAAGTCTTAAATGTCTGCTACCACGTCACCGTTGTTGGAAATAGCCCTAGCCGGTCAATGGAATGGGCACCTTATTGCAGGGGTCGGAAAAGGGAGGCTCGCGTGGCAAGGTGGTAGCGTGCTTGTACTTGTGTATCTACACACCTTGCGGTCGGAGACGTGTCCTAACTCGACACAAGTATCTAATAGGTGACTTAGTGAGGCGATTGAAGAGGTCAATCGGATACATTCAAAAAAATTGTTTGCACGCGATTTAACCGTTTTGAAAGGAAAAAAATGGGTGCGGATCTTCCTTATATTACCAGTACTATACGCAAAAATGAAAACAATAAAAAATAATATAAAAAAGTATGTTACATTTTTTAAATCAATTATGTTTGGTAACTCCCTGTCCCGCGCCTTCCTCTTCAGCTCTTGGTACGTTTGAGCTCCTGCGTCCTCCATGAACTCCTTCCTCCCTCTACTATTTCCTCCAGTTGATCCATGAACTCCTTCCTCCCTCTATTATTGGTTCCTTCCACTGTGTCCTCAATGATGGTGTGTCCCAGATTTTCGTGTCTTAACAAATGCCCTACCGATTTCGTTCTTCTACTTCTTATATGGGGTAGCAGCTGTTTCTCTTCTTCAATAGCCTCTCGCACTCTTTGATTAGTCACGTGGTCCCCATAGCTGTAGTTGATTGAGTACATTATCGGTTTTAATGTAGAATTCGCCCTTAGTCCACTAATGGTGTATTGGAATGTAGGCTACAATAATGTCAATATCTTTGTCATAGGCGTATTAAATTTTCTCCCCCCGAATAAAGACCAACGGTAATTTTAATTTTTGAAGAGGCTTTCAGATCAGGTATGCTGAAGATGCAGATCTGCGGTCTTCTATTTTTCAGAAGAACTACGCTTTTATTTATATTCTTACTGCTG